>CM031598.1:31797439-31814466 GCA_018398815.1 Conus ventricosus | reverse complement strand
AGCTGACTGACATGGGGTTAAACGTCCACGCCAAACTGGGGCAAAGAGCCAAGAGTGGGTTACCTGACGCCACAGATTGGGCCCTTTACCCAGAGAGAGAGAGAGAGAGAGAGCAGAAGAGAGAGAGAGAGAGAGAGAGATTGATTGATTGATTGATCTTTAATACACCAGTGGCGGCGGAAGCTGTCCAGGATTAAGGGGGGCGGGGGGGGGGGGGGGGGGGGGGGGCAATGGATATTTCAAATCATTTAACCCAGGCAATCACAAATATGTCAATGTTCGATAAAAAAAAAAAATCCAGCATGCAATATTCAGTTCTATCTCCCTCTCTCTCTCTCTCTCTCTCTCTCTTCTCTCTCTCTCTCTCTCTCTCTCTCTGTCTCTGTGTCTGTCTCTCTCTCTGTCTCTGTCTCTGTCTCTCTCTCTGTCTCTCTCTCTCTCTGTCTCTCTCTCTCTGTCTCGTCTCTGTCTCTCTCTCTGTCTCTGTCTCTGTCTTCTCTCTCTGTCTCTCTCTCTCTCTGTTTCTCTCTCTCTCTGTCTCTCTCTCTCTGTCTCTGTCTCTCTCTCTGTCTTTTCTCTCTCTCTCTGTGTCTCTGTCTCTCTCTCTGTCTCTCTCTCTGTCTCTGTCTCTCTCTCTCTGTCTCTGTCTCTCTCTCTGTCTCTCTCTCTCTCTCTCGTCTCTCTCTCTGTCTCTCTCTCTCTCTGTCTCTCTCTCTCTGTTCTCTCTCTCTCTCTCTGTCTCTCTCTCTGTCTCTCTCCTCTCTCTCTCTCTCTCTCTGGTGTCTCTCTTCGTCTGTCTCTCTCTCTCTCTCTCTCTGTCTCTCTCTCTGTCTCTCTCTCTCTCTGTCTCTCTCTCTGTCTCTCTTCTCTCTCTTGTCTCTCTCTCCTGTCCTCTCTCTCTCTGTCTCTCTTCTCTCTGTTCTCTCTCTGTCTCTCTCTCTTCTCTCTCTCTCTCTGTCCTCTCTCTCTGTCTCTTCTCTCTGTCTCTCTCTCTCTCTCTCTTCTCTCTGTCTCTCTCTTGTCTCTCTCTCTCTTCTCTCTCTTCTCTCTTCTCTTCTCTCTCTTCTTCTCTCTCTCTCTTTCCTCTCTCTCTTGTCTCTCCTCTCTCGGTCTCTCGTCTCTCTTTGTCTCTCTCTTCTCTGTCTCTCTCTCTCCTTTTCTCTCTCTGTTTTTTCTCTCTTTGTCTCTCCTCTCTGTCCTCTCTTCTGTCTCTCTCCTTGTCTTCTCTCTCTCTTTCTCTCTCTCTCTCTCTGTCTCTTTTTTTTCCTCTCTTTCTCTCTCTGTTCTCTCTCTCTTCTCTCTCTCTTCTCTCCACACACACACACACCAACACACACACACCACACACCCCACACCCCACACACACACACACCACACACACACTTGAAATACACTTTGCATAGCTGCAATAAAATGTTGCAGAAAACTGAAACAGAGAGGAGAGAGAGAGAGAGAGGAGAGAGGAGATGTGAGAGGAGAGAGAGAGAGAGAGAGCGGGACAACTGTCAGATTTTCTGACTGAATAACGTAATAACATAACCTTCTCTCCAATATTCAATGGACATTAGACACCGTTAAATGCAGTTATAAGTCACGATTGTACTCAGTTGTACATTAGCAGTGTTACACAACAGCTGGGAGGTTACAATTTACACATTCAATTTCTTGAAGTAACTTAGACGTCGTTCATTTATGCAACGTAACTCGGATGAAATTTCAGCGGAGATTGAGCTGATCAAACCTTGTCTTTGAACACATGCATATCGAGGACAGTTGTTTAGGCGCTCCGAATCATAGTGCTGCTTAGGAGGGATGTTTTGACCCCGACTTCAAGGCAGAAAAACTGCGTGCAAGCTGTTGCCAGCTTGTAACTGGGATGGTCAAGTACAGCCTGATAAGTTTGTCTACCTAACTCAGCATTCTTTTTTAACAGTGTCAGAAGATGGTCAGTTCGTTTCTAGCAGTGCCTCAAAGATGGACTTCTTGTTGTCCCCCAAGTGCATGTGGAAGGAGGCCAACTGTTGTTTGAGTATGTCCATGTAATGTCCGCAGCATGTGTGTCTTTGATCTCTTGCAGGAGTTTCTGGAATTTTTTACTGCAGCTCCAGTCACCAAGAAAATTTCAATCTTCCTTGGCAACTTTAGGACTTTGTTGGTCAAACCTCGCTTTATTGCTCTTGGACGTTGTCTATGGGCCTCATAGTACTGCTCTTGTCTGTAATAAGCAGAAGGGTCAGAGTAGTGTGAGCTGGGAAGCCTCTTCAAGTCTCTCGTGGAGGCTGTCTCTGTCTTCGGAATGCGGGGCTCATCACACACGTTTGCAGACCGTGGTTTGAGACTCGGCAAAACGTTCTGAAAATTTTATCGGCGCATACTTTCAAGCGTTCTCAGATCAGGGGTTTGCAGCGTTTTGTTGGCATCCTCACAGGACGTTTGTTTCCTTTGAACCGCTGTCGCCAGCTCTTTCAGTCACATTAAAGACATCCCGTGAAAGTGAGAGCCCAAGGACAGGTGGAGAACTTCTACATAAGTGCTGGAAGGACGGGATGCCCTCTGGCATACTCATCATGTCCTTGTGAGTCTAGTTCAAGTGTTCTTGCAAAGCCTCATAGATCTCCAATGAGAGAATCAAAAGGCTCTTGTTCGAACTGTCACCTTGTGTGCACAGTGGTTTAATGGACGGGCTGCACGAAAGTTGATGTTTCATGTTGGATTGTTTCAAAAAGGATCTTGTCGTTTTGGTGATAATTGGATCAACTGAATGACCTCTGTGGCAAAGTCATGGGCATCTCTTATTACCTTGACCTTTATGGAAGCCTTTGTAAACAGATTGACTGAGTGTGCCAAACAGTTTACAGCACTGTGAAAGACCTCTTTTTTTTATCCGTTTTGCAATCCTGAAAAAGTGACCCTGAAATTACTGGCCCGTCGTAGGTCCTGTCCCTTACACTTTTGCACTGGCAAATCCAGTTGATCAAGCAATCATTTTGCTCATTAAAATTGTTCTCAGGCAGATTTCTGTCAACATGCACCAGTCCCACGGATCCTCTATGACGGCAAAATGCTCAGTTACCCATCTTATGCAAATTACAACCTGACTCCCTGTTTGCAACATCACGGGTTTCGTCAGCTCGTATCGAAAACATTCGCTACTCTGATTTCAAGTACAACAGTTCGCAAGAGTTCTATGTGCCAAATCCAGAGGATCTCGTTGGACAATTCATGTGTCATTATTTTTGAACCTATGTTTGTTTTTTTTTTCCTGGCATCCCTCTCCAAAGCAGACTTGAGCAGCTGTTGAAGGTTGCCTTTCCTGCTTCGTCATGTCCACGGAGAGGCCACAGGACTGACGCAGGAGAAAACTGAAGATCTTTAGTTCGTTCATCCAGGATTTGCAGTGTTTCTTTTGTTTCTGTTTCATGCTGAACGTCATGGTGCATACACTGACGTTGTAGGCTGGCTACTTTTCCCAGTCATTACACGGCTGCTCCCATGTGAAGATGATTGTTCGTGGCTTGAGAACTTTTCCTGTGTATTTTTCAGTTGTCAAAACCGCTCCGTAAAACGCTGCATCAGGTTTGCAGCCTTGATGATTAGCCCCCATGCAGTAGAATCAATATACCTTGTTGTTTTGTTGTGCATAGGTGAGCCAAGGGTATTGCTGCGGAACCAAGATCTTTGGGAAAATAGCGAGGCTTTCCTGAACTTTCCTGGTCAGTTGGAGAGGGACTGTGTCGCTCTGGGCTGAAAGGGGTTGACTGCGTCCTTGCAGCACACAGTAGACTGACATTTTGGTTTTCTTACAGTACCAGGTGGTCAGTGTCATCACGAGGAGACTTGCGCAGGTCGTGTTGTCGTCGACACGAGGAGGACTGCATGATTGATGCACCTCTGTAGGAGATGAGGAAACACTTTATTCTCCTTTTCTTCATCATTTTCACTGTCCTGTTTGATGAAGTGTTAGGACCTCACAAAATGTTCCTCGCTATTTGCCCTATAAGGACAGTGGAAGGGATGATTCTATGTCTACCACCAAGATCTTTTTTCATCAGGTAGCCTATCCTGGAGCTCTCTTGCTGACTTTGTTACGATGTGTATGTCCATTACAATCATTCTCGCCATAAGCTTTGCACTTTACAATAGCATCAGATATATGTCATTTCTGGCAAATGTTGGTCAGGTGTATGGTCATGTAATAAGTGGCCAAAGTGGGTCAGGCTGCAGTGGGGGGGAGGTTCTGAGAATGTGTTCATGTCTTTCCTGAGCGAGTTTGACAGGAAGTATGACAAGTATGAAAGGTGATGCACCATCAAACCTCCTCTCTCCTCCCTCCCCTACTCTCTCTCTCTCTCTCTCTCTCTCTCTGATTTGTTGGACGGGGCTCAATATTAGGGGGGGGGGGGGAGGGCCAGTATTTAAGGCTGCCCCCCCCACCCCCCCCCCATTATTTTCTGGAGGTGGGTCATGCCCCTCCCCCAACCACGGCCCCCCCTCCCCCCCGCCCCCCCCCCCCCCCCCCCCCCCCCCCCGCTCTGCTTCCGCCCGCCTGTGTACACAGGATGTGAGATTTTTAGACCAAAGCCTAGTCTGAACAATCTGTCCTTGTCATGCATCAATTATTTCAACACATATCATTCATTACTGACAATTCAACATAACAAACTTTGTAATCTAATTCTACAATGATAAGCAAACTATTTATAAAAGTTACTAATGAGATGGGGATGGTGAAATCGAAGGAAAACTTACAAACAAACAAAACTAAAGAGAGAGAGGTCGGGAGGAGGCATGGGAGGAAGAGGAGTGGTAGGTAGGGGGAGATGAAAAGGGATGGTAGACAAGAGGTGGGAGTGGGGGATGGCGATTTCAACGGAGTAGGTTTTATGTTTAGACGATGTTTTCTAAGTATGGGTCACTGTAGGTATTTGCGAATGGCCGCCTAATCAGTTTAATCGACTAATTGAGTTCCTGAGGGACATAAAATGTTTATGCAATGTTCCTTGAAAAGTTGTAAAGTATTATATTTGTAGATTCGGTGGAAGTGAGTTCCAGGACATATGGTCCAGAATAACTTGACTTGTTTTGTATGACCCAACGCGCGTGGATAGGGAAGAGGGAATTTCGTTCGAGCCAGAAAGCTTTGCTCGCGATATGTAAAAAGGGCGGCATTGATATAAACATGCGGATAGTAGCTAGTCAAGATTGTGAGCATTATGATGCTTGTTGAATTCCATTGCCTATCAGAGGAAAGTATGTTCAGCGCTTTTAAGTTTTTCGTTGTATTGTTAGAGATACAGCTGGATGAGTAGCTTTGCTGCACGTCTATGGATGAGTAATTCAGCCTTTTTGTGGACGTCATACTCCCGTTCCCACACTGTTGAAGCGTAATGATACGTGCTTATGTGTGCATTTGAAGAAAAGTTTAAGCACATTTATGTTGAGTTAGCGCTTTAATTGAGTATATAAGAGGGAAAAGTGTGTTTTGAGAATACCTTGCGTACGTTATTGAGATGAGATTGCCATTTCAATTCTTTATCTATCGTTAACCTAAAACACGATGCTCATCTACCTGCTCGATAGAAGTGCCATTCAACTGAAGTTTTAGGCAAAGAAGAGTCAATTGGTGTTTCTGGCGGGTAGCTATACTGCGGAACTAAAGTTAAGGGCCGGCCTCTGATTTCAGCAGCTTTCCGTATGTATTTTTCATGCCAACACCGCGTGACGAAAAAAATGGTCAACTTGGGTTTTACCAAAGCCTTTCCCACTGCTGCACGTGCCTGACCATGTTTTGCAAGAATTGCAGTTCAGCAACACCGTTTTTAGGGGCAGTGAAAAGGTTGTCAAAACACGAGACTTTTCTTGAAACTTTGCTCGAATTTAGCTGAAGAAGCAGTATTGCAGTAGGTTTTTGGCATTTTGCACGAGCAAACCATGGCTATACTGAACACTTCTCAACGAAAGTTGCACATGAATGGGTAAATAGGGGCGCGCACCAGAGCTCTGATTAAGCATGCCTCCAAGAACGAAACTGACAACAGTGGATCGAGGACGGGCGCTGGGATGGCTGCAGGACGGCGTTTCCGGCAGAGAAGTTTCCAGACGGCTAGGAGTTAGCCACTCTGTTATTCAGCGGCTCCACTAACGCTTCCAGACTACCGGAAGTACTGATGAGCGACCTCGGTCTGGGCGGCCAAGATGTACAGATGGAAGATACGATCGCTACCTCCAGGTCTTGGCTCTACGTCACCGAACCATCACCCGCAGGACGTTGATAGGCAACCTCAGGGCCGCTACCAACGTCACCATAAGTCGCATGACGGTGACCGTCGTCTGCGTGAGGTGCGCCTGCACTCAAGGAGAACTGTCGTCCGTGTGCCCCTCACACCACGTCATCGCCGGGCCAGGATGGCGTTCTGCCAAAACCATCGACGTTGGAACAGACAGCAGTGGGGCAGGGTACTCTTTACAGACGAGTCCCGGTTTACTCTGTCTTCCTGTGATGCCGCATACGCGCTTGGAGACGTCCAGGTGAACGTTTCATCGACGCCTGTGTCCAGGAACATGACAGGTACGGAGGCGGTTGAGTTATGGTGTGGGCTGGCTTCCATCTGCACGGGAGGACCCCACTGTACCGTATTAGAGGCAATCTTACCGGCGTACGGTACAGGGATGAAATCGTGACGCCTCTGATCCTCCCTACACTGCAAGCCATGGGTGCCGGCGCTATACTCCAAGACGATAACGCGACCCCTCATCGCGCTAGGGTGGTCCAAGATGTTCTGCAGCGTCAGCAGATTGTGAGGATGAACTGGCCAGCCCGATCACCCGACTTGGCGCCCATAGAACACCTCTGGGATATCCTTGGGCGCCGGGTGAGGGACAATCACCCCCCACCTGCTGATGTCGACCAGCTCTTCCGGTTCCTGCAGCAGGAGTGGATGGCAATCTCTCAACAGATGCTCCAGAACCATGTGAACTCAATGCGCTCACGGATCGGTGAATGCCTTGCAGCCCAGGGTGGGCACACCCGTTATTGAACTTGACCAAACTGAAAGAACTTTCTTGCAACTTTTCAAAAGGGGGGTGGGGTAATTCCGACGTTTGCTGCGCGAATGAAATTTCTTTGTTGGTGATTTTGTTTACATGAATCGAAAGGTTACATGTCGTATTAATACATTTCAAGAGTTGAAGATGTTGCTTTGATTTTTGGGGTTACGAGAGATGATTCTTCTTCTGGCCCTTAAGTTTAGTTCGGCAGTGTATAATCATAGATTTGGTTATGGGTGGGTGTATGACCATTGAGCTTGAATGACACCAGTCTGACACGTCGTTTAGATTTTCCTGGAGAAAAGTTTCTATTGCCTGTAGATCAGTACCATTCGTTTGGAGTGACGAGTCATCAGCAAATAAATCTGTCGTGACCTTTTCATCTGATACGGATGTCACGACCGACCCCTGGAGGTCTGCCCTGACAGGATCGGTCTAGGTGGGAGTGAAGGGAGTGACTGACCTCACACGCTCCGCAAGAGACCACACAATAAAGATTACGATACAACACCCATTTATTCACACCAGCAAAATAAACATTCCAACACACGCACCATGCACGATCACAATAAAGCACTCCAACGCACACAACATGCACAATCACGATCAAGCACTCCAACGCACACAACATGCACAATCACGATCAAGCACTCCAACGCACACAACATGCACAATCGCAATCAAGCACTCCCACACCCACAACATGCACGATTATAAATAAATATTTCACCATACGACGTACACAATCACAATTACACATTCCAGCACATATGGCATGTACACAATTATAAAGAAATATTTCCAGTATTGACCCTTTCCCACACCACGGAGTGCGTCCCACATCCCTGCCCCTGTCAAGTCCGCAGGGAGCACCCTGTCGCACTAGGTGCTCCGAGCCGGGTTGGTTCTCGCAGGAGTCGCCCAAAGCCGACACCCTCGACTTCCAAGCGGGCAGTGAAGGGCGTGTCCCGGGGGGGGGGGGGGACGTAGCTGTTACTGGGTCCTGGACGGGGTCCAGGCCGGCCAGTCAAGACGGCAGGCGTCTCTACCAGCCCTCGGTCCCGACCAAGGCGTGGCCTCGATCACGCGTGACACCATCCCGTCCGTGGTCTCAGCCAGAACGTGGCCTCGACCAGTACGTGGCACCATCCAGATCGTGCTCCAGGTGAAGCCCCCGGGAGGGGGGGGAGGACGTAGCTGGGAGGAGAGTCGGAGAGGAGGAAAAGAAGAAGGAAGGAGGAAGGAAGAAGGGTACTGGAACCCTGCCGTCAGTACCGCCCTGACCATTGCTGTCAAGTCTTAGCCACTCGCATGATGGGCGAGGGGAAGTGTATTCAACGCACACAGTAAACACATTGAATCAAGTCTTCTCACACGATGCAGGTAAAAGACTGCATTAAATCAACGGGTTATAAAACAAATATGAATTATCTTCACCCTTCTCTCACTCACGCTTAACGTTTTCCTTCCTTAGGAAATAAATCAACACAGCAAACCATCGCTTAATAACTGCCACCACATTTGCAAATAATTCAATGGCACAAACTGTCACATTTTATAAACACATTTCAAAATAACACAAATCTCCAACCACGCATCCGAACGACAAATCATGCGCACGCACGCTCGTGAACATAAAACTCGCTCTCCTTGCACACACAAACAGACGGTGGCCGAAGGATAAAAGTCCGGCGAATGTGACAGGGCGGACGAGCGAGACCAAGCAAGTTCCAACCCTGAATCACCAGGTTCTCTCCCTTCCCCACCCGACTACCGCATCACCAGATACATAAACAGGAGAAAGAATTTTGGAAAATAATTTAGAATGGCCAGGTTAAAGATGGAATTAACCAGAGAAAAGGTCTCACACAATATTTCTCTTACAATTTCGAAAACAAAAGAAAATTGCGCAAAAGCGAAGACTAAGCCGGCTAACAACAACAAACCAAAACAAACAGACCACGAAACTGATGCTTACCAGCTACCCGTGGGTGACCCCGAAGAGGCGGGTCAAAGGACTCTCTCTACCCTCTGTCCAGTCGAGAGGACAGAGGCGAAGATGCGGAAACAGAAAAATGATGTCCCTCTCCTACAGGCCGACTGCAGGAATTGAAAGTACTGACTGTACTCTCGACGAATAAGGTAAAGAACCAGACTGGAGCAGGCGCCCCCAGAGACATCTTCCGCTCGAGTGAAGAGCTAACCTCCCTCAGCAATGGCGGCCAACATGCCATGCTGCGTCACAGAGTGAGCATACTTCAAACTAAAAGAAACGAAGCACGTGCGACAGGTAAAAAGACAGGCGAGAGGCCGATAGACAGAAAGTTCGAGAGAAAGGTACCGGCCACCCGTGAACTTGCAGGATGAATAACACGGGCGGTGGAATTAGAGAGAGAGAGAGAGAAAGCAAGCCGAAGTTGAGCTGAACCACACCAAGGTGCAACTGCACCACAAGCCACCCTAAGGGACGGATACACGACAACAGCAACGACAATAAACAAATAAGTAATTCCGCCACCCTAGGTGGGTCGAACGTCGTAGGCCTCGCGACAAACTCGTGACAAACCCCCCTTCTAAAAGCATCTGTTTCTCTGAGATACAGTGCTCCTTTGAACCTTGTCGCGTGTGCAACTTCACAACAATGGGACCGAACCCAACTCTCTGTGATCGACAGAGTACGATGAATCCAATACAAACATTCCACGATAGAATCACACGGGGAAATACATAAAAACTACATTTATCAAACAACTAAGCAAACCTTCCAACCATGAAAGTAACAATCCGAACATTGGTGATTCATACCGTTAACCTCACTGAAGTGACAACTGTCACTACACCTGATACAGAGACCAAAAGGGGATATAACCCTGGTTGAGGGGAGGTGTCCCTCTGACTGATTTCCCAATGTGCTAACTACGGAGCTCGGCTAAGATAGTCAGCATCCGTTTTAAACAGGAACCCTTGATATGACGGAAAGTGAACGCATGACTCTGCAGCTCCACTGCCTAACTCATGAGTCGACGACTGACTGGCCGGATCCGGTCCAAGCACTGGAGAGGATGATGATCGCTCTCCAGTACAAACTTCCGGCCGTACTTCTTCTTGGGAAACGCCAGTGCGTGTCCAAATCTGCCGGAGAGCCTCAGCAATAGTAGGGTATCGATAGTCCTAATGCGGGGCAGCCTCTGGGTACCGACTCGCAGATTCTCCCACTACTGAAGTGTAGCGGTGACCGCGACCGGATGGAGGATTAATGGGTCCCACCAGGTCGACCCCAACCTTGCTGAATGCCTCCCCAACCAGTGGCACTGACCCCAGGGAACACGCTTCAAGCGCCCCTTTAGGCGTTGTCCGCTGGCAGACATCGCAACTGCGGCAGTACTGCCTAACCTGTGAGTTCATCCCTGGCCAAAAGAAGTCTTGTCTTACTCGCTCGAGGTCCGCTTGGAGCCATATGACCCGCCATGGGGGAATCGTGGGCCTCCCGAGGACAGACTCTCTCAGGCTTTGGGGAACCACAAGCTGTTTGGCCACACGATCTGCCTGATGGAAACCCTAAAGAGGATCCCCTTGTGGAGCTTGAAGCTCACCTTGGCGTGTCGGGCCGACTGAGCAGGACGATCCACAAGTTGTCGTAGGCGTTGGACATCCAAGTCCCTGGCCTGAAGACGGATAATGCTAGCAGGATCGGCCCTTGCCAGAACCTCGTTAGAGATCGGCTGAAGAACGGGACGCAATTCCTGTGCCTGCTTCTTAGCTTTGGCGCGTGTGGTGACTCCCACACACGCCTGAACGGGCAGATCCGTAGACACGGACTGACTGCGTCCGTCTGCGAAGGTGATAGTATTCCCTATGATAAGGATACAGAGGTCGCTCCACCGCGATAGCCCATACTTCGCCACAGAAGTAGGGGGTGGAGATAGAAACGAGTACAGAAGGACGGGTGGAGGTAAAACCAGCCTCCAACCCGCACACCTCGTAACTGGCGCCCCGCCGGGCCTTAGGGGAAACTAAATTCTTATCCACAAAGAGTGTTGATGCTCCCGAATCCCTGATGGTGTCGACCAAGGATGAACCAACAACAGAAAGAAACACTGGCACTCTGTACCACCAGAAGCTTGGATGGACCCCACGTTAACCGAGGCGCGAGGATGCTGGAAAGGACTAGCCCCATGACTACCAGCAGCTCTAGGGCAATCTTTCCTGATGTGGCCAGGACGACCACAAGAAAACAAAATCGAGGTGCTGAGGTCCCCGATGGACTGCCTGCCTTATTAGACCAGCTAGCAGTTGTCGGTGCCTTATTGCCATTAAATCCTGTGGAGGGCTTCCTCTCCGTATCTGGGCGATGCCCGTAAGCCCTGCGAGCTTCAGCAAACACTCAGCGGTGTGAATCGCAGCCGCGAAATCCTGAGGTGCTGTCTCGCCTATCCGATCCTCAACTCTGGGGACACAGTGTTGGTGAGCTGTTCAGTGAGGATCAGATCCTCCAGCTCCAACTTAGCTAACTGACGCCAGTACCCTAGCGTTTTGCGCAGCCTATCACCAAACTGCACGAAGGTCTCGTCATTATTCTTCTTCATGGGCCTGAACTTCCTCCTGTACGTCTCTGGGTAAGGTGGAAACGCTTACGCAGAGCCAACTGCATGTCTGCATAAGACGCGCCTTCATTTAGAGTGAGCACACACTCCCTTGCAGCACCAGATAATCCAGAAAAAAGGTGCATAGCCTTTTGTTCCTCAGACAATTGGTATGAACAAGCAACCTTGTCAAATGCTCTAAGAACATGTCAATGTCCTCACTAGGTCTGAACTCTGGAAGCTTTAACTTTGGGCCTCTAACTCTATCACCTGCCTGGGGGATTAACCCCTGACTTACAGATGCGGGAGACCGCGAAAGAAGCTGTTCCATCTCCTCCCTACGCAGAGCCTCCATCCTGTCTAGTTCTTCCCTACGGAGGGCTTCCTGCCTGTCAGCCTCTTCCCTACGCCGATCCCTCCTGTCTGGCAGCCTCCTCTCTACGCTGAGCAGCCTCCTCTCTACGCTGATCCAACTCTTCCCGACGGAGCCTTGCCTCTTCCCTACTTCTTCCCTACGCAGGGCTTCCTGCCTAGCAGCCTCTTCCCTACGCAGAGCTTCCTGCCTAGCAGCCTCTTCACTACGCTGCCGCTCCAGAAACAGAAGGACAGAGGGGATATCCTGAGCGGGGTTCCCCCACTCCCGACCCGGGAGGATGATCCGTCTGACCCGTCCCTTGGGTCTCGACTTTCCCATAAGGAGAGTCTTCTGGGGCATGCCCCTTACGAGGGGAAGCCTGGAGAGGAGAAGGTTTTTGGTCTCTGCGACTCAACAGAAGCCCACAGTTGCTTCGCTATACTCTGACGCTTCCGAGCGGAAGTGCCCAGTCGGGGTCTCGACAGGGAGACCCCCCAGCGAAGAGGTAGTAAAAGTACTCACTGGGCTACCTGCTACAGCACTGGAATAGGTAGAAGTTACCGTAGTCGAAGTACTGGTACTAATAGTAGGGACTACAGTAACATTTTGAATACCCTTCTTCTTCGACGCACGCGTCGCCACACCACCAGCGCCGACGTCGCCATGACAACAATATCCTACGGTTTTCAAATACAGGGGAAAGACAATTCCACTAGCAAAAAAAAAACAAATATTTAGGGGCGTGTGTATATGTGTGTATGTGTTTTGTGTGGGGTGTGTGCGGACAAGTTCCGGCTGCTCCCACTCTGGCAACACCGCGCTCTACAGCACGAGCAACAGTGCGGTGGGGCTCACCGAAAAAAAAAACAAAACAAAAACTATGTCCGGCTGCCCCCACTCTGGCAACACCGCGCTCTACAGCACGAGCAACAGTGCGGTGGGCTGGCCGGAAAAAAAAACAAAACAAAAACCTAGCAGACGAAATCCGGAGAGGAAAAAAAAAAACACTAGCGTCCCATACAACCCCCTGTACTCAACAACACGGTAAGCAAAAAAAAAAAAAAACAAGAATTGGCTAAATACAAAACAGGAATGAAGACTGAGCGGCAACAGAAGGCAAGACTTACGGCCGTACCTGCGTGAGGTACCCGGCGGAAGGGGGTCTGGACGCGGTCGACTCCCCTCGGTCCACCTCGACTCCCGAGTCACACCGGATGTTCCCTCAGCCACCAAAAAGACTCCCTTCACTCTAGAGTCACCCAGCCAACCACCCACGAACAAACCCCGACAAACTGACTAAACATATACACAACAGACAAAACTAAAAAAGGTACTCTGCGAAACGAGAGAGAGACAGCCAGAGCTCTTCACATCCCGGACGAGCCCCCACAATTGTCACGACCGACCCCCGGAGGTCTGCCCTGACAGGATCGTCTAGGTGGGAGTGAAGGGATGACTGACCTCACACGCTCCGCAAGAGACCACACAATAAAGATTACGATACAACACCCCATTTATTCACACCACAAAATAAACATTCCAACACACCACCATGCACGATCACAATAAAGCACTCCAACGCACACAACATGCACAATCACGATCAAGCACTCCAACGCACACAACATGCACAATCACGATCAAGCACTCCAACGCACACAACATGCACAATCGCAATCAAGCACTCCCACACCCACAACATGCACGATTATAAATAAATATTTCACCATACGACGTACACAATCACAATTACAGCATTCCAGCACATTTTGGCATGTACACAATTATAAAGAATATTTCCAGTAAATTTACCCTTTCCCACACCACGGAGTGCGTCCACATCCCTGCCCCTTGTCAAGTCCGCAGGGAGCACCCTGTCGCACTAGGTGCTCCGAGCCGGGGTTTGGGTTCTCGCAGGGGGTCGCCCAAAGCCGACACCCTCGACTTCCAAGCGGGCAGTGAAGGGCGTGTCCCGGGGGGGGGGGGGGGGACGTAGCTGTTACTGGAGGTCCTGGACGGGGGTCCAGGGCCCGGGCCCGTCAAGACGGCAGGCGTCTCTACCAGCCCTCGGTCCCGACCAAGGCGTGGCCTCGATCAGCGCGTGACACCATCCCGTCCGTGGTCTCAGCCAGAACGTGGCCTCGACCAGTACGTGGGACCATCCAGATCGTGCTCCAGGTGAAGCCCCCGGGAGGGGGGGAGGACGTAGCTGGGAGGAGAGTCGGAGAGGAGGAAAAGAAGAAGGAAGGAGAAGGAAGAAGGGGACTGGAACCCTGCCGTCAGTACCGTCTGACCATTGCTGTCAAGTCTTAGCCACTCGCATGATGGGCGAGGGGAAGTGTATTCAACGCACACAGTAAACACATTGAATCAAGTCTTCTCACACGATGCAGGTAAAAGACTGCATTAAATCAACAGGTTATAAAACAAATATGAATTATCTTCACCCTTCTCTCACTCACGCTTAACGTTTTCCTTCCTTAGGAAATAAATCAACACAGCGACCATCGCTTAATAACTGCCACCACATTTGCAAATAATTCAATGGCACAACTGTCACATTTTATAAACACATTTCAAAATAACACAAATCTCCAACCACGCATCCGAACGACAAATCATGCGCACGCACGCTCGTGAACATAAAACTCGCTCTCCTTGCACACACAAACAGACGGTGGCCGAAGGATAAAAGTCCGGCGAATGTGACAGGGGCGGACGAGCGAGACCAAGCAAGTTCCAACCCTGAATCACCAGGTTCTCTCCCTTCCCCACCGACTACCGCATCACCAGATACATAAACAGGAGAAAGAATTTTGGAAATAATTTAGAATGGCCAGGTTAAAGATGGAATTAACCAGAGAAAAGGTCTCACACAATATTTCTCTTACAATTTCGAAAACAAAAGAAAATTGCGCAAAAGCGAAGACTAAGCCGGCTAACAACAACAAACCAAAACAAACAGACCACGAAACTGATGCTTACCAGCTACCCGTGGGTGACCCCGAAGAGGCGGGTCAAAGGACTCTCTCTACCCTCTGTCCAGTCGAGAGGACAGAGGCGAAGATGCGGAAACAGAAGAAATGATGTCCCTCTCCTACAGGCCGACTGCAGGAATTGAAAGTACTGACTGTACTCTCGACGATAAGGTAAAGAACCAGGACTGGAGCAGGCGCCCCCAGAGACATCTTCCGCTCGAGTGAAGAGCTAACCTCCCTCAGCAATGGCGGCCAACATGCCATGCTGCGTCACAGAGTGAGCATACTTCAAACTAAAAGAAACGAAGCACGTGCGACAGGTAAAAAGACAGGCGAGAGGCCGATAGACAGAAAGTTCGAGAGAAAGGTACCGGCCACCCGTGAACTTGCAGGATGAATAACACGGGCGGTGGAATTAGAGAGAGAGAGAGAGAAAGCAAGCCGAAGTTGAGCTGAACCACACCAAGGTGCAACTGCACCACAAGCCACCCTAAGGGACGGATACACGACAACAGCAACGACAATAAACAAATAAGTAATTCCGCCACCCTAGGTGGGTCGAACGTCGTAGGCCTCGCGACAAACTCGTGACAACGGACAATGGTAAATATTGATGAAGATGCAGAATAGTAGGGGGCCTAGTACTGAGCCCTGTGGGACTCCATGTCTGAGAAAGTCTGAAGCGGAGGTTTTGCCATTAAGCACCACATACTGTGTCCTATCGTTCAAGCATGATTGGAATAATGAGATTGTCGGGGTATGGTTCAAGTAGACAGATAGTTTCTTTAGAAGAATGGAATGATCAACAAGATCAAATGCCTTTTTGAAGTCAAGAAAGACAACCCCAACCCCTGGTGATAATGCTGTGTGGCAGGAATGATTAGATCGGAATCCAGATTGGAGTGGGTGAAACAGTTTGTTTTTCTCCATGAACTGAGATACGTGTGTGTGTGTGTGTGTGTGTGTGTGTGTGTGTGTGTGTGTGTGTGTGTGTGTGTGTGTGTGTGTCTTTCAATGGGTTTGGATAGAATAGATAGTAAGGATATAGGTCTGAAATTATTTGGATCCGACAAATCATTTGATTTTGGAAGGGTGATCACTTTGGCGTTTTTGAACGCCTAAGGGAAAACATTAGTTTCAATGGATAAATTATATATGTATGTAAGAGACTCAACAATGTAAGGTAGAACGAGTTTGAGAAGAAATACGGTATGCGGGTTATCACGACCCATGGATTTTTTTATTCTTTAATTGCGCTGTGTGCATTCCTACTTCATGTACAGCAAGAAGGGGAATTTTGATTGAGTGACTGGATCCAAGGTTTTGTTTGCAAAATGATGTTAGGGAAGTCGGGCATGTAATTCATTTGGTGCTCTTATAGTCTGTGAAGCTTGAGTAAGGGTGTCTGATAATGACAGAAAGTGGGTATTAAATTTACATTGGCGCTGTGGATTTTGCATCCGTTATCATTTGACTGAAGTAGTCTCGTTTGGCTTTTTCAGCTTCGTTTGAAACAAAGTTTCTCTGCTCTTTGTATTCGTCAATCAAATTTGCTGCCTTGAGTTGGTCACGTAGAACCATTTCTTGCAGCGATTCTGGTGTTAACCACAGTTTCATCTGCGGATGCCTAACTCTTTTTGATGTAACGGCGCGTGTTTATTTATGATGGTGAGGAATGTTTGATACCAGAAGGACAGTGCATCATTGACGTCTGAGTAATTATAAGTTAAGGAAATGGGGAAATGTTTAAGTCATAGAGGTATGCTGTTTCATTAAACATTTGAAAGAGCAGTATTGGATGGTCGTGTGACCTTTGGGTGGTGGTTTTGGGAGCCTTAAGGACCACGTGCAGAAGACTGGACAGTGATAACTAATTCCAGAATGTACCACTGAAACATCTAATATTGCAGATTTGTTTTTTGTGTATACAACAAAAAGAGAGAGAGAGTGAGAGTATCCATGTGTGTGTGTGTGTGTGTGTGTGTGTGTGTGTGTGTGTGTGTGTGTGTGTGTGTGTGTGTGTGGTGAAAGCTAGTTGGTAGCGCGCGCGCGCACACACACACA
>CM031598.1:31784939-31789939 GCA_018398815.1 Conus ventricosus | reverse complement strand
TCTTTCACACACATACACACACACACACACACACACACACACACACACACACACACACACACATACATACACACACACACACGCACGCACGCACGCACACACACACACACACACACACACACACACGTGCGCGCGCGCGCACACACAGACACACTCTTTCTCTCTGTCTCGCTCTCTCTCCTTCTCTCTTTCACACACACACACACACACACACACACACACACACACACACACACACACACACACACACACACACACACACTCTCTCTCTCTCTCTCTCTCTTCACTCTCTCAATCTCACTCACACACACACACACACTCTCTCTCTCTTCTCTCTCTCTCTCTCACACACACACACACACACACACACACACACACACACACACACACACACGCGCGCGCGCGCGCGCACTCTCGCTCTCTCTCTCTCTCCTCTCTCTCTCTCTCTCTCTCTCTCTCTCTCTCTCATACACACACACACACACTCATTCTCTCTCTCTCTCTTTCTCACACACACACACGCGCGCGCACGCGCGCGCGCATACATATATACAGAGAGAGAGAAAAGAGAGAGAGAGAGAGAGAGAGAGAGAGAGAGAGAACTCTGAACTCTCTGAAATTTATTGATTATAGGCCAACAGCCCCTTTCATGGGGGGGGACACAAAATTATGCGTCACATCTATAAGAACATACAGACAGGCAAACTCTAATCACAGAGAAGATATAACTCTGGCTGGTCAGTGACATATGATGTGGGCTGTACATGGTTTATATAAACAGGATGTTTCTGATCCACATGTTTGTATTGCAGATGAAGGTTGTCTAATTTTGAAGGCAGAGACTAGGAATTTTGCCAAATTGACTATTTGATCTGGCAGTTCAGTAGAACACATACCAGTCAATTTACATTCCAAATTCTCGCCCGCAGTGACGGTACATTTGTATATACAACTCTCTGATCTGATTGTACAATAGGCACTTGAACATAAAATTAACTTCGTCTTTTTGTAGATTTAAGCATTCCGGGCATGCCGTGTTTTGAGCTGTAGGTGATAAGCGAAATCTGTGAACATTTCATTGGGACACACCCATTTTAAACTGTGCCAGAACATTCCTGTCATTTTCTGCACACAGAAAACTGATATATACTGCTCAAAACAATTTAAGAACCAGTTGAAAACATTCACACACAATTCAACCGAAAAACAAAATAACTTCTTCAAACAATTTAATTGAAAATTCATCTATGGAACGATACAATGACATCAGAAATAAACGAATAACAGCTGCTCAAAAACAACTTCATGGGCTTAATTGATGAACGCCTTCATTTCAGAAATCAGAACAGTCAAATCAAATGACAATCAATGTCAATACTCAGTATGGCCGCCATTAGCGCGGATACAAGCTAGACATCTCTGTCTCATAGAGTCCACAAGCCTCCTGAGAGTCAGCTGGGGGATGTTGTTCCACTCCTGCTGCAAGAAGTCGAAGAGCTGGCCCAGGTTCACTGCTGGAGGGTGGTTCTCGTGAAGCAGGCGCCCCAGGACGTCCCAGGCGTGCTCGATCGGGTTAAGGTCGGGCGAGGACGCTGGCCAGTCGAGGCGGTTGACCTGCTGCTCCTCCAAGAGGACGTTTACCACCCTGGCACGGTGGGGACGGGCGTTGTCGTCCTGGAGGATGGCGTCAGGGCCCGGGGCATGCAGGGCAGGCAGGACCAGAGGCTGAAGAATGTTGTCCCTGTACCCCACACCAGTTAGGTTGCCTTCAACTCGGAACAGGAGGGTTCTAAAGTTCTTTCCTATGCCACCCCACACCATGATAGACCCCCCGCCATACCGGTCCTGTTTGATTACGTTGGCTTCTTGGTAGCGTTCCCCGGTCTGCCTCCAGACACGTATGCGACCATCGTGGAAGAGCCGAGCAAAACACGACTCGTCAGAAAACATCACCTGGGCCCAATGCTGCCTCGTCCAGACCACATGAGCTCGGCACCAGGTCAGTCGCGCCCTACGGTGAGCCGCCGTCAGCACAGGTCGAACAGCTGGCCGTCTTGCTCGGAGGTTATTTTCTCTCAGGCGGTTCCGAACAGTTTGATCGGAAATGTTGACGTTCGCTGCAGCACGCAGTTGTCGCCTGAGGTTGTTTGCAGTGGCAGTTCTTTGACTCAGTGCCGTCAGAACCAACAGTCTGTCCTGCTGTCTGGTGGTGGACCTAGGCCGGCCAGACCATCTTCGTTCAGCAGTACTACCGGTGGCGTTGAAGCGGTCACGAAGTCTTTGGATGACAGCATGATGCACTTGAAGGCGACGACCAACTTCTCTGACGCCTACACCTTCTTGAAGCCAGGCAACAGCCCTTCCCGGTCAGTGTCATTTAATCTCCGTCTTGATGGCATGGTTAAAAACACCCCCAAAACCGCGGCTTTTTTTTATACCCACTGGTCAACAAAACTGGTTGCCATGTGTTCAGTAAAGGCACGACTTGCACGTGCGATGCGGTTTGCAGTCAGCCCAACTCTGCTGCCTCAGCTATGCGCTCGCAAACCGCGACCATGTTTTCGTGATTTTGGTGTTTCTTTTGTGAACACGTTCAACCCACTAGACTCAGATTCAACTGAACACGTGCCAAAACCAGTTTTGCATTGAAGCAGTTGTCGTACTTTCAGTGCAAAAATTGGACAAAAGCTTTGAATTCTATACACTACGATGCGTTATCTAAACCATATGAAAAATGCAGGTGGCTCTTAAATTGTTTTGAGCAGTATATTTTTCTCGAGAAAATGTGTGTTTCAATTTGCCATACATGGACAGCCGTGGACTGATATCTAAATGGTTTCGCCATTGATGGCAGAAATTACTGAGTAGTCTGTATCTAAATTCTTTTATGAACCCTATTTCATTACCACATCCAAAAATCCACACTTCTTGAAATCCATTTTCACACAGGATATTCTTGACATGTGTGGCCCATGTTACATGGCCTTTCTCATGCATAGACAGTGACATGTTATACGCTTTGTTTGAAAATCTGGTATCCGGTTGTTTTAACAATCTAAACCAGTACTTAATACACCGGGTAACGGTTGCTATTCATAATGGAAAACGTCCAAGTTCTCCATATACTACGTCGTTTGCTGATTTGTTTCTTACATGTAAAAATCTTTTGCATGCGTACAGATGTACTTGCTCCAGCTGAGGGTAAGCTTTGTACCCCCATATTTCAGAGCTTTAAAGAAGCAACGGGACAACCTGTGCATCAAAAAGTTTGAAGAAAATATCCGATGAACTACACCCAATTCTTTTTAGTGTGCACAAGATGTCTTTTGTACATTTCTTCCCTCTAAGTTTTAGTTCATCCATGGCAAGTGTAAAAGTATGTCTAGTAGAAAAAGTAAGACCTAAGTATTTGTACGAATAAACCGCTTCTAGCGGGGTGCCATTCAGAAACCATCTCTCCTTTGAGCTGAGAAAACCACCCTTCCTGAAAACAATAATTTCTGACTTGTCTAAATGTACTGTTAACCGCAGTCTTTCTGTTTCTCTTTGGAGAATATTTAATTGATGCTGTAGTTCAATCGTAGCAGAAGCCAAACGAGTGAGATCATCGGCACACAGCAAAAGGACTAGCTCAGTTACGTCTGATGTGAGAGTAGCACCATGTTTACCGTTTAGAATTACGTCATTTGCAAGTTCATTTACGAGCAAAGAAAATGATAATGGACTAATAACACATCCTTGCTTTAAACCTTGTAAACGTTCAAAGAAACTTGAGTAACGTGTATTACTATGACATAAAACACACGCTTTCACATTGGAGTACATTGCCTGAATCGTTTTTAGCATCTTACCTCGCACGCCTGTTCGTAGCAGCACCGCCCACAAAACCTTGCAGTTCACAGTATCATATGCTTTTTGGAAACCGATTAAGGCCACGTATAGTTTCGTACTCTTCTGCAAATATTTTTCAATTACTGCGTTTACAGTGAGTATATGATCGATACACACACATACGCACACACGCATACATATATACAGAGAGTGAGAGAGTTAGAGAGGAGAGAGAGAGAGAGAGGAGAGAGAGAGAGAGAGAGGAGAGAGAGAGAGAGAGAGTGAGAGAAGGAGAGGGGGGGGGGGGGGGGGGGGGACGTAGGGAGAGAGCGAAGGAAGGAGAAAGGGAATGTGTTGGCCTGCTTGTTTATTTATTTTTTGATTCCTTTTCTGGTGTGTTCCTTGCTTTATTTGTTAGTCCATTTGTTGGTTAGTTTGTTTGCTTGCTGGTCTTTTGTTTGTTGTGATTTGTGCTATTTAGTCTGTTTATTGACATCTCTGTTGATCTGTTGTTTGGCTTGTCTGTTGGTCTTTCTGCTTGTCAAGAAGATGAGCACCACACTTCTCAACGTACGTTAACGAAACTCGGCAGTCTGACAAAGCTGTGTCAGTGTGGGTATGACAAAGCTGTGTCTGACAAAGCTGTGTCAATGTGGGTCTGACAAAGCTGTGTCAGTGTGGGTCTGACAAAGCTGTGTCAATGTGGGTCTGACAAAGCTGTGTCAATGTGGGTCTGACAAAGCTGTGTCAATGTGGGTCTGACCAAGCTGTGTCAATGTAGGTCTGACAAAGCTGTGTCAATGTGGGTCTGACAAAGCTGTGTCAATGTGGGTCTGACAAAGCTGTGTCAATGTGGGTCTGACCAAGCTGTGTCAATGTGGGTCTGACCAAGCTGTGTCAATGTAGGTCTGACAAAGCTGTGTCAATGTGGGTCTGACAAAGCTGTGTCAGTGTGGGTCTGACAAAGCTGTGTCAATGTGGGTCTGACAAAGCTGTGTCAATGGGACTGACAAAGCTGTGTCAATGTAGGTCTGACAAAGCTGTGTCAATGGGTCTGACAAAGCTGTATCAATGTGGGTCTGACAAAGCTGTGTCAATGTGGGTCTGACAAAGCTGTGTCAAAGTGGGTCTGGCAAAACTGTGTCAATGTGGGTCTGACAGAGCTGTGT
>CM031598.1:31771127-31773627 GCA_018398815.1 Conus ventricosus | reverse complement strand
CTTGTTTTATTGTTTTATCTTTGTACATTATTTTTAATTTTGCTTCTTTTATGACTTGTCTTTTTTGACGTGCACATATTAACATAGACTCGGTTTATGAGGATGAACAAGCATGTCATTTGAATCACACCAGTCTTCCACTGATTTCATGCTTGCATTTAAATGATAATTAATTTCATCGATGCTATGACTAGAGTATTGTAAAGATGTATCATCAGCGAACAAATCACACACTGCATTTTGAATTGATAAAGGGAGATCATTTATGTAGAGGGAGACAACAGGGGACCTAAAATTGATCCCTGTGGCACGCCTCTTGGCAACAGTCTCTTAGAAGAAATAACACCTCGTGAAAAAACAGATTGCGTACGGTTCAACAAATAAGATCTAAAAAATGATTCCGTATTGTTGTCGACGCCGTAAACATTAAGCTTTTTTAGCAGTATATTGTGATTAATTAAATCAAAAGCCTTTGTTAAATCAATAAACACTACACCAACTGCTTTCCTGTTGTTGATATCTTTTAGCCACAAATTTGTGATCCGACACAAAGCCGTTTCACATGAATGTAGTTTCCTAAATCCTGACTGATTGATATACAACAGTTTATGTTTCTCAATAAAAGATGATAGATGGTGATGGATATGACGTTCTAATGGTTTTGAGACGGACGATAGCAGCGAAATTGGTCTGTAGTTATTTGGATCATCTAAATTCCCTTTTTTGTGCAGAGGGATAATTTTTGCATGTTTAAATGCATCTGGAAAGTAATGTTTAGATAAACATAGATTAAAGAGGTATGTAAGAGAATCTACAATATATGGTACAGATAGTTTTAATATCTTGGGACTAATTCCATCAAAGCTGTATGAACTTTTATTTTTCAAAGTTGATAGATATAAAAACACTTCATTAACAGATATTAGGGGAATAGAAAACTTTGCGTGTATATTTTTTGCATCACAAAATTTCTGTAAATTCGCAGTATTAAAAATGCTAGTTTTATCTTTCCCTATGTTTAGCTTGTTACCAATATTGGCAAAATGATCATTTAGTGTTTCTACTGGAATGGAACATTCCTGTCTTGATGAACACGGTCCCGTAAGTTTATTAATAGCTTTCCAAATAGAGGCTCCGTTGTTTTTATTTTGGACCAACTTTCTGAAAGAATCACATTTAGACTTTCTAATCATGTACTTCACAATGTTGCGTTTTCTCTTATACTCTTTGTCGAGCCTACACTTTTTAAATCATCCCTCTCGTCCATGGCATTCAGAATATCCTGAGTGAGCCAGACAGGCAGGATATCTGATTTGACTCGCCTCTGGATCAATGGGATGTGTTTGTCGACAATATTCAGAAAGGTTCTCGTCCAAAAGGCAAGGGCATCATCTGGATCGGTGTAGCTATAGATGTTTGCAAAAGGCGAGGAAATGAGATCAGATTGAAAAGCGTGTAAGTTGAAGTTTTGAATGAACGAAATGTGATTACCAAATGACTTGCCTTTGGAACTTTAAAACCCTTTCTGTTCCAAGTTACGCAAACAGCATTGTGGTCACTTGCACCAGTAGGCGGTACACATATTTCTGCAAGTGCAGCAATGTTCGAAGAATATATGTGGTCTATAAGGGTATTAGATTTTGAAGTAACTCTAGTCGGTAAAGAAATGCACTGATGAAGATTATATGAATTAGCAATGTTGGACCATTGGGAACAAGACTGAAACAGATCTATATTGAAATCTCCCAATAATAGTATTTCTGTTTTCAAAAGCCATACTGTGTCCATCATCTCACAAAAATCGTTATACCAGCTAGACTTACTTTTAGGATGTCTGTATACAAATCCGACAAGAATTGACGCTAATGTCTTACTTTTCGACTGAATTTCAAGCCACGTTATTTCAATATTTTTGTGACAAAGATCATTACGAATTTTGTATGGGACATCTTTTTGGACGTAGACAGCAATACCTGTTTCAAGAATATTTTCAGGATTTCTCCGGACTATTGAGTATCCAGGAATGGATATTGAATTGTCACCAACGCGGCTGTTTGTCCATGCCTCAGAAAATCCAAAGACATGGAAAGGTTTATGATTTTATGAATGATTTTTGATACGTCAGACATTTTGTTTATGAGATGACAAATATTTAGGTGACCTATGCGCAGACCGTCATTGACGGGCCAGTCTGATACATTCACATTGGTTGACATTAGTGAAAGGAGGGAAGCATCGCTACCTGGAGATATACAGAATTACCACGTGAAATAGAGAGGATGCGGAAATGATCAGTTCAGAATAATTATAGTTCAAATAAGTGCATTGGTCATCTCATGGCTCACAATAGACACTCAAGTTATAGGGAAGTCCTGATGATTGCTAATGAGTGGAATAACATGCAATCCGAACCCCTACTAAATAAGAGAATTAATTTGGGGGTGGGGCTTCAGAGGGGGAAAGCAGTCTGCTGAGTAACAGAGAGGCAGGCTGGAAAAGG
>CM031598.1:31756127-31758627 GCA_018398815.1 Conus ventricosus | reverse complement strand
TGGATGGCTGTTCTGAAGGGATTAAAAACCTGTATAGCTGTTTGTTTGTTTTCTTTTTTTTTTTTTCTTTTTTTTTTCTGTCCCAACCTCTGCGTCACCTCAGAGGCAGTGCACCCACGCCGCTCATTCCGACAGCCCGTCCACAGCCATAGCCCGGTCGGCCCCGCCGCAGCCCCGGCACCGGCAATCCACAGGGAGCAGTCAATGTCAAGTCGTCAAGAGGCAACCCACCGGAGGAGACACTGCACTGCTGCCGAGTCACTTCGGTGGTGTTCAGTGGCGCCTGTTCTGATCTAACATACGCAGGACACCACCTACTAAGCCCCCTACTGACGACAATAATTGCTTAGTCGCGGAGCCGGCGTGAGTGAGCTCTCCCTCCGGAGGGCGCCACCACGTCCGTCCAACGACAGCCCCCATGGACTCGCCGATACCGGTGACCCCGACGGAAGCAAACCAAGGCCTCAGACGTGGAGAGGACATCGAAATTGAGGTCACCATGAGAGCAGGGCATGAAGGGCCACAGAATTTGAGACTTTTTTTTTTTTTTTTTTTTAATGCTGATCAATGGGAATGAGGATGATTAAGATGATGCTACGGATTTCCATTTCGGTCTGAGACTACATGACAGGGCTGTACTCTACGCTTCCTTTCATAATATATCCCGGCATCAACCAGGCCCGAGAGATACAGGCACCTGCAGTGTTGGTCAGGAAATTTGAGCAACACTCTCAGAAACGCATCCATTAAGTGGATGAAACTCGACTGTGTGGTCCCAGTCTTCCCAACTGAGTCCGCAGCAAACTCAACTCTGGGTAGGAGCCGGTCGGGGCAGAAAAAACCCACATGCCTCTGATGGGATTTGAACCCACGACCTCCCAGCCAGGAGTCCGCGACGCTAAACCACTTCGCCACGGCGGCTGGTTTCTTTCTTTCTTTATTCTTTGGGGTGTGTTGGGGTTTTTTTGCATTAAAATGTCATTTTTTAATTTTCTACTTGGTGTGTGTGTGTGTGTGTGTGTGTGTGTGTGTGTGTGTGTGTGTGTGTGTGTGTGTGTGTGTGTGTTCTTTAATTCAACGTCTTTTCACTTTTGGTTACATAAGACGAATGTTAAATTTTTAAAAAAAAGAAAGGAAGGGGTGGAGATGGCGGGGTGTGTGTGTGTGTGTGTGTGTGTGTGTGTTGTGTGTGTGTGTGTGTGTGTGTGTGTGTGTGTTGTTTCCCACGGTGGATTTTCTCTCAGTACGGTGAGAGCCTTTGAAAAGCTCCGTGTGGTCGACTGGGCGAAAACAATAAAATTGAAGTAGAGTGTCTCTCTGTGCTCCCGCTCGCGCGAGTCTCTCTCTGTCTCTGTCTGTCTGTCTGTCTGTCTGCCTGTTTGTCTCTCTCTCTCTCTCTCTCTCTCTCTCTCTCTCTCTCTCTCTCTCTCTCTCTCTCTCTCTCTCCGTGTGTGTGCGCGCGCACGTGCGTACGTGTGTGCGTGCGCGTGTGTGTGTGTATGTGTTCGTGCGTGTTTGTGTGTGTGTGTTCGTGCGTGTTTTTTGTGTGTGTGCGCGCACGTGCGTGCGTGCGTGCGTGTGTGTGTGTGTGTGTGTGTGTGTGTGTGTGTGTGTGTGTGTGTGTGTGTGTGTGTATGTGCGTGGCGCGCGCACGTGTGTTTATGCGTGTGTGTTTGTGTGTTTGTGTGACTGTATGTGAGTGTGCCTCTGCATTTATGTGTGTGTCCGTCTGCGCTTGTGTTGTGATGTGTGTGTGTGTGTGTGTGTGTGTGTGTGTGTGTGTGTGTGTGTGTGTGTGTGTGTGTGTGTTTGTGTGTATCTGTATGTCTGTGTGTGCACATGTGTCTGTGTGTGTTAGTGTAGGTGTGCATGCATCTAAGTATGTATGCATGTGTGTTCGTTTGTGTTGTGTGTGTGTGTGGGTGAGTGCGTGCGCGTGCGCTGTGTGTGTGCATGTACATGTGTGTGTGTGTGTGTGTGTGTGTGTGTGTGTGTGTGTGTGTGTGTGTGTGTGTGTGTGTGTGTGTGTGTTCGCGCGCCCGCGCGAGCGTATATGTGTGCGCCTGCGGGCGTGTTTGGGTGTGTGTATATCTATCTATCTGTCTGTCTATCTATGTATGTATGTATCTATGTATCTATCTGTCTGTTTGTCTGCCTGTCTATCTATCTATCCATGTATCCATTCATCCATCTATCTACCTATCTATCTATTTGTCTGTCTGTCTGTCTATCTCTCTATCTCTCCATCTACATGTGTGTGAGGGAGGGGTATGGGGAGAGGAAGGTGCGACATGCTGTAGGGACGATCCTGGCAATCTACCTCTCTTTAAGTCAGCCCCTGTCTCTCTGTATTCACACACACACACACACACACACCCCACACCACACACACACACACACACACACACACACGCACACCGCAACACACACACACACACACATACACGCACACATACACACATACATACACACACACACGCACGCGCGCGCGCGCACACAC
>CM031598.1:31736109-31753609 GCA_018398815.1 Conus ventricosus | reverse complement strand
ATAAAAGCTCTTCTCTTCGGGGGTTTTCCATTCAATTTTTCCCAGCTTCCTAATTCCCCTTTTCTCTGATGTTTCCCGTTACAACCGGCTGCCCCTTTTCTAATTTTTTCAAGGTTATAATGCCTTAAGGGAAAGGGACCCCAAACTGAGAAACCCAAATTCCCATACGGGTAAAACCATGTTTGTACAGTCGTCTTTAAAACCTTTTGGGGGCACCCTTTGATTTTCCCTTGAAAGAAAGCTAAGATGTTATTTGCTTTTCTTACATACTAAATTGTAATTTTTTTTCCTTTTGAGACGACTATCAAAATCACCCAAAAATATTTTGCAGCTTAGTTTCTTTAAGAATATTTAGGGATAAATAATCTATTTTTTTAGTGACTTTTTTTTACATATACGCAACACTTGGCATTTTTGAGGATGAAATTCCATTTTCCAATTTTTTTTCCCCCTTGTAAAGCGTTGATCTTTTTTGTAAATGCGTGTATCATCTTGCTTCATTTTTCTATTACAAACTGCACTGCAAAAACCCTTTAAGAGTTCCGGGAGAGAATTTCACTTATGCATTTATATAAAAAAAAAAAAAACAAGGCCCCAAACTTTTTCCCTGTGGACACCGAAAACGGGTTTTACAATGGATACGACCCTTCCACAACAACTTTCTGCTTTCTCCCAACGGGGAATGATCTAGCCCATTTCAAAGAACCCCAATCCCAATGTGTTCTAATTTAAGACAGGCCCCTATGCCCCAACCTTACAAAGCTTTAAAAAAAAAATCTAAAAAAATTTTGCATCTATTTGCGTCTGTTGTTAAGAATTACTAAAATCTTTTGAGATTTTGGTTTAATTGAGTCTCAAAACCCCTTCGCTGTCTAAAACCTGGGGGCGTTATTTAAAAATCAAAATTTGCAAAATGGTCCTTTACACTAAATTATTTTCAAGTAATTTGCGAAGGGAGAAAGATACAGGTCTATAATCTCTGCTTTTGTTTTGTCACCCTTTTAAAAAAGGGGAAAAATCCGCATCTCCCACTCTCAGGTATTACCCCTGGTGGGGGTGAAGTTTGGTAAAGAAATTGGTAAAAACCTCCTCAATTCTTGGCACAAAATTTTTAAAGTTTGCCGGGAACCCATCGGACCAACTTTTTTTCTTTGATATGGTCTAATTTAAATCTCCTCTTTTTTACTTGATTTTTTCATTCAGGAGTTTATATCACCTTTATCTAACGTTTAATTAAAAGGGTTTGGGGTTTAGAAAACTAAAAAAAACAAAACTGCTTGTTTAGTAATTTCCCCCTTCGGGGTCCTGTATAGTATTCGGTTTTTTTTTCCAGGTCTGGAAACCAAGTTGTCCGTCTCTTACTCCTTATGTAAGACCATAATTTTTTGTTCGATGATCCCCTTTCCGAAATCACAATTAAAAATTTTTGGGTAGCAAGTCTACATTCTCTCTGACACCTCCTCTTAATATTTTTTATACCTAACCAGTAATCTTTCTAAATTGGAGTATTTAAATTTCTTAAAGAAACGATGTTTCCTTCTCAACAAACGTTTAGTTTTATATAATCCTGGCTGGTGGTTTCTGCTTAAAGTATTTTATAGTATGTTTCATCCTAATAAATTCCAAAATTAGTTTTTATACATTTCCAAAGATCACTGAATTATTTTAAAACACAGGGACCTAAAAAAAAGCGCCCGAAATTATATACCCGCGCAATTTGGTAAATCTCGGGTTCCCAGAGCTGGGGGGTACTTTTGGGGGGGTTTTTTTTCAAAAAGGGTTGAAAATTACTCTCTAAAAAACTATTCAGATCACCCAGGCTGAAATTTAAATTTCCCATTGCCTAAACGCTGGAAAATTTAAAAAAAATAAACCGGGAACCCTTTTACCACGAGTGGTGTTTCCAACGACTGACTAATCCAAGGTCTTTGGTGGCACAAAAAACTGATTTTTAATATTTTACTGTATGTTTACCAAGAAAGGGCACTTCCCCCCAAAAACAAAGGGGTAAATTAAAGTCCCACCAATCCAAATATTCCCTTTCCCCCTTTTGGCCAAAACATGTTAGAAAGTCTCTGCAAAAGACAAACATACTTTCATGATCGGGGGCTGTAAACTAAACCAACAATGACGGGGTCTCTTATTCTTAAAATTAATCCTACAAAATAAACTTTCACTTTTTTTCCTTGATATAAAAATCCGGGGCAAAAATCTTCCTAAGGCAATAAAGACTCCCCCCCCCTTTTTTTCCCAATCTTCCTTTCTAAAAAATCAAAATCCTCCTTTAAAATTTCACTACGGAAATTTTCCGTTTCTAGCCAATTTCTTTCCAATTTACAACATCAATTTTTTTTTCAGTGACAAATTACTGAGTTCTTCCTTTTTTTAAATAAGAGATTGAAAATTTACGCCTTCATTAATTTTACTTTTTCCTTTTTAATGATTGGGGTTCATTGCCTTTATTTTTGGGGGATTTTATCTTTTTTAGAACGGGGGTAGCAAACTTAGGAAAAAAATTTCAAAGTTTTCTTTGGGGATCGGTCGGTGAATGGGGTAAAAACTTCTTTCGACTAAAATTTCATAGAATCCCAAAAAGTTTTGAACAAAGTTTGGAAGCCCGCGGGAAAAACGTCCTAATATCACTTTGCATAATCTCAAAAACGCTGAATTCTTTAAACTACTTTTGTGATACCAGAATTGCAGACTCACAGAAACTGCTTTATGTTTCCAGTGACTCCAAATTGAAAACCCGCAGGGTTTTTTTATTTTGGGGAACGACCAGGATGATTAAATTCTCCTGAAGGATAAGGTTTAAAAAAACCAAATTTTAAAACTCCTCATGAAAAACTTTTTTTAATCAAACATTCCCTTTATCACTGTACTATTTCTAATTTTAAATTGAAACAGGGTTCAAATCGGGCCAAAATAACGAAAGAACGTACTCGGCACAGGTTTCACACAGGACTAACCTTTTTGGGTTTACACAAAGTTTTAAAACCGAAAAAAGGGAACAAAGGCGAATTAAATCTAAAATTTAAAAATAAACGAGTGCTGGGAATTTTTTTGTTCCTGTCCATGGGGAAAACACAAGGAAAAAAAAAACTTTTAACGAACCCCGAGAACAACACGCCGGTACCACTTAAAAGCCAAATAAACTCACCTTACCTAAAAGGGTTTAAAACACAATTTCTTTAAGAAAAAGAAAAGAAAAAGCGTTAAATTCCCAAACACTAACAATGCTGATTTTTAAAATTCACGGATACCGTATAAAATACACAAAAAAAAAAATTACAACCAGACCGGGAAAAAAGTTATTGTGCATAAATAATTGAATTCAATCAATCAGCATGTGGCTTATACCCCCCCCCCCCCCCCCCCCCCCCCCCTCCGACATGGGCCAATCGGGGTTGACCCTTGGGAATTTAAATTTTTCTATCGCCGCTTTGGCAGGCCCCATCCCAACAGCTACTCATTTTTTGTTTTAATAACCACAAATTAATCACCCCAAACCCATGTTACCATGAACTGAATAACACTCATTCTCAAACCAAATCAAAACAAACATTGAATGGGGTGGGAAGGGTCATCTCAAACTTTCCCTCCAACATAAAAGTTTTGAGTGAAATGTCAATTTTGTAGGGGAGCGTCGTTAATTTCCAAAAAAAACTAAACTAGGAGGAAACAGAATGCTTGGGGAACCTTAAAGGGATAACATCCCAAAACTGGATAGAGGATAAAGAAGTTTTGGGGCAAGCGGGGTTTTCACCCAATGTTCTGATTCCAACACCCCAAAATTTTATGTATACACTTGTCAGAAAGGGGACCCTCATCTCTATCTACCAGCCACTGCCGCATTCTGTCCAGCCACAGAAAATGCCATTGTTGGTTCACTAATCAAACTGCCACCTGAGCATGAAGCAAAGGCCCTTTTGGGAAGAAGGGGGTGCACCGAAAAGAAAATGAATCGACGATAAAACACCCGACGGGGGGTGTCCAGCGTAGTCACCCAGTATGTCACCGACTTTTTTATTTTTTCTCTTTTACGCGTTCTTCTTTTCTGTGGGGTGTAATGCGTTTTAAAAATTTAAATTTTTATATTGGGATGAGGGACTTTTATGTAGTGCTTCACAAAGTTTTTTTAGAACCGGCGTGGTTTTAATTTAACCTGCATAAAACTTGAGTACGCTGGGCCCAAATACCCTTTAAAATATTTTCACTGTCCTCATTTTTTCCATCTCCTTATCAGCAAGGTTACAAAAAGAGTATGCAGAGGCTGTCATCATTATATGGGAGGGTTTTGGGGGAAGTGGGGGAAGCTAGTGAAAAGAGTGGGTATCCTCAAAAGGAAAAAATGGGTCTTTATAAATTAATGTGTGTGGTTATTATTTGCCTTCGTTTCTTTCCCCTGCTATTTATTTTTATGTTTAATAAAGCAAGTATTATATTTTGGGGGTGGTGGTGTATAATAAGATGTATATATATTTAATAATATAGAAAACACATACACACCACACTTTTAATTCATACTGCTTATACCTAAACCCCGCCACCTTGGTCATACCTGGGCTGTAATTTTTAGTCATTCAATCGCATTTTTAACTTTGAAGTGCGGAAAAGGGGGGGGGGGGGGGGAGGGGGGTTTTTAAAACACACACACACACACACTTGTGCATGTTTTTGTGTTTTTGAGTAAATGAAATAACCAATTTCAACTCAAAATCGGCTCACTTTGAAAAATGTTTTTCAAAGCATTTGTTTGGGCCTTTTCATTTTGGAAATACAAAAGTTAAACTGTGCAATGTGAAGTCAACTAAACAGCAAAAAAATGTTTGAAAACCAGCTGGAGAAACCAGACCACACTCCAGCTTTATGCAGCAAGTCATCGCAGACTCCAAGAAGTTCAACTTTCCACTGAAAGCCAACAATCCAATTGGGGGAATATTGTTTAGTGATAAGACGGCACAGCACAAAGCTACGTAAGATAGAACTACCATGAAGCTGTTGAATGACATTTTTTCCGTTAACACCTTAAAGACAAAAAAAAAATTTAAAAAAAAAAATTTTTTTCAATTTTGGGGTTGCAAATACAAAATGTTTTTCACTAGACCAAATTTTGACATACAAGTTTTACACTGCAATCATCTTCCAAACACAAAAAAAAATTTAAACTCTTTTGAACTCCAACAGTTTTGGGGGGTTTTCGGGCAAATTTTGGGAAAGGTGACTACAAGCCTGCACACAGGCATGTGCCTTGTTAATCATCATTTGATTATGTTGAGGGTGTAGGGATTTTAAATTTTTTAAAAATTTGTAAAGGGTTATCACACAGTAGTGCGTGTGGTAATGTGCCTGTTTTTTATATTACCAGGTGCTTCTACCATCAAAATCAGGGTTCAGCAATATTTTGGTTACCATGCTTTCTACAAAGAGTTACTCAAAACGTGCTCTGCTTGGAGGGGGGTGTTCATTTTATTATTTTTTATTTGCCTTGTCTGATATCATAGATTGACTGCCATTCCATTCTGAGATCATAATCATTTTTTTGATTTACTTTGATTTTATTTTTTTTTTTGCAACCCCAAACCTGAGAGATGTGATGAAAAGACTCGATTTCCCTCCGAAGATAAACCTGATGGAAAATACCACAAACAAAAAACGGGGAAATTTTTTTGCATTGATTTTTTGTAAACTGACCCCAAAATTTCCACTAAAAAGCCAATCAGTATAGTTTTCACCATTTAAAACTGATAAACTACAAAAAATAGTAGAAACGAATGGTGTGTGTGTGTTGTGTGTGTGGGGTGTGGCGTTGCGTGTTGCAGGCGCACACAGACAAGGGCCTGCACAGGACGATCCCTTTGCAGAGAGAAAGTACTTGTGAAAGGGCCCCGGGGGAAAGCCCTGATGTCTCAGAGTGGTCCCAAACCATCCCGGAGGAAGCAGGAAAAATGTGGCCAAATTTAATACACCAGTGAATGTGGTTACACATTTTTCAGGGTTTTCCCCCAACCCATTCCAGGCAATGCCACTTTCAACCTTGTGCTTCAGCAGCTACCTTCTTCACTGCCTGTTCACAACCCCCCTTGACTGTTTTTTGCTATGCAACATTCCTGTTTCCAGGGGACCCTTTAAAAAATACAAGGCCCTTCTGTGCCAGCTGTCAGGTGTGGGGAGAAATGCCAGACACCTTTTCCGCTAAAGGCAAAACATCAAGGGGCGGAGATGGCAGATGGACTCCCGGGCACTGCGCCAAATACTGCAGCTACACACTCCGGAGCAAGACAGCGAATTCTCCATGTTGAGCTTTTGGGGGCGGGAATTTAAAAAAATCATTTTTTCCCCGGTTTCTTTGTTTACTCCACAATCAATTTTTTCACAAAGCAGTCAACTATTTTAACTTGGACTTTTAAAAAAAACCCCTTGTTAAAGTGTATGTTGATTTTTGGGCCCCTTTGGGGAAAAACAAGTATACAGCGTCAACCAAATTTAATGCTTTTCAGTTATAATCACTTCATCCTAGCAAAAATTAGGGCCCAAGGGACAGTGTCCATTTTTTTTTTTTCAAGTGGATTTATTCCAAATGTGGCTGCACATTTTAATCCTGTTCTTGCATCGCAAAGGGCCCTGGAACTTCTACTACAGCTAATACATCGGGAAAAAGCCTTTTTTAACTCTCTTTCAGAGCAATCAATCAGAAAATCCCATGCATGGGGGCTGAAGGGCGAAGAAAACCCGGACAAAGTTTAAGGGCAGTGTGTCTGTCACCCCCCCATCACTGACAACATCCATATAAAAAATATAGGGGACCACCATACGGTGGGTTCAAGTCAACCCAATTCCCATCGCTTTGAAATTTTGGGATATAGCAAAAGGAAGTAACATCAAACCCCCCACAGGACACGCTTTCTTTCATAATACATTTTTCAAGGGGTAGCACAGTTATTCGACAACAGTACATTTGCACAAATGCAAAAACGCATTTGATTTCAACACCCAATCTAAATAGGCAAGCAATGTTTTTCATAATGAAAAAATTAGGGTTCGCATAGAGGCGGGTCCATTTGAAACCCAAAAAAGGGGGAGAAAAAGAAAAAGTAAAGCAAACAATTTCAATAGAAAAGGAGGGGGGGGTGGGCAGGAAGGAGAAAATGATGGAAAAAAAAAAAAAGGGGGAAAGAAAGCATATCTGAAGAGGACAGGCATGTGACACCTTTAAGAAAAAAAAGATACTCTACGGACTGCATCATGCAACCAATGACAAAACCACCCGAAATTTATTTTAAAGACCAAAGGGTTTGTGTTTCCATGCTAAGTATTTTCAGCAAGCCTACCACAACTTTGTTTTACAACCAAAATTTTTCCCCACTGAAATCTCTTGTCAAGGGGTGTCACAAAATTTTCTTGGTGAATAAGACATCGCAGCCCACTTTAAAGCACTTAACTGTTTTTGTTTATGATGTTTTTTTTTTTTTTTGTTTAAAACTGCCCTTTTAAAGTTGTGGGGGAAAGGGGCTAAGGCAATCATGCGGAGAGAAGATATAGACCCCCCAACTGAATGGAAACTTGGGGAAAAATTTTTTTAAATTTTTTTTTATCAACAGTTTTCAGGTGTTTGGGGAAAAACTTGACACGCAGGGAAGTCCAAAAAGAAATGCTTTCCTTTCCGGTGTAAAGGCATAAAGAGGCACATTACGGTGCCCACATCAACCCGAAGGCCCAAACCGACAACAAGAGGGGAAGGACAAAGGCGTCGATGGCCCAACCACATTGCAACATCCATAAGGGCATGGGGGACTTTCCCTAGTTTTTCTGCATGCCCCTGGGAACCCGAGCCTGGGTCAACCATAAAAACACTGTACTTAACTTCTAGCTAGGAAAAAAAATAACAATTGTACTTCCTCCAAAAAAAACAAAAAACACTTGGCCCCTTTCCTTTCAAGAAAAAATCAAGACGGCACTTACAGTGGGGCCTGCTCACCTTATAAAATAGAACAACATTACTCATTTAATCGTAAAAAGTGCAAACGATATTTTTTTTACAGGATTGCATTATTTTTAAATTGAAGCTAATTCGTGAAACGAGAAAAGAAAAAATTTCCAAAAAAAACACATGTACCAAGAACTGAGGGTTTAATTTTTTTACGCATTTTCCAATTTCGATCAAAAAAACTGCCATAAGCAAATTAATTAAACGGGGGAAAAACTGCACAATGCCCTCCCCAAACCACTCTTTTTTGAGGCTTTAATCAGTTAATTACTGAAATTTTTTTGTTACCAAACTATTTTTTTTTTTTTTATGTCAACACCGTCAAAATCGGAAAAGAAAGGGACATCTCACAGGTTTCCCCCTCAGAGACATAGGGATTTGTCCCTGATTTTAACAGCAACCCAGATCCTACCGGCTGTTGCTCCACTTTGCCCAAACTTACCATTCACTTTTTGTCATGGAAAGCAATATGTTCATAAATTTTCCCGTTTGGGAAAATAAACCCTTTGACTGAAAAAAGAAAGAAATTAAAAAAACCCAAACAAAAACCGTGAGACCCGCACCACGCAGAATTCACGCGCGCGCGCGCACACACACACCACACCACACAACACACCCCACACACCACAGAGCACTTTCTCTCTCCCCAGCAAGCCTTCCCCACGAAAATAGGGGGCGCCATGGGGATATTTAAAACCCGGGGCAGGATTTAAAGGGGACTCCACGACTAAGGGGAACTGCTCCCCTTCACCACTCACAAGCCACAACAGGCGGTTGAATGCTAATTTGACACTTGAAGGGGTTCCCAAAAAAAACCCGCGAGGTTTCTCCAACATTACCGCTGTTGCGTAGAAGCGTCACTCTTTCTCCATTCATGCGTGACAGTTTGACGGCCAACTTTCGTCTGGGGTTTATTTTAGACGGAGGGAAGGGGGGGGGGTGGGGGGGGGGGGGGGGGGTTGGAGGTTTTTGTCGAGGGGTGGGGTGAGGAGTGGGGGGTGGGGAGTCGGGTGGGAGGGGGGGGGGGGGTGAGAGCGGTTGTTCATTCACACGCGCGCATGCCGATGGGGTAGAGGAGAAATGAGGCGGATTGACTTTTCAAAATTAAAAAAACAAAACAAACAAACATATAACCAAAAGACCACAGAACAAAAGAAAAAACAAACAAACAAAGAAACAACGTTGCTTTGTCATAGACAAGGACTTGAGAGGTGATTTTTGATGACGAACCACACACAAAACACACACACACACACACACACACACACACACACCACACACACAAAAAACCACACACACACACACACACACACACACACAAAACACACACACACACACACACACACAGGTAAAGGTGGGGTGAGAATCTTTAGGCTGGAAAATTTTCCATTTTTAATCTCCTTTTGTCTGTTCATTTATTTTTTGTTTATATATTTCTTTATTTCTTATCTCTACGATTTATTCATTTATTTACCTGTGTATTTATTTATCTATCCACTTACTCAGTTATTTATATATTGATTTATTCAGCTGTCTATTAATTGTTGTTGTTTTTTCACCCTACTACGTCCCCTTAACACTATCCCTAACCAACCCCTGTGCCCTATAATGTGTGTGTAAAAAATAAATGCGTATGTGTTTGTTTGTTTGTTTGTTTGTTTGTTTGTCTATGGGGGGAGTCCTCTCCCCCCCCCCCCCCCCCACCACACACACCACACACACACACACACACACACACACCCCACACACAACACACAAGCACGTTCTAAAAACAATCACACACACACGCGCGCACAACACCCCACACACACACACACACAACACACATACACACCACACACACACACTCACACTAACTGGGAGGGGAAAGAGGGGTAGAGGGACAAACAGACAGACAGACTGATAGAGAAAAGAGAGAAAGGCACGATAGAGAGAGAGACAGAGACAGAGATGTTGACAGCGCAGTATATGTGTGGCATACTAATAATCTGCTGTGCAACAGATGCCCCTATGTCGTGATGTTAAAAATGTTAACACTAAAAGTGGTGAATATGGTGGGGGGATCTACATCAAGGAATCTGTCAACTAGTACATGTGTGTGTGTGTGTTGTGTGGTGTGTGTGTGTGTGTGTTGTGTGTGTGTGTGTGTGTGTGTTAGTTAGTTATTAGTTCTTCAATTAACGTCTGTTCACAAAAAGTGATATTAGTCAAAATAATGCAGAATGAGTGGATGAGAGAAATGGAAATAGTGTATGCAAAATGGTAGTATGGGCCTACGTACGAATGTGTGTGTGTGTGTGTGTGTGTGGTGTGTGGTGTGTGTGTGCGTGCTGCGTGCGTGCGTGCGTGCGTGCGTGCGTGTGTGTGTGTGTTTTGCGCGCGCGCGTGCGTGTGTGTGTGTTTTGGTGTGCGACTTTGAACAATTGAAAAGAAAATATTGTTCTAAATGTAACAATTTAAAAGATAAATGACATGCCCAAAGCAAAACAAAGAACAAAAAAAACTGGACATATTATACAAACGAGCCAACGGGGCTTAACATCAACGAATTTATAAATGTAAAAAAGGCGTGAAGATTCTGGAAAAATGCATAGGGAATCTTTTTGTCGGAAGTTGGCGAAGATGATTAAAATAGGAACAATTAAAAAGAAAATGCAGAGTATTGAAACTGTCGACTGCTCCACAAGCACATTGTAAATTTCTGTGGAATTTTGTACGAAGAGCGTTAACTTTAAGCCTATAAAAAAAGAGTTCCAGTTTCCGAAATTTGTGTACATGTACATACGTCTTTGTATACAGTTTACGAATTTGAATGAACAGTTAGATGGACGAGTAGATTTCTGAGTTCTTGAACGCAACTCAGTGAAGAACCTTGTGCATGTATTGTTAAAGGTAGTGAATCTTTATACAGGTTATAAAAAGACTCAGACTCTTTTTAGAGTCCATAATAGGCTTCATGAAGACTCCAAGGTTTTTTGATACAGACAGAATTTTCAGATTTTTGGATCCCATACGGGCAGTTCTGTCTGCCCATTCATTTCCACAATCCCACAGTGTGACGGAATCCAGCAAAAGTCCACTTTTATCCCTCTAGAATGTAAGGAAATGGATCAGAATTTTTAGTTCGGTGATAATCTCGGCGCGATTGGTAGCAGCAATAGTTTCCATTGCTTGAAGAACAGATTTGGAATCAACGCAAAAAGTATTCTAGAAAATCACGTGGAATGTCAATAATAATGCAGAGCCTTTAGAATTGCATCAGTTCACCGTAAAGACTAAAAAACCCTTTCCAAGATTGAAAAGATTATCTGCTTTCAAGGCAGGAATAACAAAGCCGGAACCGGCATTGCCATTTAATAGGGATCCGTCTGTATAAACTTTTAAATGATTAGGATAACTATCGTAAATATGGACTTGGCCATAGCACCTAAGACGTTATTATTAACTTTCTTTTGCAAATCAGTGTATTTATAATCAAACCTTGCCGGTATGAGTTCCCAATTGGGAATGGACTCGGGGATAACGTGGGCAGTGGTTTTGTGATCAATTTTGGCAGATTTCAACAGGTTTGAGAGTACGTAAGGATGGTTTTATGTCATCGTATCGTTTTTGGCGCGTTTTGGAAATCTAAAACAGATCGCATGTCAGTTCATCCTCATTTGAGTTCTGAACAGTAGAACATCTTAGAATGTAAATTTTGCACAAGCTATTTTCGATAAGCACCAGGGGCAAAAAACCCAGTTTCATGATATGTCCCTAAAATGGAGGCTAAGGGGAACTCCCAGGCTATTCTGTATACCTTGCAATCTGTGCTTTGTAACTTTTTAAAATAGATACTTAGGAGCTGAAAAATATACTTCCTGTGCATATGAAATCCTTGTCCTGACCAGAAATTTGATAAATGAATTAAACTGCCGTATCCTGTCCCCACTCTGGTAGCTCCAACTTTAAGAAGATTAAGAGCTTTCCTTGCTTGAGTTATGATATATTCAATATGTGTGTTCCATGATAATTTTGAAGTAAGATGTACACCTAAAAACTTTATGCAAGATGTGTATATGCAAAATGTGTAGGTAAGTGTGTGTGTGTGGGGTGTGTGTGTGGGGGGTGTGTGTGCGTGCGTGCGTGCATGCGTGCGTGCGTGCGGGCGTGTGTGTGTGTGTGTGTGGGGTGTGTGTGTGTGTCTGTCGTCTGTCGGGCGGGCTGTCCCGTTTGTCTGTCTACCTGCCAACATCTTGGCTAATTTTCATCTCCATAGATTCGGAGAAATCCCACAAATAGAACGCCTCTGACAGAATCGAACCCATTGACCTCTCGACTTCGAGTCCGGGACACTAACCACTGCACCACTACGGCCCCCCCCCCCCTCTCTCTCCCCTCTCTCCTCCTCCTCTCTCTCTCTCTTCCCCTCTCTCTCTCTCTCAGTACACCGGATGTGTTAATAAGGGTTTTCGAGGTTGTTTGTAAATGCCACTTTCGAACAGTATAGTTCTGCATAGTCGCGTACCAGTTATAAGTAGCAAAGATCATATAGACAAAAACAAATTATTGTACAAATACACAAGAATTACAGAAGAAAGGATAATTTACGGCACCCACTGACCTTAACATTGTGAATAGGGAGAACTTTTCAGAAATAGTCCTAGCACGCAGCAACCAACAGAAGCACAAACGAGAAACAGGCAATGGAGAACCCAAAGTCCACAATTAGAAACAATTATGCTCTTGTTTTGCCGTTATTTTTTAGATATTGCCTGCTTGTTTCTTCTTCTTCTCTTGAAAAGTGTACACAAAAGAATTCTTAAGACTTCAAAGTCTTTCTATGCGAATTCAAATATACGAAAAACCCCGCGACACCATGTATACTGCGAATGTTTTCAATCAACTGTAAATGCGCCATTTTGTTCCCCGGCGAAGTTTTCGTTTTGAAACTGGAGGGCTGGAAGGAAAGGAAATAGAGTTCCAGGGAGAGGGAACCCCGAAGTAGAAAGGAAGCAAATTAAGTCCCTTCGTTCAAAGGCGCATACCATACCAACTGCACAGACGATTAGGCTATTCAGCCTTTAGTCTGGCCTTTTCACAAAACTGGTTTAAAACCTGCAAACTGGCGCATGGCCACAGACTTTTCAGCTTTAAGCCAAGTGAAAAGTTATAACACTTCCAATACATTGGGAAAGGGTGCCTATCATCATGCGAAAACATTGTTTTGTTCTTTTGACGCGAAACTAATGCACGAGTAAGAACCTGTAATGATGGAATGATGATGCACAAAAAGCTTGAGCTGACAGTTTAAAAGCAAATCTAATGACAAAGGATTGGCTGTTTAAAAAAGCTTAATCGTCTATGTTGACTCTAAATATCAGACACAGTGCGCAGAATTCTATCAGTGAAACTGCCGTCAGTAGATAGAGCTGAACTTTGCAATTAATTCTCTCTCTCCCCTCCCCCCTCCCTCCCTCTCTCCTCTCTCTCTAGCTCTCTCTCTCTCTCTCCTCTCTCTCTCTCACTCTCTCTCTCTCTTTCCTCTCTCCCCTCTCTCTCTCTCTCTCCTCTCTGAGCATGCTCATTGTCACCTTCGTTGTTTTCTACATGTAATGTTGTTCTACACTTTTGTCACATTATATTTCAGACTATTTGATTTGTTACTTAAATCCTCCGTTATTGCCTTTGAACATCACAAAACTTGAAATACACTAAAAGTACTAGCTTGTTGCCTATGTTCAAATCTTGGGGTTTTTTGTTTTTGTTTTAATGTTTTTTTGTTTTTGCATTGCCATGTTAACTGGAAGTAAATGTTGATTGATAGAAAGTAGCAAGACTGAAAACAGAAATTTTCTTTTGACATTATGATAATGAAGACTCACTCTATGGTGCGAAGCAGAAAGCATTTAAGCCTGCGAATACTGTCACTCGAACTCTTGTTTAGAGACTGACGCTCTGTTACTACACTACCCCACAGTGGTGCCCTGAATGTCAGCACTGAAGAAACAAATGCCACAGGGAATATCAGTTTCTGGTCAAGAAGGAAGTGGCAAGGGGGGGGGGGGGGGGGGGGGGGGGGGGGGCGGGAGAACAATTACCACCAAAAAAGAAGAAAAAAAAACAAGCAAGCAACAACAACAACAACAAAATACAAAAAAAAAGGGGGGGGGGGGGGGGGGGGGGAGAAAAACACATGGTAAAAAGGACCCTGAACAGATCTTTGAGTTGTTATTTTTTCTTTTTTTTTTAAATGAACATTTTGTTGCCTTTAAAAAATAAAGTAAATCATTACACAAGCACAACGAAGAAGAAAGGGAAAAGGGGAGAGGGGAAGAGAGAGTGGGTGGGGGAAAGAAGATGGGGAGGGGGCACATACGGAAGGGGAGAATGTAAGATTATCCTAACCCTGAAAATAACAACAACAGTAAGAAGAAGAAGTAGAAGAAGAATAGCATCATAATGATAAAAACAACACCAACAACAATGGCCATAACAACAATGGCCATAACAACAATGACCATAACAACAATGACCATAACAACAATGACCATAACAATGACCATAACAACAATGACCATAACAACAATGACCATAACAACAATGACCATAACAACAATGGCCACAACAACAATGACCATAACAACAATGACCATAACAACAAGACCATAACAACAATGGCCATAACAACAATGGCCATAACAACAATGGCCATAACAACAATGACCATAACAACAATGACCATAACAACAATGGCCATAACAACATGACCTTAAAATTAAGAAACAAATAAACAAACAAGCAACAACAAAAAAGATAAATATATGAATAAAGGGAGGGGGGGGGGGGGGGGGAGAGAAAAACACACAGTACGAGTATAAAGGACCCTGAACAGATCCTTGAGTTACTCCATGTCTCACGATGCCCTGAACCGAGAACCAACCAGTACAGAGCAAATGTTATTCTGTTGCCCCAGTGAGGACTCACTCACACAAACAAAAAGAATACAGTTATTGAAATCATGGGGTAAACAGGCGAGATAAGGCAAACGTGGTTGGATACTTCAGGAGACTGAAAGCGCCCCCCTGAGGTCATAAAACACGCAGTCTCCCTATAGGGATTGTTGTGGGTCGCAGTGATACCCATTGACTGTCTGAGGGGTGTCGCAGCTCACGGAGAGCTATTCACACGGTTACTGCAGGAGGCTATAGAATTCTGAGATGTATCACAAACGTGCTTGTGAGCTTCCTCCCGCCCCTCCTCCAAGATCCTTAGACATCCCCGGGCAGAAACGACAGATACAGTACATACGCACGCACGCACGCACGCACGCAAACACACACACACACCACACACACACCACACACACACACACACACCACACATACACACACCACACAATGCGCGCACACATACACACACACACACACACACACACCACACACACACACACCACACACACACACACACATACACACACACACACACACACACACACACACACACACACACACACACACACACACACACACACACACAAAGAGGGAGGGAGAGAGAAAGGCTGGGATGGTGGGAGGGGGGAATTAGTGATGGATATTGTAAGATTAAATCAGGCTTTTAAGCTTGGAACCCCATGCAAACACCCCCATTTATGCCACTAAACACCGAGGTCGCCGTTTGGTGTCAAATCACCCCTACTAGATCTAGTCTTTTTTTCCATTGTCGCTTTCGTTTCCACAGATTTGCGTCTCCGCCACAGTCCTTTTTTCTCTTTCTCTCTCTCTCTCTTCTTTTTTAAATAGTGCGTGCGCGCGCGCGCGCATGTGTGTGTGTGTGTGGTGTGTGTGGTGTGTGTGTGTGTGTGTGTGTGTGTGTGTGTGTGTGTGTGTGTGTGAGTGCGTGTGTATGTGTGTGTGTGTGGCGCGCGGTGTGTGTGTGTGTGTGTGTGTGTGTGTGTGTGTTTGACAATTTGAAGGGAGGGGGTGCAGAGGGCGTGTGGTGGGTTTTGGAGGATGATACCAGCTCAGAGATGTTTTGTTCGTTCCTTCGTTTGTTTGTTGGTTTGTGTCTGTGTGTTTTTTTAAAGTTTGTTTGTTTCTTTGTTTGTGTCTTTTTTTGTTTGTTTCTTTGCTTCAGTTTCTTGTTTGTTTGTGTTTGTTTACTTCTTTGTTTGTTTCAGTGTCTCTCCTTTTGAATATATTTTGCCCCCTCCCTCCCCCCCCCCTCTCTCTCTCTCTTCTCTCTCTCTCTCTCTCTCTCTCTCTCTCTCTCTCTCTGGAGTGCCTTTTCCTGTTTCAATTTTCCTTGTTCCTGTTCGGCTCCTCTTCATTTGACCCCCGTGTCCACTCAGTGACCCTGCACTTGACCTCCGTGCCCACTCAGTGACCCTGCACTTGACCTCCGTGCCCACTCAGTGACCCTTCACTTGACCCCCGTGCCCACCCAGTGACCCTTCACTTTACCTGCGTGCCCACTCAGTGACGTTATGCCCATCCCACCCCCTCCTTCGGCTCTCTCATACTCTGCCACATTCGGCCTGGTTTTGCTAGCCACCCCAACGCCAGCAACCCACAGAGAGATGTCAACGCCGAGACGCCATGGGGCCACTCACCTACAGAGACACTGCACTGCTGCCGGATCACGCTGGTGATGTTCAGTGTTGGTGCCTGCTCTCGTCCAACACGTGCAAGACATCAACCACCATGCCCCATTCCCTCCTACCCCCTTGTCTCCTTCCCCTTCCGTCTCTTCCCCTACCCCACCCCCACCCCCCACCACACACACACACAAAGAGAGAGAGAGAGAGAGAGAGAGAGAGAGAGGAGAGAGAGAGAGAGAGAGAGAGAGAGAGAGAGAGAGATTCTTGCTGACAACCGCTTTGTCTTGGAGCCAGAGTGAATTACTTCATTTATTGGAAAACTGTATGCATAACAGAAATATCACTAAGAAGTCACATGAATGGCCTTCCTGCCCAAGACACATAGCACAGATATTCAGTAAACTTAGGTGAAATGTACCGAAAATAACATTCTCTCCTGATGTTAGGAGTATATGTGAGGGAAAATTTTCTGTCCATCATGTACTACTGGACTGCCAATTTAAATAAGGCAATACAAATGAAAAGGTCTGAATACTGCACATTTTGAAAGCATGTTTTAGATGACATATGTATTACGGACATCTTCTTTTTTTCTTAGAGTGTCCACAATCATCCGGCTGATTATTCTGACACTTTTGTGTGTATGACCGTTTTTATGCCGCCATTAAGGCAGCCATATTCCAACTTCGGGGAAGGTGCATGCTATGTGTAACGTGTCATCCATACCAACGGCCAAACTGGCCTTCTCTTCCGAAAGTTGGTGATGGGGTTTTACGTGTGTGCAAGATGTTGTGCGTGCGTTCACACACGGAACCTCGGTTTATAGTCTCATTTGAAGGACTGTATGGGGAATGGAGTCAGAACCGATGTTAACTCCGAGGGACCCAGAACCGATATTAACTCCGAGGGACCCGATGTTAACTCCGAGGGACACC
>CM031598.1:31716109-31728609 GCA_018398815.1 Conus ventricosus | reverse complement strand
GAGTGGATATTGGACACTGTCATAGATAGATCGATAGATAGAAAGATAAAAAGAAACATAGGCAGACAGATTTAGACAGACAGATAGATGGATACAGTTATATAGTTATTTTCACATCAGTGCTGATGACTGTCCAGCGTGTGCTTTCTGTTGTGTGTTCTTGGTCATTACGAGCGAATGTAGTTCCCACCTAAATCAGTAAAACAGCATGAAGTGATTTTTCTGTAACACACTTAGGGTCAGCCAAAGCAATTCATGTTATTTATAGCTATCCCAGTAAACAAAAATCATGAGCGCTGTTAAAATCAGAACGAGAGACAAAATTTAGAAGAAAAAAAAATCCAAGGTTGAATTAAACAAAGAAATGGAAAGTCAATGTCTCCAACAACAACAAAAATAAATAAATACCCGTCCAGAATGAGTTTTGGTTACAATCCACCGAGCGTAAAATCTAAACAGAGAATGTGCTCCGTGGTGTCATACTGACGTAGCAATTCCTCCATTTGTTATGCAGCTGCGATGATCTCAGCGGGCACACTGAGGCAGACGCTGCATCAACCAAAATAATGTGCGACTACAGTGGCACGCGATCTCCTCGCATTTAGGTTTGGGCGATCTCTCACGGACGCTCTAGTTGTGTCCCGCGTGAAGCTTCGTGTATCAGCCCCTTGAGCTGCTGTCAACATTGTCTTGCAATACACGTGGTTTTTCGTAAGGACTTCGGTTAGCGTTAGAGACTCCGGGTACGTGTCAGTTTCCACGAAAGACCCGTTCCCCCATGTCATTCATTTCAAAACAAGACCGTGACACTAATACGGCACGAGCACTTTAGCCCGACTTTGCCTAAGCTATAACAATCCTCGTTGTATTTTCCTCCCTTACCCCTTCCCCTCTTGTCTCAGAGAGAGAGAGAGAGAGAGAGAGAGAGAGAGAGAGAGAGAGAGAGAGGAGAGAGAGAGAGAGAGACAGAGACAGACAGACAGACAGAGACAGAGACAGAAACAGACAGACAGAGACAGACAGACAGAGACAGACAGACAGAGACAGAGACTGAGACTGAGACAGACAGACAGACAGACAGACAGACAGAGACAGACACAGACAGACAGAAAGACAGACAGACAAATGAATAGTCAGAGAGTTAGAGACAGAGAGAGAGAGACAGACAGACAGACAGAGAGACAGAGACAGAGACACAGATGAATAGTCAGAGGAAGAGAGACAGAGAGAGACAGACAGACAGAGAGAAAGAAAGAGAGAAGGAGGCAAAGACAGACAGACAGACAGAGAGACAGAGAGAGAGAGAGAGGAGAGAGAGAGAGAGAGGAGAGAGAGAGAGAGAGAGAGAGAGAGAGAGAGAGACAGACAGACAGACAGACAGACAGACAGACAGGAATATACTAGTACAGTACTTACTGCAATGAACACTTTAGGCTTCTCTCAAGATCCTGTCACCCCCACCCCCACCCCCCCACACACACACACCATACCCCGCACCCTCTTCCTTCTTACCCCCTCCTATAGTCGTCTCAGACGGCAAACATGACGCTGCGCCTTGCAGGCGGGGCAAGACAACCAGTCACTTTAATTACTTTCAGCTAATTACTCTAATTTCCATAGTGTTCACTCTCAGCAAGTTCGGACCTAAATTTAGTCCAGAGGGTCATGTGTGTGTGTGTGTGTAAATTGTAGACCGATAAAAGCAACTGTTCAACGCCAACTTGCTACAAAATTCCTCCATACAAATACTTTTCAGAAGAACGGCATGCGTATAAATTATGAAATTAGAAAGCATTTTAGTGTAGTGTAGTGTAGTGTAGTGTAGAGTAGTGTAGTGTAGTGTCTACATGTATGTATGTATGTATGTATGTATATTTTTTCCGTGCGGCGTCGCCGATTTGTCACGTGACATATGACGTAGGAACAGTTAACAATCACTGCATGTCCTGCTGGCGGTTGTGTCGGGGGCTTCACATTATCTGACTCAGAATGCAACCACTCAATACAAGATGGACAACAGTCGCCACTGATGTTTCGTACTGATGCAGTGGAATATTTTCTGACGTCATGAGACCAAGGGCAGATAACTAACCACACAGGGACATAATGGGACCAAGGGCAGATAACTAACCACACAGGGACATAATGGGACCAAGGGCAGATAACTAACCACAACACAGAAGCCAGGCGCAATACGAAGATGGAAGTACTCCTACATGTACCGGCCACACCACACTATTATGGATTTTGCACTAAGACACTATAGAATCCCTGTAAGCGTCTTGAGGCCTTCCATGAATTTGAGCCAGCATTGAATGTTAAACTAATAACTGTTCCAAAGAACAATTCCCCGCCAATCATTTCCCTTGTCTGGGGGATTTGGTTGGCAGTCTTCAAATATATACATGACCTTTTCCTTAGTGGACGTCACATTTCAGGCCTTTGCACTCACCCGTGACCCTATCTTTGCGCCAGCTGGAAGCGCCCAAATAGTCCCATTCCTTTGATGTTTAATCTATCTGCTTTGAACCATCTGGCTTTGTACCTTGATGGCCATGGGAAAGAACATGAGGAGAATCAACTTTCAGACGCAATAAAAATTCTCAAAACAATCCAATTGTGCCAGTCTATAAATACTCGACTCCTTAAGCAAGGCCTTGGCGCATTAATTTTTGGTGTGCAGCCACATCACACATCGCAAAGGGCAGGCAAACTATCTCATTTCACGATCACAATAAATGGCGGCAAATCAACTGGAAAACTCTATCGCTTCGACAAAATTTTATGATGCATGAGGAATGTTCTGACTCGTTGTGTGCTAATTGCTGAATGCTGTTGAGAAGGGGAAAACGAAATTATTTAAGGAGAGAAAGGAAAAAAAAAAAAAACTTCACACAGAAGTGTCAATGCGTCTGTTCCTTAATGTAGTGTTCAATCCCTTGCATGGTCCGGTAACCTCCCCTTTCCAGATCGAGTGATCCAAGCACACCGCTATTCTTTCTGGCACTTACTCCCCTTTTAGGGAAGGAACCGACATGCTACCGACAAATCTCTCAGCAGGGTCGGGTCAGTGAGTGTGTAAGTGGTGGTGGTGGTGTGTGTGTGTATGTGTGTGTGTGTGTGGGGGGGGGGGGGGATACCTTTAAGTTTAAAGTGTGAATTGAGGGTATGCGGCGCCCGGGACCGCTAGAGGGATCCGGGGGCATGCCCCTTCCCTCATTTCCACCCACCACGAAAAATTTGTGTGGGGAAAAAAAATTGTGCTAATGTGTACAATCTAGAGATAATACAATGCCATGTGACATGCATCATGCTAATGTGTACAATCTAGAGATAATACAATGCCATGTGACATGCATCATGCTAATGTGTGCAATCTAGAGATAATACAATGCCATGTGACATGCATCATGCTAATGTGTACAATCTAGAGATAATACAATGCCATGTGACATGCATCATGCTAATGTGTACAATCTAGAGATAATACAATGCCATGTGACATGCATCATGCTAATGTGTACAATCTAGAGATAATACAATGCCATGTGACATGTATCATGCTAATGTGTACAATCTAGAGATAATACAATGCCATGTGACATGTATCATGCTAATGTGTGCAATCTAGAGATAATACAATGCCATGTGACATGTATTTGCTTTCGTGAACATCTTCAATGTGAATAAAAATAACATTAGCAAACAAACAATCAAACAACAAGCTTCAAAAGAAGGTGACTGAAGACGGAAACTGAAGCAAATCTAAAAAAAAAAAGATATTATTTCCATAGGACAATACAGTCAAACTGATTGTCCTGTAACCTATTTGTCTGCACTGTCCTGCGGAAATATCTTTTCTTTTTTAAAATGAGAGAAAAAAGAATTTTGCACTTCTTTATTTTTGTAATTGTAATTTCCTTCTTCATATAAATTCACATTCAATTCCATATTTTCTTCTTTCATTCTTCCTTCTTAGTAAATATTACATATTTGTTCATCCATTGTATATCGCACTTTTTCTTTTAATCCTGAGCTAGAGGGGTGCACGTGTACCCAGTCAGTGCGCCTTCTCCTCGACCATCCTCGCACCATGTTACCACCTTTACACCGCTGAAAAAGTTCGAATCCGCGAACTTCAAGTTGTAAACTACTCAGGTAAAAAGAAAACAAACCACTGTACCACGGCACGGGTGAGTCATTGTGACTGGCCTGACCTCCCCCCTCTTCCACTGCCCTCCTATTCTTTCCACTGACGGGCAGGTGGTTTGGGCTGGCAAACGGCTGGCAAACGGGTGGCTCCTATGCAGTTAGGTGCTTCCTCTTGAAGGGCCTCGCTTCAATCCGTGGGAATTTTCAGTGGCTGGTATGCGGGTGGGTTGGGGATGTGGGGGGTGGGGGTGGGGGTGTTGGATAGAGGGTCGTCGGGGTTGTTGGTCTCGTGTGTGTGTGTGTGTGTGTGTGTGTGTGTGTGTGTGCGCGCGCGCGCGCGCGCGCGTGTGTGTGTGTGCGTGCTTGTATACATGTATATGTGTTCGCACGCGCACGCACACGTGCTTGCCAGTGCGTGCATGCAGTTGTGTCCGTGTCCGCGCGCTTGCGCGTGCGTGCGTCCGAGGATGCGCATGTTGTCTCGCAATCCTGCAAATCATGGTTTTCCCAGAAGCTCTTTAGTCACCCTCAGTGCAGGAATCTCTTGCTCGCCGCCATGATACAACAAACAAGACAATGCATGCCACAGCAAGTGCTCCGCTGAGGCAGACCCAAAGAGAGAGAGAGAGAGAGAGAGAGAGAGAGAGGGAGAGAGAGAGAAGAGAGAGGAGAGAGAGAGAGAGAGAGAGAGAGAGAGAGAGCATGGAATGCGACTCAATCCGGTTTCACCTATCACACATACACGCAGACACCACACACACACACACACACACACACACACACACACACACACACACCTCTCTCTCTCTCTCTCTCTCTCTCTCTCTCTCTCTCTCTCTCTCTCTCACACGCATACACTCTCACACACACACACACACACATACACACTCTCTCTCTCTCAAACACACACACCACACACACACACACACACACACACACACACACACACACACACACACACACAAGCTGCGAGAAGCCGACCAAATCAGGAGCACAGAGGCAGTGCAAATCATTCTATTCCAAACTGTATCTCTTACACAACAAACTGTTTAAATGTGACGGGGAAAAGTTCACAGCATACTGCTAACAGGTAGGGTGACTCCCGTGATAAAACAATTTCACGTCCATAATTCCAAACAATGGCTGCCCACGACTTCAAACCGCCTTGCTGAAATGCCAGCACACAGCACACAGAACTAAGAAAGCGAGGTGTCTGATACCAGAGACACGTTGCAAGCTGGGCACATCCTTTTCTTGGAAATGTCTCCCCGTTTGTTCGGTGAGCTCTGTGTTGGCATTCGTGCCAGGCGATTTTATGTCGTGTCCTTAGCAGCAATCATGTGGTGTTTATGGGGCGTGTGATCGTCTTCTCATTGAAGCAAAGAGTTACCTCTACTTATTCGTTATTTACTGTCTCCTATACACATTCTCTGATTTCTGCTCATCTTCACTCACGTGTGTTATTCTCTCTCTCTCTCTCCTCTCTCTCTCTCTCTCTCTCTCTCTCTCTCTCTCTCTCTCTCTCTCTCTCTCTCTCTCATTCATCCCTGCCAGCTCCTCAATACAGTGGACAATTTTGGACACTCTATCCCCATACGCTTGAAAATCACTATTATGGGAGCGTACTGATATCAAGCAACAAGAAAAACCGTTTTCCTCAGAAGAAGAAAAAAATGATCCTCGAGCAAAATAACGAGAAGAGGGAAAACAGAGGTTATCCTGAGAATCACAACTGTTTTCAGGAGATCTAGTTGCAAAGTGAGACGACTGCAGGCGGAAATCTAAACAAATCTTAAATAAATGTTAGCGAACCGCCCAGAGAACGTGGACAAACGAGTCACAAGACAAAACACGACGCGTTTCGACCTCTTAGGTCTTCTTCAGGCAAGATACAAACAAACAGGACAACGAAAATTCACTTAGCTTTGATCGCTTCAACGCCTTTCTTGCGCTGAACTCTGAAGCGATCAAAGCTAAGTGAATTTTCGATGTCCTGTTTGTTTGTATCTTGCCTGAAGAAGACCTAAGAGGTCGAAACGCGTCGTGTTTTGTCTTGTAACTCGTTTGTCCACGTTTCTCTGGGCGGTTCGCTAACATTTATTTAAGATTTGTTTTCTGGAGGAAGATGACTGTTTTCTGTTTTCTCAAAGGATCACAATTGTTTTGTTGTTGTTGTTGTTGTTGTTGTTGTTGTTTATTCCTGATTTTCCGCGGACAATGATTATTATCCCTGTTTTCCCGGCTGAGGATAGCAAGTATTATTGCGAGGAAAACGGCTGTGGTCGCTTTTTACCATGACAAATGCGTGAGCACTGGTATCATTGATATATAGCGAAAAAGAGCGAAAACAATTATTATCCCAAACGCGTGAGCGGTGGCATTATTAGTATAGCGTTTGAGGGAAAACAATGATTATTCCAAACGCATGAGCACTGGTTTCATTCACATATAGCGAAAAGAGGGAAAACAATTATTATCCCAAACACATGAGCGCTGGTATCATTGACATATAGCGAAAAGAGGAAAAAACAATTTTTTTTTTGTTTTTGTTTTTTTGTTGTTTTTGTTTTTGTTTTTTTTGCTGTCCCAACCTCTGCGCCACCTCAGAGGCAGTGCACCCACGCCGCTCATTCCGACACCCCGTCCACAGCCATAGCCCGGCTGGCCCCGCCGCAGCCCCGGCACCCGCAACCCACAGGGAGCAGTCAATGTCAAGTTGTCAAGAGGCAACCCACCGGAGGAGACACTGCACTGCTGCCGAGTCACTTCGGTGGTGTTCAGTGGCGCCTGTTCTGATCTAACATACGCAGGACACCACCTACTAAGCCCCCTACTGATGACAATAATTGCTTCGTCGCGGAGCCGGCGTGAGTGAGCTCTCCCTCCGGAGGGCGCCACCACGTCCGTCCAACGACAGCCCCCATGGACCCGCCGATACCGGTGACCCGACGGAAGCAAACCAAGGCCACAGACGTGGAGAGGACATCGAAATTGAGGTCACCATGAGAGCAGGGCATGAAGGGCCACAGAACTTGAGACATTTTTTTTTTAATGCTGATCAATGGGAATGAGGATGATTAAGATGATGCTACGGATTTCCATTTCGGTCTGAGACTACATGACAGGGCTGTACTCTACGCTTCCTTTCATAATATATCCTGGCGTCAACCAGGCCCGAGAGATACAGGCACCTGCAGTGTTGGTCATGAAATTTGAGCAACACTCTCAGAAGCGCATCCATTAAGTGGATGAAACTCGACTGTGTGGTCCCAGTCTTCCCAACTGAGTCCGCAGCAAACTCAACTCTGGGTAGGAGCCGGTCGGGGCAGAAAAAACCCACATGACTCTGATGGATTCGAACCCACGACTCCCAGCCGGGAGTCCGCGACGCTAACCACTTCGCCACGGCGGCTGGTGGAAAAACAATTATTATCCCCAGGATCAGAGGTTTTATCTTTGAGATCACCACTCATTTCCTACTCTCATTGTTTTCCTTCAAGACAGTAACTGCTTTTTCGCCGCGAAAAAGGGAATAACGGTTGTGACCGTTACGAATAGATCCGATTATAATCGTTTTCCTTGAGAAAAATAGGGAAATACTCGTGATCATTTAGGCGAAAAGGGAGAGAACAGCTATTATCCTAAGGAAGATAGTTGTGACCCCTGAAGCGAGTTTCAATCGTCAGGGAAACAGCTTAACCCTGAAGGTTAATACTGGTATTCCTGGAAAAACAGCTATTATCGGCCCATGAAGCTGACATGCTCCCATACTACATTCATACTCTCTAATCTGGCACCACACCCCTGCTGGCACCATTCCACAGATTACCAATTCTGATGTGTCCGGCCAGCTTGACGCTGTCTGGTGCTGCGCAGATCGCTCTGTTCGGCTGCACAGCACTCAGCCGCAGCTGCCTTTCTGTGTCTTGGGTAACGTTCATGTACGCCCAATGTTAGCAACATTGGTGTTTAGTTGCCAACAGTGAACGCGAACAGAAATGGTGAAGTTGCAAAATACAGAGTTTCCCAACTTACAGCGTGTCCGACAGCGATGTAGGTCAGACGACCGCCAAAAAAAAAAAAAGAAAAAAAAAAAGGAAAGAAAAGGCACGTCATGAGATGCCCAGCTATCCAGAGGGTGCAGGTTCGAACCCTGGCAAGATTAAAAAGTATTTCTGACAGCAGAAGAGCAGATAGCCCCCTTGGAGTGTTAGAAGTTCGGGGCTGGAATACTTACCTGTGGGAGGGGGTGGGGATCAGTTGCTTCTCTGAAAGCCTTTTGCTGGAAAGTTCTCCCTGAGTTTCTTTGCTATGTAGTTGTAACAGCGGCAGCGGCAGCAGTAGTAGTAACAGGAGCACCCAGCAATAGTGCTGACTGGCGTTGGAGCCGGGGTTGCGGTGAGGAGATACGAGGAAGCGCGTTCCGCTCCCCTCCATCAGGAAAAGCAGGGAACGAGAGTGCCAGTGACAACAACTGCATGAAGGACTTTTTTCCCACTCAGAAAACCCACCTGCGTTCAACGATGACCCAAGGTAGACTCAATCACCGCCTGATCCCCCGTGTATTTCAAGAGGAAAACAAAATTAAAAGATACCATCAAGGTGAAAAAAAAGGTCAGTTTGATTCTTTCTTTATGCTGTAACAAAGCACAATGATCTTATACAGGCATTCAAGTCCGATTTCTGTACTAAAAATACTTCAGAAACTACTTCCGTCTGTAAATTGCTATGAATTACCATCGTAGCTAGAGTATGGACGGGGATAAATCAAGAGGGGAGGGGATGAGGATTGCGGGAGAGTGGAGGGGTTACTGAGTGCTAAGATCCTCCCTCCCCACCCTTCACCCCTTCGAATATTTCTTTTAATACGGATAGAGTTACACATGCTTATTTAGTAAACAGACATGTTATCTTCTGGGACAGGCTCGAATGCACCTAAAAAGATTTAAGTTACCGGATTCAGGGGGAGGGAAGGGAGAAGGATGGGGCGGTAGGGAGACGAAGAGGGATGGGGTGGGGGAACAAGCCTCCCAGATCCCCGGCTGTGGCCTAAGGGGCCCCTGGACCCCTACCTCAGGTAGGGCCACTTCCGCTCTTTTAGAACTTAATCCGCACCTGTATTAACATGATAGCCACTTGAAATTAACTTTCTTCGTTATTATTTTTTTTTTTAAGCCAACATAAAGCAACTAGCTTCCTTCTGTTGGAACTATTACACTTACGCATCCCTCTCCCCCCCTCACACACAACTACACACTTTCTCATTCCCCCCCCCCCTCTCCTGGCTTGAAAGTCTTCCTACTCCACTGATAGTATTAGTAGAAGTAGTAGTAGTAGTAGTAGTAGTAGTAGTAACAGCAGCACCAGCTGTAGTATTTAATGCAGCAGTAGTCGAAGTAGTTGTAGTAAAGGTCCAGCAATAATGGATGCAGCAGCAGCAGTTCAAAGAAGAATGATGAGAGCAGCAAGAGCCACTGCCATAGCAGTACCTGAAGCATGAGAGCAGCAAGAGCCACTGCCATAGCAGTACCTGAAGCCGCAGCAGCAGCATGCGTAATAATAGTAGTAGTGGTGATAGTAGTAGTAATAGTAGTAGTAGTTGTTCTTCTTGTTGTAGTAGAAGTAGTTGTAGTGGTAGAAGTAGTAGTAGTAGTAGTAGTAGTAGTAGTAGTAGTAGTAGTAGTAGTAGTAGTTGCTGTTGTTGTTGTTGTTGTTGTTGTTGTAGAAGTAGTAGTAGCAGCAGCAGGATCAGTAGACGTAGTTGCAGTAGTAACAGAAGTTGTAGTAGTAGAAGTAGTAGTAGCAGCAGTAGAAGCAATAGTAGTAGTTGCAGTAGTAGTAGCAGCAGCAGCAGGAGCAGTAGTAGTAGTTGCAGTAGTAGTAGTAGTTGCAGTAGTAGTAGTAGTTGTAGTAGTAGTAGCCGCCGCAGCAGCAGCCTGATCAGTTCAGAACTGTGTTTATTCAATGCAATAAATCGAGCTCTTAGCGTCTTACATGTAATAAAATAGGGAGAAATGTGTATCACACACACACACACACACACACACACACACACACACACACACACGTATGCACGCACGCACGCACGCACACACGCACGCACGCACGCACGCACGCACACACACACACACACACACACACACACACAACACAACACACACGCGAGTGCGCGCGCGCTCGCAACTGTCACAATCCATTACGCACAAACTTCAAAAATGGGAAAAGGGTTCTATCACAATATCAAAGAAGCACTCACACCGCCTTGTCTGTCTCACAATGTCTTTCACCAACACTCCATGCTCCGTCAAGCGTGCCTCCCCCTCGCCCCCCTCCCCCCTCCCCCCCCCCCCCCCCCACCCCCCCACCTGCACAGACCAGCACACCCTGCACAAGCACACATCACACAGAAGTGGAGGAGTTCCGGAGGAGAGAAAGTTCCAATTTCCTTTAAGCCTGAAAAGATATGTTTGTATGCTTCGTTGACAGAGTCAAGGGAAAGGGCATGACGATTTCCAGTTGAAAGCGTTTTATTTCCTCCAGATCGATCGAGCGCAGAATGAAAAGGATCAATAACCAAAGGATTCAGTCCTAACTGGAGGTGAATGAAAAACTCTGCTGTGAGGAGAAGACCAAAGATTTTGAGATGGTATATAGTGAAACAGAGGTTCACCCATGCCATGAAGAAGAATCCTAGAGAAAGTCAAAAGTAGAAAGTACAACAATGGTAATATTTGTCATCTATTCTAACTTGAACAGGGAGCTATTGGAGCTGTTGGAGTTTTTGAAGAGGAAGGTTGAATGATCACACTTCTTTGCCCTGAGAACTGATTTTGGCAGCAAAGTTGAACACGCTGCAGTTTAGATAAAATCTGCACCGGGTAAACAGAGAAGAGTGCCTTGTTGTAGACTAGGTTTGAGGGAACAAAAGAGCTTACTGAAGTCGTAGTTGCTTGTACTGATAAGCAGCAGCGAACGGAACCCACTCTGCCGATAACCATGTATGCTGTCTGTGATATATTTCTGTAAAATATTTGATGAGAAACATGACATTTGATACCAGAGTTCTAGAAAAAAAGATGTCAGTCGTAAACTCTGTTTCTTGGATTGTATCAGGATAGGTTTTGTTTTACCATCTTTTAACATAAGCTTGCTTTGTGTCATCCATGTTGATACAGGTGTGCGAGTTATTAATGGTATTATGGATCAAAACCAAATGACAGGAATTTCACTACCGTGCGCCTTCAGCAAAGACTAATGGAGATACAAAAGGATTTTACGTGCGTTGAACTGTGTGCATAATAAAAAAAAGAGAACTGCTCCTAGATCAGAACCTTGCGGACCACCAAAATGAAAAATACTTTATTATGATTTCTGGTCATTACTCATCACAGTTTCTATTTTGTTTGCTTGATGAGATTTAAACCACTCCACACTCTGAAGTCTGTAAATTAGTGTTTGGTGGTCGATGGCATCAACTGATGCAGACAAATCGTACAGCAGTAACAGAAATACAGCACCGTGATCCAGAGCCATTGGTATGTCGTTGATGACCTTCACAACAGCTGTGTCAGTGCTGTGATGTGGGCGGTAAGCAGACTGAGATATTTTCAGCAGATTGTGAGTGTTCAGACATGCAAGAAGTTGTCGTCAATTTTCCATGATTTTGGACAGAAAAGGTAGATTTCAGACATGTCGGTAGTTTATTTGTTTGTTTTTAATCATGCGATTAAGCGAAGGCTTAGGTCTAACAAGGGAGGCTTTGAGCAGGGAAGAAAAACTCACCTGGACAGACTGGTTGAAGCTACGTCAGAATTGTAAGGAGCACATCAATGCTTTCCGAAAGAGTTTAGTATGGATCGGATCAAAAGGCAGGTGGCAAGTTTTGATTTTTAGGATTTTTTTTTTACATTTTACCAGATCTTCTTGGGATACCCACTGACTGGAAGAGAATTCAGATTGGGGCAGATTGTGATCGGTTATTAGATCAGAAGAGGTAGGTGAACGCACGTATCGAACACCTTACGAGTAAGATAATAACAAGAACATTCTGGTTACAAATGAGGAGGACAGACAGAGGGCGGGCAATTTGTCTTAACGCAGTCCCGTGATCGGCCTTTCGCATTGCAAAGCTGTTGACAGCAGCACCAGAAGCAGGAAAGTAGAAATAGTTTTTTTTTAAAGTCATAACATTAGCAGGAGAACCTATGGCAGCAAAACTCGTAACAACAGCAGCAGTCTGGATGTTGCAGTGACGGAGGTAAAGGAGGAACCGGTTATAAGCAACAGCAGCAGCAGCATCTTTGCTACAGCAAAAGGAGCACCTGTCGCAGTAATAGTAGTGTCAGTAC
>CM031598.1:31698609-31708609 GCA_018398815.1 Conus ventricosus | reverse complement strand
TGCAGCTCGTCATTGGTATAGTCGTTATCCTGGAATGCGCTTCCAAACAAAGATTTGCTCGGCCCATAAACTGACAAAAACAAAAAAAGATAACTCTATTTGCAATGAAAAGACAGTGTTAAGTTTCCCTGATTTTCTAACAGGTCTGTTTTGCCGCATCAGTCAGCCGGACAGCTCAATCCGACAGCCAGCCAGAAATGGCGGTGAAACAGGGCGCCTGCAATGAAGACACTGTGTTACAAAGATCTCGCCTTTACTTGTTATTATTATCATCATCGATCGATTCAAATCTACATGTCTTGAGTTTGATGTACGTTTGTTGACCGAATGACGCACGCACAAATTGCGTTATGATGTTGACCCGTACACTGAGAAGAAGTAACTCTACTCGCAATGGAAAGAAAGGCGTTGTCTTCCCCTGTTTCTCTTTCCTTTTATTTTCGAAGCAGGTGTATTGCAGAGGAATGGCTATGCGTAACGCACGTTGTGCATTATTGTAAAAGAAGAACAATAACATCACTGGTTGTAAAAGAAGAACAATAACATCACTGGTGAGTATCAAGCAGGATTTAAATGCAGCTATATTGTGGTTATTAACGTTTCCCTTGATGACCTTTGTGCAAAAGCAATTCTCTTTGAATCTTAAGCGCTGTAGGCCTATGTGGTCGTTATTTTGAGAAGGCGTTAGACTCAGAAGCGTCCTTTCAAAAGCTGGCGTTCGTGGAAAGTTGAGATTTATCATGAGCATGTATATGCAAGCTACGGGTGAATGTGGAGGTAAATTGATTGACTGTTTTCCACGTACATCTGAGATGAAACAAGTTGTATATTTCTGTTCTGTTTCCTCCCGTTTCTTCCATAAACGAATCAACTACAGATATGGCAGGCAATGGAAATTTGGTGCAACATTTACTGGGGAAATTTTGTTAAGCTGATTATCCTTCTTTCAGCAGCTGATTTTTTTTTTCTTCTTTTATCTCCGAAACAGTAACGAACTTCATTCAAGCTACCACTTCACTTTTGCTTAACGTGTCAAAAGATAACATCATTGTAGTCAAAACATGTGGAGACAGGGGAGTTAGAGAAAAGTTGGCTTGCAATTGATACTTAATGCCTATTGTGAATTTATATAACAACAACAACAATAAAAAGAACATGAAGGTACATTTTCCACTTCAGTGAATTTCACTATCGTATGCACAGATCTTGCCAGACGGGCAAAGCACCTACTGCTATGCATTATGCAAAAACTGATAAGTTTAGCAAATCGACATCTTGAATTGCTTATCTTTTGGTTTGATTCTCAGCCTATCGCACAGTGTGGAGCTAAAATGTATAGATAGATAGATAGATAAATAGAAATAGATAGATAAATAGATAGATAGATAGATAGATAGATAGATAGATAGATAGATAGATAGATAGATAGATATCCGGGACCCTTTCACAGCAGCAGTTTATTGCCAAAAGGTCCAGTTATTTGAGTAGAAACATTTTTTTTACAGACCATGTAAGCAGCTACAGATTTGGTTGTTGGAAAAAACCGGGAGATAGGCCTGCCTGTCTGAAACAGCTACAGATTTAGTTTATGGAGAAACCAAGAGACACACCTATCCAGTATATCAGAAACAGCCACAGATTTGGTTTATGAATAAACCAAGAAATAGTCTTATCCAGTATATCTTAATTCTGCAACAAAGTACATTTGCTGCTGTTGAAAAAATACAGATGGAAAATTCAAGATTGGCAAGGAAAGCGTATACGTTATGATATTTTCGATACAAGAAGTACATTGAATTGAGAGTTGAGGGCAAAACGAACTAGGATTTGTTTATGTTCTGTCGCAACAGGACATCTTCCCACACATTTTGAAGTGGATTGATTCTAGATGTCGTACCATATCCAACAAAGCGACTGATTTATATTTTTAAGATTGTTTAGCAATATTTACCGACGGGTCTATGCACGTAACTTCTCTCTTCCCCTCTCTCTCTCTCTCTCTCTCTCTCTCTCTCTCTCTCTCTCTCTCTCTCTCTCTCTCTCTCCTCTCCTCTCTCTGTATATGTACACACACACACACACACACACACACACACACACACACACACACACATATATATATATATATATATATATATACATATATATATATACATATATATATATATATAAATATATATATATATATATATATATATATATATATATATAATATCTGTCAATGATGTTAAAAAGGAAGGTTAAAACTCAAGGTTAAAACTCGACAAATTTGTTTCTAGCGGCGTTGCGCTGTCATCAGGATGGTTTTTGTTTGCCCACCGCCGATGTTATATAGCGTGTGGGCTCACGTTTGCGGTTGTTTGCACGTGCGGGTTGGCTGCACGTGTTTTTTGGGCTTTCAGGTTTTGTTTTGGATGTGTTCACTAACAACGATTTCCATTTTTCCTGAACCCGAATGCAAAAAAAGAGGACAAAAACACCTACGATTTCAAATCATGGCGATCACCACCAGTCATAGACGATATGAAACCCTTGAAGATCAAATGAAAAGAATGATAACCAATATTGAATTCAAAAAATCTAACAACGATTTCCAAACAACATTAAAAAACCAAATAAAACAAGTACAAAATGACAAAAAAATATTTGTGAAGGCTGACAAAACTAGCAATTACTACAAAATGGAACCAAAGGAATATTCTCAACTCCTTGACAAAAACATCCGAAAAACTACAAAAAAGCTGACAAAAATATACATGACAGTATCTGCACTAAAGATAAAGAACTTGCAGAGCGCATAGACCTAAGTGACAGGATAGAAGCGACAGCAACAAAAGAAGCTTTCATAACACTCAAAGACCACAAACCCAACTTTCATAACAATCCAACATGCAGACTAATAAACCCATCGAAATCTGAATTAGGCAAAATAAGCAAGAAAATTCTGGAAAAAAATAACAAAGGACATAAAATCAAACTCTGATTACAACCTCTGGAAGAACACATACGAAGTTATCCAATGGTTCAAAAAACTCAATAAACAAAGTAATACAGTATTTATCACATTTGACATAGTAGACTTTTACCCATCCATAGATGAGGAACTACTCTCCAAAGCCCTGAAGTTTGCCAGTAACCACACAGACATAACAGGGTCAGAAATGGAAATCATTCTCCACACCAAGAAAACATTACTACACACGCAGAAATGAAACCTGGATCAGGAAAACCAACAGAAACTCAACATTCGACGTAACCATGGGTTCATATGATGGTGCAGAAACATGTGAACTGGTCGGACTATTCATGCTGTCCAACATCAAGAAAAAACTCGGAAAACAAGTCGGACTGTACAGAGACGATGGCCTTGCTGCACTAACAAACAACCCAAGAACCATCGAAAACAAGAAGAAAGAACTATGCAAAATCTTCCAAAACCACAACTAAAGATCACCATTGAAGCAAACAAAAAGGTAGTGAACTACTTAGACATAACACTGGATCTCAACAACCATATATATAAACCATACAAGAAACCCAACGATACACCTCTTTATGTACACACAAAAGTAACCATCCACCATCTCTATTAAAGACCATACCCCATGGCATAAACAAGAGACTATCAAACCTGTCATGCAATGAGAGAGTGTTCAACAATGCAGCAGTGGAATACCAGGAGGCACTACAAACAAGTGGATACAATTACAAACTACAATACAACCCGGACAACAACACAAATAAAAGCAAGAAAAATAGGAAAAGAAAAATCATATGGTATAACCCCCCATACGACGGGAAACTCAAAACAAACATAGGGAAAGAATTCTTCAAAATCCTAGCAACTTCATTTCCAAAAGAGCACAAACTGTCCAAAATATTTAATAAAAACACTGTCAAACTATCGTACTCATGTATGCCCAACCTCAAAAACCTGATTGACGCATCCAACAAAATGAAAATCAACACAGCAAAGAAGGTGAAGAAAGGAAATCTTGCAATTGCACGAGAAAGGAACAGTGCCCACTAAACAATAAATGTCTCCACAACAACATTGTATACCAGGCTACTGTAACATCAGAAAATGAAAAAGAAACATACATAGGGATCACTGAAAACCACTTCAAAACCAGATATGCAAACCACAAACAGTCATTCAATAAAGAAAAATATGAAAACCAAACAGAACTGAGCAAATATATCTGGAAACTTAAAGACGCAAAAACAAGCTACAATATATCTGGAAAATCATAAAAAGAGCATCACCATATCACCAGTGTTTCAAAAAGGTGCAACCTATGTTTAACTGAAAAATGGTTTAATACTATGCAAACCACACTTAGCAACTTTAAACACCAAAACAGAAATAGTAAACAACTGCAGGCATAAATGGAAATCGTTGTTAGTGAACACATCCAAAACAAAACCTGAAAGCCCCAAAAAAACACGTGCAGCCAACCCGCACGTGCAAACAACCGCAAACGTGAGCCCACACGCTATATAACATCGGCGGTGGGCAAACAAAAACCATCCTGATGACAGCGCAACGCCGCTAGAAACAAATTTGTCGAGTTTTAACCTCGAGTTTTAACCTTCCTTTTTAACATCATTGACAAATGTTGCTCCCCAAGGGGTCGAGCACTTTTAAAATCATTTTAGGCTCTTTGGTTATATTCATCTATATTTTATATATATATATATATATATATATATATATATATATATACACACACAATATTCATATATACACACACGCACACATGTATGTGTGTGTGTGTGTGTGTGTGTGTGTGTGTGTGTGTGTGTGTGCGTGCGTGCGCGCGCTCGTGTGTGTGTGTGTGTGTGTGTGTGTGTGTGTGTGTGTGTGTGTGTGTGTGTGTACGCGCGTGCTTGTGTGTGTTTACGAGAGAGAGGGCCGATAATCTCTCTCTCTCTCTCTCTCTCTCTCTCTCTCTCTCTCTCTCTCTCTCTTATAATATTATATATATAATATATATATATATATATTGTTGTTGTTGTCTCAGATTTCTGTCATATGAAGTCCATGACGAAAACGAACTAATTTCCATATCAATCTGACTGCGTCGCTTTTATTATTATTGCACACAGCGTCGAAGAATGTATACTCAGAGGCATAAAAAACGCGAAAACAAACTGTATAGAAATGTTGATGTAATTTGGCTACCGATTCCTTTGAACTGGTAATAGAAAGTGAGAAAAAGCAATCGAACACCGCAAAAGTGTCCTTTCAAAGTTCATTCTGGTAGAAAATAAGGTCACATGAACTTGACCTTGACCCTGTGTTAACAGCAGAATGTCAGTATCTGGTGTGACCATCTCGAGCATTGATCACAGCTGTGCACCTGCGGTACATCGAGCGCACCAGAGTGTTGGTCTGCCTCTGGGGGACTTGCCACCACACCTGGCCCACAGCGACAGCAAGCTGAGCTGCTGTCTGGGGTCTGGGGTTGAGCTGGTTCAACTGCCTCTGAAGGGCATCCCAGAAATGCTCTATTGGGTTAAGGTCGGGAGAACGGGCTGGGTGAGGCAGCAGATTGATGTTGTTCTGCCTCAGGAAGTTCTGCGTAGCACGGGCAGTGTGCGGCCTTGCGTTGTCCTGCTGAAACAGGTTCTGTGGATGCTGCTGGAAATGCGGCAGGATGTGGGGCCTCAGAACTTGGTCGATGTAATGAACAGCAGTGACCCCGTTACCACGTCCTGGACCCACATTCTGGAAGATGACTGGCCCAATACGGCGATTTATGCCGATAGCCCCCCAGATCAGGATGCTTTCACCACCCCATGGGTCCCTTTCGGTGATGTTGGCATCCGTGAAGCGTTCCCCCGCTCTTCTCCAGATCCGGATGCGGCCATCGCCTGGGTCGACGCAGAACCGGCTTTCATCACTGAAGAGGACTCGGCCCCAGTCCCGATGGCGCCAATGCACGTGGATCTGTGCCCACTGCAGACGGTTCTGGCGATGCTGGAGTGTCAGGATAGGTCGCCGGGCTGGACGCCTGCATTGGAGACCAACTGTGTTCAGTCGGCGACGCACGGTCCTGTTGCTGATTGGCCTGCCATGGTTGCCGACGGTGTTCCTGGCTGTGTTGGCAGCGGTTTGGTAAGGCTCCCGTCGATGCTGACGAAGAAGATGGCGGTCTTGGGCTGCTGTGGTGACCTTCGGTCTGCCGCTCCTCGGTCTGTCATCAGTGGTGTTTCTTGCTTGAAAGCGGTCCAGAAGGCGATAGACGGTGGAAATGTGGACTCCGAATGCGATAGCGACCTGCCTCATTGGATCCCCGGCCTGCAGTTGCCCCATTGCTATGCAACGATCTTGACGAGAAAGTCTCGGCATTATGTGGCGCCTCTGGAAGGGATAATTTGAACTTTTTGGGGTTTGGAAATTTATAGCCCCACAATGGGGGCCACATTGAGTTGCAATTCACATTGATGCACGTGGCGTAGGTAGTCCACATGGCAAATGCACTCCTCGTGCCAAAAACGCTGACCCGGCAACATTCACCCACTGTTACGAGGTTACAACCGGCCAAGACACCACGTACTGATAATGTTGCACGTGCCAACGACATTGCTTACGTCCTGTTCACAATGTGAACAATCGTGCACTGTCTCTATTTTTTCGCGTTTTTTTTGCCTCTGAGTATATGTCAAATAGTCTGTATAATGTAATATTCCCTGTCTCTGTCTGTTTGTTTCTCTGACGCTGTGTCTCCCCATTCCCCCCCCCCCCCCCCCCCCCGACCACACACACACACACACACACACACACACACACACACACACACGTATTGGTTGACATTGTTCCGCGAGCGCGCTCGTGTGTGTGTTTGCATGTGGGTGGGCGTGGTTGGGTAGGTGGGGGTGGGGTGGGGTGGTAGGGTGTATATTTGCGTATGTGTGCGTTACGTGTGTGTGTGTGTGTGTGTGTGTGCGTGTGCGTGTGTGTGTGTGTGTGTGTGTGTGTGTGTGTCTATCTGTCTGTCTATCTGTCCGTCCGTCCGTCCGTCTGTCCTGTCTATCTGTGTATTCAGGAGAGGTTGGAGAGAGAGAGAGAGAGAGAGAGAGAGAGAGAGAGAGAGAGAGAGAGAGAGAGAGAGAGAGAGAGAGAGAGAGAACTCGAACTCGAACTCGAACTCGAACATTTAATGACTTATGGCACGATGGCCTCTGTCACAGGTGAGTGACGTTACAAATCATTTCAAGAGGGAAGAAATCATACTGAAAGCAATAATCCGACAAAATTCTTACAGGCATAAGTGGGGACGTGACAAAAACTTATTTGTTTTTCATTCCATGCGTATACATTCATCTGATAACTTCTGGAGATTTATCTTTTTAACACATTACCATGAAACCTTTAGCAATTGGCTCTTTTTTTTATTTCAAAACATTTGTACAAAAACCAAGCAAGCCGACGAGTAATGTTAGCATTTTCACATGTCAAGATTTCTATCAGATACTGGTTTTCGAAATGAGGTGGAATAGTTTTGAAAATATTGGGGCGAATATTGTTGTACTGAGGACACAAAAACAAAACATGTTTTTCATCCTCTAGTTCATCTGCACAGAAGGGACAGTCATTCATTCCCGCAGAAGTATCCTGCATGAAACGATTTCTGTGAGAGTTTATGTCGCTACAACCCTAATCTGAACCTTGTCAAGGATTCTCTGAAGCATTTTATCTTAACTTCAGAAAAATAATTTTCTTGTACAAGCATTGTTTTGAATGATGTATACAAGGTGAAACGTCTACTGTCGCTTATGTCTGCAAACCACTCTTGTTTTGCTACGTCTGTAATTCTTTGTTTAAAAACAGACAGAAACATTAAATCATTTTCCACACTTTGGTTAAGCCAAACGAAATTGAAACCCAATGTCTGTAAAAGTATTCTAGTTTTTGTGACCCAGTTAATTTTCCCTTGGTTATCTAACCTATTTAGAAGGTCGTAAGCTTGCTTGGGTAGGCGATCTGTGTCCATCTTTATGATACGTAGCCAGTATTTCACAGCTCTGATACAACAGTTCACTTGAAGGGGTACCGTCCTAGTTCATCGTAGACCATGAGTGATGGTGTGCGTACAGGCACATTCAAGAACTTTTTGCAAGCATACAAATGGACCTTTTCTACCTGATTACTGTCTTGCAACGGTCCCCAGATTTCCGAGGCGTATAAAAGAGTCGGTTGAACCACTGTGTCGAACAGTTTGAAAAACGTTTCTCTCGTCATGCTATCGATTCGTCTCAGAGATCGGATAATGTCGGTAGTTACTCGTTTGCCTTTGATCGCTAAGCGTTTTCCTGCTTGATAAGCGCTCATGGTAGTTGTGAAAGTAAAGCCAAGATATACATAGCTGTTAACGACTTCGAGTTGTTCTGTTCCAATATACCATTTCTCATGTCTCCCAAGGAACCCACCCTTCCTAAAAACCATCACTTTGGTTTTGTCACAATTTATTTCAAGTTTGAGATCAGAACAGGCCTTAACTAAACAATTAATCTGGTTCTGTAAGCCAGATGGCGAAATTGACAGTAGAGCAAGATCATCTGCAAACATCAGAATGAAAAGTTCAACAAGACCGGGACAGAGTTGTACACCATGCTTTCCGTCTACCGACAATTGTTCTGATAACTGATTGATGATTACGGAGAAAAATGTTGTACTTGCAACACATCCCTGTCTCAAACCTTGTGGGCAATCGAAACAGTCCGTGAAGTCGTTCTGCACACGTACGCGTGCTTTTAAAGACTCGTACATCGCCATGACTGCTTTGGTAAATGTACATGATGTGCCAGCTTTGACCAGGGCTCTCAATAAGGTTGCATGTTGAACCGAGTCATACGCCCTCTTTAGATCGACGAAACATACATATAGTTTTCCAGGTTTGCTCAAATACTTATGAATTACGGAGTATAGAGTAAAAATATGATCCGTGGTAGAGTATCCTTTTCTGAATCCCGCCTGTGTTTCTGACAATTTGTAATTATCTTCCAACCAGAAATATAAACGATTGTTCAAAATAGATGTGTAACATTTTCCGATCAAGCTCAGGAGTGATATTCCTCTATAGTTGGACGGATTTTCACGGTCACCTTTCTTTAAAATGGGCACAATGATGGCTTCACGCCACATGTCTGGAAAAGTCCCCGACAGAAAAACTGAATTGAATAGTCTTGTTAGAAACTCACATACTAACTCTTCTGCTGACTTCAGCATTTCCGCCAGGATTTGATCTGCGCCACAAGCTTTGCCAGATTTTAAGTGTCGTAGTGCTCTTCGAACCTCACTTTCAGTAATGGCTTGATCGAGTACGTCAATTTTTGGTAGTGTAGCAAAATCAATAGAAACATGAACATTAGATTCATTTGAAGCGCACTGGTTTGATTTGAACACTTCACTGAAATGATCAAACCATCTGTCTTTGTGATTTTGTCACTACAGACATCCTTGGACTTAAGATGCAAACATGAATTGACTTCTTTCCAGAACAGCTTTGGGTTACCTATATGATTCATGAGGGCATCTGCTTTCGCTTTTTTAAATGCCTTTCTCTTTTCCTTGATTAAAGTTTGGTACGACTGTTTGCTCTCAAAGTAATCCTGCCAGTTTGGTTCTGATCTTTTGCGTCTAAATTTCCACAACTTTGTCTTTGCATCTTTTTTGCTTTGATGACAATCCTTGTCAAACCATTCCGCCTCTTTCTTCTGGTTGTTGCCAGTAAACACTGTTTTATTCATGCACTTTGCCGCTGACAGTAGGCACTCCACGAACAAGCCAACCGCACCGTTGACATCAGTGTCAGTGTCAGCTAATGCGCGCAACAACTTTTCCTGGGATTCCCGTGATCGGAGAGAATCTAAAAACACGTGTATTTTACTGTCATCCCAAACCAGTTTTTCCGTTTTCACTTTTACAGCACGTGCAGTTTCTCGGTCTGTCCGTGATGTACCCACGGTCAGGGACACAGGCAAGTGATCGGAT
>CM031598.1:31691109-31693609 GCA_018398815.1 Conus ventricosus | reverse complement strand
TGATGATCTAACATGACCCCGACTGCGGCCCGCAAAGTAAACAGCATCAAGAATCAAAGACGACACCGATGATGTTATGCCAGCGATAGCAGGCGTGATTATTATCTCGGATGAGGATGTCTGTAACGAAATCTAACATTCAACTCAGAACAAAGTGACTCCAAAACATCTAACAGACATTGTTAACGGATATATAAACTTGCCTCTGTTGACGAATTTATTACTGCTAGGAAGACAACAACCATGCGTTTGAATCTTGAATTCACTGATTAGGCGATTAGCTTTATACAAATCCCACATGAATCAGCCATTGTCTGGGACAGGCGAGCTATGACACAGATCCTGTGTAGAAAAAAAAAGAAGACAAAAACAAAAAAAAAAACGGAAGTGAAAGGGATGCCAACTTCCTGTCAGTGAACAGGAAACTGCCGAATTCGTCATTAGGTCACGTGATCAGTCATATCATGTGGCATCCGGTGATAATCATACAGGAAGTGGAGAGCTGATGGGAGAAGGAAAAGGTGGCAAGTACGGGGCGTGTGAATGAGTTCGTGCATTTACGTACATTCATTGTGACAAAGTTGAATATATTGGTTATCTTATAATATGTCCTGTACCTATTCTTATATTAATTTTGTCCATCTTTGAACTATACGTTTTAGATGCAATTTGTGTCTCTGGCCTTGAAGGACGATTCAAACACCTAGAGTAGCTTTGATTTGAAACAAAAGATTTTGTTTTAATTCCAGGGTGTTCCGTTAGCATTGATGATCATGAACACGAAAATCACCTCATCAAGAACGAAAGTACCATCACCACTTCCACTACCATCACAGACAACAACAACAACAACAACAACAACAACAACAACAACAACAACAAAAGTGCATTAATAACGATGATAATGATAGTAATGATGATAATAAAAATGATATTATGATGTCGAAAAGAAGCATACGTGTCTTCTCTGCAACCATTTATGTCTATATTATCGGTTGCTTCATCGCAGTCACTGAAGACTGAATCAACGAATATTAGGCGAACGCTCGACATGGAACAAGTCATGAACTCTGTGACCAGTAGTTGTTAGACTAACACTCTACAGAGGATAACTCACGAATCCCAAACACACGAAACCAATAGTTGTTTGTCGAATACTCTGCACAGAACACAGTCTAAATCAGTGGCTGTTTGTTGAACATTTACAGAGAACAAACCACGAACTCTGGACACTCTAAACCAATGGTTGTTTGTCGAACGTTTACAGAGAACAAACCACGAACTCTGGACACTCTAAACCAATGGTTGTTTGTCGAACGTTTACAGAGAACAAACCACGAACTCTGGACACTCTAAACCAATGGTTGTTTGTCGAACATTTACAGAGAACAAGTACCCAACTTTAGATACTTCAAATCAGGGGCTGTTTGTTGAACCCTCTACAGAGAAAAAAAAAATCACGATTTCTGGACTTTCTTAACCAATAGCTGTTTGTCGAACATTTACAGAGAACAAATCACGAACTCCGGACACTCTAAACTACTCTACAGAGAATAAATCACGAACTCTGGACACTCTGAACCAATGGCTGTTTGTCGAACATTTACACAGAACAAAACACGAACTCTGGACACTCTAAACCACTCTACAGAGAATAAATCACGAACACCGGACACTCTAAACCACTCTACAGAGAACAAATCACGAACTCTGGACACTCTAAACCACTCTACAGAGAGCAAATCACGAACTCTGGACACTCTAAATCACTCTACAGAGAACACATCACGAACTCTGGACACTCTAAACTATCCTATAGGGAATAAATCACGAACTCTGGACACTCTGAACCACTCTACAGAGAATAAATCACGAACTCTGGACACTCTAAATTACCCTACAGAGTCGGAAATGAAATCGGAAATGAAATGAGGTAGGGAACAGTAAACGATAAACAGTAAACAAGTGGGGTATGTTTTGCTCCCATAAGGAAACCTAACACAGAGTAACTTTTATTCAAGTCTGGCACAGCCTTTTAAACTTGAATAAAGTCAGACAAATACATAGACGAACAATCTAATAGTGGGGGAAAAACAAGCGCATTGGATTCTTTTTTGCACCCTTGGTGGTGAGAACACCACAGTATTATGGACTGTGGTGTGTCTCTATTTGACGCCGGGAGCGCAGACACAACCAGCCGTGTCTCCCTGATGAGTCCGACCCAGCGGACGAAAGGCCTCGGAGCAGGCAATACAAATATATCTGCCTTCAAAAGGGATTGCGATGGTTCCCTTATGCAGCTAGTGAAGAGTTTTCATATCTGTAACATATTTTTTTTTAATTTCATGTTCCCAGTTTCTCCATCTTCAAACTCCCCCCCCCCCCCCCTCCCCTCCTTAAGTCCAAATCTTTGCCAAGTCATTACTATGAAGACAGTTCAGTTGTTGGCCTGCGCTTGTTTTTTCCCCTACTATTAGATTGTTCGTCTATGTGTTTGTCT
>CM031598.1:31666109-31678609 GCA_018398815.1 Conus ventricosus | reverse complement strand
GTATACTGTGGTGTGGTGTGGTGTGCTGTGGTGTGGTGTGGTGTTAGGAGATATACTGTGGTTTGGTGTGGTGTGATGTGATGTGCTGTGGTGTTAGGAGGTATACTGTGGTTTGGTGTGGTGTGGTGTGATGTGCTGTGGTGTTAGGAGGTATACTGTGGTTTGGTGTGGTGTGGTGTGATGTGCTGTGGTGTTAGGAGGTATACTGTGGTTTGGTGTGGTGTGGTGTGATGTGCTGTGGTGTTAGGAGGTATACTGTGGTTTGGTGTGGTGTGATGTGATGTGCTGTGGTGTTAGGAGGTATACTGTGGTTTGGGTGTGGTGTGGTGTGATGTGCTGTGGTGTTAGGAGGTATACTGTGGTTTGGTGTGGTGTGGTGTGTGTACTGTGGTTTGGTGTGGTGTGGTGTGATGTGATGTGCTGTGGTGTTAGGAGGTATACTGTGGTGTGGTGTGGTGTGATGTGATGTGCTGTGGTGTTAGGAGGTATACTGTGGTTTGGTGTGGTGTGGTGTGTGTACTGTGGTTTGGTGTGTGTGGTGGTGTGATGTGATGTGCTGTGGTGTTAGGAGGTATACTGTGGTTTGGTGTGGTGTGGTGTGATGCGCTGTGGTACTAGGAGGTGTACTGTGGTTTGGTGTGGTGTGGTGTGATATGCTGTGGTGTGGTGTGATGTGCTGTGGTGTTGTGTGATGTGCTGTGGTGTTGTGTGGTGTGCTGTGGTGTTGTGTGGTGTGCTGTGGCGTTGTGTGGTGTGCTGTGGTGTTGTGTGGTGTGCTGTGGTGTGGTGTGATGTGCTGTGGTGTTGTGTGATGTGCTGTGGTGTTGTATGATGTGCTGTGGTGTTGTGTGATGTGCTGTGGTGTTGTGTGATGTTCTGTGGTGTTATGAGGTATACTGTGGTTTGGTGTGGTGTGATGTGCTGTGGTGTTATGAGGTATACTGTGGTGTGGTGTGGTGTGGTGTGATATGCTGTGGTGTTATGAGGTATACTGTGGTGTGGTGTGGTGTGATGTGATGTGCTGTGGTGTTAGGAGGTATACTGTGGTGTGGTGTGGTGCGGTGTGATATGCTGTGGTGTTATGAGGTATACTGTGGTGTGATGTGGTGTGATGTGATGTGCTGTGGTGTTATGAGGTATACTGTGGTGTGGTGTGGTGTGATGTGATGTGCTGTGGTGTTAGGAGGTGTACTGTGGTTTGTGTGGTGTGGTGTGATGTGCTGTGGTGTTATGAGGTATACTGTGGTTTGGTGTGGCGTGGTGTGGTGTGCTGTGCTGTGGTGTGGTGTGGTGTGATGTGATGTGGTGTGGTGTGGTGTGGTGTGGTGTGGTGTGATGTGATGTGCTGTGGTGTTAGGAGGTATACTGTGGTTTAGTGTGGTGTGATGTGATGTGCTGTGGTGTTATGAGGTATACTGTGGTTTGGTGTGGTGTGGTGTGGTGTGATGTGATGTGCTGTGGTGTTAGGAGGTATACTGTGGTTTGGTGTGGTGTGGTGTGATGTGCTGTGGTGTTAGGAGGTATACTGTGGTTTGGTGTGGTGTGGTGTGGTGTGGTGTGCTGTGCTGTGGTGTTAGGAGGTATACTGTGGTGTGGTGTGGTGTGGTGTGGTGTGGTGTGGTGTGGTGTGGTGTGGCGTGGTGTGATGTGCTGTGGTGTTAGGAGGTTACTGTGGTTTGGTGTGGTGTGATGTGATGTGCTGTGGTGTTAGGAGGTATACTGTGGTTTGGTGTGGTGTTGTGTGATGTGCTGTGGTGTAATGAGGTATACTGTGGTTTGGTGTGGTGTTGTGTGATGTGCTGTGGTGTAATGAGGTATACTGTGGTTTGGTTATGGTGCGGTTGTGATGTGCTGTGGTGTGGTATTAGGAGGTATACTGTGGTGTGGTGTGATGTTGTGTGGTGTGCTGTGGTGTTAGGAGGTATACTGTGGTGTGGTGTGGTGTGATGTACTGTGGTGTTAGGAGGTATACTGTGGTTTGGTGTGGTGTTGTGTGATGCGCTGTGGTGTTAGGAGGTATACTGTGGTTTGGTGTGGTGTTGTGTGGTGTGGTGTGATGTACTGTGGTGTTAGGAGGTATACTGTGGTTTGGTGTGGTGTGGTGTGCTGTGGTGTTAGGAGGTATACTGTGGTTTGGTGTTGTGTGGTGTTGTGTGATGTGCTGTGGTGTTAAGAGGTATACTGTGGTTTGGTGTGGTGTGGTGTGATGCGCTGTGGTGTTAGGAGGTATACTGTGGTTTGGTGTGGTGTTGTGTGATGAGTTGCCGAGTATGGTGTGGTGTGGTTTGTTTGGTGTGGTGCGATGTTTGCGTGTGCATGTGCGTGTGTCTGTTTGTGTTTGCGTGCGTGTGTGCGTGTGTACTTGCATGCTTGCATGTGTGCATGAATGTGTGTCTGTGCGCTTGAATGTATGTATGTATGTATAAATGTGTGGTGCGTGTGTGTGGGTGTTGTGGTATGTAGGAGTTGTTGTATTTTTTGTATGTATTTTTGTATGTATGTATGTATGTATTGTCGGCGGGGGAAATCGTGAGGGTTTGTTAAGTGCACAAAGTTGATTTTATTGTCGGGTTAAACACCGGGTATGTTGCACTCTACAGCATATGCACCCCCTTGGCACCCAACATTCCCCTTCGGGGAATTGGGTGCACGCATTGTTTTCTTCTAACACGACTGAGAACAAAAAATAAAAATTTTATGCTATTTTTTAATTTAACATTTTCAATCAAATACCAATGAAAATATCAAAAACATAAAAGATAAATACATCCTAACCCCGGGTTAAAAAAAAATTTTGCTTCTTCCCGGGCCAGGTTTTCAACACACAACCCGCTTTACACCCCCACAGTTTTAAACAGTCTTTTTCACGTCTTCTTCACCCCTGCTTGATGGTGATCCCCTTTGGTTGCTGGCCCCCAGGTTTGGGGGACTGGGTTTTCGTGGTCGTCTCTGGGATCTCGACGTCGAACCTTCTTTTTCGTCTTCTTCACCCCCCTCTGGGTTAACTAGTTTTTTTCTCTTCCAGCTTGTCTTAACCCCCTAAGACTTAGTTGGTTCTATCTCCGGCCCGGTTTCTCTCGCCCCTTTCTGTGCCTGCTCATTTCTCCCCTCCTTCTCTTTTCCTCGCCTTCTCTCTCTCTCTTCTGGTGTTGTTCTCCGACACGTTTTTCTCCTCAGTTTATTGGGAGGGAAAAAAAAGGTTTCCCTTCGGGCCATGCTTGTCCACGGGTTCTAAACCCCCTAGTTCACAAGTCCCCGTTCTCCTCGTGACTTCCACACACATCGCATTTACACACCCCTACCTAAGATTAGCAAAAACCTTACCCCCAGATGGACATCGAAAAATCCCGCCGATTCGGTGGTCGTTAAACAGTAATTTCTTAAGGGGGTTATACAACTCCACCGCATTCACCCAGCCTGAAAATAAACCCAACAAGTGCCCCACGGCAATCCCTTAACAAATCAAGGCCCCTGCTCTTCACTGATTTTTAAAAAGCCCTCGTGACCGGCTTTAGCATCATTGGGGCCGAGGTCGTAGGGGTTTTTAACCTTCCCCCTTTGCCATGGGCAGGTCCGAACTCTCCCCTAGGTGTTGTTTGTCATCTGCCCACTCGGCGTTGGGGGGGGAAAATTTTCCTGGTTAATTTGGTCAATTACTTATTTGTATACCCGTAAAGCCCCTTTGTCCAAGCGTCAATCCCTTTGGAGGGTTTCACGCTCCTTGACAAATTCCCCCACTCGAGGCAATCCCCGATTGGCAAAAACTTAACATTCAAGGGAGAAACTCATAATTTTCCCATTTAACGTGCAAATATCGGCCTCAAAACTCTTTACCCCCGGAACGAAAGCAAGATTTGTTTGAAAAAAAAAATTTTTAAGAGAAAAATCTTTTCATACACATATAAAAGAAAATTTAACTAAATCTGTTCCCACCGTCAAAGTGGGGTGGCGTAAAAACCATTTGTTTCTAGGGAAATTTTTTCCCCCTTCTTTTACACGGGGCCCCGCAATCAGCCGCACGCATACACGCATGAAAAAGAACACGCACCACTACTCGACTTTCGCCGACCTTTTATTTTGGCCAGGGCCCCGTCACTCTTTTTTCCCCTTTCTAACCCGTTGTCGTACCGCGCGAAGTGTTGCAATGTGAACAGAAACCCCTGACACCCCAAAAAAGGTACCGGGCCCGTAGTACTCTCGCGTATGCTTTTGTGAGGTTTTCCTTCGGGGCCAGGGACGTCAATGTTTTTCGGTCCCCGCCTTTTGCGTTCCCTGGGAACGACAACCTGCTTCTTCGTTTTTTCCCGAACGCAAATGAGAAAAAAGTTGGGTACAATTCCCGTTGTCTAACTCGAACCCGTTTGCCCCCTTTTCCCCCTTTTTTTTGTCCTGTGTGGCGAGCCTAAAAAATTTTTAGCGAGAAACCCCCCTTTTGTTCGTGAAAGTGGTGGGGTTAGTTCCCCGGACACGCTCCAGTGTTTTTGGGGAGTGTTTGCTCCCCTGGGGCCTTTTCCTCACGGATTTTTCCTTGTTCGACACAGGTCAGGTCGGGGTTTCTCCATCCACGTGCCCTGGGATGTTTCGATACCGATCAACGGGGGTTTTGGGAACACCCAACGCCGTAAAACCCCCTATAGAATGGTTTTGCAATAAACAGGGGCCCCGTTTAAATTCTGCTATGTTCCTCATTTGTTAACCTGTTTTTTCTGTAAATTGTCCCTTTTTAAACCAGGGATCTTCCCAGACCCGGGTTTCCCCCGAGTCTCTTTTAAATTAAACCCCAATTTTCCCCCACTCTCCCTTTTGTGCACACCCATTTATCCCCTGAATCGTGAACACACAGCAAAATCCGACAAAAAACACTGATCTTTTCATCTTTTTTCCCTGTTTTTCCCTTGGGCCCTGACCCTCATTGCTGTGCCTTCTGTGATTTAAAATATGCGTCTTAGCCATTTGCCCTGTCTTTTTACACGAAAAACAGGCCTCTTTCCTACCCCACGGGGCTATTGGTTTTCACCCTTGTTTGCTCACGTGACGGGGGGGGCCTCGGGGGTGTACTGCTGACCATTCGTGAGTATGTGGGGCCCTGTGTCCTCTGAATAGCTTCAGGCTTTCTCTTTTTTCGGCCCAAACCCACGCTCGTTTCCCCGGTTTGTCTCAGTGTTAAAGTACTAGTATTGTGGTTGCCCTTTTTCCTTAATGTGGATTGTGGGCCTCCCACAACATCAAGTACATTTTTCCTTTATCCCCAGTGTCTTGAGGCCTTCAAAATATTTTTACCCCATAGTTTACCATTTGTTGAAATAGTGGTCCGTCTAACCCCGAACTGTGTTAGTCTCCCCCTGTTCGATTCTCGCTCGCGAATTTACCCCTAAAATTCTTCAGTCGATCAATCCCCTTTGTACTGTTTTTCCCCTTGTAAAAATCTTCTTCACTTTGGGGTTTGGGGGGAAACGTGTGTAACGCCGACCTTCAAAAAAGGAAAAGGTTTATTCCCCAGTTTTCGGGCCCCCTCGTGTCGGCAAAAGTTTCAAACCGACTGTATAGGCATCGATCGAATCGTTTTTTCCCTGAAAAGGGGGGTTTTTAGGTCTAGGTGCGAAACTTAGTTGCGGCCCTACTGCTAGAAAGGTGTAAATTTCACTACGTTTTCGTTTTTTTTCTTTCCAATAAATTTTTTGGCAAAAATCTCTGATTCCGCTTCTGCTTTTTCCCCTTGCACCCGCATTCGCATCGCTCTTGCTTGGCGCTGCACTTCTGCTTTGCTTTTGTTGGCAGCTGCACTCTCTGCATTGCTCTAGCTTCGCTGCACTTTGCATCCTTTGCCTTTGACGCAGGGTTTTGCTCTTCGTTCCTTTTAAAATTTCCCTTTCACCCTTTCTTCTCTCTCGTTTTCTGGGTTTCAATGAAACTACGCGTTCATTCTGTATACCCCATTTTTTTCCCCAAACTTACCAGCCCGCAATGGGAGAAAAACTTTCTTCAGCCATTTTCTTTTTTTATTTTTTAGCACCACTAAAAAAGTTTCGCTTATAAAACCCCGTAAAAAATGGTCAAGTTTATCTACTAAAACGTTACGAGTACACCCAAAAAGTGGTGTGTTCAACTAAAAGGGGCCTTTAAAACGAAACCCAGTTTGTGAGAGTAAGACTGAACCCGTTCTTTGTTTTTGAAGACCCCTTTATTAAAAAAAAACCACCCCTACAACCAAGTCAATTCAACACTCAAAGAAAAAGGAAATAATTAGAAGAGTAATCAAAATTGCCTTTTTTGGGCGCTTCGCCCCCGTCTCTTGTATCACTTTGTTTCCCTCCCGAAATAATTTGGGCCCTGCAATCCTGGCAGGCTCGCCCCTTTGTCCAGGACGGGGGGAAAAAGTGTGGTTTTGCTTAAGTGCACTAAGTTGATGTTTTTAGTCAGGTTAAAAACCCCGGGTATCTTTCCTATAACGCTATGCACATCATGGCCACCAAAAAATTACCTTCTCGGGAATGGGATGTACGCTTCGTTTCTTTTAACACGATGAGAACAAGAAAAACAAATTTTATGCTATTTAATTAATCATGTACAATCAAATCAAACAAGAAATATCAAAACTAAAAGATCAATACAAATTAATCCCGGGTTATAAAAAAATGACTTCTTCCTGGCCAGGTTTTCCCCAACAACCACGCTTTCACACCACACCAAGTTTTGAACAAGTCTTTCCGTCTTCTTCAGCATGCTTTTATGGTGTGCCTTGGTTGATGGTCCCGGTTTCAGGCTGGGTCTTCGTGGTCGTCTCTGGGATTCGAGTCGAATCTTCTTCTTCGTCTTCTTCACCCACCTCGGGTTCAAATTCATTTGTCTGTCTTCACCACCCCTTTGGGGTTAAAATTAGTTTTTTCTTTCCCGTTGTCTTAACCTAAGTTAGCTGGGCTTCTTCTCCCAGACCCCGTTTTCTCTCGACCCCCTTTTTGTGTCCGCCCTCTCTCCTCTCTCTCTCTCTCTTCCTCAGCCCTCTCTCTCTCTCTCCTGGTTTGTTCTCCGACACGTTGTTTCCCCCGTTTTTTAGGGAGGGAAACAAAGGATTCCCCTTCGGGCCCGCCTTTGTCCACGTGCTTCCAAGCCCCCGTTCACAAGTACCCGAAATTTTCCATCGGCATTCCCCAACAATCAGCATTTACACACACCCCCCCTAATTTATTAGCAAAAACTTTAGCCCCAGATGGCATGAACAATTCCCGCCCATTCGGGGGGTCAGTTAACACAGTAATTATCTTAGGAGGGTTTCTAAACTCCCGGATTAGCCAGCCTGAAAAAAGAACCAACACGTGACCCGGGGTACCCTCTGAAAAAAATCCAAGGCCCCCCGTCTTCATGACTGTTTACCAAGAACTCAGTGACCGAGCTTTGCACCACTTGGGGCCCGAGGTGTAGTGGGTTTCAACCCCTTCCCCCCCCGGGGAGGTCCGAACTTCCTTTGGTGTTGTTTGTCTTGACACTTCGGCCCGGGGCGGTGGGTAACGTACCCCCGGTTAATTGGCAAATTTTTTATTTTTATACCCCGTACAATGTCCTTTGTCTCCAACGTTAATGCCCTTTTTTTTAAGGTTTTACGTCCTTGACGTATGTATGTATGATGTATGTATGTAGTATGTATGTATAAACGCTTTTTGATCAGAGCCCTCGGGGGGTACGTTTTGGATGGTGTTTGTGCGTGAAAAAATCCCCTGTTGTGTCAGTGTGCTGTGCTACCATCCCTTCTTGACCATGAGCGATCATAGGAGCCCCCGTCAGGAGAACCCCAGGGAAAAGCGATGGGGCAGTCCAGGAAAACCCGAAGGGATCGATCCCAAAGCGTTCAGGCAGCGACGGCATTGGTGGCCTTGTTTGAGGGGCTGTCCCGGGCCCCCAGCTTGCACACTACAACGTAGGTTCGGCTTTGGCCCGCAGCCCCCCTTTGGGCACAGGTGGTGACTGACCGCCCCTCACGCCGTGGAAAAAACGTGCAGGGACGGAAAAAAGAGTGGTCGGTGGAGCGCGATGGGGGTCAATGGTTTGATGCCATCAAGAAAGGGAAAAAGAAAATGAACTCTTCTCTAGTTTACTAAGAACGTTCGGCAAAATACTTAGTGGGCCTTTTTTCCGATTGTACCCCCTCAAAAAAAGTTGTATGAGTGGTGGTCAGCTTTGGGGCCCGTTCAAGTTTCTCCCCCCCCAAGAACCCTTTACCCCTGCCCAAATTCCCGAAAAGTTTTTCGTTTTTTCATGAGAAAAGTGTCAAAAAAAGGTATGATTTGGATTGTAAAACGCTGGCCCCCCAATTTCAAAATATTTAACGGCCCAAGCTTAGCCTTTTTACCGTTCTGAAACGTTCGTTCGAACTTATTTCAAATTGTCAAAGTGCTTTGGGTCTTGACCCCTCCCCCCAACCTCACCAAACGAATTTGCCCATCTTTTCCCAGTTTTCACGGAAATTTTAAAAGTTCTTGGCTACTGGTCTGTTCCCGGTGTTTTAAACATGCCCTGGAGTTTTTCCCTTTAAAGAAAATGGCCCTTTTCCCCATGAACTTAAAACTTTGCTGTTTTACACCCTTCCCTTTTTTCTCCAAAATCCGGAAAAAGGTTGCTTTGTTTAATTTTTAAACCATTGTCCCCCACAATCTGTTGATATAAACCGTCTGCATACGACAGAATCACGTACTGAAAAAGCGTTCTTTTTGTGACTGAAGTCTCCTTCGGTCCCCTGCAACAAAAAAACTCGCTCCTGACTTTGCTAGATCTCGTGCGATTTGACACTTTTTGACCCGTTCTTTTTAAAAAAACTGTCGGGGTCTTTGGTATCAAAGACATTGCTTAGAATGGGTTTTGGTATACCCGAGGGGAGAACACAAATTTTTGTTGGTGGCAAGGGCTCCTCTCCCCCCTTCCCTGGATTTTTGGTGTGCCCCAAGGGTCCGTTTTGGGCCCCCCTTTTTTCTTTGTATATCCAAACCTCTATCTTGGTCTTGAGGAACACGGGTTCCTCATCAGAAAATTTTCAATGACACCCAAGCGCACGACGCTGCTAAACCCGCTGCTTCCAAAATTTTTGGTGTCGGAAAATTTAAAATGTGTTTTCCCAAACTGTTAAAACGTGGTGCTTTTTAAAAAAAGTCAAGCTGAATGATGAAAAACCCGAGGCTTTGGCCACCTTTTGTTTGGATCGCATTTCTGAAAAATTATTCAAATTGGAACAACAAAATTCCCTTTTAAGACGGGAGGGTCGGGGGCCATTTGGATAGTCGCTGCATGAAGTCCGACGGTCACCCATGTCGTTCGCCTATTTGGCTTTGAGAAAGATCGCGTCAATTCGCTATATCTTAACGAAAGGGCTGCCCAATATCTGTTCCCTTCAGTCAAAATCGATTATGTAACGCTTCTTGTGGTCTTCCCACTGTCGATATAACGCTTCACGTATACAAAAAAAAGCAGCCAGACTTGTTTTCCAAAAATCCAAAAAAAACCAACCCACACCCCTTTTTAGTTTGCTACATTGGGTTCCCCTTCAAGGCGCATTCAGTATAAAACTGCAACATTGCCTTCCGACCTTTGTGAAGCATTTCTGTTATCTTTTCCAAAAATTGTAATTACAACCCTCTCGCACTCTCCCCCCTAGCGTGATAATTTCAAGTTCCCCCCCTGAATGAAAACCCTTTTGGGCCCAAAGTTCTTTTTAGTTATCAAGCCCCCTTGTTGGAAAATTTTTCCCTTCCCAAACCCTCCCAGGACTGCACACTCGTGACCGGCATTTAGCACTCACTTGGGGCCACCGAGGTCGTAGTGGTTACAACCCTTCCCCTTTCGCCACTGGGCAGGTCGAACTCTCTCCTAGGTGTTGTTTGTCATCTGACATTCGGCCGGTGCGGTGGGTAACGTACCCTGGTTAATTGGTCAATTACTTATTTGTATACACGTACAATGTCCCTTTGTCTCCAAGCGTCTAATGCTTTTGTGAGAGGTTTCACGCTCCTTGACAGTATGTATGTATGTATGTATGTATGTATGTATGTATGTATAACAGCTGTTGATCAGCCAGCCCATCGGTGCGGTCACGTTTTGGACTGGTGTATAGTGCGTGAAAACTCCACTGTTGTGTCCAGCTGTGCTGTGCTCACCATCCCCTTCTCTGACCATGAGGCGATCATAGGAGCCCTCGTCATGGAGAAGCCCCAGAGAAAACAGCGCATGGTGCAGTCCAGGAACCTGAAGCGGATCGATCCCAAAGCGTTCCAGGCAGACGTACGGCATCTGGTGGCCTGTGATCTGAGGGACTGTCCGGACCACCAGCTTGCCGACCACTACAACGTAGGTCTCCGCCGCATTCTGGACCAGCACGCCCCTCTGGTCACAGGATGGTGACTGACCGCCCCTCAGCGCCGTGGGAGAACAACAGTGTCAGGGACGCGAAGAAAGATGTGCGTCAGGTGGAGCGCAGATGGAGGTCAACTGGTTTGACTGTCCATCAAGAAGAGTACAAAAGAAAACTGAACTCTTACTCTACGTTTACTAGAACGTTCGAGCAAAATACTATAGTGGCCTTATTGCCGATTGTACCTCCTCAAACAGTTGTATGCAGTGGCTGGTCAGCTCTTGGACACAGTTCAAGTTTCTCCCCGCCCAAGCAACCTTGACCCATGCCAACTTCCAGAAACGTTTTCTCGCTTTTTTCATGAGAAAGTGTCCAAAATAAGGTATGATTTGGATTGTCAAAACGCTGGCCCACCAATTTCAAAATATTTAACGGCCCCAAGCTTAGCCGTTTTGACACAGTGTCTGAATCGTTCGTCTCAGAACTTATTTCCAAGTCTGCTACAAAGTGCTATGATCTTGACCCATCCCCAACCAACCTCACCAAACAGATCTTGCCGATCTTGTCCCAGTTCTCACGAGAATTATAAATGCTTCTCTGGCTACTGGCTCTGTTTCCTGGATGTTTTAAACATGCCCTGGTAGTTCCTCTTCTAAAGAAAAATGGCCTATGTCCCGATGAACTTAAAAACTTTAGACCTGTTTCCACACCTTCCTTTTCTCTCCAAACTCCTGGAAAAGGTTGGTCTTGTGCAACTATGAACACCATCTGTCCCAGCACAATCTGTATGATATAAACCAGTCTGCATACAGACAGAATCACAGTACTGAAACAGCGTTGCTTTGTGTGACTGACAGTCTCCTTCGGTCCGCTGACAACAAAAAAGCATCGCTCCTGACTTTGCTAGATCTCAGTGCGCATTTGACACTATCGACCACAGCATTCTTTTAAAAAGACTGTCGGTGTCTTTCGGTATCACAGACATTGCATTAGAATGGTTTCGGTCATACCTGACTGGCAGAACACAATCTGTCTGTTGGTGGCAAGGTCTCCTCTCCCCTTCCCCTGGATTTTGGTGTGCCCCAAGGCTCCGTTTTGGGCCCCCTTCTCTTCTCTCTGTATATCCAACCTCTATCTATGGTCATTGAGGAACACGGGTTCCTCATCAGAAATTTGCCCAATGACACCCAGCTGCACGACGCTGCTGAGCCTGCTGCATTCCAACTTTTGGTGTCGGAAATTGAACTGTGTTTCCAATCTGTTAAATCGTGGATGCTTAAAAATAAGCTCAAGCTGAATGATGAAAAACCTGAGGCTCTACTGGCAGCACCTCGTTCTGTTTTGGATCGCATTTCTGAAAAATCTATTCAAGTTGGAACCAACAAAATTCCCTTTGAAGACAGCGTGAGGGATCTGGGTGTCCCATTTGGATAGTACGCTGTCCATGAATGTCCAGATCGGTCACCTATGTCGTTCAGCCTATTTGGCTTTGAGAAAGATCGCGTCAATTCGCTCATATCTTACACAGAAAGGGACTGCCCAACTTATCTGTTCCTCATCATGTCAAAACTCGATTACTGTAACAGCATTCTTGCTGGTCTTCCCACTGTCGATATAACCGACTTCAACGTATACAAAACAACGCAGCCAGACTTGTTTTCCAAAAGTCCAAAAGAACCAACACCACACCTCTGTTAGTTAGACTACATTGGCTTCCATTCATGCGCGCATTCAGTATAAACTCGCAACACTTGCCTTCCGACACTTTGATGAAGCATTGCCTGCTTATCTTTCCAACACACTTGTCACTTATCAACCCTCTCGCACTCTCCGCTTCAGCGTGATAAACTTCTCAAGCTTCCCCCGCATGAAACGAAATCCTTTGGCCAACGTTCTTTCAGTTATCAAGACCCCCTTGTCTGGAACTCCCTCCCCTCCCAGCTCCGCTCTTCACAGACTCTCTCTGCGTTCAAGTCTGGTCTCAAAACGCATCTCTTTCAGAGTCCTTTTGTCTTTCTTCATAGCTTACGAGTTAATGCGTGTTTCCCATGCATTCTCCAACCCTTCACCTCTTGTATGTGCACGCGCGCTTCCGCGCCTGAATGCTTATGTGCTTTTGCGTGTGTGCGTTCGTGTGTGTGCGTTTCGCGCGTGGGTTATTGTTGCT
>CM031598.1:31658609-31661109 GCA_018398815.1 Conus ventricosus | reverse complement strand
ACAACATCTGATCCTAGTCAGTAGCCCTGGAAAGCAGCACCATAAGGTCGCATTACCATTAAGATCGAGTAACACTATGTCCTAGTGCCAATAGGATCCAGTGCCACTAGGTCCCAGTACCACTAAGCCTTAATACCATTAGAACCCAGTAGCATAATTTCCCAGTACGATGAGGACCAAATTCCACTAGGTCCCAGTATCATAATGACCCAGTACTGTTTGGGTCTAGTACCATTAGCCCTAGTTCCATTACGGCCAAGTACCATTGGGCCCCAGTATCATTAGGCACAGTACCATTGGGCCCAGTACCATTAGGTCCAGTACCATTAGGACCCAGTACCATTAGACCCAGTACCATTAAGCCCAGTACCATTAGGCCCAGCACCATTGGGACCCAGTACCATTAGGCCCAGTACCATTAGGCCCAGCACCATTGGGACCCAGTGCCATTAGACCCAGTACCATTAGTCCCAGTTCCATTAGGCCCAGTTCCATTAGGCCCAGTACCATTAGGCCCAGTTCCATTAGTCCCCAGTACCATTAGGCCCAGTACCATTAGGCCCAGTTCCATTAGTCCCAGTACCATTAGGCCCAGTACCATCAGGCCCAGTACCATTAGGCCCAGTTCCATTAGGCCCAGTACCATTAGGCCCAGTACCATTAGGCCCAGTTCCATTAGGCCCAGTACCATCAGGCCCAGTACCATTAGTCCCAGTACCATTAGTCCCAGTACCATTAGCCCAGTTCCATTAGGCTCAGTCCGCTAGCCTCAGTTCAATTAAGTACCCAGTACGATTAGGCCCAGTACCACTGGGACCCAGTACCATTAAGACCAAGTTACCATTGAGCCCAGTACCATCAGGACCCAGTACCATAAAGACCCAATACCATTAGGCCCAGTACCATTGGGACCCAGTACCATTAAGACCAAGTACGATTAGACCCCGTGCCATTGGGCCCAGTACATTAGGCCCAGTACCATTGAGACCAAGTACCATTAAGACCAAGTACCATAAAGACCCAGTACCATTAGGCCCAGTACCATTGGGACCCAGTACCATTGGGACCCAGTACCATTAAGACCAAGTACGATTAGGCCCAGTGCCATTGGGCCCAGTACCATTAGGCCCAGTACCATTACGATCAAGTACCATTAGGCCCAGTATCATTAAGACCAAGTACCATTAGGCCCAATACCATTGGGACCTAGTACCATTGAGACCCAGTACCATTAAGTCCAAGTACCATTAGGCCCAGTACCATTGGACCCATTACCATTAAGTCCAAGTTACCATTAGGCCCAGTACCATTGGGACCCATACCATTAAGTCCAAGTACCATTAGGCCCAGTACACCTAGTACCATTGGGACCCAGTACCATTACGTCCAAGTACCATTAGGCCCAGTACACATAGTATCATTGGGACCCAGTAAACCCTTAAGTCCAAGTACCATTAGGCCCAGTACCATTGGGACCCATTACCATTAAGTCCAAGTACCATTAGGCCCAAAACCATTAAGACAAAGATACCATTAGGTCCAGTACACCCAATACCATAAGGCCCAGTACCATTACGACCAAGTACCATTAGGCCTCGTACCATTGAGCCCAGTAACATTAGGCCCAGTACCATATGGGCCCAGTTCCATTAAGGACAAGTGCCATTAGGCCCAATACCATTAGCCCCAGTTCCATTAAGGCCCATTACCATTAGGTCCAGCACCATTAAGACAAATGTCCATTACGACCAATTTACCATTAGGCCCAGTACCATTGAGACAAGCACCATTGCGTCCAGTACCATTGGACCCAGTACCATTAAGACCTAGTACCATTAGACCCAGTACCATTGGACCCAGTACCATTAAGATCAAGTACCATTAGGCCCAGTACCATTGGGACCCAGTACAATTAGACCCAGTACCATTAAGACCAAGTACCATCAGGCCCAGTACCATTGGGACCCAGTACCATCAGGCCCAGTACCATTAGGCCCAGTACCATTAAGACCAAGTACCATCAGGCCCAGTACCATTGGGACCCAGTACCATCAGGCCCAGTACCATTAGGCCCAGTACCATTAAGGCCCAGTACCATTGGGACAAAGTACCATCAGGCCCAGTACCATTGGGACCCAGTACCATTAGGCCCAGTACCTTGGGACCCAGTACCATTAGGCCCAGTACCATTAGGCCCAGTACCATTAGGCCCAGTATCATTAGGCCCAGTACCATTGGGACAAAGTACCATCAGGCCCAGTACCATTGGGACCCAGTACCATTAGGCCCAGTACCATTGGGACCCAGTACCATTAGGCCCAGTACCATTAGGCCCAGTACCATTAGGCCCAGTACCATCAGGCCCAGTACCATCAGGCCCAGTACCTTTGGGACAAAGTACCATCAGGCCCAGTACCATTGGGACCCAGTACCATTAGGCCCAGTACCATTAAGACCAAGTACCATCAGGCCCAGTACCATTATTACTCAGTAGTATTAA
>CM031598.1:31631109-31653609 GCA_018398815.1 Conus ventricosus | reverse complement strand
CCGCTCGCCTCAGCTCGCTGCTTCAACCGACTCGTATCGCCCCACAGGTCTGCTACGCCGTCTCTCCCTCCCACACGACGCGGGTTCTTTCTCCGTCTTTCCTAGAGGTCGTCGTTCTAAAATTACCCGCGTGACCTGGAAAACGGCCAGAATGGGGTCAACGTGTTGGCTTCGCGACCAATGGAGGAATAGAAGTGACGTCAAGCTCCGCCCAAATAAGGCGAGCCCGGGGTCACATGGTTGTTTCGAGCTTGGCAGATGAGGTCATGCTGCTAAGAATAACCCAGCGTGACTCACACTGAGTCACTGGCGTTATATCCGAGCAAAGTACAGAAGGTATTCCTCAGACGTGCAAGCGCTGACTCATCGAGAGAATCTCCTGAAATTCCACGAACGGTTCCAGCCGAGGCATTGCCGTGAGAGAAATCGCACACGCGCAGTGATCATCATTGCCTATTGATACATCTGCGGCGCACACGGTGGGTGGAGGCGCAGCCATTGTAGTGGAGGATTTACTACGAGTTGTAAACCCCGTCTGCTGCTGGCTATGTTCCCCGGCCAAGACGCGACAACGACCAGCGCTGAATCGAAATACGTGCCCAACGCTTTGTCGACGATGTCTAACGGCGATGCCGCCACCAGTGGTTCAGTAAGTCGATCTTTTTTCTTTTATTTTCCCTTGTAGAATCGGTTCGATCACTTGCAGTTGTTGGCTGATCAGAGTGCGGTGTTCCTACTGATCGGTCCGACGAGAGCCGCGTGGCAGCTCGCTCATTCATGCTAGCAGTCGGTGCATGCTTCGCCCCCGTGGCTCGGGCCAGACAGTGCGAACTTGGAGTTGTCCCAGTGAAGTAAGTAATCGTGTACCGGTAGCCCTGACAGCTTTGACTTCCCCTGTTGTGTTTCTTGGACCCTCCCCCCTACAGTTCGCGGCAATTAGCGACCCTCCCTCCCCTCTCCCCGCCCTACTCTCCCTATAGTTTGCATTTGAGTGTTTCAAGTCTGTCGTGTAACGACGACCGGTTTGGTCGGAGTTGGCTGAGCTGTATGCAAAACCGTCTCCATTCCCCTCTCCCCGTGCTCGCTTCTCATTGGCTGTCGGTGACACACTCTGTGAAAGCGCGTGTGGATCGCTCGAGGTCAACTTTCCGTTGGGCTCCCAAAATGTCACCCCTGCTTCCCCCCACCTCCCTCTCCTCCCCTTGTCCCACCATCTCTCTCTTCTCTCTCTCTCGGTGTACCCACAGGGATCTCACTACTTACCGCGTATAGGCCAGCAGGTTGTCGCGGCGCGCGACACTCTCGTGCAAACGTCGGGACAGGGAAGTTGGGGAAACAAGTTGGTAGGCCTATCGGACGTTTCTGTGTGCAGCATCATGATAGATTGTGATGCACCAACTTGTCAACAGTTCTCCCCTCGGCAAGTGGTTGTGCATACAAGTGTGACAACGTTCGAGTTGCCAACAAGTGATTCGCTTCACTCCGGGGCCTGCTCGGAAAGAACCAGTTTTTAATCAATTACCATAAAACCTTAACTAGTGTTTTTTTTTTATAAATAAATGACTGCCGAAGAATTGAACTAGTTTATTACAATTTTACAAACAGTATTTGTACATTTTACAGATTGGAAAAAAAAATTGTGCCTTATTCAAATGGATAATAGTGCCTTTCAATTCAGTTTTCTTTTTAAATCAAGTATTAAATGCTGTTTAATGCGGTGATGGTGCATTGATTTTGTTTAATGTGTTTCCACACAACGTAACGGCGCATGTTATTTTCTGATCAACATCGGCAGCAACATGTTGCAGTGAGCAACAACGCTATGTACTATGCTCGTTTTGTCTGACTGGCGTTGATTATATTCCTTCCATCCTGGATACTTACGGCCAGAGACCAACTGGAAACATGATGGATTATAGCTATCATCACCAGTACAACAAGTACCCCGAGTACTACACCCCGCAGTACGCCCAACAGTACCCGCCGGTCAGTGATTGGACAATCGAGTCCCGTCATTTGCATAGCTTCGATCTGTCTGTGAGCGCGTGCAAGGAAAAGGGAGGATGCACTTCAAAGGTTTCTAGTTGGGGGCGGGGGAAGAAGAAGGGTGTGCTTTTTTGTGTTTGTTTCCTTTTTTTTTCAGTCGAGTGAGAGAGGATGGAGAGAGAAACGTAAGGACGTTGCTGGGGGGAGAAAAAAGAAAAACTAGGAGACAATAGAGACAAGTGGATAGATAGACACTAAAATATATATATTTCTGTCAGCATTTCCATGGAAGAAATATAAACATGATTTCTTCCTTGTCTAAGAAAAATTCATATTATTAGAAGACAGCTAAATACTGTTTCGGTGCGCATGCTGTTAGAATTTGGTTGTTATTGTTCAGTCGTTGTTGTGTATGTTTAAAAGCATTTTGTAGCAGTCGCGGGCAGTTGCCCATGGTTCTTAGTGAATAACCTAAGGTTCCACAGTTCCTGACTTTTCCAGGTTTTTCCCTTAGTTTAGAAAAAGTTTCAAAAGCCCAGGGAATTTTAACCTTTTAGTATGCCTATCAAGAAGGTTACGAAAATCAGGGTGTTACGATTTTTCTGTTTCCGATAACTGGAACTTTGAAAAAAAAAATAAAGGAGGAAAAAAAAAACAAAAAAAAAAACCTAGGCTAACTGGGCGTCGCGCAACGAACTTACTGAGAGGGAAATCATTGTATTGTTTCTTGTAATATACATTCCTTCCTTACTGATTCACATAACGTGGTACTGATAATCACCCTTTCCAACTAACATTTCAGGTAATGTTTAATTCAAGTAGGCTTTCTTCAGAGAGACATTGGCTCCCTAATTTTCTGGTGCTCATGTAGATAGTTAAATGGGGTTTCTATTGTGCACGTTGGGGTAAATCCTCCGGTCTTGGACAGCGGCTTCTGGCGTATGTAGGCCCTCTATACGTCTGCCTTTAACGGTAATGGATCTGTAAGACTGAGGAGCCCTTACTGGACGAAAACACAAGAGGTTTTCAGAACCCGCAAAGACGTCAGAATGGGAATAACGAGAGTTTCGGGAAACTAAGCGTCCTCCCACTGATATGACCAATCCCTGCTTTGGTGCAAACACACGCTGTAAGCGCAAGATTAGTTACAAGGGGAGGGGTGGGGGGGGGCTCGGGGGAGTGAGTGAGTCCCAGGACCTCTCCCCCCTCTCTTGTCCGGTCCTGCAGTATGTCGCTGGAAGGATCAGAAAGCAGAGTGCCACTAGGGTTCACCGCCAGTTTGCCTTTATTTCGTAGCATGTCCGTTTTTTAAATTCAAAATTGGGCTGTCTTGAAATAATTAGCGAGTCGTTTACTTCGCTGGGTGGCCCTTCTAAGTAAAGACTATACACTGCATTGCTTGTGAGAGTGCAGAAATTTTTTTTTTTTCTGTCAGCCTTTCGGCCAAGACATAAACAATCGAATAAAAACGTTTACGACAGAAATACACCCAGGGCGTAGCCGAAATTTCTGCCTGTACGCCTAGCGGGATTAATTCGGGTTTCTTTTTGTTTGTTTGTTTGCCTTGTCGGGGTGTTAATTGATTACAAGAGAAATCCGTTTGGGAGGGAGCATTTGTATGCTATTAATGTGATCAGCGGCAGTGTCCTATCGGTCAATGGGGAACCACCAGATCAGCACTGATCGAAGCCCCTGTGGCCATATCCACTGAGAGAAGTTCGGGACAATAATGTTTCGTGCAGGTGGCTTCAGTTCAGTAGCCTAACACCATACCCATTGGCCACTCAAACGTAATCTTGCCTGTCAGTTTCAGTTAGAGAATTGAGGGGACGGAGAAGGGGGTGTTAAATCCCAGTCACCTGGAAGGTGTTAAATCCATATCTCTATGAATTTCCCAAAAACCAACGTTGATTTTAATTCAACTGATTTTCAATGCGCGTCTACATTGTTTTTAGCTACCTACCCACCCATCCCGTTCCCTCCCCCCCCTCCCCACTTCTCTGCGAACCGAATTTTACGGCTCTGCAGTTAGGCACGGGAGTGGGAAAGGGGAAGAAGGAGAAGGTGGTGGGGGGTTTCGACAGCTTGCGAACAGTGTAGTAGCGGGTCAGCAGTTGCCGTTGTTCTTGTACACGTCGGCGCTGTTTAATTTAACACGCAATAACAAAACTGCTGTTTGAACATCGGGAGGAAAAGATGAGGTAGTGTAATTGTGGGGTGGAAGACAGTGTGAAATAATTTGTCTCTACAATACATACTGTAGCCTATGTAATTATATAACACCATCACCACCACTATCGCCTTTCCCAGCTCCAATACCAATCCCTTCCCTACCCCACCCCCTCTCACCCGCCCCCCCCCCCCCCCACCCCTCCACCCCCCAAAAAAAAGTGACACCAGAGTAGTGGGAATGGGAGGGGGAGGGGGGGGGGGTGAGTAATTTTTTTTAAAAAATACAAATTATAGAATTTGTACAGTGGATAATACTACAAGTGCAACATGCTATTGTTGCTCTCTCTCTCTCTCTCTCTCTCTCTCTCTCTCTCTCTCTCTCTCAATGTAAATCTGCTTCTCTCCTCCTTCTCCTCCCTTGGCCCCTTCCCTCCCAATCAATTTCTTCTTAATTGCTGGAAGTCTGTCAGATTTTGTCTTTGCTTGGTCTTGATAGACAATGGCATTTTCTTTACTGCTTCTTTTTCTTTTCAGTTAAAATACAAGTTTTTGTGTGTGTGTGTGTGTGCATCAAATCAGGCGTCTCTGCAATCTGTTACTGTTTATGAATTTCAAATATCAGTGAACATAACGATTAATGAAAGTTCTGTGCCACATTCATTGAAGAGGCTAGGTCTGTGATTCAGTTCTGTGGACATTCCCTCACATATCTAGGTTGGAGAAATTTGACATCAGTGAGCTGCATCTGCTGATCATAGTTACATAGCTGTTGCTTTTTTTTTTCTCCTCTTTCATCTTCCACGCCCTGTTAGTGGCAATACTCTTTTGTTGCCAATCATACATACTCCCCCGCACACTGTCACCCAGGATACACCTGTCAGCCTGTTCTGGCAGTCCATGGAGAGCAGTCATTTAACATCTTCTGCATAAGAGTTAATGCAACCCATTAAGAGGAGATGCTGCAGTGCTACTTACTACCTTAGTCATTTCGATGGTGTTCAGTGATGCCTGTGCTGATCCACCATACTCTGGATACCATCATCAATAGTGGTCCCCCTGTGACAACAATATTTGCTCAATCATGGAGCCAGCATGAATGAATCCCCCCTTCAGAGGGCTTCACTGTGTCCATTAGTGACAGTGCACATCCAGTGACAGTGACAGTGCACATCCAGTGACAGTGACAGTGCCCATCCAGTGACAGTGCACATCCAGTGACAGTGACAGTGCCCATCCAGTGAAAGTGCCCATCCAGTGACAGTGACAGTGCCCATCCAGTGAAAGTGCCCATCCAGTGACAGTGTCCATCAAGTGACAGTGCCCATCCAGTGACAGTGCCCATCCAGTGACAGTGCCCATCCAGTGACAGTGACCATCCCTCATCCAGTGACTGTGCCCAACCAGTGACAGTGCCCATCCAGTGACAGTGCCCATCCAGTGACAGTCACCATCCAGTGACAGTGCCCATCCAGTGACAGTCACCATCCAGTGACAGTGCCCATCCAGTGACATTGCCCATCCAGTGACAGTGCCCATCCAGTGACTGTGCCCATCCAGTGACAGTGCCCATCCAGTGACAGTGCCCATCCAGTGACAGTGCCCATCCCCCATCCAGTGACAGTGACCATCCAGTGACAGTGCCCATCCAGTGACAGTGCCCATCCAGTGACAGTGACAGTGCCCATCCAGTGACAGTGCCCATCCAGTGACAGTGTCCATCCAGTGACAGTGCCCATCCAGTGACAGTGCCCATCCAGTGACAGTGCCATCCCTCATCCAGTGACTGTGCCCAACCAGTGACAGTGCCCATCCAGTGACAGTCACCATCCAGTGACAGTGCCCATCCAGTGACAGTCACCATCCAGTGACAGTGCCCATCCAGTGACAGTGCCCATCCAGTGACAGTGCCCATCCAGAGACAGTTGCTATCCAGTGACAGTGCCCATCCAGTGACAGTGCCCATCCCCCATCCAGTGACAGTGCCCATCCAGTGACAGTGCCCATCCAGTGACAGTGCCCATCCAGTGACAGTTGCTATCCAGTGACAGTGCCCATCCAGTGACAGTGCCCATCCCCCATCCAGTGACAGTGACCATCCAGTGACAGTGCCCATCCCCCATCCAGTGACAGTGCCCATCCCCATGCAGTGACAGTGACCATCCAGTGACAGTGCCCATCCCCCATCCAGTGACAGTGCCCATCCAGTGACAGTTGCTATCCAGTGACAGTGCCTATCCAGTGACAGTGCCCATCCAGTGACAGTGCCCATCCAGTGACAATGCCCATCCAGTGACAGTTGCTATCCAGTGACAGTGCCCATCCCCCATCCAGTGACAGTGCCCATCCAGTGACAGTGCCCATCCTCCATCCAGTGACAGTGACCATCCAGTGACAGTTCCCATCCAGTGACAGTGCCCATCCCCCATCCAGTGACAGTGACCATCCAGTGACAGTGCCCATCCCCCATCCAGTGACAGTGCCCATCCAGTGACAGTGCCCATCCAGTGACAGTTGCTATCCAGTGACAGTGCCCATCCAGTGACAGTGCCCATCCCCCATCCAGTGACAGTGACCATCCAGTGACAGTTGCTATCCAGTGACAGTGCCCATCCAGTGACAGTGCCCATCCAGTGACAGTGTCCATCCAGTGACAGTGCCCATCCAGTGACTGCCCATCCAGTGACAGTGCCCATCCCCCATCCAGTGACAGTGACCATCCAGTGACAGTGCCCATCCCCCATCCAGTGACAGTGACCATCCAGTGACAGTGCCCATCCCCCATCCAGTGACAGTGCCCATCCAGTGACAGTGCCCATCCAGTGACAGTGCCCATCCAGTGACAGTTGCTATCCAGTGACAGTGCCCATCCAGTGACAGTGCCCATCCCCCACCCAGTGACAGTGACCATCCAGTGACAGTGCCCATCCAGTGACAGTGCCCATCCAGTGACAGTGCCCATCCAGTGACAATGCCCATCCAGTGACTGCCCATCCAGTGACAGTGCCCATCCCCCATCCAGTGACAGTGACCATCCAGTGACAGTGCCCATCCCCATCCAGTGACAGTGACCATCCAGTGATGTGCCCATCCTCCATCCAGTGACAGTGCCCATCCAGTGACAGTGCCCATCCAGTGACAGTGCCCATCCAGTGACAGTTGCTATCCAGTGACAGTGCCCATCCAGTGACAGTGCCCATCCCCCATCCAGTGACAGTGCCCATCCTCCATCCAGTGACAGTGACCATCCAGTGACAGTTGCTATCCAGTGACAGTGCCCATCCAGTGACAGTGCCCATCCAGTGACAGTGCCCATCCAGTGACTGCCCATCTAGTGACAGTGCCCATCCCCATCCAGTGACAGTGACCATCCAGTGACAGTTGCTATCCAGTGACAGTGCCCATCCAGTGACAGTGCTCATCCCCCATCCAGTGACAGTGCCCATCCAGTGACAGTGCCCATCCAGTGACTGCCCATCCAGTGACAGTGCCCATCCAGTGACAGTGCCATCCAGTGACAGTGCCCATCCAGTGACAGTGCTCATCCCCCCATCCAGTGACAGTGCCCATCCAGTGACAGTGCTCATCCCCCATCCAGTGACAGTGCCCAACAGTATTCTGTTGAGTATCTAGCTCTGTGACAGTATTCTATTGAGTATCTAACTCTGTGACAGTATTCTGTCGAGTATCTAACTCTGTGACAGTATTCTGCTGAGTATCTAACTCTGTGACAGTATTCTGTTGAGTATCTAACTCTTTGACAGTATTCTATTGAGTATCTCCAGAATGACTCACTGACTAAAATCTGCATTTGAAAAGAGTAAAGAGGACATTATTTTGTTCAGGATCTTTTTCTGGCACTCAGAATCTGAGCATGTTAATTACACTCAAATTACACATCTGTTGAAATACAATAGTAGAGCAGACAAAGAAAGGACAGCTGAAGCAAAGCTCAAGCTGAAATGTGTTACTGAACCGTCAGATGCTTGATGCATAATACAGGAATTCCCTTTTGAACGTTAGAGGCACATGTGCTTGAAAATGATAGAATCTGGTTGATTATTGAAATGTAGCCGATCCCTGGACGGCCGTGTCCCTGCCTTGATTTCCTGGCTGATAACACGTATGCATGAATGCACATTCAGACATTAAATACAGCACATTGTTTTTAATTAACAGTCTTATTTCTTTCCTTTTTTTCTAGTTTTGGTCTTTCTCTCTTGGCTACTCCCCTGGTGTTCGTTTATTTGTTATTTTTCTTCTCCAATTTTCATTTTTTTTTTATAATTTTTATGTGGCCTGTTAGCAAAATGATATCAAAATGAGGATGAACTCAATCACACACACACACACACACACACACACACACAGAGATCTCCACTCCCTCATTCCCTTCCTTCCTCCTCCCCCCCCCCCCCCCCCCCCCCCCGTTTCTCACTCACAGTGGGGCACGTGCACTTCCAATTTTTTATAATCTGCTTATTTTGTTACTCAGGTTTGTGACATGAGTGGTGGAAAATTAGGATGAGAGACACAGAGATATGTGTCCTAGAGGAAAGTGAGAGTGGGGGAGGGGGGGGGGGGGGGTAGAGCTGGTGACAATTTACCTCAGCTGCTTGAAGATATTGTGTGGAATGCACTACACCCATAAAAAAAAAGAGAAGTTAGGATGATTTGAAGACTTTGTGTGAATGCACTATACCCACATATGAAAGTTGGGTTTATTAATCGGTGTGTCCATATAATACATGTATCAATCTAAACAACTGCTTTCCATATGATTTTTTTTCTTTTCTTTTTTTGTTGTTGTTGATAAATTTAGCTGATGTTCTGAATGAACCTATGAAAGCTGTTGGCAGGGCGAACATGATACATCAATTTGGTCCAGTCCAATGTTCTATTATGTAATATCTGAAACTTACGATAGATCCTGACATAAACCTGACGCAGCGTCATGGTCGTATAGTTAATGAACATTACTTTCATTAAGTTATCAGACCGCTTCTCCAGCTTATATTTGTCATGTATCCTCTAATGTAGTTTTAATGAACCCATGGCTTATTTCCGTGGAATTAAACCTTACACCTCTCCTTCTTTTTTTTTTTAATTTACTGTTCCCTCCCCCCATCCTACCCCCCCCCCCCCCCCCCCCCCCCCCCATGCCACCTCCACATCCTCCTATCTTCCATCTCTGCCTATCTCACCTTGTTTCATACATTAACCATGGATTGTTCTGTTTAGCTGAAGAAAACTAGATTCAAACAAACCAACAAACCTCCATGTATAGCAATTTTTATTTGTTAATGGCGTATGCTGCTATAGCAGGAATATATTTTGCAGAATAATTCCTCGATATAGCAATGATTCGGACAACTCTGCAACAGAAGTAACTTTAGTCCAATGACATGGTTTTAGGAAAAATGAATATTACATGCAGTCAAACTGACTTTTATGTAAAAAACAAACAAACAGACAAACAAACAACAACACAAAACAAAGAGAAAGAAAGAAAGAACTAGCCTTTGACTCATCATCAGTCAGGAACAAAATATTAGCATCCATAGACAGATTTATGTAAGGTTGGTGAGATGATGGACCTTTGCAGCATCAAACACTTCAGAGCCTGCCTGAGAAATTGAAACCAATGTCGAGGAAGAGTTCCAGTTGTTAATATAGATCTCATATAACGGTGAAAATCAGAAAAAAATCTTTGGGAATTAATAGTTTAAAAAAAGAAAAAGGGTAACATCACCCCTCCCTCCCTCCCTCGATTTTCTATAGTAGTTTTGTTTAACCAATGCCCTCTCTAAAAAAATTTAGATTTGAAAATCCAGCATCTTCATAATGCATGCTGTTGATTGTGCCAGTACAGCTAGGCTTTACTTCTTGCTCATAGCTCAGTTTCCTCCATACATAAAGATGCTCAGTCACCCAAGGGGCAGTTCACCATAGACTCAACCTCTTGTTCTGTCAGCCAAACAAGATAGGCAGAGGCTCCTCAAAGCTGAACATAATTCAACAAGTGGACATGCAGTGGACACATTTGATCGGCATGGATAGGTATCAGTGACGGAGTGCACCCCAGAAACAGCAGTTTTAGAACTAGGCGATTCTGTTTACAATGTCATAGTCTTTTTTTCCCCTTAAGACTAAAAGTAAGACCTGTGCTCTGAAAAACCAAGGGTTTTTAATGTAGCAGGCATGTAAAAAAGACTTTCTCAGCACTGCCATTGAATGTGGCTCGTGGTAGGGTTGAATACATTATGTTCTGTAGATACACATACAGTGAATACTTTTGAGTATGGAGGCATAGGTGTGTTGGTCAGTGGTCATGGGAGGAGGGTAGGAGGGAAAGGGGGATGAGGGTTGAGGAAGAAAGGGGGTGGGGGTGGAATTAAAATTCAACTCTGCATAATATTTATATAGGATTGTTGGGTATCAGTTGAAAGTCCTCACTGTGATGAGAAAAAGATGCAATTTTAATCTTTGTTATTGGACTGAAAGTATGCCTTCCATGGCATTTTAGAACTTCAGGCTGTTTTGCTGCCTTTAACAATGAGAAATATAGCAGTTTTGGCTTGATGGTATGTTAAAGTGACTCCAAGTATAATTCAAGATTACGTCAGCTTTATCTGTACATTACAAAGAAAAAAAGCGTATGGCGCAGAACCTGTTTCGATAATTGTCTGGCTTTGAGAATTAGTCCAAATAGCATGTCAAATTTGGATAAAACAATACAAAATTGGGGAATTCTATCACCACGTTTATGTCCATATCTGTGGTTTTTATAAAAGATAGAATCAAAATGAGTTCTGTTCCGTATTTGTATTGATTTCCCATTCTAATTAGATAATCTTTATTTTCATATATGAAGTTATGTAATGAACGATATGAAATTTTGACCTGCCAGAACATAATTCCAGTCCCCTGTTCATGTAGATAACAGTATGAAAGTTTCAAGAGGAAAGTGTATCAGCCAGAGTTCAGCTGGAAGAAAAGGCCTTCCACTGAGTTCTCCTTAGGGTGTACTGGGAAAAGAGGACAGTGCTCAATATAGAATATACAATTTCTTTTAACTGTGGGTTATAGACAAAATTTCTTTCCCATGATTTTGAGGATAAGCAACAGAAAGAAACTGAAACTATTTTCATTTCATCTCTTTCATTTAGTTTTATCTATATAAACAGACATACTGTGTGTCAGGCCGTGCGATTTGCGCTGTGCTATAAACTTTCTGGTGAAGGCTGTCCAATCCTTGCTGCATAATTTACATCATGTGTGGAGTGAACGTGTGATGCTGTTAAAAAGCTGGCCTTGGGTGGTGACCTTTTCCAGGATGTGCAACAACTGCTGCCTGTTTGTTGCTTTCATAAATTACTCAGGGAACTGCAGCAAAAAGGGGAAAACTGGGCCATTGTCATATATGAAGAATTTGGTGAAAAGGCTTCCCTCCCCCCCCCCCCCCCCCCCACCACCCGCCCCCCACTCCCCTCCCAGCCCTTGACTGTCTGATAGAAATGCAGTGTAGCAACAGCCTGCTTTTTAAAGAATTAAACAGTGGGAAAGGCAATCAGTGATACAGAAAGATCAATATATTGAATCATTTTTATTTTTGTTTGAATCTCTCATCTTTGGAGCAAATGTGTACATGTATGTATGTCAGCCGGAGGGGGGAATGGAAATCTTTTTTTTTTTTTTTTTTTTTTTTTTTTTTTTTTTTTTTTTTTTTTTCTGTCCCAACCTCTGTGCCACGTCAGAGACAGTGCACCCACGCCGCTCATTCCAACACCCCGTCCACAGCCACAGCCCGGTCGGCCCCGCCGCAGACCCGGCACCGGCAATCCACAAGGAGCAGTCAATGTCAAGTCGTCAAATAGGCAACCTACCGGAGGAGACACTGCACTGCTGCCGAGTCACTTCGGTGGTGTTCAGTGGCGCCTGTTCTGATCTAACATACGCAGGACACCACCTACTAAGCCCCCCACTGACGACAATAATTGCTTAGTCGCGGAGCCGGCGCGAGTGAGCTCTCCCTCCGGAGGGCGCCACCACGTCCGTCCAACGACAGTCCCCATGGACTCGCCGATACCGGTGACCCCGACGGAACCAAACCAAGACCACAAACTTGGAGAGGATATCGAAATTGAGGTCACCATGAGAGCAGGGCATGAAGGGCCACAGAATTTGAGACTTTTTTTTTTAATGCTGATCGATGAGAATGAGGATGATTAAGATGATGCTACGGATTTCCATTTCGGTCTGAGACTACATGACAGGGCTGTACTCTACCAGAGCATACTACATTACCGAGATACGACACTGCCTCTTACAGCCTACAAGTCCGTTCAGTCGATTATCTCCCTTAGTCGGCGCGGGCTGCAGGCTCGCGGCTGCTATGTGAAAACGTTGCCGTGATGAAAACAACGACGCCCGTCGGGCCGCATTTGTTGTCATAACTTTACCTTGAACTGCTTCAGCAGTTTGTGACGACAGATTCAAATGCCTCTACACATTTTTTGGCCCTCCTTGTGTTTGTGTGCGTGTGCATGTAGGTGCGTGTGTGCACTGCATGTGTGCATGCATACGCATGTATTTTTATGTATGTATAGTGTGTGTGTGTGTGTGTGTGTGTGTGTGTGTGTGTGCATGACTGTGGTAAGATGGGTGAAGGTGGGGTGGGGAGAGAGAGAGAGAGAGTTTGTGGCTTGTTCTAAATTTAAAAAAAAGACCATTTATTTGTCTCCAAATCAAACTTTAATTGTGTTGTGTCAGTTTATAACAACGTCCAACAATGGCATAATGAAAGGGGTGGAGGTGGGGGGTGGGAGGGGGTAATGCAGTCCGTCTCATCCCACAAAACATAGAAAAAAGTTCTGCCATCAATACAAGATGGATTAAAACAAAACTGGTTGCATTTTCCAAACAGTCTGCAAAAATTTGCAAAAAATGTCTTCTTTAAAATACGAGCAAAGAAGAAGCACACAATTTCAAATACACACATCAACCTCAAAATAGACATTGCGACGAGATAGGCCTAGACATGAAACGGTCATTGATACATGTAGGTTTACACACGAGTATGCTGGGGGTGGAGGGGGGTTAGTAATGGTTTTCTCTCTCTCCTCTCTCTCTCTCTCTCTCTCTCTCTCTCTCTCTCTCTCACACACACACACACACACACTGACTGAAACCAATTTATTGTCAGATTAACTCAAGGTTGTACACACACAAGCCATGCAACTGCACGCAGAGAGAGAGAGAGAGACAGAGAAGAGAGAGAGACAGAGAGAGAGACAGAGAGAGAGACAGAGAGAGATTCGGTGATGAAACACGTGTGTCGGCACTGTCATTATCAACATAAACATCACTGGCCATGTGAGGGCACGGTATGCGTGGTCTGGTTTTCCCCGCTGCCTAGTTGTTTAGCTAACGGGACTGTAAATAAGCCAGTAGGCTTAATGATTTCTAGAAGAAACAAGGTATGCGCATTGCTCTTTCCTTACATATATATATAAAAACTGTTAAAAATCTGCCCATGTGGCTTCATAGTCATACTATAAACTTGATCTAGACTAGACTCAAGTTGCACCAGATGCATAGTCCCACACCGTATACGGTATTGCTTACGTGGTTTACTCTGCCAATAATTAATAAAATGCAATAAAGTTTATACATGCCTTTCTTCATCCTTTGGAAAACGAAAAAATGCCAGCCCTTCACAATCGATTTGTTGCGAGCGTTTGAACAACCGATAGCGCTGCAGGCTTCGCCTCCTTGCTTCTTGCGCGTCGCTATGTTGGAGCTGAGTTTACACGTGCTGACTAAGGGCCGTAACCTAGTCCGCGGTCTTACGGAAAACCCCCAAGTGTCGTATCTCGGTAATGTAGTATGCTCTGACTCTACGCTTCCTTTCATAATATATCCCGGCGTCAACCAGGCCCGAGAGGTACAGGCACCTGCAGTGTTGGTCATGAAATTTGAGCAACACTCTCAGAAACGCATCCATTAAGTGGATGAAACTCGACTGTGTGGTCCCAGTCTTCCCAACTGAGTCCGCAGCAAACTCAACTCTGGGTAGGAGCCGGTCGGGGCAGAAAAACCCACATGACTCTGATGGGATTCGAACCCACGACCTCCCAGCCGGGAGTCCGCGACGCTAACCACTTCGCCACGGCGGCTGGTGGGAATGGAAATCTTGTCAGTGTGGCTGTGTGGACAACAGAAATAGGAGGGAAATGAACATGTTTGGTAAGCATAATGTGTGTGATGGTGCTAAGGCAGCTCATGTAATGGTCAGCAGATTATCTAATGAATTGCTGGGTATTCTTTATTTCCTTATTCTACTTTAGCAATCCTTTTTTAAAGAATGATGTAGGTTCTGGTTTGTGTGTGTGTCTGTTTATTGCCATAGTCATCATGGCTGTTGTTGAATCTCAATGGCCTCAGTTAGGAGGATAATTAACGGGGTAAAAGAGGAACAGACTTAAGGAGAAACTCAGAAAAAGGGGTTCGAATGCTAAGGATTGGTTTGCATTGTTGTGTTTCCTAACAGGTTTAGAACCCATCAGTGATGTTACTATTGTGCTTTCCCATGCTTTTGTTTTGTTTGGTTGTTTTTGTTAAACCAGACATTTTCTGTGCTTGACTGCTTGTTTGTACCTTGTACAGTTGTAGTGCTTTATTTTCAGCAGGCGTTTTCTCAAAATCAGTCTTTTCGGCACCGGGTCAATATACAAGGAACAGAATATCTCTGGATGTAGTCAAGCTAGACAGGTAATTTTCTTTCTTAATCAGAAATGTATTCTATGTGCAGTTATGTTACCTTCAATCATGTGAGCACAAATCAGTGGTTTCTGGTCAAGTGCAATTAGAAAAATATATGAAAACATGGATGGTGTGAAATGTTGATTGAGAAAAAGACTAGACATTTGAACCCCCCATATGAATTTTATCATTTCCCCTCCAACTTCCTACAAACAGAAGATCAAGTTTGAACTGAAGTGTCAAACTTGTTTGTTGTGTTTGTGAAATTCTATATCACCCCAGAAAGCAACATAGGAAATCTTGAAACATCAAAACAGATTTTTGTTCATTCTTTCCCCAACATAATTATTATGACGTGAGAAAAAAATAGATCAAGAGGGAAAGGATAAAAGAAAGAGATTTTAAAACAAAATTTGTCGCATGTCTATGCCACCTCACCCTTTCATGTGCAGGTTCGCTGCCATTGATCATGAGCTAAACTAGTTGTTTGAAGGAGTCTGCTTTTTGCTTTTAAACGTTGTCCAATGTAGGCTCCATAAGATCACCAGGTTTTTTTTTCCATAAGAAGGTGCTCTGGGTTTTGGCAGGATTACTTCAGCCCTTGAAAACCTTTGAGTTTTGAAGACCCCTTTTCAAGGACTAAAATCTTCCTTGAAATCAGTATTTGAAAATAGCTCAGTGCTTGAAAATGACGAGTTTGATGAAGCATTTTATGTTTTGGTTGAAAAAACAACAACAACATTTCGCTGAGAATTGATGATTTATAAATAAAAAGAAAATGAATTCATTCTGTATTTGTTGGAAGTGTCCACACTTTCCCATGGCCTGTCTGCTACTAACTGGATTCTGCAAGCGCACATTTGCTTTATCAAAGCCCTTGAACGTTATGTTAAAAACTTCCTGAACTGTTTACAAAACAAGACCTTGAATTTTGTGTTTGGAAGCCAGTAGAAACCCTGCTCTGTGCCTACCGGGCATTATACAGGTCCTGTTCCACCACTGTCGGTCACTACACTATGTAGAGTCAGAAACTGCTCCCTCTGGACATTTACTACTGATACGTCTTTCAGGTGAAATGTAGCGAAACGGTTTCGCACAGTTAAGCTCGGGACTAGGGTTTGTGCTTTGGGTTATTTGAAGATAAAGCATGTGCTGATCATGAATTGATGGTCTGTCGTGGGGATCTGTTGTGAAGACGTGATATGTCTCAAGAATTCTCTCTCTCTGTCTCTGTCTCTCTCTCTCTCTGTCTCTCTCTCTCTGTCTCTCTCTCTCTCTCTCTCTCTCTCTCTGTCTGTCTGTCTGAGTCTCTCTGTCCCTCCCGCTCTGTCTGTCTCCTGTCTCTCTCTGTCTCTCTCTCTCTCAGTGTTTGGGTGTGGGTTTGGGTGTGCCTCTTGCTCTATACACATGCACATGTACTCTCTTCACCTCCCCCCCCCCCCCCCCCCCCCCCCCCCCCCCTCCATATAAAGCGACAAAATGCGTGCGAAGGATGTCATACCATTGTTAAGATTAAAAGAAAATTATTTTCAATCCACTAAAAGAAAATTATTTTCAATCCACTGCTGGTGAGGTCAGTACTTGTATCACTTCTAAAAGATACGGACAAGTGACACCGACTCCCAAGATAAAAAAGGTGGAAATTCGTCTTGACTTTGTCCAGACCTGATTGTGGGTCAGAAACTCTCACTCTCTCTGTGTCTCTGTCTTTCTCAATTTGTCTCTGTCTCTCTATGTCTGTCTGTCAGTTTGTCTGTCTGTCTGTCTGTGTCTGTCCATCTCTCTGTCTTTCTGTATGTGTGTCTGTCCCCCACTCTCTCTCTCTCTCTCTCTTTCTCTCTTGAGTTATTTGTAGATGTGTTTGTGTAGATTTCTCCAGCAAACCATATTTTGATTGGTCTGTAAATCTGTCTTTCTGTCTGTCTCTTTGTTGATGAATATTAACCTGTCTTAATCATCATGCTTTTCTCCACCCAAAGTTGAATGTGAAGCACAGACGTACTTCATTTTGTGGTTTTATTCTTGGATTATACATGTATGGAAACATATAAAGCACCCATAAAACAGTTGGCTGGGCTATAAGCAACATTACCTTACCTTACCCATGAAACAGTACAGCTGCTGCTGTTATACAGTGGGCATCTGTTGACTTAAAAAGGTTTGAACAACTCGAAGCTGAACAATACCAAAGGGTTAGTGTGTGCCTTACCACGTGCATCTAAGCAAAATATTGCACAGGCTAATTGGGTTTTTTGGGGTTTTTTTTTTCGTAAAATAGTTATCGCACCATAGATGATCAGCAGAGCTGCTTGCTCAGGGAGAAAACATGAGAAGTAAAATCAGAAAAAAAATGTCCTCTCATGTCCACAAACCCTTATTTTCTCTATCATTCATCTACGATCTGCCATTGAACTGGAACATTGAAAAATTATGTAACTGAACTTTCAGGGAGGAATCGGAAATGAGGAAAATACCAAAAGAGCTCACTGACCAAGAAAATAAAATAAATAAGTAAATAAATAAAGAAAAATATGAATGTTTCAGCTGCAACCGCACACTCACATTTACACTTTAGTCCTAGAGGGTATTTTACTCGAGCTGTGATGTCAGTCACAAGTACTTTGAGAAGCACCTTGTAGAAAACAAACAAGCAAAAACAAAACAGCCACTGTAAACATACCAGGTTAGGGGCAAAAATGGCCCATAACAAGTACAGCGTCGTGTGCAAAATAGCTTACTTCTTGATGACATGTGCGCTTGACGAGACGTACAGGTAGTACATTAGACAGACCTCCAGTTAACGCACCATCTGTGCCTTAAATTTTAGTGTGTGGTTGTGCTGACACAGAAATGTTGTCTTTACAAGCACACTGTTTTTTTGTCTTTTGACTAAGACTGACAACATTTTGAACGGTCGCCAATTGATTTCTTACGGTCAGTGGGTCATGAAATTAATCATCTTAATGCGTCTTCCACATTCATTGGCTGGCAGAAGAAGAAGAAAAAAGTTTCAGTTAGTTCAGAAACAGTTTGGAACCAGTTGTAGGTAACAGAAAGAAACATTGTTTCTAACCCAGAACAGTTCAAATGCAAAGTGTAATTTTTCAACATACTGACAGTGCTGTGGTTTTCGTCTGGTTTTTTTTTTTTTTTTTTTTTTTTTTAATTGCTTCATTTTCTCCATCTTCACATTTTCTGTCATCTCCTTTTTTTTCTGCTTGGTGGTCTAGCCATCTGTATTTTTCACGCCATTGTTGTACCTGATGGATACCTCTTTTCTGACAAGTGGATTTTGACATTTGTGCATGCTGGAATAGGCTCTTGCTGCCCATTCTGCATGGTTAATTTGCCTTCATGGTTGTTGTTTTTTTTTTCCTTCTTTTTGGCACTTGTGCACTGCTGCTAGATGTATTTTTGATTTGATTGGTTTATGATACTGGAGTGCATAGTTTAACTGGTGCCTCCAGAACAGCTGTGTATAAATCAATGTATTTCACCGAGTCGATGTTAATTGTTTGAATACCTAAGAGATTCATGTAACAGAGTTTGACATAGAGCTGAGCTGGACTTAGAGCTGTATATGAACAATCGTAAAACTTGGTCCTAGTGCCTTTTGCAATGGGTGAGCTACATATAAAACAATAATAACACTTGGTCCTAGTGCCTTTTGCAATGGGTGAGCTACATATAAACAATAATAACACTTGGTCCTAGTGCCTTTCGCAGTGGGTAATACACTTGACACAAGTCATCCAGTAAAGACACATGACTTGAAAAGATAGGCTGCAGGTAAAGATAGACTGCAGGTAAAGATAGACTGCAGGTAAAGATGGACTGCACGTAAAGATAGGCTGCAGGTAAAGATAGGCTGCAGGTAAAGATACACTGCAGGTAAAGATATGCGGCAGGTAAAGATACACTGCAGGTAAAGATGGACTGTACGTAAAGATAGGCTGCAGGTAAAGATAGGCTGCAGGTAAAGATAGACTGCAGGTAAAGATGGGCTGCAGGTAAAGATAGGCTGCAGGTAAAGATAGACTGCAGGTAAAGATGGACTGCAGGTAAAGATACGCTGCAGGTAAAGATAGACTGCAGGTAAAGATACGCTGCAGGTAAAGATAGACTGCAGGTAAAGTTGGACTGCAGGTAAAGATACACTGCGGGTAAAGATAGGCTGCAGGTAAATATAGGCTGCAGGTAAAGATAGGCTGCAGGTAAAGATACTCTGCAGGTAAAGATAGGCTGCAGGTAAAGACAGGCTGCAGGTAAAGATACACTGCAGGTAAAGATACAGGTAAAGATACACTGCAGGTAAAGATAGGCTGCAGGTAAATACAGGCTGCAGGTAAAGATAGACTGCAGGTAAAGATAGACTGCAGGTAAAGAGAAGAAGACAGAAAGAGGCCTCTCTCACCAGTGTTCTGTGTGCATTAAGATATCTCCAAAGTGGAAATCAGCAGGAAAATCATGCAACAGCTGTTTCATTCTATTTTGAGCTCATAAGGCAAGGTCAGGCTGCTCGTAGCCCAGCAAGCTCATAAGGTTAGCTACTTGAGTCTGGTTCACTGCTCATGAAAAGCACTTCCACCACATGACCAGAAAGGAAGCTCCCCCACATTGGCAAGATCCACTTGTCCATGTGAAAAGTGTCTCCAGATCGCAAAGTTGAGCTGTCCCCAGGAATTGAATGGAAATTTTTCAAGAAGGTGGAAATAGATGCAGGTTCGGGGGGGGGGGGGGGGGGGGGGGGGGGAGCAATCGGGGCTAAAAATCCATGTGGGAGGCTCTGTGTGTCTGGAACATGGCATGATAGAAACTGGAGGCCATCCCTTTCCTTCCACTGCTTCAGTACTCCCTGATCTGAATCAGGTGCCGGTTTACTGCAGGGTGGACAGAGGGTTTTCAAGTCATAAACAGTTTGACCCCGTAAATAGTTTGACAGTGGTTCAAACTCGCAGCCTCCTGAGCTCCCTTGTTGAGAAAAGGTCTCTCTCTCTCTCTCTCTCTCTCTCTCTCTCTCTCTCTCTCTCTCTCTCTCTGTATTAGGTGCAGAGACACAGTACACCAAAATGGATTAACCAAACATTCAGCACATGTATGCATCATTTGATCCCCGCTCCATTGTTTGGCTGCCCTGAATTTTCAGTTTTGAATCGTAATTCGCTAATCCCCAAAGCGATTTCAGAACCTTCGCTTGAGGATAAAGAGTATTTGATTGTAGTATTTTTACATTTGTTAACAGGCCTATGTTCCTGAATTGCTTGAATGCAGTGTTGTGTACTGTAAACTTTGGGCCTGTTGCCAAAATGATCAGTTTAAAACAAATGTTGTGTTGTATAGGGCTGGCTCACTCATGCAGCCTCACAGCCGGCTGGTTTTAAGTAATAATACACAACACTCTGTTTCCAACTCTTGAGACTGATAATCAACAGAGGTGCTGTGTTTCAAGTGCTAATTCTTACTGTAATGCTTCCTCCACGGTCACTCAGTGCCTCTCCCCACCCTCCCTTTTTCTTTCTTTTTTTTTTTGCTCCTTTCTTCTATGCAAGTCCACGCAGATCCTGGGCTGGAATGCAAGTTGCATGTTATCTGTAAGGGCAGAGAACTGTTCGGCACCAGGTCATATCCAATACACCTTTAATGTCCAGCACACAAGAAAAAAACTGACTGGAATGACTTCCCTTATCTCCCTCTCCTCCTTGGCAGTGCACACATGGTGGTGATGTTTCCAGCCCATTATGAGGCAAACAACCAACCTGCATGCGCTCTGATACATGGATACAACAATGATACACTCATGTATACCACACAGTCTTGCTCGTACATGCTTGCATACATACACACTCACACTCATGAGTATACACATAGGCAAGCACACGCACACATGTGCACGCATGCACACATGTACACACACACACACACACACACACACACACACACACACACACACACACACACACACACACACACACATGCACCGACGCATGCATGCACACACGCACACACACCACACCATACCAGAACAACTCATTCCACACCATACCAGAACCATTCATTCTCCATTGACATGATACATGTGTCCACCGCTTTGTTTTTGCAGTACCCGATGCCCAACTTCCTCAACCCCATGAGCTCGGGCACGGGCACCACCCCCACCCTCACCCCCACCTCCCTGGCCAACCTGGAGCAGACCTTCATCGAGCTGCAGTCCGTGCCCCACGGAGGATCTGGCACCAACGGCGGGTGCGAACCTCACACCCAGAGTGGCTTTGTGCCCCCCGTGGTGGACCCTTCCAGTCGGGAGCAGAGCCAGGACTCTTTCGAGTCGGATCCAGAGTGGGAGCCGGCCCTGAAGAGGGGCCGGGGGGACTCAGGGATTCTGGTCATGGCTGGGGATGCTGGTCAGTCTTCCACCCCTCAGAGGAAGTACACCAGAAGGAGCCGCAACGAGAAGGTGAGAAGGCATGGAGGTGGAGGGGAAGGGAGGGGGGGGGGGGGGGGGGGTGGAGTGGGGAGGAATAAGGATAGGGAAGGGGTGGGACACAGAATATGAAAAAGGTGACTGGACAGGTTTATCTTAATTTTGATAATAATCAAAATGGGGATGTGTTTGGTGCTCAGTCAAATCTGCCATGATGCCAGAACTGTAAGGCCAATACAATATGCCCATTAGCTTTAACAATAACTTCACAAGTGAGTACTTTCTTAGGTCCGTGATGCTCCATGAACTCTTCAAACGCTGAGAAACAGAACTGAGATAATGTAAACAACACAAAACTGTCCCCATCTTCACGTACGTAGTTCAGGGTTCCCACTTATCTTCAGATTTCAGTGAAATTTAAGATGAAAATTCATTAAGAAATCAAACTTTTAAAAAAACATTCAGCAGCAGGAAAAGATCAGGGGGAAAGGGGGAAAAATGGCAGTTCAACATGCTCGGCCCTAATCATGCTTTTTGTATTTTAACCGACAACATTGATGTCACAAAATCTCATGAAAATTTCTTCACTGGTATGGGCAGTGGCCATTTTGCCTACACAGTTGAAGGGGGAATAATGTGAGGCTCAAGCCTTGTTAACTGGCAAGACAGTATAATATTGAAACAGGCTGACACTGACATCGTACATCAGCTTGAGTCTAACATTAAAAAAAGCTCGACACTGATATTGTACATCAGCTTGAGTCTATGATGTTAAAAAAGATTGACACCGATATTGTACATCAATTAGACACTGTAATATTTTTAAAAAGTCCAGCACTGATATTGTACCTCAATTAGACACTATAGTATTGAAAAAGGTTGACACTGACATTGTATATCAGCTTGAGTCTATGATATTAAAGAAATTCGACACCGACATTGTACATCAGCAAGACACTGTAATATTGAAAATGGCTGACAACAGCAAACAAACTCCTGGTTATGGCGGGGTTAAAGAAAAGGAGGACGCAACACTCAGTTCTCAGGTCTGCAGCAGACTGGACCATTTTGAAAGCAAGTTTGAAATCTATTTTCAGGGAAGAGATGAGCAGGGGCTTGGGGGTCATGTTTGCCGGAATTTCTTGGCATTTTAGGGATTT
>CM031598.1:31606109-31626109 GCA_018398815.1 Conus ventricosus | reverse complement strand
GTAAACGGAGGGATATTTGAGATGCGCATGCGCAGTTCCGCCATATTTCAACGCTCAGATCATTATTGATACTTCAAATAATGATCTATTGATACTTCAAATAATGATCTAGATCCAAGTCGACTGTCAATAGATGTTTGTGCAACCAAAGTTTTGTAATTCAGTTGACAAAAGCTTGATCTCTTAAAACACTTTCAGCAAACCCCTTTTTTGGGTGGGCAATTTTATAAGGAAACTGGGAGGGCAAATATCCCTCCGTTTACGGAAACCTACACTCAGGAAACTACACACAAACATCAACTTACAAGTAAGTATTCGTTTATGTGTTAAATTTCCTTTCGTGTAGTTTCCGGTAAAACTATATTTGAGACTTCAACGTTTGGTGTGCACAAACATCCATTTCATAAAATACATACTCTAGACGACTAGTTTTCACATTGCAACTTTAGCAGTAACATTATAACATAACTCGGTCAAGTCAATATACACAATTTGTGACACAGAGTCCTTTGTGGCAGGTCCATGAGGGCGTACATAACACAAAAGAAGCTGATTTGTTTTACTGTCTTTTCTAATCTCTTTTGTTCTGGAAATGTATTCTTTCAAACATCTTACAACACACATCTTTTCATCCTGAAATTCCTGTAAATGCAGAACACATCTGTTATTTCCTGGTCTTGATTGTTTGAGTTTTTCAATAACGTGGACAGTGCATGCATTTCTTGTAAATGTAATGCAGCTGAGCTTTATCAAATGAATGGTTTGTACTCTCTGAGCTGTGGACAACAAAAGCAATGCACATAATTTCATTGTTAACTGCTTTAGAGATAAATCAGGGTTTTCAGCTTGTTTCCTTATATGCTCTAACAGTACAGACACATCCCAAGTATGTGAGTATCTGGGCATAGTAGGCCTAAGTTCAAAACCACCTTTCAGAAATCTGACTATCTTAGGATGGGAACCGATCGACTTATCTGTATCTGTAATGATTATGGCAGAGAGGGTACTCCTGGCCGTGTTGATCGCACTGTAGCTTAACCCATCTTCAAACAAAACTGTCAAAAATTCAATCACAAGGTGGACAGGTGGACGAAAGGGATCACAATCCCGTTCAACACAGAAAAATTTTCATTTCTTAATGTAGTGTGTATACTGCTTTTGGGTAGAGTCACGCCATGATCCACAGACAATGTTACAAGCTGTTCCAGAAAAGCCTTGTGCCTGCATTGCATCCCAGATAACACGACTGCAGAAGTTGAAGTTTTCTGTGTAGAGGATGAACCTCGTCTGAATGACCAGCTGCAAAACACGTTTTCCTTTTGGGAGTAAAATGGGATGTTGAATGAGAAGCCTTAGCATTTGGGGATACCACATGCTGTTGGCCAGTGAGGTACAATGACTAGTCCTTCTGCTTGATCCTCTTCCATCTTGCGCAGAGTCCGTTGGATCAGACTGAAAGGTGGAAAAGCATAGACTATCCATCTGTTCCAATCCACTGTGAAAGCATTTATTGCCATAGCTTCTGGATCTGGTTCCCAAGACAAGAAAGGTTTGATTTGATAATTTAGTCTAGAAGCAAACAAATCAATCTGTGGGAACAGCACTTTCTGTGACAGTTTCTGAAAAATAGTTGGATTAAGCCTCACTCTGTTCTATCATTAAACTGTCTTGACTTTCTGTCTGCTTCCACATTTTGTTTTCCAGGCAAAAAACTTATCGTTAACTCTTCTGTTTGCTTCCACATTTTGTTTTCCAGGCAAAAAACTTATCGTTAACTCAACTCCATTGTCCTTACACCAGATCCAGATTCTTTTGGCAATCACATTACAAACTGCTGAATGTGATCCACCCATTTTCCTGATATAGGCAACAGCACATGTGTTGTCACATAGCAATTTTACATGTTGACCTTTACTTCTTTACTGAAGCTTTTAAGTCCATACTCTATAGCCAACATTTCAAGGGCATTAATGTGAAAAGATTTTTCACTTCTTGACCATCTTCCTCCTGTTTCTCTTCCATTACAAACTGCCCCAACCCCTAACTTTGAGGCATCAGTTGTTATTTCAACAGAGGAAGCTTTAATCTCAAGTGGATAAAAGCTAGCATTAACATTGTTTATCCACCAGTTTAATTCTGCTTCTGGTGAAAGAGAAATAACTGCATCAAAATTTCCTTTGTTCCTCTTGAGTGCTACAGTTTTCAAACTTTCCAACTCTCTGTAATATAATGGTCCCCATTTCACTGCAGGAAAGGCCGCTACCAATTTTCCTATGACCTGTGCTAACTCCCGGATTGAAAATGAAACCCTGCTCATCAAGTTCTGACATGCTGTTACAATCTTTTTCCTTTTTTCTGCAGACAAAATCACAGTCATAGACTCTGAATTTAAAAGAAATCCAAGGTATTTTAACTCCTTTGTTGGTGTAAGTACAGACTTTTCCTCGTGTATGGTAAACCCCAGTCTTTGAAATATCTCAACTGTTGCTTCAACATTTTGCTTACACTCCTCTTGACTTTGACCTTGCAAATAACAATCATCAATGAATGAAGCTGACAAGAAACCTTGTGATCTTAAATGAGCATAGACTGGTTTCATCAATTTTGTGAAGTAACGAGGACAATTTGCAAGACCATTTGCAAAACAAGTGTATGCATATAGCTGCCTTCTCCATTAAATTTCAGGTATTTTCTGTGTTCTGGATGAATGGGCACTGAATAATATGCATGTCTCAAATCAACTGAAGCCATGAAACACCCTTTTTTCATCATATTTGTGGCAGATGATAGATTTTCCATTTTAAAATGCTCATACTGAACTGCCTCATTGAACCTTTTTAAATTGAGTATGAGTCTGTAACTGCCATCTGTCTTGGGGATCAGAAATATTGGAGAAATGATTTCTCCTTCTTCAAGGCTTGATTTTTCAATCACCTTTAAATCAGTAATTTTTGGATTTCATTATCTGCTTCTTGCCATAAATTTCCTTGGACTTGATTTGGGGTTGAATTATGACATTCTATTTCTGAAATTTCATCAATAGGAATTTTTGATCCAGTTACCATTGCCAATATAAATTCATCAGATGTCAATTGCTGCCATTCCTTGACAAATTGTTTCAACCTTCCAGCTTGAAAATCCCCTGTCTTGTGATTTTTAATACTCACTGACGGGCCAGGTTCAGGAGTATTTAGACTGGTTTGAACTGGTTCATTCGGCCACGTGGTCTCTGGCCTCGACCCTGGTCCCTCTTGGATGGCTGTTGGGAAACTGTACGTGGAACGGGGTTGGGTTCCATCCCCAGTTCCTCCCTCTGCCTCGACTGGGGCGAGGGAAGATCCATGATCCGTTTTTTGACCCTGTTTGGGGAAAAAACTTTCTGCCTCTGGCAGACATCGACAAAGTCATATTTGTTCTCAGTTTGGAGGTGGAGTCTATCTGAGAGAGAGCCAATTTCAAATCATCCCCGAACAACTGATCTGTAATGGGGATCTCATCTGATGTTAATTTTTTGTACTTCTTGTTGATGTTTTGAGATGAGAAAATTTTTGCCCTTCTTTCCATTGAAATATCATGGGCCATCTTCAAATTCAAGCCCATTGCATCTGAAATCTGCTGGACAGTTTGACTATGCTTTTTCCCTCTGCTGCCAAGGTGTCACAGGCTTTTGCAAGGGCAAATGTAGCTCTCAGTAAACTTTTCTGGATCTTTTGAAAAGTTAGGTCAGCTGTTTTGCTGTTGTAGTCCATGATGGACCACATCTCACTGTTGACTCTTGGGACAACAAGTGACTGGCAGTTTTCTGGCCGTTTGTGGGCTTCCAACTTTTTGATCATTTTGCTCTCATTCATTTTCCCTTTTATCATTGTGGTCAAAATACCTGCCATTCGATCTGAAATTGGGGGGGGGGGGGGGGGGGGGGGGCAACATCTGATTCTTGCTCATACTCTTGTTTTATCTGCTCCAGTGCAGATTCTTCCTCACTGTCAGACTGAGAAATGAGGCCATCATCATCATCAACTGCATTTTTTGCCAGCAGTTTTTCCATTTGTATGTCTGGATCATCATCATCATCATCAACATTTTCGTCATTCCTCTTTTGCCCTTTGTGTGTTTGGGCCATGTTTTTGTTCTTTTTCTTCTTTGTTAATTGTTGATTCTTTTTCCCGCCTTTGTCCGCGTCAGACTGCGGGGTTTTTTCCTCTGAGTGCGACCGTTTTCGTTTTCGTTTTCGATCTTCACTCATGGACTTCAAATGTTGAAGTAGCTGTTCATTTTGCTCCTTCAGTCGTTCCCATTCTTCCCTTGGAAACGTAACTGTGCCAGTTTGTTTACTTTGTTTGTCTTCAACACTGGGAGCGTCCCCAATAGCTGGCATTCGTCTGGTTCCGAGTCAGAACCACTGACGAACATCGGGACTCGCGGTCCAACTCCACCTCCATTATTTATTTGATAATTTTCGCCCTGTGGGCGCTTTTTCATCAAATACGAGTAGTCTACAATATATTGTGATTTAAGCCAAAAAACTTTTAAAATAAAAGGAAAAATATCACCTGATTTAAGAAAGCTTTTCGATTTTTGTGCTTGGGCTTGTATCTTCTGCGTGTTCGTATGGCGGTCAGCAAACACGTTATGGCGGAACTGCGCATGCGCATCTCAAATATTCCGTAGTTTTACCGGAAACTACACGAAAGGAAATGTGCGTGCATTCACACACGGAACCTCAGTTATGGTCTCATTTGAAGGACTGTATGGGAAATGGAGTCAGAACCATTGTTAACTTCGAGGGAAAAATTCCCTGTACGGAGATGGCCTGGCAGAGATTCGAACCACAACCCCAAGATTATGAGTCTGGTGCTCTACCAACTGAGCTATTCCAGCCCCTCTGTTCTTCCAGGAAATGCCAATTTATAGTTTATGAACTGCAAAAAGGACACAGCTTCCTTATCCTCATAAGGGCACGACCGCTGGACTCCACAAAAGGGGTGAATGCCAGCTCCATGGAAAGAAAATTCCTGGCGCTACAGTTTTTCAGCCTTGGTAGATGACTACTGGCTGCCATGACCCACAGTGGCTTGTGGTCTGGGAGCAACAGATGGCCAGCCTCACATTTGGTTAGCACAACGGTGGGTTAGTAGGAGAAAATAAGGGCAGAGGGGGATAGGGGGGTTGAATCAACAGCTTGTTCCCTATCAAAGCTCCCACTGTTCTGTGAACTGTATACCTGCTTTGGGTATAAAGAGTTGAATGTGTGTGTGTGGGTGGGGGGGGGGGGGGGGGTAGGGGGAGGGAAGAGAGAGAGAGAGAGCTTGACGAGTATGTTCAGAACAATGTTTGATCAAGGGTCTAAAGGGGCACTGCACTTAAATTCGCTGTACATATGTACTGGGATTGATTGGTGGATGTTTTTGATTGCAAATGTGTTAATACTTCTTGCTGCTTGATATGTGTAATTAGCCAGTACACTGATGAAGTGTTTGTTCATGGGCATGGTAATGGTTGCCTATGATCAATCGATATCCATACTCTTTCATCATTCTCCTTTCCATTTTGTGTTTTTGATCAAGTTTACCTGTGAACATACCAATGAGAGCAGAGAGGATTTATATGTGCCCCACCTCCACTGCCAAGTCATGATCAAGTTTACCTGTGAACATACCAATGAGAGCAGAGAGGGTTTATATGTGCCCCACCTCCACTGCCAAGTCATGATCAAGTCTTGATGCACATAGCCCAGCTGACCACGAAGGGCACAGTAAGGCTGCAAGCACAGTAAAGACAGAAATACATAAACGTTTTAAGATCCCAAAACGTGATAAAAATAAAGTTTTGAATGTGAAATGCTGATCTGAAACTAAGTACATTACGAAGCATGTCTAACTCAGATCAAATGTAGAATACTGGTGTCTAACTCAGATCAAATCAAAACTGTTGGTTTCTGAAAATAACGTTATATATCACATCTGTTGAACATCTCAAAATGAGGTCATCCTAGAATGTGCAGAAAATATTTGATTGTACACATCCCCCAACACGTCAATAAAGAGATTTTTAACGTTGAGCTTAATGTTCTTTTAACTTTAAAAAAAAATCAACATTCAAGCATCTTAAGTACATTTCAGTAAACCGCAAAAAACAACAACAAAAAACATGGACAAACGAATCACAAGACAAAACAAGATGCGTTTTGACCTCTTAGGTCTTCTTCAGGCAAGATACAAAACAATTAGGACAACGAAAATAAACGAGCAATCACTTATCTTCAATCTCTTCAGCACAGATTCAGCACCTATCTTGCGCTGAAGTGATTGAAGAAGATAAGTGGTTGCTTGTTTATTTTCGTTGTCCTAATTGTTTTGTATCTTGCCTGAAGAAGACCTAAGAGGTCAAAACGCATCTTGTTTTGTCTTGTGATTCGTTCGTCCACGGTTTTCTTTTGCGGTTGGCTAACATTTATTTAGGATTTGTTTAGATTTCCACCTGCAGTCGGTTCACATTGCAACTGTTCAATCTGGCCCTTTGAGATTTCCACCTGCAGTCGGTTCACATTGCAACTGTTCAATCTGGCCCTTTGCGGTCGGCTGGACTATAAGCAACATTACCTTACCTTACCTGTCTCCATTCCCTCCCAGCAGTTACAAATATGTAAACAATCAAACTGATGTTCTCCATACCTCGCCCACGGCCACCTTCCTTCAGCAGCTACAGTAAAGAAAAGCAAAGAATAATCTGTAGCTGGAAATTACATTTTCCTTTTTTTTTTGTTTTAATACTGTTATTGCCAGTGCTATAGTCACATTCATCTTCTTCCATCACAGTTATTTTTTCCTATTTGCAGTTTGGTCCAAGTGTCTTCACAAAAAAAACTGTCTAGAAAGAGCTAGGCATAGTACGCAGAAAGTGACAGTAATCTACTTGAAGATTTGAAAACATCGTACACTACTGCCTAGAAAGAGCCAAGCATAGCAAGCAGAAAATAACAGTAATCTGCCAGAAGATTTGAAAACATCCAACACCCTTTATGCAGATTTTCAGGAAAAAAATAAAGACATGAAAGAAAATCAGGAAGTGTTTTTGTTTAATGGAAAAGAAAATTTCTGCCATGTATTACTCCTTTACACAACAGTGGTAAATGGACATCTTTATTCCCCTATCTGATGAGGGTCCTGTCAGCTGCCTGTGTATCAGAATACAAAAAGCCAGTTTCAGATATATGAATAATAATGATCAGAAGGGAGGTAATGTCTGTTAGAGCTAGCGTTCAACAAGAGTGACCTTGCTGTTTTCATGGGACAAATGGCGCCGAGTAAGCTCCATCGCTCAGTTTAACTGTTGAATCAGAGAGAAAACGACAAAACATGAGTGTGAGAAACAGTGTGCCAGTAATGCAGACAGTTGATATCCTGGTGGTTATCCAGGCAGGCACCTCAAATCAAACGTTTGACTTTCTGGATCTGTTCGTTAGCCCATTAACTGAAACATGGTCACTCAGTTTGCAGTGGAAAGACTTGCTTATCTTTTTCGTGACTTCTTTTTCTCGGGAACAGGTCTGTTTTGCCCCATTAGTCAGCTGGACAGTTCAGTCAGAGGGAGAAAACGCCAGAACATGGGTGTGAAGTGGTGCGCCTGCGTCTGAGTTACAGTGGGACTTCACTTAGTATCATCAGTCCATTCAGATCTACATCATGGGTTTTATGTGACATTTGTTTACCAAATGACACACTTCACTTAGTATCATCAATCCATTCAGATCTACATCATGGGTTTTATGACATTTTTTACCAAATGACACACTTCACTTAGTATCATCAATCCATTCAGATCTACATCATGGGTTTTATGTGACATTTGTTTACCAAATGACACACTTCACTTATTATCATCGATCGATTCAGATCTACATCATGGGTTTTATGTGACATTTGTTTACCAAATGACACACTTCACTTATTATCATCGATCGATTCAGATCTACATCATGGGTTTTATGTGACATTTGTTTACCAAATGACACACTTCACTTATTATCATCAGTTAATTCAGATCTACATCATGGGTTTTATGTGACATTTGTTTACCAAATGACACACTTCACTTATTATCATCAGTCCATTCAGATCTACATGATGTACATCATGGGTTTTATGACATTTGTTTACCAAATGACACACTTCGCTTATTATCATCAGTCCATTCAGATCTACATCATGGGTTTTATGTGACATTTGTTTGCCAAATGACACACTTCACTTAGTATCATCAATCCATTCATATCTAGATCATGGGTTTTATGTGACATTTGTTTACCAAATGACACACTTCACTTATTATCATCAGTCCATTCAGATCTACATCATGGGTTTTATGTGACATTTGTTTACCAAATGACACACTTCACTTATTATCATCGATTGATGCAGATCTACATCTTGGGTATAAAGTGACATTTGTTTACCAAATGACACATTTCGCTTATTATCATCAATTGATTCAGATCTGCATCTTGGGTTTGAAGTGACATTTGTTTACCAAATGACACACTTCACTTATTATCATCAGTTAATTCAGATCTACATCATGGGTTTGAAGTGACATGTTTACCAAATGACACATGCACAAAGTGTGTGATGATCTTTCCCTGTGTGAAGTTGAGAAATGTAATTCTGTTTGCAATGCAAAGACAGGCATGATCTTTTTTTATTTTTATGAGGGGAGCAGTTCTGTTGTTCCAGGTTTCTCCCTTAGGTACATCTCTCAGTGATAACATCTGGTCCATTGCCCGGTCAGATGTGCTCAGCTAGGTAAACGTGATTGTGAATATTTTGAAAGGCACTGTCACTTGCTTTTTAAAATGATGTTACATGGTAAGCTTGGATAGGCCGCATTTTCAACATGCTCCCAAAGATGAACATTTGGTGATTTGTTGCCACTGGTTCTTACCTTGTGTTGAAGGCTGTAGTTTTCATATATATGTCTCTCTTACTTGTGGCAAACTTTAATTTCCTCTCAACCGATTGGTAGGATAAGATAAGATAAGATAATGTTGCTTATAGCCCAGCCGACCGCAAAGGGCCACATTAGGGCTGTCACCACGTTAAAATCAACTCACCAGTAACCGATTGGTAAGAGCACTGATAGTTAGTAGGTTGATAATAAAACAAACTAAACATGCTATAGCCGCTGTGGGCTTCTCCTGCCTGTCGGTAACATTCCATCACTTAATTTTACTGTTTTACCCAGCATCCCTGTACCAACCTCCACCATTAACATACCCTGTATTATAGTATACAGTATCATTTTCTGCCATCACTGCAGACATTCCCGCTAGTGTGAAATGACAGTTGTGTGCAGCAAAGTTCCTGTCTTGGTTTCTGCATTGAAGCTCCACACATTACGTTCAGACTTAGAAAGCACAACTGCTGGGGCGCACTGCAAACACCCAAAGCTGCTATTGATGATGATCGATATAGAGATCCTCAGAGTTGCCCTCCAGGCAGCTGGGCGTTCACAGCCAAGAGGTTGACACAATGCAGAGAGACTAGTGTGTTGAAAGCCAGCCTAGTTTCAGCTGCTGCGGCATACCAACTCTCACGTGTCCGCGGTGAACTTGGCTCAGTTGTGAGCCAAAGACAGCTTTTACTTACACTCTGGACCTGAGTATCTGGGCTTGAACTATTGTCAGACTTTTACATGCAGATACATGACTTTTCTTTTATGCAGTTTCATATGCATGCATGCCCACACACACACACGCACGCACGCACGCACGCATGCATGCACGCATGCATTCACGCATGCACGTACGCACACACACACACACACACACACACACACACACACACACATGCACACATGCACACACACACACACACACACACACACACACACACACACACATACACACATTCTACCGTGGATAGATCAGTCAGTAAGTCATCTTTGGTTGGAGTCTTCCAGGGTACCAGAGACTTTGTGCCCCACTGTTTACTTCTTCAACAAGAAGTTCTAAACTTAACAATTTGATTGGGCATAATGTCATCAATATTGAGCATATCTATATGTATTACTTTCAATTCTATCCATTTTCATTCACGACATTTTGGTGTGACGGAAGGGGAGGTGACAGGACATGCTGAAAGAAAAGTTATTCCAATGTTACCCACCTCTCTCCCTTATATGTACAAGTAGATGGTGTGTGTGTGTGTGTGTGTGTGTGTGTGTGTGTGTGTGTGTGTGTGTGTGCGCATGCGTGTGTGTGTGCGCGTGCGTGTGTGTGTGCGCGTGCGTGGTGTGTGTGTGTGTGTGTGTGTGTGTGTGTGTGTGTGTGTGTGTGCATGTGTGCATACATGTGTGTGTGTGTGCATACGTGTGTGTGTGTGTGTGCACTGTACCTACCAAGAGATTTCAGAAACAATTGTGTACAATCTCTTGATCACTCCCTCTCATTGTAGTCACTCTGGAAATCAGAATCAGAAGGACAAAGATAGACAGAGAGAAAGGGTTACTTTGGAGACTGTTTCATGAACAGGACATAGAAGAATTGTAGCCACACCCACACCCAAGACTGATGTGTCCCTTCGCTCATGTGTCCTCACAGGAGACGGAGAAGCTGGAGGCGGTGAAGAGCGATCTGGAGAATGAGATTCAGTCACTGCAGCAGCAGAAGGACCAGCTGGAGTTCCTGCTGCAAGCCCACGTCCCTCTGTGCAAGGTGGACCCTGGGGCCGCCACCATCAAGATCAAGTCGGAACCCTCTGAAGCTGCCCTCTTGACTTCAATGGTTGGTTCGTCATCGCACATGACGTCAATGTCCTCGTCTTCCCGGCCGACCAGTCTCGCTCTGGACCCGCAGCGGAATGGAGAGATGCCAGTGGCGGTGTCCTGCAACCCAGAAGGGGTTCCGCTGTCGACACCGTCCTCAGGACTCTTCACCTACACCAGTCTGGACAGCTTTGTGGAGGGGTCCACGGGTCTCACCCCCTCACCTCCGGCCCAGGGGTCTCCTGCTCCAGCCAGCTGCACCGTAGTGAAAGTGAGAGTGGCTCTGATAATGTCAATTCCCCCACACTTATCTCCCTTTGATGGAGGGCCTCACCCCCCTCCCCACCTGCACCCAACCAACACGTCCACAAGGCAAGCAGCTGACTGGATCACCTGAAACCCAACTCACTGACTGGTTTGTCACTTTGAAACCAAACTCGTTGATTGGTCCATCATTTGAAAGATAACAAATTGGTTTGTCACTTGAAACCTTATAGCTGATGGGGGATTGGTTAGAAAAAACCCATCTAGCCAAGTGCTCCATCGCTTCCAACACAAATGGCCAGGTTCTCTGCTCAGAACCCAAAGCTATAACATCTTGAAGCTGATTGGGTGAGAGCTTGAAACCCATAGAGCTTTCTGTGCGACCGGCGTTCGACATCATGGAAGTGGTTTGGCTATCAACTGAAATGATGGCTGTGACTGGCTAATGACACTTTGAGTATGAATGGGCCATTGCTTGAAATTTGGATAGCTAGTGTCAAAAATATGATCCGACACATGACAGGCAACCGGTAAAGAATGGAGAAACTGACAGAATAGCACAAGGCCTTATTGCCTGTTTCTCTCCTGCTTGGAAAGATGTGTGAAAGATAAAGTAATGTTCAACAGTCGTGTTAGGAACATCCCCCACAACACCTTCATCTTCATGTTCAGATGAGGCTACCAGTCAGGTTGGTCAGTAAGATGTTTGCGATGTGATGGTGAAAGAACTGGCAAAGCTTCAACGTCAACTTCATGAACAGCAATCTCAACAGGACTTTTCTTCCTGCAGCAGTGACCTTGGTTTGCCTCTTTTTCTAGTCAATTGTATTTTTTGTTGTGTGTAGTGACTGTGTGATCTGTACATTTGTGCCAGCAGGAGACTGCACTATGAGTTTGGTTCTAATTGGAAAAGAAAGAAAAAAAAAAAAAAACTTGTTCAAGGTAGAAGGCAGAGTCATCTCCCAGGTAAATGATAATGAAGATGTCAAGTTTTTGTTCATGTACTCAGTTTTATCAAAGATTCTGCAATAGCATCCACCTATTTCGATACAAACACATGAAAGATTCTGCAATAGCATCCACCTATTTCGATACAAACACATGAAAGATTCTGCAATAGCATCCACCTATTTCGATACAAACACATGAAAGATTCTGCAATAGCATCCACCTATTTCGATACAAACACATGAAAGATTCTGCAATAGCATCCACCTATTTCGATACAAACACATGAAAGATTCTGCAATAGCATCCACCTGTTTCGATACAAACACATGAAAATTTGGAAACAACAAAATGAACCAAACGGCACGAAAATTCAAATATGTTTAGAGAAACCATGGATTGTTTATGAAATAAGCACCATGCTGATTGACGTTGTCTTTCAGTCTAGGATTGGAAGTAAACTTATTGTTTATGAAATAAGCACCATGCTGATTGACGTTGTCTTTCAGTCTAGGATTGGAAATAAACTTAGTTGTGGTACCTGCAGTGCTTCTTTCCAAAGTTTCAAGCAAAAACCAACACTGAAATGAAGACAGATGAGGTTGATTGTTGAGACACCTGCCTCAGGAACCAACCAGCTTTCCCTCTCTTTTCTTAGTACACCAGTTTACTTAGTACTTTTCGAACTTAAAAAGAAAAAGCAGAAGAAATAATGATATTGTGTTGGGATATTCATGTAATTTCCCATTCAAGCTGACTGAAGGCAGAGCAGCTGCTGTTTTATATCAGTGTCACCAGTTTACAAAGGATGCTTAAAGTAGTCAAATGATCAGACAGCACAACATAAAAGGAATTCAAGGATGCTGGTTATTTTTCTTTTTAGTACCACCTGTTAATGAGAGTAAGAACTTCATTCTAGGATTAGTTTGTCACATTTTTGTCTGTCTTGTCAAGAAGTGGGAAAAGTGTACAAATCCAAACTTATCTGTATGTATGTGTCACTGAATATTGTTTTGCATATTGTACGAATGTAGTGTAGATGTGTCATACACTGTATTGTAAACCCATTTGTGTGCTGCAGATGTATATTATTATACATACATGCTGTTACTTGTTCTGGTTTTGTCTTCTTTCCTCGTAATGGTACATGTGCTCACATTTACAACTTCAAATGCCTTGCTATAGATAGTGCTATTACATGTTGGTGAAATATGCTGACTTTTACTCTTTATATTTTTTATTTTGTACGGTTTTGGAAACCTTTTTTTCAGATATGCTTCCAGATCTTTTACACGAATTTTAATAATACATGTATTGCCCACTCAACTGATTGCATGTGTTGATGTCTGTTTTGCTGGCCTTTGAAAAACAAAAAAAAAGATGTCATGCATGTTTGTAAGCTGGTGTCTCAACTGAACGCCAAGAGAGGATGACTCTCTGGTTCAGACACTGGCACAAGGAAAGACCACAGGTGCTGACCATCACAAGGAAAGACCACAGGTGCTGACCATCGACAGTTACTACCTGGTTGCTGAACCAGACAGTCTCCGTTAGAACATGCTAATTGCTATGCAAGACTGTGCTGTTCAATCAAGCTTTATATTCATCTGATGTGCACATTTCTTTTCTACTATGTATGTACTAGATGCAAATGTTTCTTCTTCCATCAAAGGAGAAGAAACTCCTGTTCACTGTGTGTATGCCCAATAAGCATTTTTTATTTTATTTTGATGCATGCTTGCATGGTAAACTATTCAAATCGATATTTATGCATATAAGAGCAAGAGATTTGTTATATGAGCTATATAAGTCCACATATATGTTCAGCTGTTGTCTGACAAAACATGTTCAGCTTTGTCACTAATGTCAGTATGACTCGGAGAGACCTATGCTACATTCTGGTTGGGAAAGTATGTTTGTCATAATAATGCAATATTAACATCTGCTGGCATTACATTTGAAGAAAAGTCCCTCCAAGCTAACATCAGTGTTCAACAGAAGAGCTATATTTTTAATGACACTGTGAGAATCTGAGATATCATGATCCATTTGGTGTGACGTGTGGGTGGAACAACAGATGCCACAGATGTTTTCATATTTGAACAACCCTGTTTGAATAAAATTAATGCAGCGCTAAAACAAAATGCTTTTTTTCACGTTTTTTTAAACTTTGTACTGTTTATCGTTTGCCAGAAAGAAATATGGTGGGTTTTGTGTCACATAGCCTGATATTTGAGTTCGCCATTTTGATGTACGCTGTGACAAATTACATGTGTTCTGTTTTGGGTTTTTTTCTGTTTTTTTTTTTTTTTTTAAAGTGAAGAATTCCTGTACAGTATTTGTTTGTCCTCTTTTTTGATGTAGAATGAAGGGGGTGAATGACTGCAATGTATTTTGTCCTCTTCTTTCTCTGTCTCCTCCCTTTCCATTCTTTCTCTGGCCTTTGTCGGTCTCTTTCTCTTTCTCCTCTCCCCCCTCTCTCTCCAATTCTTTTATTATGTGTCTTGAACAACCTCAGTCATTCTGTTCACTTCAGTTTGACCAAACACAGATAATCACTGATGTAGTACTTGTACATGCAAGAGGTTTTTGGGTTTCTGTAGCGAAGTGACCTTCCAGGTTGATATGACATTTGCACAACACAGCAACAGTCTTGATGTGTGGTTTCAGACACTTGCTAGATACATTTGACATCATAACGAAGTCGCTTAAGAACAGAAATTTATAAAACAATGCTTGTCATTTGTCTTTCCTTTTTTTTTCTTTTCTTTTGTGTCATACACTTGCTGGATACATTTGACATGATAACGAAATTGCTTGAGAATAGAAATTTAGAAATAGTGCTTGTCATTTTTTTTCTTTTTGTTTCTTTTAGTGCATTGACTGCTTTGTCGTGTGGATAATGTACATTGTACTGTGGTTGCTTCAGCATGGACCAAGTCCAAAATCCAGTGCTTCCAGTGTAGAACGTTTTCTGATGATCATTCTTGTCAAGTGCTTAGGGGTTAACTATTCACCAGTGTTTGCATCAGTGATCAGTGGATGTGTTCGTCGATAGCGCTTTTGGGACTGACTTGTGCTCAGACCTAATTCAACATTTGGCTTGGTTCTTGAAGTACTTTGAATGAAACTCATTCACATGTAGCTCAGACCTGTAAAATACTGTTGCTTTTACCTGTAGTGTCAATTGGCATTGAAATATTGTAGATTTGGTGCAGTCCTGTCTCTCAGAAGTATTTGTAATATATTGTCAGCTGCTTATGTCACTTTGAATGAGAGTAATATTGTGTTGTATTGCGCAAGACAGAACAGGAGAAATGATTTTTTTAAAAGGAAATTAAAAAAGAAAAAAAAAAACACCATAAAGCCTTGCCATGCCTGCTTCAAGAAGGTTCTATATGATGGAGCATTTGCACTGCTGATTGCCTTTCAGTGTTGTTAGACGTGTTCTGGATGTTGACGGTAAAACTTTTGCTTGAAATGGTGTGTAATGAGGAAGAATAAAAATGGAGGGCTGGGCCGTGCTTTTGTCACTTCCTGTGGTTTTAATGTTATTTACACTTTTGTTCTTCTGTTTTTCTGCAAAAGACTACAGATGGATTAGCATCCGTGTGTGTGCAACATGATCTTGGAAACTCAAAGTGATTAAAACCAGAGCGTCTGAAGCTTTTCCTTGGCTTCAGATCCATGGAAAACCATCTGTTGATTGCAATGACAACACCAACACTAATTAACAGAATGGCCGCCATTTGATCCCCCCCCCCCCTCCTCCCCTCCCCCCATTGTAGTCTGAAAAAATGTTTGGGAACACAAGTTAACACAGTAAAATAACAGTTGTCTCTAAGTGCATGGGAAGTCAGTGTTTTGTGGAGGATAGATCATTTATGGATAACAGTTGTACAGGTCTAGCATTAGTATCATTATTTGGTTAATTTTTGCAGAATTATTAAAGATAATATAGATTTGAGAAATTCATGTTTATGAAGGATGTGTGTGTGTGTGTGTGTGTGTGTGGTTAATAGTAAACTTTATTGGGAGTCAGAATTAAAGGATTCAAGATCATAAATTGCTACTAACTTGAGACAGTGCATTTGGGGATTTGTAAAAATATCATTTTTTTATATTTGAAAAATGCAGTTTGAGGATTTGACCGAAAACTTGTGTTAGTGTTTGATGCAAATGTAGAATATGACTATACAGGTTGAGAATAACAGTGTACTCCCATTTTGAAAAAAAATTAAGAGGACAAACAAACAAAAAAAGAATGAAAGAAAAAACAAAAAATAGACAACTTTGAATCAGGAATTTCCAATTAGGCGGTTCACTTTGAAGATCTTTTGATTTTTTTCTCTTTTTTTGGAAGGGAGTTGTTTTTTGTTTGTTTTTTTTGCTTCTTACTATGGACAATGGAGTTGTCTGGATGAATGATGGGTATTGCTCCTCAAAAAAGTGAATGATGGTGGAGGGAGCAATGAAAATGGATGATGATTTTCTTTTTTCGCCTTTTTCATTTGTGTGCGATGATTTAAATCCAAGAAAACTTCCACCGCCAATGATAATGTTGCTCACTTCAGAGCAGACCTGACCTTGGGACTAAAAGTTGCCATACTCTGCACTCGCTCCATTGCTTCACTTGTCTCTCACGCCACAGTTTGTTGTTGCTGTTGTACCACAACGTGTATCGTTTTCATTGTACATGTCAGATTGGCTGTCCTGTCAACAGATTTATGTAGCAAATGACAAATGGAAGAACAGGAGTTACATTTCAACAATGTAATGATATTAGTTGTGGTGTAGACTTCGAGTTGTCTGGAACTTTCGAGATTTGTCAGCTGACCCGTAGTTATGCTCATCATGACTTGAAAATGGGATTTATGTAAAAAGAAAAAAAAAACAGTAGTGGAATATGGTGGGGTAGATGGGAAGAATCGAGAGGGATGAGAGAGGGATGGAACAACGGCAAGTAGTTACAAAAGGACATAGCTCATTAAGAATATTGAGCAGGGAGGGGATAGTTTGATTTTTAATGCCAGTGTGTGTGTCTGTATTAAATTATGTGGTAATGAAGAAATGTTCTTTTGCAGTTTGATCTGAAATTTTCAACAGCCGTTTTACTCCATCTGGATAGCTTACAGAAATGGTATCTTGGCCTATGAACATCATTTTCCTGATCACCTGTTCCAATAGATGGAAGGTCTCTTCTTCCCCTTTGTTCTGTGTGGCAGTTCATGTGTGTGACTACAGCAATATCAAGTGAGAGGAGTGAGTTTGTGTGTGAACACCAGCTATTGAACGGTCGATTTTCATCTCTCCAATGACAAGCTGTTGTAAATGCCACCCCATGTCTCTCCTTAAAACACGTATTGTTTGGGAGATTGTTTCTTCTCAAAATGGCTATTTAATTAACATTGAAGCTCTGTCTTCCCTCTAAATATTATATGGATGATTTTGTGATTCTTCTAAATTGCTATCGTATGATCAACACTTTGCCTCCTTACAACAGCTATTTGAGGTTGATTTTATGTCTCAGCTCTGGTATGGCTCTTTAAAACACCTGTCTTGTAGATGATTCTGTGACTGTTCTCAAAACAGCTATATATTGGTGATTCTGTGACTGTTCTCAAAACAGCTATGTATTGGTGATTCTGTGGCTGTTCTCAAAACAGCTATGTATTGGTGGTTCCGTACTCAATACAACTATTGTATGGATGATTCTGTGACTGCCCTCAAAACAGTCCGTTTATGCTTGATTTGATGTCTCACCTCAAAATAATTTCATATGGTTGGCTCAAGTTCGACTCTATCACTCACCTTGAAAAGGCATTCCTGCGGTTAACCGCATCATCTGTTTTGATGTATCTCCTCAAAACCACTGTTGTAAGACTGACTCTTGAGTTAGGTACTCCTCCAACAGGTAATGCATGGTTGATTCTGAGTTTGATTCTCCCCCAAAACAGCTGTTGTATGGTTGACTTGAGTTTGGTTCTCCTCAGAATAGCTGTTGTAAGGTGGACTCGTTGATTCTCCTCAGAACAGCTATTGTTGACACCTCAAGTCGCTCCTCTCCATTTCCAACTACATTCTGCTGACCGTTAATGTCCATCCAGCGACTGCTCACCCTGGGGACCGTTAACCCCCTTCTCTTGACAGCTACACCTATCAACTGGCTTGGAACTAAGTAATGACCATGACCCAGCATGGTATCCTCCTCAACTGGTGCCAAAATAATCGATGACCTTGATGACATGTGACCCATGACACGATTCGGCTACACTCCAGATAACAGTTGTTATCATGACAATTTGTAATACACGTTAACTTTTGTTCCAAGAACTGAATGGAATGATACTATGTCAGTATGCTTAATGACATGTCATAATGTATTTTGTATATACACATATATATATATATATGCATGTATATCTATGCATTTGGTCATGTGTTGATGAAAACCATATTTGTACATTGGGCTTGATATAGTTGAAACATATTTGCACATTTTGAAGTCAGTGGTAATGCTGACTGGGCACTTGTTCGTGGCTTGTTGTGATGTGCTCTGGCATACACTGAGGATGGTGTATCTGTAAATTATTCTGTGTGCATGTTTGCCGATTGTCATTTGCACAGTCTGTGTAAAGTGTGTAGATTGTCATCTTAAGCAGTGCAGGCTGTGCATCAGTTTGCTGACTGAATCTTTTCAGTGGTCATTGGTGACGCCCTGTCCCCTCCCCCCCCCCACCTCCCCTCCCCAACCCGCTCCCCCCCCCCCCCCCCCCCCCCGTCCCCCACACACACACATTTAAATGATGTGTATTTGGAATAAGCTTCCAAGAAAGCTTGTTCTCATGTTGCGGCGCCTTTCAGCCCACCTGCCCCTTCCCATCAATCTCTTTGGTTTTATACTTGATTTTAGTCTATGTTTTTTGTTTTGTTTTTGCCTTGGGTTCTTTAACATGCTGCGAGTCAGTGCATGCTTGAAATGGCCAATGAAACGTTTTACTCTTCTTTTTATTCCAAGAACTTGCAGACTCATTGCCACTCGATGGTTACTGTAGTCATGGGTAGGGCTGGGAGGGCGGAAGCCGAGTGGTCAGATTGTTGGAATTCCTGTGTGAGGGTTCCAGGTTCCAATTTCAACAGTGCCTGAGTGAAGGATGAAATTTTTTTTTTTCTTTATTTTTTTGTTCATTCATGTTTTCTTGTTTCTCAAATAGATGTATATGCAGATCTGCCAGAACCTCAAAGCCCTTCCATTTGTTTTGAACACAGGAGATTGAATATGCACAGTAAAATCCCAGCAGCAGCGCTGTCTGCAGCGTTAGAGTTATGGGTCTTATGCTGAGGTTCATGGTGTCATTTACGGGGCCCCCTTTTTTGGTTACGACCCATTAACCGGAAGTTCCTATCCCCTTCGACACGGTGTTTGACTTGTGTTTTGTTCCCAGCATCAGAGCCATAAGACGCAAGTAGTAAAACGCACAGACCTGAACACTTTGAAAGAACCGGTGTAAAACTGCCTTTTTGTTTTAACAATGTGCTTCAAAGCAGTTTTGGTTTTTTAAACCACAGAATTCTTCATTGGAGCAGTGGCATATTTTCAAACTTGTGGCACTAAATATGGAAATGGTGAGATGAATATTCCATTGTTTGGTACTTCTGTTCTTTTGTTGTTGCACAATTTGTAAGTCAAGTTCCAAAACTGTTTGCATTTCAACTTTTTTTCCAGCCATGAACAGAACTTATGGGTCAGAAATGAGTTGTTGTTTTTTAGAAATACTTTTTACCACAGAAGCGACAGTCGCATGAAGATATGGTTTATTGTTCAATGCCTTTTGTATTTGAAACTCTTGTTAGAAATAGTTCATATTGTGGTTCTGCCATGAAGTTCAGTGTTGTGTTGTCACAGTAGGAACAGTTCTTTGTGTGTGTGTGCTTTCGCCACAGTGTCTTGGGGGTGATGATTTCCACTGCCCTTTGTTATGAGGCTTTTTAACATATAATGATGTTTTTACGCAACGCACGTCAAA
>CM031598.1:31588609-31598609 GCA_018398815.1 Conus ventricosus | reverse complement strand
AATTACACCGGTCGGCGACCAATGCTGCTATTTAATTACACCGATCGGCGACCAATGCTGCTATTTAATTACACCGGTCGGCGACCAATACTGCTATTTAATTACACCGGTCGGCAACCAATGCTGCTATTTAATTACACCGGTCGGCGACCAACGCTGCTATTTAATTACACCGGTCGGCGACCAATGCTGCTATTTAATTACACCGGTCGGCGACCAATGCTGCTATTTAATTACACCGATCGGCGACCAATGCTGCTATTTAATTACACCGGTCGGCGACCAATGCTGCTATTTAATTACACATACTGTACCGTGGCTCACTGATGCAATAAGTGACAGCGTTTGCAGTCGCTTATTGCATCAGTGAGAAACGGTAAGTATGGTAGATTAAACGTAATTTTAGAAAGAAAATTTTCTTTCACCACCATGGTTTTTTTTTTTTTTTCTTTCCCAGTCTATTTCTTTCTCCATAAAGTCTCAGAGGGGGGAGAAGTGGGGAGAAGAGGGTTCACACACACACACACACACACACACACACACCACACCACACACACACACGGAGCTTCACTTGCAGGGGGGGGGGGGGGGGGGGGGGGGGGGGGGGGGGGGGGGGGGGGGGGGGTGGGGGGGGGGGGGGGGAGGGGGGGGGAAGGGCTTTGCACGACTGATGGGCCACCTGACGAATGGTGTACAACATGAAGCTGGCATATTTGATACCTGTGAGGCAACCCAACCGACTGAACGATTCCCTTGTTCGGCGGAAGAGATGAGCTTCCTGCGCGAGGAAAAAAAAAAGAACTTGTAACAAAGAGGCGAACAGTGGGAACACGGGCGAAATACTGCTCCTGTCCCCGCGTCTTCTCTGTTAGAGCCAGCTGCCTTTTTGGGTTTTTTGTTTGTTTGGTTGGAATTTTTTTTTTTTTTCAATACCCCGACAGGTGTAAAGCCGCGTTCACTTCCTCCAAGTCAGGTAGAAAGTCAACAGAAGCGACATGTCAGGTGCCGTTTATGAATAAAACAGAGAAGACGAAGTTTTAAACGGTCTGACACAGCTTCTGTCTGTTAAAATACACCAATATCTTAGATATGAGCAAGATCAATGTTGTCTTATAAAGCTTAGAGGTTCATGACGAAATCTTTCCGACTTTTTGTGTTGTTGTTTGCTGTTGTTGTGTTTGTAGCCTTTTTTTTTCTTTCTTTTCTTTCTTTTTATCCCTCCCTTTTTTATGCGCAAAAGGTAGTAACGTCCTCTGAATCGTAGGAGGACCCCCAGGCTTTCTCACTCTCTATGTGCTCCCCTCCCCTACCCACCTCATCCCCCCCCCACCCCACTTTCACCCCACTACCGTCCCCGCCCCTCGCCCCATCCTCCATCCCCTATCATGCATGCCGCGCCAATGCTCCCGATCTGCCCCGTTCCGCCTGGGGTGTTTTAGGGTGTCACACCTGCAACATGAGACCTACGTGAGCGCTGTTCTTGAGGGGGGAGGGGGTGGGGGGGACGGTGTTGATGGATGGGACCCTTATAAACAACACAGCGAAACATGGCCAAGTCGCAGCCCGCCGTGGTGTCGTAGTCAGCGTTGGGGATGGGCGGGCTGGGCGGCAGGTCGTGGGTTCGAATTCTCTCAGAGGTACTTATTTAATGCATGGTTTGTGGTGATCGATAACTGCTCTGTTGACTTGCAACGCTGGGGCAGCCACGGGGTGAAACTGGATGTGGTTGTGTGTGGAGGAAGTCTTGTGCTTTTTTTTTTTTCTGGAATGAGCGGCGTGGGTAGAGTGACACTGAGCTGTCATGGAAGAGAGAGAGAGAGAGAGAGAGAGAGAGAGAGAGAGAGAGAGAGAGAGAGAGAGAGAGAGAGAGTTTTGCAAGATTAAGTCTACTACTTGCATGACCTGTTACATTTCTTTCTGGCGACCATGATTTGTGTATAAAACACCACCTCAAACCTTAAGACAGTCAGAATGGACAAAGATAGAGAAAAGAAGGATTGTCCTCCTCCAGAGAGCCAGGCGAAACTTGCTCAACGTGTCTGTGGAGGATATTCACATGAACAAAATCACCACCAGGCATGCAGGTTTGCAGTGAGTGGAATACCTAGACTAAGGGCAAACGGTCAGACGCATTCCTTTTAGGCTACTCATCTGCCATCAGATTGTGCAATAAGTCGTCAAAGAAAATAAAAGCGATGATTTTTTTTTTTTTGGTAACCAACCGCCATGGTACAGTGGTTAACGTCGCGAACTCACGGGTAGGGGGGTCGTGGATTCGATTCCAGTTAAGACTTATTAACTTATTTGTGGGACATTTTCGGCCTAGACTGGTTCCTGCTGTGAGCTGAGTTTGTTATGGGCTGAGTTGGGAAGACTTGTGCCGCACAGCAGAACTTCATCCCTTTCACGGATGCATCTCTGAAGAGTGTTGCTCAAATTGCCTGACAAACACTGCAGGTGTCTGTCTATCTTGGGCCTGGGGATGTCGTAGTATATTTAAGAAAGAAGAAGTGTAGAGTGTAAAGCACTGTCAATACAGTCTCAGACCAAAATAGAACAGCACAGCATCATCTTTATAATCCCCGTCCTGATTATCAGCGTTTAAAAAGTCTTTAAAACAATCTGTGGCCTTCCATGCTCTCAAGTGTTGATTTTTCACAGTTTGTCAAACACCTGATACGTCCCGTTAAACTGACAAAAGTATTGCCAGTCTCGAGAGTAAACCTTGAAATTGAGAATTCGCTGGAAATATTGCCGCGTGCAGTACAGACCTTAATGATGACAATCAAAACAGATGTAAAATGGGGCGGAAAAAAAAAGGAAAGAAAAGAAAAGAAAAGAAAGTTGATCGACAGGAAAACCTGAAAGCAGAACGAAAAGACATCGGTGCAAACTTTAAATCGAATATCTAGGCAAGATCTTTTTTGTCCCCAGGCGGTGTCTCAGACAGCTGAATTAAACATGAGCGTTTTTTAAGTCCGTGTTTGTCTCTGATCTTGTTATCTCCTCCTTTTTCTTTCTTTCTGTCTGTCTCTCTGTCCGTCTGTCTGTCTGTTTGTTTGTCTGTCTTTCTTCCTTCCTTCCTTCCTCTTTTTCTTTCTGTCTTTTTTTCTGTCTTTCTATCTCTCTGTCTGTCATTCTTTCTGTCTGTCGCTCTGTCTGCCCGTCTGCCTGCTTGTCTGTCTGTCTGTCTTCCGTCTTTCCTTCCTTTCTTTCTTTCATTTTGTTTCGTTTGCTTTGTTTTGTTTGTTTGTATTTGTTTCGTTCTTCTACGGATCCCGCCTCCTCCTCCCCCCCCCCCCCCCCCTTCTCTTTCTTCTTCTTCTTCTTAATTGTCTTTTTTTAAAAAAACTTCTTCTGTCCTGCTTTCTTTTTTTTTGTCCCCCCCCCCCCCCCCCCCCGCCTTCCTTCCTTTCATGCACTTTCTGCTCCTCTCTCTCTTTCTTACACTTTCTTTCCCTCATCCTTCTTCTCATCCTCTGTCTCCCATTCTTTTCTTTTCTCTCTCTCTCTTCCTTCTCCTCTCTGTTCTCTCTCTCTCCTTTCCTTCCCGTCCCCTCTGTTCTTTTCTCCTCTTCTTTGCTCCTTCCTTTCTGCCTCCTCCTCCTCCTCCTGCTCTTCTCCTCCTTTCTCACGCTGTTTTCCTTTCTTTCTACCTCCTCCTCCTCCTCCTGCTCTTCTCCTCCTTTCTCTCGCTGTTTTTCCTTTCTTTCTACCTCCTCCTCCTCCTCCTGCTCTTCTCCTCCTTTCTCTCGCTGTTTTCCTTTCTTTCTACCTCCTCCTCCTCCTCCTGCTCTTCTCCTCCTTTCTCTCGCTGTTTTCCTTTCTTTCTACCTCCTCCTCCTCCTGCTCTTCTCCTCCTTTCTCTCGCTGTTTTCCTTTCTTTCTACCTCCTCCTCCTCCTCTCTTCTCCTCCTTTCTCTCGCTGTTTTCCTTTCTTTCTACCTCCTCCTCCTCCTGCTCTTCTCCTCCTTTCTCACGCTGTTTTCCTTTCTTTCTGCCTCCTCCTCCTCCTGCTCTTCTCCTCCTTTCTCACGCTGTTTTCCTTTCTTTCTGCCTCCTCCTCCTCCTCCTGCTCTTCTCCTCCTTTCTCTCGCTGTTTTCCTTTCTTTCTACCTCCTCCTCCTCCTCCTGCTCTTCTCCTCCTTTCTCACGCTGTTTTCCTTTCTTTCTGCCTCCTCCTCCTCCTGCTCTTCTCCTCCTTTCTCACGCTGTTTTCCTTTCTTTCTGCCTCCTCCTCCTCCTGCTCTTCTCCTCCTTTCTCACGCTGTTTTCCTTTCTTTCTACCTCCTCTTCGTTCTCTGCTTGCCCCTGCCCTTTCCTGTGCCCATGTCCTTTCTTCTCCTCCTTTTCCTTCTCCTGCTTCATCCCTTCCTCGATCTTCTCTTCACACACACACACACACCACACAACACACACACACAACACACACACACACACACACACACACACAAAACACACACCTCCCCGCCCCACACCCTCTTCTTTTCTCATTCTCTCCTCTCTCACCCTTGTCCTTCCCTTCTCCCCCCCCCCCAACCCCTTATCTCCTTTCCCTTTTCCTCATGCTCCTCTCCCTCTGTTCTCATTCTCTGTCTCTCCTTCTCTTTAATCTTCCTGCTTCTTTTCTGTGTTCTCTTCCCTCTTCTTTGTCTTTCACGTCATCTTTCGTCTTCTCCTGAAGCTCCTCCTCCTCCTCCTCCTCCTCCCCCCGCCTTCTCTTTCACTGCCATCTCTTCTACCTGCTTCACCCCCCCCCCCCCCCCCCCCCCCCCACCTCCCCCCCTACCCACCCCCCTCCTAGCTGCCCTCCTCCTCCTGCGAAAGTGAAAACAGTTGTCTGATCGATAGACTTCGTGGGTGTTTTCTTCAGTCCAACAGGTAATAGGTGATGCCACGCTGAAGGGTCTCTCACTTCTCCTTCTGTGTGTGTGTGTGGTGTGTGTGGTGGTTGTGTGTGTGTGTGTGTGTGTGTGTGTGTGTGTGAAGATTCTGCATAATCAATATACAACTCAATGTTTTAGAACGGGCGATCCACGCCTACTTAGTCTGGTGGTAGTAGACAGCTGAGTTACCGGTCACACTGGCGCCCGATTCCATTGAGAAAAAAAAAAGAAGAAAAAAGGGAAGGGGGAGGGAGAGGTGGGGGGAAGGGGAGGGGATTCGGACTGCCAGTCTTAATGCATTGTCAACTGGTGCTATCAGTGTAGATTTAGATAACCCCTAAACCCCCATCCACCACCACCACCCCCTCCCGTCTCCATTTGAACATCCCCCTACCCCCTCCCCTTCGGCTCGAATGGTATACCCGTTTTTCTGTAGGCGCTGACATTAAACCTCGTCCTTGATGCTGGGCTTTCCGTTGGATGGTTTCAGGCTCTGACCCCATGAGTTTGAAAGGTGGAGGCAGGGTTTTCCCCATTTGTAAGATAGGTAGACCTTGCCCCAACCCTCATCACTTAGACCAGCTGATCTTGATAGTGCTCCAACCCTCATCTCTTAGGTCAGTGGATCTCGATAGTGCCTCAACCTTAATCTCTTAGGTCAGTGGATCTTGATAGCACCCAACCCTCATCTCTTAGGTCAGTGGATCTTGATAGTGCCCCAACCCTCATCTCTTAGGTAGATCAGAGGATCTTGATAGTGCCCCAACTTTCATCTCTTAGGTCAGTGGATCTTGATAGTGCCTCAACCTTCATCTCTTAGGTCAGTGGATCTTGATAGTGCCCCAACCCTCATCTCTTAGGTCAGTGGATCTTGATAGTGCCTCAACCCTCATCTCTTAGGTCAGTGGATCTTGATAGTGCCCCAACCTCATCTCTTAGGTCAGTGGATCTTGATAGCGCCCCGACCCTCATCTCTTATTTCAGTGGATCTTGATAGTGCCCCAACTTTCATCTCTTAGGTCAGTGGATCTTGATAGTGTCCCAACCCTCATCTCTTAGGTCAGTGGATCTTGATAGTGTCCCAACCCTCATCTCTTAGGTCAGTGGATTTTGATAGTGCCCCAACCCTCATCTCTTAGGTCAGTGGATCTTGATAGTGTCCCAGCTCTCTTCTCTTAGGTCATTGGATCTTGATAGTGCCCCAACCCTCATCTCTTAGGTCAGTGGATCTTGATAGTGCCCCAACCCTCATCTCTTAGGTCAGTGGATCTTGATAGTGCCCCAACCCTCATCTCTTAGGTCAGTGGATCTTGATAGCGCCCCAACCCTCATCTCTTATTTCAGTGGATCTTGATAGTGCCCCAACCCTCATCTCTTAGGTCAGTGGATCTTGATAGTGCCCCAGCTCTCATCTCGAAGGTCAGCGGATCTTGATAGTGCCCCAACCTTCATCTCTTAGGTCAGTGGATCTTGATAGTGCCCAAACCCTCATCTCTTAGGTCAGCGGATCTTGATAGTGCCCCAACTCTCATCTTTCAGGTCAGTGGATCTTGATAGTGCCCCAACTCTCATCTTTCAGGTCAGTGGATCTTGATAGTTCGTCAATCTTTATCTCCCAGATCCGCAGATTTTTGATTGTGTCTTAATCTCCACCTCCCAGATCAACAGATCTTGATAGTGTTCCAATACTCCGATGTCACTCACGCTCTCTCCTCTCTCTCTCTCTCTCTCTCTCTCTCTCTCTCTCTCTCCTCTCTCTCTCTCTCTCTCTCTCTCTCACCTCCACACACAACACACACACACACACACCCCACACACAGAGGCTACATACACACACTCACTCACACACACACACACACACACACACAACACACACACACACACACAACACACACACACACACACAGAGGCTACAGACACACACACACACACACACACACACAACACACACACACCACACACACACACACACCGCGCGCGCGCGCGCGCGCGCGCGCGCACGCGCGCACAACACACAGACACACGCACACACACAGACACAGACACAGACACACACACACACACACACACACACACACACACACACCACACTCACACACACACACACACACACCACACACACAGCACGCACACATCAGGTATGCACGCATGAAGAATTATTGACCTCACATAACGTTGTCCAAAGCGTCGGCCAAACTGCCTTGCACTGAATAACATGCCGGTTGAAGCCCCCTCCGTTCCGCCGTTCAGTGCGTCTTACCGGTACATTTTATTCCCCATTATGTTTCCTTTCTTCACAGGCTGTACAGGTCTATGCAAATCCCCGTTCATCGCACAGTCTCTCGCCGCGTGCTGTTTCCCATAATACTGAACCCTGGCTTTGTGGACAGTCATGGCTTTTAAAGTCTCCTCCCCCCCCCCCCCCCCCCCCTCCCTTTCCTCCGAATTCCATCATTCTCTTTCCCTCCCCCCCCCCCCCGAGACACACACACACCACGCACGCACGCACGCACACACACACACACACACACACCACACACACACACACACACACACACACACACACACACACACAGAGGCGCGCGCGTGATGACTAGAAGGGAGAATGCAGGGGTTAAGGAAGCAAATGTGTAACAGCCGCTAACGCTTTCCTTTTCCTTTCCAAATTTCAGCCTATAGATTGTTCCCCCCAACGTCCATTTCAGTGTTTGTTAACAAATAAAAATGAAAAAATAAATAGCAAAAAATAAGCAAATAGCAAAACAATATTTCAGACAAGCTTTTTTTTCTCTCCCAACAATCTTGTCGTCAGATGACCCTATACAAACACACAAAGAACAAAGCACAATATTTCTTTTTTTTTCCCCGACAAGCTTGTCGTCAGATGACCATTAAAAAAAAATCTGGCATGTTAAAAAGTGTAACCTACACACAAGTGTAATGACTTGCTACAATGAAATTGAATGAATGGATAAAGACTGAAAAACGGTGGCGGACGGTAAAGAAAGAAATATCCTTTTTTTTTTTTCAAGTAAGGGCCAAAGAGATGAACAGAAACAAGAAAAGTACTGACGCATAATATCACAACAACAACAAAACCGACGATACAACTTACTCTACAGACCTCTGGCATACCCGTCGCAGTATTTGTCTGGCATAAAGAAAAAAAAGAGGTTGTGTGTGTGTGTGTTGGTGGGGTGGGGGGGGGGGGGGATAGGGGTGGGGTGGTGGGGGGGGGGAGGGGGGGGGGGGGGGGGGGGGATATAGAAGTAATTTACTTTGTAGTGCTATCACACGGTGTCGTGTAGCATTAGGGGGGGGGGGGGGGGGGGGGAGGAGGGGGGAGGGGGTGGGGGGGGGGGGGGGGGGGGGGGGGGGGGGGGGGGGATATAGAAGTAATTTACTTTGTAGTGCTATCACACGGTGTCGTGTAGCATTTCGTATCATGAGCCAACAAACGGCGCAGCTGGAAGACACGTGACAAGGCCTCGCTTCAAAATCAAACTCGCTGACGACAACTGCAGCATGGGCGAGCTCACTTCAAACTCAGGCTGAAATAGAAAAGGTCGAAATAAACAGGTCAGAAAAGAAGAAGGAGAAGAAGAAGAAGAAGGCGGAGGAGGAAAAGCACCTGGGGGTAAACTGACAATTCCATGCTCCAGTCGGACACTCGCTTGTGTATGTAGGTCAACAGATTGCCATTGGTATTTTCTCGCTTGCATGTTTTTCTTCTCCATATAACATGCCTCTAACAAAACAACGACGAAATAATCGTGGCACCAAATTATTTTCGTCTCTCAATACAATCATAATATTGCAAGTTTCCCATGGGAGGTAGGTAGTCGTGTGACTTGGCTCTCTACCTGATCAATGTGGAGCCCCGAGGTGTTTATTACGGTCACGCTTCACTGCTCCCCGGCCCGGTGGATTTCACGACGTGCACGTGCTATTGACATATTGACAGTGTTGTAGACAGGTGTCTCACTGTCACAGCGACATGAGAGGCGCTTATTTGCCGGGAGCCAGTCAAGCGATATACTGTGGAGGATGTGGCAGCGTGTGTGTGTGTGTGTGTGTGCACGTTAGAGACAGAGACAGAGCGCAGGCGGGTCCGTGTGTGTTTGCGTGTGTCTTTGTGTGTATCTGTGTACCTTAGGGAGAGAGAGAGAGAGAAAACAAACAGTAAATGAGGTCAACAGCCAATATTGTTAACTGCAGAACAGAATATATACCTGAAAAAAAAAATCGGGGGCGGGACTGGGATTTGGACGGGAAGCAGTTAGTTGTCTCCTGACTATCTGTACATGTGTAGCAATGCTCACCAGTGATGTTGGCAGGGGTCTACATATCAGAACTCGCTAAAGTACATGTGTAGCAATGCTCACCAGTGATGTTGGCAGGGGTCTACATATCAGAACTCGCTAAAAGTACATGTGTAGCAATGCTCACCAGTGATGTTGGCAGGGGTCTACATATCAGAACTCGCTAAAAGTACATGTGTAGCAATGCTCACCAGTGATGTTGGCAGGGGTCTACATATCAGAACTCGCTAAAAGTAGAAGTGTAGCAATGCTCACCAGTGATGTTGGCAGGGGTATACATCGCTAAAAGTACATGTGTAGCAATGCTCACCAGTGATGTTGGCAGGGGTATACATCGCTAAAAGTACATGTGTAGCAATGCTCACCAGTGATGTTGGTAGGGGTATACATCGCTAAAAGTACATGTGTAGCAATGCTCACCAGTGATGTTGGCAGGGGTATACATCGCTAAAAGTATTTTTGTGTGTCCTCAGTAGTTAGGTACGCATACGTTTGTAATTTTGAATACCTTTCTGTTTCTAATCAATGCTTGAACGTTTGACCGATTAATCTGCCCCTGTCTCTCTCCTTCCTCCTCACCTCTCTCCCTCTTTTCCTCTGTGTGTGTGTGTGTGTGTGTGTGTGTGTGTGTGTGTGTGTGTGTGTAGTAGTAGTAGTAGTTAGTAGTAGTAGTAGTAGTAGTGGCACTTTCATTTTTACGTCTTTTCACAAAATTATGTGATATTAGACAAGAGAGACAGAGAGAGAGAGAGAGAGAGAGAGAGAGAGAGAGAGAGAGATAAGAGTATGTGT
>CM031598.1:31573609-31581109 GCA_018398815.1 Conus ventricosus | reverse complement strand
ACGTTAGCTGTCGGTGATTGTGAAAGTGAGGCGACGCAAAAACGTTAGCTGCGGTGATTGGTGAAAGTGAGCGAACTGCAGAAAACGTTTAGCTGCGGTGATTGTGAAAGTGAGGCGACTGTAGTCCGAAGTGGAAACACTCATGAAAGAAAAAATGACCGTTCCTGGCCTTCCTGGCCGAACGAAAGCGACAAACCAAATTACAAATCAAAAAACACAACCGTGTTTTTTTCGAACTCTTTTGTTCTTCTTCACAGAACAAACAACATTAGAAAAGAAGCGGGGGTTAGTTTTTACCGCCAAGGACATAGACAAAAAACAAGCAAGGACAAAAACACTATGCATTTCGACCTCTGGTCTTCTCAGAGCAAAATAACAAATTTGATCTCGCGCCGAATATGAGAAATTAAGTGGTTTCTTCTTTCTTCTCTTTCTCGTTTTCACTGTCCTAAATGTCTTTTGTTTTTGCTGCGGCCCATTGCGGCCCCCCCCCCACCCCCCCCCCGCCCCCCCCCCACCCCCCCCCCACCCCCCCCCCCCTTCTAAATTTTGTTTCTTTTTTTTCCGCCCTCAGGAGTCAACTCTTTTTTTTTTTTTGGGGGGGGGTGGGGGGGGGGGGAGAAAAAAAACATCAGCAGTCACAGACATGAAAATGAAGAATGAGCAAGCACTTCACTTTGAGGAGTCAAATTGGCGCACTAGAGCGGAGACAGAGTGGTTCGTCCAGATTGGTTTACTGTTTCAGAGTGTTACCAGATTGCTTTACACTAACCAGTAAGATGTTTGCACACATAATAAGTAAACAAAACAAACGAACGGAGAGTGAAGAGAAGAGAGAGAGAGTGGAGAGAGAGAGAGAGAGAAGAGAACAGAGAGAGAGAGAAGCGAGAGAGAAAAGGAGAGGGGGGAAAGAGAAAGAAAAAACAGGAGGAGGGGAAAAGGGGAAGAGGAGATGGAAGAGGGAGTGAGGGGAGAGAAGAGAAGAGAGAGAGAGAGCGAGAGAGAAGAGAGAAGAGAAAGAGACAGACAGGAACAGACAGAACAGGCAGACATCACAACAGAACAAACAGAGAAACAAAGAAATACCTTGAACAGTGCCGAGGGGGGGGGGGGGGGGGGGGGGGGGGGGGGGGGGGGGGGGGGGGGGGGGGGGGGGGGGGGGGGGGGGGGGGGGGGGGGGGGGTGCAGGTAAAAAAAAAAAGTGAGGTTTTAAAGAGTTGCTTTAAAAAGTGTCCAGTGTGTGTCAAGTGACTCAGAGACCGGCAGCAGTCATCCATGGCAGTCAGTGTCGTCAGTGGTCACCAAGGTGGCCACTTGGCCCGCCACGCAAAACACTCACTGCACTGCGAGGCCTACAGCTGACCACTCTGTGTGTCTGGTGAGACACACCCACCACATGCCTCTTGGAGCGACCTTCCCCCTTTCCTCTTTCGTTATAAAACCACACTGACAGTTGAAAAGCCACCTTTAAAGCCGCCGCCTCCCCCCCCCCCCCCCCCCCCCCCCCCTGAATGATATACAAAACAACTTATTCACTTATAGCCAGGGTGACTGAAATCGGTTTTCATGATAGTAAAACAAAGAGGGGCGAGGCGACTGTTTTGCTTTTGAAGATTGAGGACTTCATGACCTCATGTTGTCATAAATTATTTTAAAAACACACAAAACGCAGCAACTACGCAGCACGATTGCTCGCAACGCAAGCGCACACGGACGCGTATTGCACGCACCCCCCCCCCCCCCCCCCACACCCCCCCCCACCCCGCCGTCCCCCCCCCACTCCCCCCCCCCACCCCCCCCCCACCCCCCCCCCCCCCCCCCCCCCCCCCACCCCTCCCCCCCCTCCCCCCCCCCCCCCCCCACCGCACCCCCCCCCCCCCCCCCCCCCCCAGTGACAGCTTTCCCCCCCCCAAACACAAACACACACACATACACAACAACACACACACACACTCACACTTACCAGGACAACGCACACACCAACACTCACAACCCACAACACTCACTCACCACAACTACACACACCACACACACACTGTGTGTGTAAATGTATGTATTATATTGCCATATATAAATGTATATATACATACACACACACACACAACACACAGACACACACACACATACACAACACACACGCACACGCACAAACACACACACACTCACACACACACACACAACGCACTACACAACACTACACAATAGACATATATATATATAATAATATATATATATTGGATAAATAATATAATATAAGAGAGAGAGAGAGAGAGAGAGAGAGAGAGAGAGAGAGAGAAAGAATGTACTGAGATCAGCGCAACTTAAAAACAAGTGCTTCAACCCACAGTGGGAGCGAACATTTCTTAACATAAAAAAAACAATTAATAAAATCAAGCTGCTTGATTTTAACTGCTTTTAATAATATAACAAATATATATATATATATAACATTGACAAATGTTCTCCCCAAGGGGTCGAGCACTTTTAAAATCATTTAGGCTCTTTGGTCATATTCATCTAAATATATATATATATATATCGAGAGAGAGAGAAAGAGAGAGAGAGAAAGAGAGAGAGAGAGAGAGAGAGAGACGCTGAGTTTCGCCCGCAATGTTTTTTTGTACTCCGTCCAAAGGTGGTGTGCTCAATAATGGTTCCTAAATGAACAATTCCTTCATATAATCGCACACTCATCGAAACAGTTTTTGTACGTCCTTTGAATCAATTATGCTGCCAAAGACACACCACGCACGCACGCAACGCACCGCACACACACACACGCATGCATGCACGCACTGCACCGCACGCTGCCTCACATACACGTGCCACACCCCACACACAACACACACATCACACACACACACAACCACAACACAACACACACACACACACACACACACATGCAACGGAAGTCAGCCAATAGTTCTGTGACAGAAAGACATTTGGTGTCTCTTCTGACTGAAGTCTCCATGGGCTTTTCTCAGAAAGGCTTTGTACTCCATCTTTGTCCTTAGGGGTCCCAGGAGGGTCCCTTTAGGTAGGATTCCCCCCCCCCCCCCACCCCCCCCCCCCCCTCCCCCCTGGTTAGTCCCCCCCCCCTCAGTGGTCCCCCCCCCCTTCTCCCCCCCCCCCCTCCCCCCCCGCCCCCCCCCCCCCCCTTAGGTCCCCCTCCCACAGGGGGGTCCCCCAGGTCCCCCCCCCACCCCCCACCCCCCCCAGAGGTCCCCGGTCCCCTGTCCCCCCCCCCACCCCTGGTAGTCCCCCCCCCCCCCCCCCCCTCCTCCTAGGTCCCCCCCCCCCTGTTAGTCCCTCCCCCCACCCCTCCCCCCCCCCCCCCTCCCCCCCCCCCCCCCCTCTTAGGTCGGGTCCCCTGTCCCCCCCTCCCCCAGGTCCCCCACCCCCCCCTCCCCCCCCCCTCACCCTCCTCTTCCCCCCCCCCCAGGTCCCGTTCCCCCCCCCCCTCCCCCCTCCCCCCCCTCCCCCCTCGCCCCCCCCCCCTGTTAGGGTCCCCCCCCCCCCAGGTCCCCAGTGTTCTCCCCCCCTAGGTGTCCGCCCCCCCCCCCCCCCTCCCCCCCCCCCCGTTAGGTGGTCCCCCCCCCCAGTCCCCGGTAGTCCCCCCCACCCCCCCCTCTTAGGTAGGTCCCCCCCCCCTCCTAGGTCCCCAGGTCCCCCCCCCCCCCTTCCCAGGGTCCCCCCCCCCCCCCCTCCCCCCCCCCCCCCCCCCCCCCCCCCCCCCCCCCCCCCCCCCTCATCCCCCCCCACCTGTTAGGTCCCCCGTCCCCCCAGGTCCCCCCCCCCCCCCCCCCCCCAAAGGAGAGTCCAAAGGTTCCCCCCCCCTAGGTCCCCCCCCCCCCACTTCCCCCTCCCCCCACCCCCTCCCCCCCCCCCCCCCCCCCCCCCCCCTCCCCCCCGTTAGGTCCCCCCACCCCCCCCCCCCGTCCCCCCCCCCCCCCCCCCCCTCCCCCCCCCTTGCCCCCCCCCCCTCCCCCTCCTTAGGGCCCCCCCCCCCCCCAGGTCCCCCCCCCCCCCCCCCCCCCCCCCCACCGGGTGCCCCCCCCACCTTTGGCCCCCCCCCCCCCCACCCCCCCCTCCCTCCCCCTCCCCCCCCCCCCCCCCTGTTAGGGAGTCCCCCCCCAGGTCCCCAGTACCCCCTCCCCCCCCCCCCCCCCCCTCCCACCTCTTAGGCCCCCCCCCCTCCCCCTGTTAGAAGTCCCCCCCCAGGGAGGTCCCCCCCCCCCCCCCCCCCCCCCCCCCCCCCCCCCGCCCCCCCCCCATCCCCCCCCCTCCCCCCTTCCCTTAGTCCCCCCCCCCCCCCCCCCCTCCCGCCCCCCCCCCCTTAGGTCCGCCCCCCCCCCCCTCCCCTCTTCTCCCCCCCAGGTCCCCCCCCCCTCCCCCCCCACCTTAGGTCCCCTCCCCCCCCCTCCCCCCCCCCCCCAGGGAGGTCCGCACTTAGGGTCCCCCCCCCCCCCCTCCCCCCCCCTCACCCCCCCCCCTCCCCCTCTCCCCCTCCCCCCTTCCCCGCCTCTCCCCCCCCCCCCACCCCCCCCGGTCCCCCCCCCCCCCCCCCCCCTCCCCCCCCCCCCCCCCCCCACCCCCCCGTCCCCCCCCCATCCCAGGTTCCCCCCCCCCTCCCCCCCCCCCTCTGTTAGGTCCCCTCCCCCTTCAGTTCCCCCGTCCCCCCCCCCCCATCCCCCCTCCACCCCTGTTAGTCCCCCCCCCCCCCCCCCCCGTCCCCCCCCCCCTTTGTCCTCTCCATTTCCCTCTCCCCCCCCTTCCCCTCCCCTTCACCCCCCCCCCCCCCCCCCACCCTTAAAACATTGCCACACACTGTTCGTTTGAAAGAAAGTTGCTTCTTTTTTCTCAAGTGGTGAACTTGTTTCGGCGAGTACTGTTAGAACAAAAGATCCACTTTTCCCATCACACTTTTTTTTCTGGAAGGAGATGGTGGGAGAGAGGACGTGGGGTGTGTGTGTGTGTGTGTGTGGGTGTGGGTGTGTGTGGGGTGTGGAGGGTGGGTGGTAGGTTGTGTTGGTGTTGTGAGTGTGGTGGGGTTGTGTGTGTGTGTGTGATCACATACATTTATGTATGGATGATGTATGTATGTAGACTAATACGTACTGTGGTTTGTGTGTGGGTTGTGTGTTTTGGGGGGGTGTGTGTTGTGTGTTGTTGTGGTGTGTGTGTGGTGGGTGTGCCGGGGGGGCGTGCGGGGTGTGTTTAACTTCACATCCAGCAGAAAAATAAAGTAATAAACAAAAACAAAACTTCAAACCTCACAGGTAAAAAATGCAGTAAAAAAGAAAAAGAAAAACAAAACTAAACAAAACAAAACAAATCAAAACTCCCACACCAAAAGAAAAAATACAGCACAAATAAACCAAACAAACACTCACTCAAACAAAGTAATATGACAACACAGAAACAATTTCCCCCTTCCCCGCACGATATGGCCTGCGTTTGACAATACACACACAACACATCAACACACACGCACACACACACACAAACACACGCAAACAACGCACTGACGACAACACCATAGCTACTCTCAAACAAATGTTTTCAGTCCGGCATCAGCATCCTTCTGATGCACATCTGGCCAGGGTCGTGTCGTAAGGGGCAAAGACGGACAATATTAAAACATGGACATAATGTTTCCTTCCATAATGAACATATACGTAATAATATTCTGCTTCGCGTTCGGGCTGTTCACGTAGGGTTAGCAGTGTTTGTTTGAAGTGAACGGGATGAAACGTGCGCGGTTTTGTTCGGTTGACAAGCAAACAGCCACATTGCCATCGTGGTCATGGAATGACGGTCGGGACTGTTTCCATCGTGGTTTGTTTCAGCCGTTCTGTACTTCACAACAACTCCGCAACTATCAAAATAATATGCGCGGGGCTGTGTGTGTGTGTCAAGATTGGGGTTATATGGTTTACTGGGGCCCCGAACAGTCAGTGCACCGCGCGTGTAATGTGTGTTGTGTTGTGTGTTGTGTGTGCGTGCGTGCTGTGTGTGGTGTGTGTGTGTGTGTGTGTGTGTGTGTGTGTGTGGTGTGTGTGTGTGTGGTGTTGTGTTGTGCGCGCAGCGCGCCCGTTGACAGAAACAAACATACAGACAGCTGCAGACAAACAGACAGAACAGACAGATAGAACAACGTAGTGAGCACACGACATTTGTCTTCTAACCACAATTCTACAGAAGAAGAGAGAGAGGAGAGAGAGAGAGAAGAGAGAGAGACAGACAGACAACAAAACAACAGACAGAAGACAGAGACTGAGACAGAGACAAAACAGACAGAGACCAGACAGAGAACTATAGACACAGATAGAGCACTCTATATGGACAAAGAAGAGAAGACATACACACACACACACACACACACACAACAACACACACACACACACACAACACACACACAACACACACACACATACCACACACACAACGACAAACAAGCAGGCTACACATACGCAGACACACAACCAGAGATAGAGAGAGAGAAGAGAGAGAGAGAGAGAGAGAGAGAGAGAGAGAGAGAGAGGAGAAGAGAGAGAGACTACAGTCAGAGCAAGCACGACATAGACATACAGACGCAGAAAGACCGACCGACAGACTGACTGATAGACAGAGCTTTTCTATAAAAAAAAGAGAACAAAGAAGCCTGTATAACACTATCATGCTAAAACAAAAGAAAACGCACAGAAAAACATAGCTGCTTCGTGATTTGTGAAACATACCTTTCATTCAGCTTTCAAAATTAGTCCCCAGCTTTGCCCCTTAATAAATAATATCACATATACTGGATGCGCTGATATTGCAACAATCTGTTGGAATCAATATATTGAGAAGAGAGAGAAAGAGAGAAGAGAAGAAGAGAGAGGAACGTTTGTTTGTCGATTGGCCCGTTATTAGGGTTTACCCATTCGTTGTGTCATCAACGTTGCGTGATATGGTTTACCATTATTGTTGGATCCATTATTCTGTGTAATTATGGCTTTTTTCCCTGTCTGATCAACATTGTGAGTGATGGGTTTAATGTCTGAATTGCATACTGTGGGTGATATTGTTCACACTCCTGTTGTGTGTCAAGATTGGGTGATGTGGTTTACTGGGCCCGGAATAGCTCAGTGGTAGAGCCGGGGGCCCCCGGAACACTCATCCCTTGGGGTTCGGTTCGAATCTCCGCCGGGCCGTATCGGACAGCGGGATTTTTCCCGCGGAGGTGAACAATTGTCTGACTTTCCCTTACCCATACAGTCCTTCGAATAAGACTAATTAACGAGTTTTCCTTGTGTGAACGCACGCTTAGCAAATCTAGCAACATCAACGGAAAATCCCAATCAACAACTTTCGAAGAGAAGCCAGTTTGGCCGGTGTATGATGTCACGTTACAACATAGCATGCACCTTCCCACGAAAATGGAGTATGGCGCCGTAATGGCGGGATAAAAAAAAACCGGTCATATACACAAAACTCCACTCCCTTTGTGGGGTAGAT
>CM031598.1:31548609-31558609 GCA_018398815.1 Conus ventricosus | reverse complement strand
ATTAAAAACTCCTTGAAAATGATTAAACCAGTCATCCAATCCAATTCTATCACTCAAATCCTTTCGTGCACTCACACCACCTAACGTCTTTAATTCTTTCCAAAACTCAGCTGACTTGTGCGCATTAGCTGCCAAGGATTCAGCTGTGTTTCTGCGAAATTCCTGCTTTTTCTTTCTAAGCAGTTTTTTATATTCCTTTCTACTTTTAGTGTACTCAAGTCTGTCCTTTTCAAGCGTCTTTTTCTTATTCCTCTTGCTTCTTTTAAAAATTCTTAACATTTTTTCACTTTTAACTTTAGCATCTTGACATTCTTGGTCATACCATGCGTTCTTTTCTTCTTGGGCGAAACATAGCATTTTTTAACCATACAATGTGCGGCACACTTCAAACAATCATTAAACACTTCCAAGGCGTGATCAACATCCAGGTCCAATTCTTGAGCAGCATTTTCTAATTTAATTATGTTATCTTTACTGTTAAAATTTGTTCTAAAGTCGGATTCTTTCGCTTTATCCCACAAAACTTTATTCACAATTTTCGTCTTACTACTGTCAGTTGTATTGCTAATAACCCTTTTATCAGATTCCAACAAAATTGACAAGGTAACTGGTAAGTGGTCCGAATCCACCCTATCTTTCACCGTTAAATATCTCCATTCAAATTGATAAAGCAGCTCAAAAGATGCAAGAAAATAATCCACGAGGCTGGACCCAAAATCGGATAAGAAACTACAACTGTCATCAAAACCATGTTCAACAAGTCCGTTCAAAATGCAACAGTCAAAAATATTGCAAAAGTCAAGAAGCTGTTCACCGAACTGGTTCACTTCAACATCCTGTGAATTCCTTTTGACGAATTTCCTTATCTCCTCCAAATAATCACCATCATCAGACAAACTGAAATCAAGATTTTTGTTGGCTGTGCGAGAATTTAAATCGCCAAAAATCAATGCATGAAAGTCGTCATAGGATTCGTGGAGATCAAGCATACATTTTTCTAATAACTCGATACCATATCCGTTAGGTTCTGATTTCCAAAAGGGGGAATCGTAAGGTGGAATATAGGCTGCAATAAGGAAAACATCCTTATCTGTTCTTAAAAATTCTTTTGATATTTTCAAAGTTAGAACATTATTGATATCAATGTCTATTCTTTGTACAAAATCAGAAAAACATTTTTTAACCAAGACCACAACACCCCCAGAACATCTTCCATGTCTTGATAATTTCTTAGCTTTTGATGAGTAAATATGAAAATCTTGAAAAATACTCTTGTCAATTTCACTGTCCATAAATGTTTCTGTCAGACAAACAAAATCATACTTTTGAATAAAATCGACAAACTCGTTATCAGTTAATTTTGATTGCAGTCCACAGACATTATAATTAAGAATACTAACTGGAAAATGGGGTTTTTTATGTATATTTTGTAGAAACTGACGTGGGGAATGGTCAATGTCAGGAATCCTGCACCCACAATCACTTGTGATTTGTGCCCGGCCTCTATCCTATTTCTCACCAGTGTTTGCTGCTGCTTCACCTCGAGGTGAAGGCTGTCTCGGCAAACTCCCGTCCCTGCTGCAGACACTGTTCGTTCGCACACTGCGGAAGGCATCCACAATGTTCGTCTGACTCATGGCGCGTTGCCGGCATGTCCGAGAGCGTAAGGCACGCCCCTCCTCATCCTGCTCGGTAGTCCTGGTTCCTGACACCAGTCTAGTTCTGGGGCGTGACTGTCGAGACACAGGATTTGGGTCAGAGTCTGTACTGTCCTCTTCCCCTAGACCTGTGTGCACTACTTGAGGGCAGGCTGCATTATTAGCATCATTTTCGTGCTGTTCCACAGATTGCTTGTCTTCAAATTGGTCCGGCATACGTTGATGTTGTCGCTGTTCTAACTGCCGCTGCTGTTCTGGCTTTTCCTGTTGCTGACCTGATCCTTGCTGCTGATGCGACTCTTGCTGCTTTTTTTGCTGCCATTCTTCTTCCTTTTGCAGTTGCGGCTCCTTTTCTTGCAGCTGATCTTGCTGATGTTGCTCATCTTGAATCTGTTTTGATTGTTGTTGTTTTCCTTGCAACTGTTCTTGGTGTTGCTGTTTTTGTCGTTTTTCTTGCAGCTGTTCGTTCTCTTGCTGCTGATTCTTTTGCTTTTTCTGTTCCTGTTCTTGTTGTTGAACGTTTCTGTGCTGAATCTGTTGTTCTTCTTGCCCCTGTTGCTGTCTCTCTAGGAGCTCTTTATGCTGCTGTTGCTGGATCTGTTCTTGATGTTGCCGTTGCTGGTCTAGCTGTTTTTGCTGTTTTTCCCATAGGCATCGTTTGTTGTGTTGTTGATCCTCTTCTCGCTGTCTTTCTTTATGTATTTCCCTGATTTCCTTTTGTACCCCTCTCCGTTGCAGGTCTGCTCTCTGACCATTTGGTGACCTGTGAGGTGTGGGAAGAGCATTGAACTCCTGTGGAGTGACCAGAGGACTATCGGATAGAGGGGAAAAGCCAAACCTGTGAGGCGAGGGGTTGTCACGATGCGCCATATTTTGCCGGTTCAAAAGTGGTGGCCAGTGCACTGAGTCTAGTAAAGGGAAGTGTTCGAAAACCTGTTGCTGCTGATCTGATGGGACAAATGGAGAAGATTTCCTTTCCTGCCGTAGTTGGTCTGGGGGAACATACGGAAAACGCCCCCTCCCCTGCTGCTGATCAGGGGAGACACGACGCAAGCGTTCTTCCACGTTTCCTTTTTGGTTCCTGGGGCCATGTCTCTTGTAGCTGGTGGGGCCATCATCGCTTTTTAATGACCGCTGATGGCTATCATTTGATTGCCTGGGTATGTAGTTGTGTGGCCTACCATCTACGTACAGTCTTCCGTTTCTAAATATAGGTATTTTACCTTCTTGCTTCAGTTGCTGGCACTGCTCCCTTTGACTAACAGTGAGATCTGTTGCCACTCGGATATCCTCTTGTCGGAGCCAAGCTCTGAGATCTCTGTTTTTCAGAATGTAGAGTTTGTCGTTCATGTGGCTGAAACATACGATTAAAGGACGTTGCCAGTTTCCACCTTCGTGTCTTCCGATACGATACGTATACTCAATGTCTCTGGTTGACCACCATCTGTCGGAGGAGAAGTAATTGAGCACTGCTACGATTTCGTCCGTGTCATTCGCCTCTTCCCATGCTGCTGATTCATGTATTCCAAAAAATTTCAAATTCTTTTCTCGTTTTGCCACATCTAGTTTTTCAAGTTTTTCTTCTATTTCGTTTAATCTGTCATGTAGAAAGACACTGTTTTGTTGAAGTTCACTTATGTCCCACCTGTTGTCTTTGATGTCTGTTTTTGCGCCTTGAAGATCAGCTTCGAAAATCTTGAAGGAGTTTTGAAGATTTGAAAAAAGATCATAAATTTGTCGACTAAGACTAACACCTTGAGCATGGAGGCTGTGTAAAATCTGTGAACACCTGGTTTCAAACTGCTGCTGGCTGACAGGCGACAGTTCATGGAGAGCGAAAGCTGTGTCGGTCATAATGCAGTGAATGAGAGTTCAGGTCGTACAACCTCTCCCTTCGACGGCCAGGTGAAGTGTGAGAGAGAGAGAGAGAGAGAGAGAGAGAGAGAGACAGACAGACAGACAGACAGACAGAGACAGAGACAGAGAGAGAATAGTACCAAGGCCGGATGGTTCTGTTTAACGTCCTCCAGCCTGTGCAAACAGGACATATTGGGACATGTGTTTTTACTTTAGATATAAGTAGTCATTTGGGCCGCATAGCGGTCGTCTGAAGATAGTTCAGCTGCGGTTGTTTCCAAGGCCATCGTCAGGGCCACCGGGCGGCCGTCTTCATGCTGAGTGGCGACGGTCCTGTGCCGCGTGAGGCCGACTCGGGAGATGTACGAGGCACAAGTCGCCGAGCCGCTGCACGTAGGTCATGCCCACTCTGCGCCCAATGAGGTACAATTTCCACCCTCCCCCCCCCCAAAGGGAGAGCCCTGCTAGGATGGGCAGGCCACTGGGTAGTTCGCAGAGTGGCAGCGCCTCGTCGCCAAGTGTCACGCCGCCAAGGCCGTTAGAAACAATCCCTTTTTATGTGTCGCTTTCAAACATGACCGGGTGAAAGGTCAGACAATTAATCAGACGTGGGGTCAAGCACTCAGACAATCAAACACAGACAGACAGCTGCGACAGTCCGAGCGGTCGGCACAGTTGATTCTCAATGTCAGCGTCATAGACTATAGCCCTAGTAGTGTCCGGCAGACAGGCTGCACACACCCAACGTTAATGCGCCAAGGCCTTGCTTAAGGAGTCGAATATTTATAGACTGGTGCAGCTAGATTGTTTTGAGAATGTGTGTGTGTGTGTGTGTGTGTGTGTGTGCGAGCGTGTGTGCGTGCGTGCGTGCGTGTGTGTGTGTGTGTGTGTGTGTGTGTGTGTGTGTGTGTGTGTGTGCGTGTGCGTGCGTGCGTTTTGTGTGTGTGTGTGTGTGTGTGTGTGTGTGTGTGTGTGTGTGTGTGTGTGTGTGTGTGTGATAGTTGATTCTCCTCATTTTCTTTCATATGGTCATCAAGGTACAAGCCAGCTGGGTTCCAAGCAGACAGATTACAATGAAAGGGACGGGACTATTTGGACGCTTTCAGCTTGCTGGCGCAGGGATAGGGTCACGGGTGTATGCACAGGCCTGAAACTAAGGGGAAGGTCATGTATTTGAAGATTGTTAGTGATGTCATCGGTGAAAATCTCTCCAAACAAGGGGAAAAATAACTGGTGGGGGAGTTGTTCTTTCGATCCATTATCAATTTAACATGAAATCCTGGCTCTCACATTTACGGTAGGCCTCAAAACGCTTGCATGGATTATAGAGCGTTTTGGAGTTAAATCCTAATTGGGGCATGTGGCTGGCCAAAACGAGTAAAGCTGGATTTCCTCCGCTCTCCCTGGCCAACTCCTGAGTACAGACCTGAACTGGACTGACCAACTCCTGAGTACAGACCTGAACTGGACTGACCAACTCCTGAGTACAGACCTGAACTGGACTGACCAACTCTAAGTACAGACCTGAAATGGACTGACCAACTTCTGAATACAGACCTGAACTGGACTGACCAACTCTAAGTACAGACCTGAAATGGACTGACCAACTCTAAGTACAGACCTGAACTGGACTGACCAACTCTAAGTACAGACCTGAACTGGACTGACCAACTCCTGAGTACAGACCTGAACTGGACTGGGCAACTCCTGAGTACAGACCTGAACTGGACTGACCAACTCTAAGTACAGACCTAAAATGGACTGACCAACTCTAAGTACAGACCTGAACTGGACTGACCAACTAGTACAGACCTGAAATGGACTGACCAACTCCTGAGTACAGACCTGAACTGGACTGACCAACTCTAAGTACAGACCTGAACTGGACTGACCACTCTAAGTACAGACCTGAACTGGACTGACCAACTCTAAGTACAGACCTGAACTGGACTGACCAACTCCTGAGTACAGACCTGAACTGGACTGACCAACTCTAAGTACAGACCTGAACTAGATTGACCAACTCCTGAGTACAGACCTGAACTGGACTGACCAACTCTAAGTACAGACCTGAACTGGACTGACCAACTCCTGAGTACAGACCTGAACTGGACTGGCCAGCTCTAAGTACAGACCTAAACTGGACTGACCAACTCATGAGTACAGACCTGAACTGGACTGACCAACTCTAAGTACAGACCTGAACTGGACTGACCAACTCCTGAGTACAGACATGAACTGGACTGGCCAGCTCTAAGTACAGACCTGAACTGGACTGACCAACTCTAAGTACAGACCTGAACTGGACTGGCCAGCTCTAAGTACAGACCTGAACTGGACTGACCAACTCTAAGTACAGACCTGAACTGGACTGGCCAGCTCTAAGTACAGACTTGAACTGGACTGACCAACTCTAAGTACAGACATGAACTGGACTGACCAACTCTAAGTACAGACATGAACTGGACTGGCCAGCTCCTGAGTACAGAAGAGAATGTAAATATGTTCGTTCAAGACCACCCATCTTATTTTGCACGAAAACCCCCCTTTTCACAAACAAATCACGTCCTTCTCATGTCAGTTTTTGCCAAAATTAACACCTGTTTTTGCTAAACTTATTTTTGCTAAACCCTTAATTTTTATGTCCCTGGAGAGAATGTAAATATGTTTGTTCACGATCACCAAATCCTATTTTGCACGGAAACCCCCCATTTTAAAATAACGATTACGTCGATTTTTGCTGTTTTTACGGGTTAATTTTTTAGAAAACAGGTGTTAATTTTGGCAAAAACTGACATGAGAAGGACGTGATTTGTTTGTGAAAAGGGGGGTTTTCGTGCAAAATAAGATGGGTGGTCTTGAACGAACATATTTACATTCTCTACAGACCTGAACTGGACTGACCAACTCTAAGTACAGACCTGAACTGGACTGACCAACTCTAAGTACAGACCTGAACTGGACTGACCAACTCTAAGTACAGACCTGAACTGGACTGACCAACTCTTGAGTACAGACCTGATCTGGACTGACCAACTGCTGAGTACAGACCTGAACTGGACTGGCCAACTCTAAGTACAGACCTAAACTGGACTGACCGACTCCTAAGTTCAGACCTGAACTGGACTGGTAGGGGTTTTTTGTTTTTTTTTCTTCATTCTGTTATGTGGCTTCAATGGTTCGAGTCACTTTCTGTGGGAGGTTTTCTCTTCATTTTTTTTTCAGAATGGAAGGGGAAGGGTTGGTCTTGGAGGGGGAAGGACGGAAGAGGGTGCTGTTGGAAGGGGGTGCTGTTGGAAAGGGTGCTGTTGGAAGTGGTGCTGTTGGAAGGGGTGTTGTTGGAAGGGGGTGTTGTTGGAAGGGGATGTTGGTGGAAGTGGGTGCTGTTGGAAGGGGTGCTGTTGAAAGGGGATGTTGATGGAAGGGGGTGCTGTTGGAAGGGGGTGCTGTTGGAGGGGTGTTGTTGGAAGGGGTGCTGTTGGAAGGGTGCTGTTGGAAGGGGGTGCTGTTGGAAAGGGTGCTGTTAGAAGGGGGTGCTGTTGGAAGGGGTGCTGTTGGAAGGGGGTGCTGTTGGAAGGGGGTGCTGTTGGAAGGGGTCCTGTTAGAAGGGGTGCTGTTGGAAGGGTGCTGTTGGAAGGGGGTGCTGTTGGAAGGGGTGCTATTTGAAGGGGTGCTGTTGGAAGGGGTGCTGTTGGAAGGGGTGCTGTTGGAAGGGGGTGCTTCAGGAAGGGGGTGCTGTCAGAAAGGGTGCTGTTGGAAGGGGTGCTGTTGGAATGGGTGCTGTCAGAAGGGGGTGCTGTTGGAAGGGGGTGTTTATGGAAGGGGTGCTGTAGGAAGGGGTTGCTGTTGGAAGGGGTGCTGTCAGAAGTGGTGCTGTTGGAAGGGGTTGCTGTTGAAAGGGGTGCTGTTGGAAGGGGTGCTGTTGGAAGGGCTGCTGTTGGAAGGGGTGCTGTTGGAAGGGCTGTTGGAAGGGGTGCTGTTGGAAGGGGGTGCTGTTGGAAGGGGTGCTGTTGGAAGGGGGTGCTGTTGGAACGAGGTGCTGCAGGAAGGGGGGGGGGTGCTGTCAGAAGGGGGTGCTGTTGGAAGGGGTACCGTCAGAAGGGGGTGCTGTTGGAAGGGGTACCGTCAGAAGGGGGTGCTGTTGGAAGGGGTACCGTCAGAAGGGGGTGCTGTTGGAAGGGGTTGCTGTTGGAAGGAGGTGCTGTCAGAAGGGGTGCTGTTGGAAGGGGTGCTGTTGGAAGGGGTACCGTCAGAAGGGGGTGCTGTTGGAAGGGGTTGCTATTGGAAGGGTGCTGTTGGAAGGGGTTGCTGTTGGAATGGGTGCTGTCAGAAGGGTTTGCTGTTGGAAGGGGTGCTGTTGGAAGGGGTTGCTGTTGGAAGGGGTGCTGTTCGAAGGGGTGCTATTAGAAGGGGTGCTATTAGAAGGGGGTGCTGTTGGAAGGGGGTACTGTTGGAAGGAGGTGCTGTTGGAAGGGGTGCTGTTGGAAGGGGTGCTGTTGGAAGGAGGTGCTGTTGGAAGGGGTGCTGTTAGTAGGGGTGCTGTTGGAAGGGGTGCTGTCGGAAGGGGGTGCTGTTGCAAGGAGGTGCTGTTGGAAGGAGGTGCTGTTGGAAGGGGTGCTGTTGGAAGGGGGTGCTGTTGAAAGGGGTGCTGTTGGAAGGAGGTGCTGTTGGAAGGGGTGCTGTTGGAAGGGATGCTGTTGGAAGGGGTGCTGTTGGAAGGGGTGCTGTTGGAAGGGGTGCTGTTGGAAGGGGGTGCTGTTGGAAGGGGGTGTTGTTGGAAGGGGTGCTGTTGGAAGGGGTGCTGTTGGAAGGGGTTGCTGTTGGAAGGAGTGCTGTTGGAAGGGGTGCTGTTGGAAGGGGGTTCTGTTGGAAGGGGTGCTGTTGGAAGGGGTGCTGTTGGAAGGGGTGCTGTTGGAAGGGGTGTTGTTGGAAGGGGTGCTGTTGGAAGGGGTGCTGTTGGAAGGGATGCTGTTGGAAGGGGTGCTGTTGGAAGGGGTGCTGTTGGAAGGGGTGCTGTAGGAAGGGGTGCTGTCAGAAAGGGTGCTGATAGAAGGGGGATGCTGTTGGAAGGGGTGCTGTCAGAAGGGGTGCTGTCAGAAGGGGTGCTGTTGGAAGGAAGTGCTGTTAGAAGGGGGTGCTATGGAAGGGCTGCTGTTGGAAGGGGTGCTGTTGGAAGGGGTGCTGTTGGAAGGGGTGCTGTTGGAAGGGGTTGCTGTTGGAAGGGGGTGCTGTTGGAAGGGGTGCTGTTCGAAGGGGTGCTGTTCGAAGGGGTTGCTGTTGGAAGGGGTGCTGTTGGAAGGGGTGCTGTTGGAAGGGGTTGCTGTTGGAAGGGGGTGCTGTTGGAAGGGTTGCTGTTGGAAGGGGTGCTGTTGGAAGGGGTTGCTGTTGGAAGGGGTGCTGTTCGAAGGGGTGCTATTAGAAGGGGTGCTATTAGAAGGGGTGCTGTTGGAAGGGTGGTGTCGGAAGGGGGTGCTGTTGGAAAGGGTGCAGTTGGAAGGGGGCTGTCAGAAGGGGGTGCTGTTGGAAGGGGTGCTGTCAGAAGGGGTGTTGTTGGAAGGGGTGCTGTTGGAAGGGTGCTGTTAGAAGACGGTGCTGTTGGAAGGGGGTGCTGTTGGAATGGGTGTTGTTGGAAGGGGTGCAGTTGGAAGGGTGTTGTTAGAAGGGGGTGCTGTTTAAAGGGGTGCAGTTGGAAGGGGGTGCTGTTGGAAGGGGTGTTTGTGAAAGGGGTGTTTGTGGAAGGGGTGCTGTCAGAAGGGGTGCTGTTGAAAGGGATGCTGTCAGAAGGGGTGCTGTTGGAAGGGGGTGCTGTAAGAAGGGGTGCTGTTGGAAGGGGTGCTGTTTGAAGGGGTGCTGTCAGAAGGGGTACTGTCAGAAGGGGTCCTGTTGGAAGGGGTGCTGTCAGAAGGGGTCCTGTTGGAAGCGGTGCTGTCAGAAGGGGTGCTGTCAGAAGGGGTCCTGTTGAAAGGGGTGTTGTCAAAAGGGGTGCTGTCAGAAGGGGTCCTGTTGGAAGGGGTGCTGTCAGAAGGGGTCCTGTTGGAAGGGGTGCTGTCAGAAGGGGTGCTGTCAGAAGGGGTGCTGTCAGAAGGGGGTGCAGTTGGAAGGGGGTGCTGTTGGAAGGGGTGCTGTCAGAAGGGGTGTTGTTGGAAGGGGTGCTGAAGGGGTGCTGTCAGAAGGGGGTGCTGTTGGAAGGGGGTGCTGTTGGAAGGGGTGCTGTCAGAAGGGGTGCTGTTGGAAGCGGTGCTGTTGAGAAGGGGTGCTGTTGAAAGGGGTGTTGTTGGAAGGGGTGCTGTTGGAAGGGGTGTTGTTGGAAGGGGTGCTGTCAGAAGGGGGTGCCGTTGGAAGGGGTGCTGTCAGAAAGGGTGCTGTTAGAAGGAGGTGCTGTTGGAAGGGGTGCTGTTGGAAGGGGTGCTGTCAGAAAGGGTGCTGATAGAAGGGGTGCTGTTGGAACAGGTGCTTTTAGAAGGGGGTGCTGTTGGAAGGGGTGC
>CM031598.1:31543624-31545109 GCA_018398815.1 Conus ventricosus | reverse complement strand
TGCGGGAGGGAGGGAGGGGGCAGAGAAAGGCAGCAGAAATGGTCAAAGCATTCTCCACCACACAATACATTTCACAGCGGCAAAACCGTTTGATGATGACGTCTTTTCGGTCACACAACAATGGTGTGCTTCTGATCTTTCGTCTTTTCCCAGAAAATGTTTTACCAGATTTTCTAAAACTTTGTTAGGAACAAACGATCACTTATCTCCTTAAACTGAGCACCCAGTTGGAGCAGGTAAGTGTTTATATTGCTTGTTCTTCGTTTTCATTGTCTGGAATGCTGCTTGTCTTGCCTGGAGAGGACCAGAGAGGTCGAAACGCGTCAGAGGTCGAAACGCGTCGTGTTTTGTCTGGTAATTTGTCTCTTTTGCTCGGCGGAATAGTAATTTTTTTTTTTCTTTTAGGTTTACTTTCGCAACTGTCAATGCTGCTCCCCATCTTCTCTTATGTCCTAGTATTTCCTTGTTCTTTCTCGATCTGCATTTCTGTCCGTCTGTGTCATACAGAGAGAGAGAGAGAGAGAGAGAGAGAGAGAGAGAGCAGTTTCAAAATTGCGTCCGTTTCGCTTGGCGCAGCTGTCTAAAATGGTGTGTCACAAAATAAATGAAGCGAAAATTGATTTAAGTGACGCGTTGTTTCTCTTTTTCTTTCTTTCTTTTTTCTGTTTGTCTTTTTTTTTTTATTATTATTATATATATTTTTTAATGCATTTTAAAATTTTCAATAACGTCGGTGCTCGGGCAAAACGAAACGAATCCGACAACCGCGATTTTCAGTGTAAGAGAATAACCTTAAATCAGAACTAAAGTTAGTACTGTTAGAGTAATTTCCCTGGACTCATCTTGACACGCCAACTGAACTGCGTGCCCGCGCCTGTACTTTTCAGCTGTTCAGGTTTTGTACACGATCCTTGTTTCTATTGTTGTGAAGACAGCGGAAAAGACGACAGATCTCGATCGCAGGACTGGATTGGAAATTAAGCAAGGTCTGCGAATATTAATGTTTTAATCTAAAAAAAAAAAAAAACAGTTTCAAGTGATGATGTTGCTACTGTTGGTTTTGCTCTGTCTGTCTGTCTCTGTCTCTCTGTCTCTCTCTCTCTCTCTCTCTGTATGTTTAAACTCTTTGCTGTTACCGCCTCGGGTGTCTCCTTACCCATCGTTCCAACATTCCCTCGCTCCTTTTGTGTGTGTGTGTGTGTGTGTGTGTGTGTGTGTGTGTGTGTGTGTGTGTGTGTGTGTAAGGGCAGGATGGGGGGTCATATGGTATGCAAGTGCTCAAAGAAAGGCTCAACAGTCTATGTTCCATTTTGTAATATGCAACACATGTCGAAGGCCCATTTGGAATCTATCAGCAAAACCAGCCAGCACACAGACAAACACGCAGAGCTGAAGAATAAAGGAACAAACAAGACAGACGCAGGGAGGACAATCAAAGCCCGTCTGCTGAAGAGCTGTCACCAATGGACTACGCTCCCTTACGGT
>CM031598.1:31528624-31536124 GCA_018398815.1 Conus ventricosus | reverse complement strand
AAAGGGGAAGAGGGGGGGAAAAAAGGGGGGTGGCCCAGCAGGATGCCATGGGCGAGGAGTGAAGTAAAAGAGAGAAGAGGGTGAAAGGAGAGGGTAAAAGAGAGATAGGGATAAAGAGAGAGGAGGATGAAAGAGAGGGGTGAAAGGAGAGGGTGAAAAAGAGAGTGGGATAAAAGAGGAGGGTGAAAGAGAGAGTGAGGGTGAAAGAGGAGGGTGAAAGAGGAGGGGTGAAAGAGAGAGGGTGAAACGTGGGGATAAAAGGAAGTGAGGTGAAAGAGAGGGGTGAAAGAGAGGTGAGGGGAAAGAGGGGGGTAAAAAGAGAGAGGAGGGTGAAAGAGAGAGGGTGAAAGAGAGGTGGGGTTTTGAAAGAGAGTGGGGTGAAAGAGAGAGGAGGGTGAAAGGGAGGGGAAAGAGAGAGGGTGAAAGATGGTGGGGATGAAAGAGAGGTGAGGTGAAAGAGGAGGGGGATGAAAGAGGAGGGTGAAAGGGGGGGAAAGAGGAGTGGGGGGTAAAAGAGAGAGGGTGAAAGAGAGAGTGGGGTGAAAGAGTGGGGGTAAAAGGAGAGGGGTAAAAGGAGAGTGGGGTAAAAAGGAGAGGAGGATGAAAAAGAGGGGTGAAAGGGGAGGGGTGAAAGAGAGATGGGGTGAAAGAGAGAGGGTGAAGGGAGAGTGAGGGTAAAAAGAGGAGGGTGAAAGATAGTGGGGGTAAAAGAGAGAGGCGAAAGAGAGAGTGGGGATGAAAGAGGAGGATAAAAAGAGAGAGTGGGGGGGAAAAGAGAGAGGGGAAAGAGGAGGGTAAAAGAAGAGGGTGAAAGAGAGAGGTGAAAGAGAGAGTGGGGAGAAAGAGAGGGGTTTTGAAAGAGAGAGGGGGATAAAAGATGAGGGTGAAAAAGGAGTGGGGTGAAAGAGGATGGGGTGAAAGAGAGAGTGAGGGTGAAAGAGGAGGGGGGAAAAATTTGGGTGAAAGAGAGGGGTTTTTAAAAAAAATGGGGTAAAAAAATTTGAAAGAGAGATAATAAAATAAAAGAGAGGGTTAAAAAATATAAAATTTGAAAAAATAAAAAATTAAAATTTTTAATAAAAAATAAAAAAAATAAAAAATAAAAAATAAAAATTTTAAAAAATAAAAAAATAAAAAATATAAAAAATTTAAAAATAAAAAATAATAAAAATTTTAAAAAATTTTGAAAAAATAAAAAATTAAAAAATAAAGATAAAATTTAAAAAATTTATAAAAAAGGGGTGAAGGAGATGGGGTTGAAAGAGAGAGGGTAAAAAGAGAGAGGGGGAAAGGGAGGGTGAAAAGAGATAAAAAGAGGAGAGTGGGGATGAAAGAAAAGGGGGTGAAAGGAGGGGATGAAAAGAGAGAGAGGGTAAAAAAGAAGGGTGAAAGAGAGAGGGGGGAAAGAAGAGGGTGAAAAAGAGAGAGGGGTGAAGGGAGGGGGTGAAAGAGAGGGGGGGGATGAAAAGGAGGTTGAAAGAGGAGGGTGAAAGAGGGGAAAAAGGAAAAGGTGGGGAGAAAGAGAGAGGGTGAAAGAGAGAGGATGAAAGAAGAGGGTGAAAGAGAGAGTGGGGATAAAAAAGGGAGGGTGAAAGAGGAGGGTAAAGAGGGGGGGGATAAAAGAGGGGGTAAAAAGAGAGAGTGGGGTTTGAAAAAGGAGAGGGGAAAAGAGAGGTGGGGATGAAAAAGAGGGGTGAAAGAGAGAGGATGAAAAAAGAGAGTAAAGAAAGTGGGGATAAAAGAAGAGGGTGAAAGAGAGAGGGGGTGAAAAAGAGGAGGGGGTGAAAGAGAGGGGTGAAAGGAGGGGGGAAAAGAGAGGGGGTGAAAGAGGGGGGTTGAAAGGGGAATGGGAGAAAGAGGGGGGGGTTTAAAAAGGGGTGGGGGATGAAAGGGAGAGTAAAAGAGGGGGGGGTGAAAGAGGAGGGTGAAGAGAGAGTGGGGTAAAGAGAGAGGGTAAAAGAGAGATGGGGATGAAAGAGGGGGTGAAAGAGAGAGGGGAAAGATGAGGGTAAAAGAGAGAGGGGGGGAAAGAGAAGGGGGTAAAAGCGAGAGGTGAAAGAGGGGGAAAAAAGGGAATTTTGGGTGAAAGAGAGGGGGGGAAAGGAGAGTGGGGATAAAAAGGGGGGGATAAAAGGAGGGGGTTTGAAAGAGGAGGGTGAAAGAGGAGAGGGTGAAGAGAGGTGGGGATGAAAGAGGGGGTGAAAGAGAGAGTGGGGATGAAAGAGAGAGAGGGGGGTTTTTTTAAAGGAGATGAGGGTGAAAAAGAAGGTGAGGGTAAAAGAGAGAGTGTGATAGAGAGAGGTGAGGATGAAAGAGAGGGTGGGAAAAAGAAGGGAGAGTGAGGATGAAAGAGAGAGAGTGGAGTGAAGAAGAGTGAAAGAGAGAGTGAAAGTAAAAGAGAGGCGAGGGTAAAAGAGAGAGCGAGGGTGAAAGAGGAGTGGGGAAAAAAGGAAGATGGGGTGAAGGAGAGTGAGGGTGAAAGGAGAGTGGGGGTGAAAAAGGGGGTGGGGAAAAAGAGGGAGCGAGGGTGAAAGAGAGAATAGGGAAAGAGAGAGGGGGGTAAAAGGAGTGGGGTGAAAGAGGAGTGGGGGTAAAAGGAGAGTGAGGATGAAAGAGAGTGGGGATAAAGAGAGAGTGGGGTGAAAGAGAGGGGGTAAAAAGAGAGAGTGAGGGTGAAAGAGGAGGGTGAAGAGAGAGGGGGTGAAAAGGGAGAGAGAGGGGATGAAAGAGAGGGAGGGTGAAAGAGAGAGTGAGGGTGAAAAAGGGGTTTGAAGGAGGGGGGGTGAAAGGAGGGGTGAAAGAGAGAGTGAGGGTAAAAGAGAGAGGTGAAAGAGAGGTGAGGGTGAAGAGAGGAGAGGGGAAAGAGGGGGGAAAAAAGAGGAGTGGGGGTGAAAGAGAGAGGGTGAAAGAAGGAGTGGGGGTGAAGAGGAGTGTAAAGGAGGGGGGGTTTTGAAAGAAGAGGGTGAAAGGAGAGTGGGGGGAAAAGAGAGAGGGTGAAAGAGAGAGTGGGAATGAAAGAGAGGGGAGAGGGTGAAAGGAGAGAGAGAGGGTGAAAGAAGAGGGTGAAAGAGGAGTGAGGGTGAAAGAGAGGGGGTGAAAGAGAGAGTGGGGATAAAGAGAAGTGAGGGTAAAAGAGAGGTGGGGGTAAAAGAGAGGGGGAAAAAGAGGAGTGAGGATAAAAGAGAGAGTGGGGGTGAAAGAGGAGGGGGGAAAGGAGAGGGTAAAGAGAGGTGGGGGGTGAAAAGGGAGGGTTGGAGAGAGTGGGGATGAAAGAGAGAGTGAGGGTGAAAAGAGGTGGGGTAAAAAGAGAGAGTGAGGGTAAAAAGGAGTGAGGGTGAAGGAGTGTGGGGGTGAAAAAGAGAGGGGGGATGAAAGGAGAGGGTGAAAGAGGGTGGGGATAAAAGAGTGGGGTGAAAGAGAGAGTGGGGGTTTTGAAAGAGAGAGTGGGGTGAAAGAGAGAGTGAGGGTAAAAGAGAGAGGGGGGATGAAAGAGAGAGGTGAAAGAGAGAGTGGGGTGAAAGGAGATGGGGTTTAAAAGGAGAGTGGGGGTGAAGAAGGTGGGGATGAAAGAGGAGGGTGAAAGAGAGGTGGGGATGAAGAGGAGGGTGAAAGGAGAGGGGATGAAAGAGAGGGGGTTTAAAGAGGAGGGGGATGAAGAGAGAGAGTGGGTAAAAGAGAGAGTGAAGGTGAAAGAGAGAGTGAGTGAAAGAGAAAAGATGAGAGTGAAAGAGGAGTGAAAGTAAAAGGAGGTGAAAGTGAAAGAGAGGCGACGGGAAAGAGGAGTGGGGGTGAAGAGAGAGTAGGGATAAAGAGAGAGTGAGGGTAAAAGGAGAGTGGAAAGAGAGGTGGGGTGAAAGAGAGAGTGGGTGAAAGAGAAGAGAGAGAGTGGAGGAAAGAGGAGTGAAGGTGAAAGAGAGAGTGGGGTAAAAGAGAGGTGGGGGTGAAGAGAGGTGAGGGTGAAAGAGGAGTGAGGATGAAAGAGGAGTGAGGGTGAAAGGAGAGTGAGGGTGAAAGAGAGAGGAGGGTGAAGAGGAGTGGGGGAAAAGAGGTGCGGGGCAAAAAGAGAAAAAAAGGAAGAGAGACAGGAGAAAAAGAACATGATGAGGGGAAAGAAAGGGTTGGGGGGGTTGAAAGGAAAAAAGAGAGGAGAGAGGGGGGGGGGGGGGGTGAACGGGGAGAGGTTGGGGAAAAAGGAGAGGAGAGAGATGAGGAGAGAGAGAGAGAGAGGAGAAGAAGGGGAGAAAGAGAGAGAAGAGAGAGAGAAACAAAACGAAGAAGAAATTTTTTTTAACGGGTATGAATAAGCAATTGCGCATGCTTTTTTTACCCACCCCTTTGGGGGGAGAGAAGGAGGTAAAAGGAGAGAGAGAGAGAGAGAGAAGGAGAGGGGAGAGGAGGGGAGAGAGAAGAGAGAGAGAGAGGGGGAGGGGGGGGGGGGGAGTAAGCTTTTTGTGAAACCCGTTTTTGTCGATTATCTTTCACTGGAATGCCGTTAACAAAATGGTAATAAACGGTCAACAAGTTCTCTTTAAAAAAAAAAAGAGGGGAAGAAACACTTTCGGGTTGGGGGGGGGGGGGGGGGGGGGGGGGGAAAAAAACGCTCAATAACTCGGGGAAGATTGTCCCACCTTGCCCTCCCCCCCTTACAAAGTTCTCCACTCCCCCCCCCCCTTAAACCTCTTCCCTTAAACCTCTCTCTCTCTCTCCTCTCTCTTCCTCTTCTCTCTCTCTTTCTCTTTCTTCTCTCTGTTTCTTTTTCTTTTTGGGGGAAAGATGAAACAAGTGCCATGTGTTATTTTTTTCCCCTCATTAAACAAATTTGTTCGTTCGTTCGTTCTCTTCTTTTCCTTTTCCCCTCTCTCTTCTCTTCTCTCTTCTCTCTCTTCTCCTCTTCTCTCTCTCTCTCTTTTCTCGGTTTTCGCATGGGATTTTGCTTATTAGAAGCAAAGCAGGGAATCTTTTTTTTAATTTTTTTAAACAGCGACTAAAAAGCGGAGGTTTCCATTAAATGGATGGGGGGAATTCTTTTCCCAAATGGAAATGGAAATGGGGTGTCCTGTGCGTGCCCGTACCCCCTCGTCACCCAGGGAGGCCCCCAAGGGGGTTTTCAGGACCCCCTGGCGGCGAAGACAGTGTTCTCTGGGTCCCCCCAGCCCTTGGGTGTTTCTTTTTCTTTTTTTGGTTTCAAATGATCGAAATACCAGTCGTCTCTCTTGATCCAGGCGTCCTGAAATGAGAATGTCCTCAAGCCTCGTGGAAAAACCTTTGGAAGGAAATGAGAATGTCCTCAGCCCCTGTGGAAACACATTGGAAGGTTTTACCCTCAACAGCCCGCGAAGTCCCCCAATTGGGAATTTGGGCTGCGCGTAAACCCCCTTTTTTTTCGAAAACCCCAAAACCTTTTTTTTTTTGCCCGTTTAAGCCAAATTTTAAAACAACAACAAAAAGTTTGGGACAGAGGTATTGTCGCGGGGTCTCGTCTTTTTGCCTTACAACATCATCAAACCATTGAAAATTTCCCTTTAACTGCTATCTTTTGGCCCTCTGTATGTTTGGTTTTGTAAACCTCAAATCCCTGATGAATGTATAGCAAAATAGGTTGGGTTTGACGTCAAATGTCTAAAAAAATATGATGGACTTATTTCGTTTTTGTTCCGGGAAATGGTTTAACTCACGCGGCTTTTTCCCCTTTGGTCCCCCAAACTCTGTGCCTGGTTAACCAAGTTTGTCATAAAATGAAGCTTAGATAGAATAATTATTTGCTTTTAAACAGAGAACCTGTAAAAACGTTGTTCCGTTCAAGAAATTTTCGTTTTTGAAATCAGAATTTTAAGTGTATTTTTAATGATGGGGTGTAAGCTATGCCAATTGTCTTTTTTTCAAGTGTTTTTTTGATGCACTGGGTTTTTGAATCAAAACTGCATTAAACAGGAGGGGTGTAATTATTTCCACAAACTTTTGGAAAAACGGGGGCCCCCCCCCCCCCCCCCCCCCCCCCCCTTGGGCCTCCGCAGGTTTTTCCGGCCCATGAAAAACAGATTCAACTTTGCTTTAAAGGTTAGTTACTGCTGAAAAATTTAGTAATATGTGTACCTGAAACTTTAAAAATGTCCCCCTTTTTAGGGATTTTTTTTTTATACATTGGAAAACCTTTTGAAGGTCTGTGAACACAAACCCTGTCAAAAAGTACGAATGTTTAATAGAAAAAGTCGGGGCCGTATGTAGGATCTTCAAAATTTCCCTTGTTTTTAAATTCGGTATTCCACTGGGTTTTTTCCCGACTTAATTGTTATTGTCAGGTGTACCTCGCCCCCTTTTAAAAGTCCCCCAATGAGCTATTTCTTTAATACGTCTCTCATTTTTACAGGAGAGAGAGAGAGAGAGAGAGAGGAGAGAGGGGAGAGAGAGAGAGGAGAGAGAGACAGACGACAGCCCGAAGACGACGACGACAGACGCGGGGGGAGAAAATTGGGGAAAACAACACACATACAACCACACACACACACACACAACAACACCACACACACCCACACCACACACACACACACAGAGGGAGACAGACAGAGACAGAGGACAGACAGACGGGGCGTGGGGAGATTGGGGCACAACATGTACAACAAACACACAACACACACACACACACACACACACACACACCACACACACACACCCCAAAACACACACACACACAGCGAGAGAGAGAGAGAGAGAGAGAAGAGAGAGAGAGAGAGAGAGAGAGGAGAGAGAAAGGGGAAGGGAAAGGGGGGGGGAGAGAGAGAGGGAGGACGACAGAAAAGGCAGACGAAGACAGAAAACAAGCAGGAGAGACAGACAGCAGACAGAGACAGACGACAGAAGGGCAGGAAAAGACAGAAGACGACAGACAGACGAGCAGACGCAGACGCAGACGAAGACAGAGAAGACCGGGGGGAAAAGTCTCCCTGCTGCCAGGGTGAAGGGGGAAACAAAGCCCCCTTAGGTCGAGAGTAGAGGTTTTTGGTGGGAAAAAGCTGCACAATGTGTAGAATCACGCATCGTGAAGGTGGGGAAAGAGTGTACAAAGATGTGAATCCGTCGTGACAGCTGCAGCTGATGATGTAGATTTAACAGCCTGCTCTTGTCCATCAGCCCGTTGCTCAAAACCCCACATTGAGGGGGGGGGGGGGGGGGGGGGCGTGGACCAGGTGGGGGGGGGAAAGGCTGAGAGGGAGAAAGGGGGTCTGACAGGATTGACGGTTTCGGGGTGAGAGAGAGGAGAAGGCCCGGGGGATGAAAGCGAAGAAAAAGATTATAAAAAAAAAAAGCAGGGGGGGGGGGGGGGGGGGGGTGTTGGGGGGGGTGAGCGTGGGGGGGAGAAACAGAGAGATCAGAGAGAAAGAGTGGGAGAAGACAGGAAAGACAAAGAAAAAGTGTGTGGAGGGGGGGGGGGGGGGGACTGACAGAGGGGGGTTGGAGGGGGTGAGTGTGAGGCGACAAGACAAGAGATAGAGAGAAAGGGTG
>CM031598.1:31524347-31528524 GCA_018398815.1 Conus ventricosus | reverse complement strand
AAGTTGACACATTCATCGCTAATGCTTTTGACAAACAGTTCGAACCATACACATGAAGAACACTGATCTCAGAACTAAATCCGCAGATGCTTCAGAAAAAGACTTTTTCAAGCTGATGAACAACAGTTGTTTCGAAAGACTATGGAGAATCCGCACAAGCATAAAGATGTCAGATTAGTCACCAGAGAGAACGAAGCAATTAAGCTGACTTCAAAACCTAATTATCAGGACTTCAGAAAATTTCATGATCACCTTTTTGGCATAATGATGAAAAAAAAGAAAGTCAAATTGGACAAACCTGTTTTTTATCGGTTTACTGTTTTAGAATTATCAAAGCTTTTAATGTTAGAATTTCTTTATGACTGCTTTAAACCCGTGTATCCAGAGTCCAGAGTGCTTTACACAGATACAGATAGTTTTGTTATAGATATCCCTACTGAAGATATTTATAAAGACATGGAATTAGAAGTAGCTAAAGGAGCGAGTGGATGGTATGATACATCTGATTACCCTAAAGACTCGCCTTTACATTCAATTACTAACAAGAAGGTTTTAGGAAAGATGAAGGATGAATTATCCGGAGGGGTGATTAAGGAGTTTATTGGTTTAAGGTCGAAAATGTACAGTATTTCGAGCCAGGAGAAAATCATTAAGAAAGCAAAGGAATATCTCGCAGCGTTGTGCAGTCAAACATATCACATGACAACTACAAAGAAGCATTGTTTGGCAATAAGACTTTTCATCATGACAACGTAAAACTGCGATCTAATCTACATGAGATCACACAACAGTTGTAACAAAGAAGTCGTTAGATAGAACAAACACAAAACGTGTGTTTGTTAATACAGAGTTTTCATATGCAATCGGCACTGGAGGACCGCATAAACAGGGGGTTTATATTTTCATCAACTTTTATATAAGATCAATCATAGCTTCATCCAATTCATTTAAATCTTTTCTCATGTTTGCTTGATGCGTTCGTTTTTTTTTTATTATTCAAGATATTCTTTTTCCCAATTTGGGGGTTTGAGTTTTAGGTGATCTGGATGATTTACATGCATTGATTAATCCCCGAAAATGTTTCCTTAATAGCATTACACGCATGAAATGATTCCCGTATCATTTTCAAGTCTCTTCCTTTACCATTCTTGTTTCGTTCTGCGCTTCCTTCTGGCCTTCCATTTTAAACCAAAATATGTTTACGTAAATTAATTAAAGCGGAACATGTGTCTGGCGGAATTATCTGCAGTTCTTCCTTCACAAAAGATCTTTGAGGAGCTGGTTGTTTTGTTGTGTCAGTTTCTCGTAAATAATACACGGCGGATTCATCTTTACAATTCTTTTTATTTCATACGGTCAACACTCCAAACTGGATCGGTTGCCCTGATGCGAGTGTCCCCTTCTGCTTCTCCCGGTAAATAAAGGTACCTTACTTTTAAACCAAACGGTAATAGTTTGCTGGGTTGTACTGGAGTCTTCAGCAACATTTATTGTTTTTCTTTTGATTGCTTGTACTGTTTTAGCCCTTTAAATTCTTCATTATTCATTGCGCGCAAAACTGAGGGCAATCTTCTAACCCATTCTGTGTTGCGAGAATTGTCAATCAGCTCTCTGTGATACTGGTAGGAAAAAAGTCTTTCAGCTAACTGTTTGTTAAAGTTTTCAACTAAAGCCTGTGATCTGTGAACTCCTGGAATGCCTCTTTTAATGGTAACTCTATGTTTTAACAATAATTGATTCACTTGCCCTTTAAATTCTTTTCCATCATCGACTTGAATCATGCAGGATAAGTTAAGGGACCCGTTGGTATATTAGTTGTATAGCAACAGCAACAGCAGAAGCACTCTTTTGTGTTAATGGTTCCGCATCTTTGTATCTTGAAGCTACGTCAATGACTGTGAGTGCGTACTTAAATCTTTTCGTCTAATCGTATCAGAGGTAAATATAGAAGATCCATTTGATGGGTGTCGTTCGGTATTGTATTCACAAAGTGTGGTCTCTGTATTCGTTTGGGCGCAGTAAATAAATTTGCCAAATCGCTTGTTTAGATAACCATTCTTTTGCTGTTTGTTCACTGACTCCCGCTGCTTGGCTTAGCTTTTTAATTGCTGTGATGCCCTTCCAATATCCTTTGGGCGAATAATAGATTTTGTTCATTTTTTATTCAGCCAATATTATGCGCAACAAAATACACAACGGTCATACCAACGGCAATAAACGCGATTTCTTGCATCTTTTGTTTTTCTGATGGATGATAAAAGTCGCTAAATTTTGGCGAGGGCAAATGTTTCGATTGGTTTGCCTGTTACAAGATAATATTGTTTTATTGCTTGATCAACATCTTTAAATGTGAAGCTGCATGCCCTGTTTTTTCAGTGTGTTATTAATAAAATCTAACTGCTCAATTCTCTGCTTTTCATAGCGATCTTGTGCTGCGGCTAGTTGCTCCACAGCTTTGTTATGTCTTTTTCTCTCGCCTTCATCCCGAGTTTACTAAATGCGTAATTACTACCGCTAAAAGCGAGCGCATTCACCACAGCGCCGCCTATATCACATTACGAGTGAAGCCATTTTTTATAAATGTATTTTTTTCTTACATATTTATATTGTCCGGAATTATTCCTTGCTTAACTAGAAAATCTTTCGTAGCAAACGAAGCTGCAATGATAGCAATTAGCTTTGCTGAATCCTCAAAGTCTAGTTTGCCAAGATCTGCTGGTTTAATTCTTAACAAGCTTTTACCAAGCATTGAGTATCCTACACTTAGACCTCCAATAACAGCAGAATGGTATACAAGGTTAGCAACATTTTTTCGGTGCTCATTTTTAGAAAATAAAATAATTATAATTAATAAAAAACATGAACAGTGATGATCTACTACAGCTACAAGGCAGCCTAAACCTTCCTGAACTTATGAATGACCAAGTTGATGACCAAGCTATTATGCCCAAAAAGGAGAGGCTGTATTCTTTGGCAGCAATGTGGAAAAACAAAACAGTTCCTCGGAACTGAATTCAGCATAGAACAGATTCAACAGATGTCGCCGCAAGACATTTTAAAGTATCATAACAGGTATGAAGCGCAGCTGGGGTCTAGAATGGTGAAAAGTGTGGGGCAAACGGTTCTTAGTTTGTACACTAAACTAGTCAGTAGATTTGCTCCCATTGATTCTGAACAAGATCTTACTTATGATTTAACGCAAGATCCAGTTTTAACAAAGTCATTAGAGTCTCTAGGGTGTGATCTGTATTACAGATTTGGAACATTGTTATCGCCATTAATCATGGGATTAATTACTTTTAATCATATAGACTTTATTTCCCTTCAAAATGAACGAGTCGGAAAATCAGCAGAATCAGGAAACCCTGAATCAGAAAACATTGAATCAAGTCGAGAAAGTGACCAGTAAAACACCTCATCCTGGGTGTGTTGAAGCAGGAAAAAGATTAGCGGAGTGGAACAGACAAAAAAATTAATGTTACAAAATATAGCTCATAATGAAAACATAACGCCGCCAACGCCAGAACAAGTTGATTCAATGCCAGCTATAAGAACTCCATGTAATTCAAGACCTACAGCACCAAAGTCTCATGGTATATTGAACTTAAAACTGTTGCCATTTTTGGCGTCCTTGCTGCTGCTGGGGGCGGTTATTACTGTTTATAAAATATATAAAGAATGGCAGCCAAAACAAAAGCAATCAAAAAAATCTGAACCGCTAAATACAAAAAACAACAGCACGCCAGCACCGCCAATAACAAAAGATCATTTTGATCCATTTCAGATGGAATAATATTTTAAGAACTTAATTTTAAATTTTTTTATAAAAATAGATCATGGCGTATTATAAAATGATAAAGTCAATAAATAAAGACATGGAGATCTATAAAAGACATTTCCATAGACCAGAATTGTAATCAATGCGGTTGCTTAGGATGTAAGAACTTCATTAAGATCTATGCTAACCGATCTTGCGCAGAGAACGCTGAGCAAGATATTCTCAGCGATGACGCGTTTTTTGAGGCGTGTGTGTACTATATTAGACATCTACTATTTAAGACAAAAACATAGAATGGATTGTTTTTGACAAGATAACTTGAATAAGAACTTGGTTGTACTTAGAGGATGACTTAGTTATGATCTTAGGTTAACTTGGGGATGACTTGAGGTTGACTTG
>CM031598.1:31511847-31516847 GCA_018398815.1 Conus ventricosus | reverse complement strand
GACATATTCATCAAAATTTTACTGATCTCTTTTTGTGTTATTATTAGACATACGTTACCTTATTTACATCTTGTTTTGCGTGTTCATTCGTATTTTGCCTTATTTTCAGTACTGGTACAACAGTCTGTTTCATTTTCCGTACAAAACCGAAAGAACACGTCGGTCACGTCGCTCCAGTTTTCCTTTATAGCTCGCTATGCTCACGTCTGTGTCCATAATTCCCCTGATGCGTTTTACGACGAGTACATGCATCTGAGAGTCTGAGTATAAGAGTCTATGTTCAAGACTGTCAGGCTGTGCCTTCGTGGACTGAGAGAGGAGACCCGGCAGATGCCCGTCACTCTCCATCAGACGCTGTGCAGGTCTGTGAAGACTCTGAGAAGGATCGCCCACTGCATCCCTAAAGTCAGTCTTGCCAGTCTTCGAGTGTAGCGCTGTCTGTGAAATTCTGAATCTGGTTCATTGCTGGTTTTGTCAGCATTTCTCTCCCCTTCCCGTCAGGTGTTTCAGCCCGCCTGTATGTAGTTGAAGTTGATGGTTTTTATCAGGAACGCTTTTTATCCGGCGCGCCGATGGCAAACGAAGGGGCAGGATTTTATTCTCGGTCTTGTTTACTTGACTATCCGTCTGTCTGCCAAATGAGTCAAATATAGTGCCTGAAATGGGGACGCGATCCACAGTTGCCCAAAAGACCCCATAAACGCTCAGGAATTGATGGTTTTTTTTTTCCCATTTCATTTTTTCATTTTATTTTACTTTCCCCTTATTTCTCAGACAGTTCTCATCGCCTTCTTGTTTCCAACACCGCCATCGTCGAGATTTGTTTCGAAATAGGGCGACTGCAGACGATAGTTCAAGCCAGGAAGTATAAGCAGAATTACCAGACCGCGAAACGACTGGAACAAACAAGGCACAAAACAGACTCTGTCACTTGTTTTTCGTTTAACGGTTTGAGAGCTCAACCTTTGGTCCGTTGAGATGTCAAGAGCCCTGCATTAGCCTTGGCCTGAAAGTTTGGTCACGTTTCATTTTCCTTGGCCTGTAGGTTTGGTCACGTTTCATTTTCCTTGGCCTGTAGGTTTGGTCACGTTTCATTTTCCTTGGCCAGTGGGTTTAGTCACGTTTCATTTTCCTTGGCCTGTAGGTTTGGTCACGTTTCATTTTCCTTGGCCTGTAGGTTTGGTCACGTTTCATTTTCCTTGGCCAGTGGGTTTAGTCACGTTTTGATGCGTGCTTCACACGGAAGTCTTTATCAAACTGTTAGATGATGCAGTATAGCGTTATTGTGATAGATGCCGTGGTAATCTTCTTTAAGACAAACATCTTCATTCTCACAGAAAGGAGATACATTCCCCGAAGACAGAATATCGCGGTCTACGTGGCAATCGTCCTCCCTATGTAATGCACTCAGTAATGTAGCGTTTTGATGGTGAGACTGTACATACCACATGACTTTCCCATATCTTCCCGCCATCTCTCCACTTCTACCCCCCCCCCCCCCCTCTTTTTACTCCTGACAGCATTCGTGTGTGTGTGTGTGTGTGTGTGTGTGTGGTGAGCGGATAGGGGGGAAGGGGAGACGCAAACAAACAACCGTTGTGCACGTGGAAGGAAGGTCTGTCACAATTGAGCTCGTGGGAGATTGGACTAGTTCTGCCACACTGCAAATCGAGTATTTTATTCGCCGAAAGGCAGTATGTATGTATGTATGTATGTACGTACGTACATACGCACGTGTGCGCGTGCGTCCGTCCGTCCGCACACACGCACGCACGCGCGCACGTATGTACGTATGTATATATGTACAATGACAACGATGATTTCACACACAGGCACTTACACACACGCGCACGCGCGCGTGCACACACACACACACGCGCGCGCGCGCGCGCGCGCACACACACACACACACACACACACACACCAAGTCGATCAGACCAATTTTCTTTGATCTCAGTTACTAGTCACGGCAGTCAGTCAGAAAGGAAGGAAACAAGGCAAACGGAGAGGGATGAAGGGGCGGGGGGGGGGGGGGGGGGGGGGGGGGGGGGGGGGGGGGGGGGGGGGGGGGAGGGGGGGGGAACAGCAATTTTTGTTGCCACGTGCCAACAGCTGACGTCATAATGACTGCACGCGCTCCCATGTGTTCCGCCAGCTGCAGATCGACCAATGAAGTCGGCCGCCATTTTCCGCCATCGATCGGTGCAGCTCGCCCATTGGCCCAAGGCCTGACAGCCTGCACGTGCTAACCTTGTGGGCCGGCCACGCACGGACTGAAGTCCATAGTGCTGCGCGTGCTTAACGAGGCGTGCAAAGTACGATAAGGGCTTACGGCCAGGCGGCTCCACAGCCGCTCCACCAGAACGGGTGACGTAAGATCCGGAAGAAGAAGAATTATGGGAAAATCAGGGCCATCCTGGTAATAAACCATTTTGTGTAGATCACAGCGTGGTCAACAACTTAGTAGGGGGTCACAGCGTGGTAAACCGTTTAGTAGGGAATCAAAACGTGGTAAACTGTTCAGTGCGGATCTTAACGTGGTAAACTGTTTAGTGTGGATCAGTATGGATAAACCTTTCAGTGTAGATTACAGAGTGGTAAACGACCCAGTGGAAATAAGAATGTGGTAAACCAGTTTAAATACAGATCAGAGTGGTAAACCATTTTAAATACAGATCAGAGTGGTAAACCATTTTAAATACAGATCACAGTGGTAAACCATTTTAAATACAGATCACAGATCAGAGTGGTAAACCATTTTAAATACAGATCAGAGTGGTAAACCATTTTAAATACAGATCAGAGTGGTAAACCATTTTAAATACAGACCAGAGTGGTAAACCATTTTAAATACAGATCAGAGTGGTAAACCATTTTAAATACAGACCAGAGTGGTAAACCATTTTAAATACAGATCACAGTGATAAACCATTTTAAATACAGATCACAGTGGTAAACCATTTTAAATACAGATGACAGTGGTAAACCATTTTAAATACAGACCAGAGTGGTACCACCATTTGGTTTAGGTCAGTGTGGTAAGGCGGGTTATCACAGATCACAGAATGTGGTGACTGAAATCGTTTAGTAAACATCAAAAGTGCCGTAAACTTTAATATAGATCAGTGTGATAAACCATTTAGATCAGTGTGATAAACCATTTAGATCAGTGTGATAAACCATTTAGATCAGTGTGATAAACCATTTAGATCAATGTGGTAGACCATTTAGTACAGGTCAGTGTGGTAGACCATTTAGTACAGATCAGTGTGGTAGACCATTTAGTACAGATCAGTGTGGTAGACCATTTAGTACAGATCAGTGTATGGTAAACCATTTAGTACAGATCAGTGTGGTAAACCATTTAGTATAGATCAGTGTGGTAAACTACTTGCTATAGGTCACTGACTGGTAAACCATTTGATGTAGATCAGTGTATGGTAAACCATTTAGCACAGATCGGTGTGGTAAACCATTTAGAACAGATCAGTGTGGTAAACCATTTAGTACAGATCAGTGTGGTAAACCATTTAGTACAGATCAGTGTGTAAACTATTTAGCACAGATGAGTGTGGTAAACCATTTAGTACAGATCAGTGTGGTAAACCATTTAGAACAGATCAGTGTGGTAAACCATTTAGTACAGATCAGTGTGGTAAACCATTTAGCACAGATCAGTGTGGTAAACCATCTCGTACAGAAGAACAGTGTGCGGTAAACCATGTCGTACAGAACAGTGTATGGTAATCCATTTCGTACAGAACAGTCTGCGGTAAACCATTTCGTACAGTGTATGGTAAACCATTTCGTACAGAACAGTGTATGGTAATCCATTTCGTTCAGAACAGTCTGCGGTAAACCATTTCGTACAGAACAGTGTGCGGTAAACCATTTCGTACAGAACAGTGTATGGTAATCCATTTTGTACAGAACAGTCTGCGGTAAACCATTTCGTACAGAACAGTGTATGGTAAACCATTTCGTACAGAAACGTGTATGGTAAACCATTTCGTACAGAACAGTGTATGGTAAACCATTTCGTACAGAACAGTGTATGGTAAACCATTTCGTACAGAACAGTGTATGGTAAACCATTTCGTACAGAACAGTGTGTGGTAAACCATTTCGTACAGAACAGTGTATGTTAAACTATTTCGTACAGAACAGTGTGCGGTAAACCATGTCGTACAGAACAGTGTATGATAAAACATTTCGTACAGAACAGTGTGTGGTAAAACATTTCGTACAGAACAGTGTGCGGTAAACCATTTCGTACAGAACAGTGTATGGTAAACCATTTCGTACGAAACAGTGTGTGGTAACCATTTCGTACAGAACAGTGTATGGTAAACCGTTTCATACAGAACTGTGTGCGGTACACCATTTCGTACAGAACTGTGTGCGGTACACCATTTCGTACAGAACAGTGTGCGGTAAACCATTTCGTACAGAAGTGTATGGTAAAACATTTTGTAGAGAACAGTGTGCGGTAAACCATTTCGTACAGAAGTCTATAGTTACACATTTTGTACAGAACAGTATGCGGTAAACCATTTCGTACAGAAGTCTATAGTAAAACATTTTGTACAGAACAGTATGCGTTTAACCATTTCGTACAGAACTGTGTGCGGTAAACATGTCGCACAGAACAGTGTGCGGTAAACCATGTCGTACAGAAGAGTGTGTGGTAACCCATTTAGTGTGGATTATAGTACGGTCAATCCGTTAGTGTGAGTCAATGTGGCCCACCATTTAGCAGAAGTCAGAGTACGCTTACACCACTTGCTGGATAGCCCACGAGAGGCCTATCGTCAGCTGAGAGAGTTTGTCTACGAAACCGACAGTCAAAGGGTTGGAACCAGGCTGAGGTCGGACATTGAGTGCTTGAACCCCCCCCCCCCCCCCCCCCCCCTCCGTCCACCCAGCAGTACATAGGTACCTGATTCAGGCCAGGGAGGGTTATGGCGGCGGAAGGCCCTCACCTTCCACCATGCTGTGCT
>CM031598.1:31501847-31504347 GCA_018398815.1 Conus ventricosus | reverse complement strand
CAGAGAGAAAGTACGTTTAAAAGACGAATGAGTGTCAAAAGTTTGCGGCCCCTAAACTCCAAATTTGTCCACTAGTTATTCCCAAAGCGTAGGAAATGATGAGTCAGCATCTCTCAGATTACCTGTACACGTGACCTTATACGAAGTTCAAGGTCGCTAGGGGACTCTTATATCTGTGGTTACGTAATCAAATGACGTAAAATTGAGAAAGGTTGATCTGGCCTCACTGTTTGATTTCAACATCTCATTTTCGGCAGTGTTAAGATTCCTGTTGGAAATAATAAGTGAATGCACATGTCCTTTGCATAATGGATAATCAGAGGGGAAAATTGATGCAAGGAAACAATTCTTCCGTCATAATGACGGTATCATCCAAAATGTACTTGTAAGACATTACGCATGCTCGTTTAAAACACAAGCCTGAAGAGCTCACCGTTGGTGCCTTTCCGGGAGTTGCGACTTTGTAGAGACTGGAGGACTTGCGTAGCCCTGTGATTCCCTTGGTTCTGCTGATTTTGATGGAACGCTAGTCTTCCAATATGCCTCTAAGGCTAAGTTGCTGACTGACCTCAAAACAGTATAGTTGGAGTTAATGCCCTGATAAGGTCTCCAATGTTAGAGTTTGTATGAGGATCCAGGCTTACACTAGCCTGCGTTTAATCTATCTGCTGCCTTTTGTATTTTCTACTTTCCCTCAGATCTTCTTTCCAACAGTATTTCTTTCTCTGTGGTCTTCTTTGACCCGCCATGTTTGCCGTCCTGAGTGACCTATGATGGAGGGGAATGAGATCCCAGTGGTTTAAGGAACAGGGGCTGTCGACGCGTCTCTTTGGCTGGGATCGCTTGCAGACAGGAGGCACACAATGGCCCTTGTCTGTCAGTCGGGTACCCACAGGAGGTACACAATAGCCCGTGTCTATCAATCAGGTACCCACAGGAGGCACACAATAGCCCGTGTCTATCAATCGGGTACCCACAGGAGGCACACAATGGCCCGTGTCTATAAATCGGGTACCTACAGGAGGTACAAAATGGCCCATCTCTATCAATCGGGTACCACAGGAGGTACACAATGGCCCGTGTCTATCAATTGGGTACCCCTGCAGGGGGCTGTATGAGGCAGCTCCCCAGCTGGCCAAGGTAACCCATACCTGTTCAACCGTCTGTGCCGGGAGCTGGGCGTGACCAGGGACGAATGGGATTGCTGGACTCTGCTGGGCGTGACCAGGACGAATGGGATGGTGGACTCTGCTGGGCGTGACCAGGACGAATGGGATGGCTGGACTCTGCTGGGCGTGACCAGGACGAATGGGATGGCTGGACTCTGCTGGGCGTGACCAGGACGAATGGGTTGGCTGGACTCTGCTGGGCGTGACCAGGACGAATGGGATGGCTGGACTCTGCTGGGCGAGACCAGGACGAATAGGATGGCTGGACTCTGCTGTGTATCCATCCTGAGGCAGGTGCCAGGAGTGAAGCTTCCTGACTCTGGCCCATACGTTTGACTCCATGGTGGCCGTGTAGGGGAAGGATGAAAAATGAATCTAATATATCACCGTCTACAACCCTCACTCCTATCCCCATCACCCCCAAACGACGGAGACTATATAGACCGTCCCATGAAGAAAGCCTTGATAATATCAGACACCCGAGGGAAAACAGTTGGGAGGGGGGGGGGGGGGGGGGGGGGAGGGGTTTTTCAATCTCGAAGGTAACCAGAAATTTATCAAGAAGTCAAGAAATGGGTCCTTCCTCGCTGTACGCAGATCAAAGCTCCAATCAGAGCAACCCCGGAAGGCTACGGCGTACGTGGGCCAGGAACAGCAGTCGTGGCAAAGTGGTTGCGTCGTGGACTCTGGCTGGGAGGTCATCGGTTCGATTCCCTCACAACCATTTGTTTGCGGGATTTTTTCTATCCCCATTGGCTTCTGACAAGAGCTGAGTTTGCTACAGGCTCGATTAGAAAGAAAAAACCACACAGCCGAGTTTCATCCACTTAATGGAGGTCTCTGAGGGTGTTACTTAATTTTCTGACCATCTCTGCAGATGTCTGTATCTCTCGGACCTGGTTGAAACCAGGATATATTATGAAAGTAAGCGTAGTGTACAGCCTTCCATATAGTCTCAGAGCAGAATGACACTCCATATCATCATCTTCATATTCATCATCCTTATCCTCATCGATCAGCGGTTAAAGAAAAGTTCCAGATTTTGGCATTGAATGCTCTGCTGTCCTGGTGACCTCAGTTTCGATTTCTTTTCCACGTCTGTGTCCTTGGTGAGTTCGTGTGGAAGTCTCCAGTACGGCCAGTTCACAGGGACTGTCTGTGGGCAGACGTGGTGGTGGTCCCGGGAGAGGGACGCTCACTCTGCGACTAAGAAATTACTGTCGTCAGTAGGGGGTTTTTAGTTGGTGTTGTGCTGCGTGTATTGGACCTGAACAGACACCATGAAACACCAGCGAAGTGACCACGCGGTAGTGCGATCTTTTCCTGCAGGA
>CM031598.1:31492232-31501747 GCA_018398815.1 Conus ventricosus | reverse complement strand
AGGTACCACAGGAGGCACATAGCCCGTGTCTATCAATCGGGTACCCACAGGAGGCACACAATGGCCTCGTGTCTATCAATCGGGTACCTACAGGAGGTACACAATGGCCCATCTCTATCATCGGGTACCACAGGAGGTACACAATGGCCGTGTCTATCATTGGGTACCCCTGCAGGGGGCTGTATGAGGCAGCTCCCCAGCTGGCCAAGGTAACCCATACTGTTCAACCGTCTGTGCCGGGAGCTGGGCGTGACCAGGGACGAATGGGATTGCTGGACTCTGCTGGGCGTGACCAGGACGAATGGGATGGCTGGGACTCTGCTGGGCGTGACCAGGACGAATGGGATGGCTGGACTCTGCTGGGCGTGACCAGGACGAATGGGATGGCTGGACTCTGCTGGGCGTGACCAGGACGAATGGGTTGGCTGGACTCTGCTGGGCGTGACCAGGACGAATGGGATGGCTGGACTCTGCTGGGCGAGGACCAGGACGAATAGGATGGCTGGACTCTGCTGTGTATCCATCCTGAGGCAGGTGCCAGGAGTGAGCTTCCTGACTCTGGCCCATTACGTTTGACTCCATGGTGGCCGTGTAGGGGAAGGATGAAAAATGAATCTAATATATCACCGTCTACAACCCTCACTCCTATCCCCATCACGCCCAAACGACGGAGACTATATAGACCGTCCATGAAGAAAGCCTTGATAATATCAGACACCAGAGGGAAAACAGTTGGAGGGGGGGGGGGGGGGGGGGGGGAGGGGTTTTTCAATCTCGAAGGTAACCAGAAATTTATCAAGAAGTCAAGAAATGGGTCATTCCTCGCTGTACGCAGATCAAAGCTCCAATCAGAGCAACCCCGGAGGCTACGGCGTACGTGGGCCGGGAACAGCAGTCGTGGCAAGTGGTTGCGTCGTGGACTCCTGGCTGGGAGGTCATCGGTTCGATTCCTCACAACCATTTGTTTGCGGGATTTTTTCTATTCCCGATTGGCTTCTGACAAGAGCTGAGTTTGCTACAGGCTCGATTAGAAAGAATAAAACCACACAGCGAGTTTCATCCACTTAATGGAGCGTCTCTGAGGGTGTTACTCTAATTTTCTGACCATCTCTGCAGATGTCTGTATCTCTCGGACCTGGTTGAAACCAGGATATATTATGAAAGTAAGCGTAGTGTACAGCCTTCCATATTGTCTCAGAGCAGAATGACACTCCATATCATCATCTTCATATTCATCATCCTTTAACCTCATCGTTCAGCGGTTTTATATAAGAAAAAGTTCCAGATTTTGGCATTGAATGCTCTGCTGTCCTGGTGACCTCGTTTCGATTTTCTTTCCACTCTGTGTCCTTGTGTGTTTCGTGTGTAGTTCCAGTACCGGACAGTTCACAGCGGATGTATGTGGGCGACGTGGTGGTGGTCCCGGGAAGGAGGGAACGACGCTAACTCTGCGACTAAAGATAATTACTGTCGTCAGTAGGGGGGTTTGTTGGTGTTGTGCTGCGTGTATGCTGAACAGACAAATGTGTATACAACCAGAGACTGTGAACCACGCGGGGTCGTGCAGTATACTTTCCTGACAGGAAAAGTCCTCTTCATTCCAGTTCCGAACCCGGAAAGCTTGGACCCATACTTTCGAACTATCATCCGATAGATCTGACATTTGCTTTGTAAATTAATGGAAAAAGAGGGTCAGCTGTCGACTGACAGTGTAGCGTGGTAAACGGTGGCCTTTTGACCTCATATCTTTCTCTTTTATCTTTTGTTTTTTCGACAGGATAGCCCATGGCTTAACATGGAAATCTGTTACAACCACAAAACATAATTCACCTTTACAGCAGACTCGGTTGACAACCGTGTGGAGGGAGGTTCCTCCAGGACTGAAAATCTGAGCTCTGAAATGCAATTGACATATTTTTCTTTTGAGGTTAAAGTTTTATTGAAATAATGATTTCCTTTTATAAATCTGTTTTCCTTTGTGCATTTAAACAAATTCATTTAGTAGCAGAGTTTTTGTTGTTGTTTATGTTGTTGTTGTTGCTTGTTTGTATTGGTTGGCTGGTGGTGTGTGTTCGTGTGTGTGTGTGTGTGGTGTGTGGTGTGTGTGTGTGTGTGTGTGTGTGTGTGTGTGGTGTGTTTAACAACTTTGTAACGACTGACTTTGATAAGGTGAGAGCCCTGATAATCGCCTCCCGCAGTCGGTCTGGGCTATATGCAACATGAACTGAATTTCACAGGTGATGTAAGAATATGAGATTCAACAGTGCAGCATGGCCCTATTGCCTGCCCCTCCTAAGTCGAGGGTAATGTAGGCGTTCGATGACCATATTGTAATATACATCTGATATAAATTGTAAAGCAACCAGCTTTGATTTCCAGCTTGATTAAAAGATCAAGACCAATTCGCAAAAAGAAATAAAACACTTCAACACGGAAGACACTGACAACAATCGCTCTTTGGAGTGTAGGCGGGGGGCCGGGAATTGCTCAGTTGGTTTTGTGCGCGGACTCGTGATCATGAGGTTTGTGTTTTGGTTGCTGGTCAGCGTTCTCTGGTAGATGGGAATCTTATTACGACTGTGACTTGGTTGATGGTCCCAGACAGGGTTTTTTTTTTTTATTTACCTCCTCTGGTTAGATTGCCTTATATCGACTGTGACTTGGTAGCTAGTTCAGTGTCTCCTCTGTGTGTCGGGGGGCGGGCGGGGACGGGGGTGGTACTCTCCGACGCTCCCTCGTTTATTAAAATATGTTTTCAATTATTCAGGGATGCAGGGGGTTATAGACAGAAGTATTTACGCTTTCACAACCTAAATGCGCTCTCCGCATAGCACTCGCACTCTGTCACTCAACAGCGTCGGGCCCGCACAAAGGTGACGGGATAACAATAAACCATTTCATAGAAAAGAATCAACTTTTATTCACTTGGACTCGAGCCCCCTACCCGTCACTACTCAAAACAACTATCTGTATCATACAAACATTGTAAACAGAATACAGTCAATCTCATAAATCGCATTCCCTTTTCTTCAAGCACTTTCATTAACCAGGAATGACAATATTCCACAGTTCTGTTTGACACTTATAAGATTAGATAAACATTAAAACGTCAGTAACTTGCCAGAATTCCTTTGGTTGATCGCCAGTTTCTCTAATCCACTGTACGACCACGTGAGCTGAAGCTGCCACATGTTGTGTCTCCCGATTGGCCAAATCCCAGTTGGGGGACACTGGCATTACGTAGCTTGTGTCGGCATCCCTCACAAGAGTCTACCGGTCTCCACCCGTACTTCGACATTCACTGAAAGGGCTCCTGTCGGCCTTCTCCTCTAGGTCTGCATATGGCTGCAAACACCCACGTTTTGTCTGGCAGCTCCCTTCTAGGCTACAAACATGGCTACACGTCTTGCTGTCGACGTCCCCATCTCGGGTAGAAGACTATTTCTTCTCGTCGTCGGCTTCCGAGGCTACAGCAATCTCCTTGTCTTACGTCCACACCCTGGAGACATCGGGGACAGCTACCTCTGCTTCAACGCTGTTTTTTTTGAGCCCTCTGCAAGTCGGTGCGAGTTCTATTTCCCTTAGTGAGTCGAACACTTCCTGGTTTTCCAGCACCTTATTTTCGTTCTCAATGAAAGAGAGAACCGAGTTTAACTGGCCTCAAACCAATGGAATAACTGGACTCAACACTTCACCACGATTTGTACCAATAAAATTCCCAAAGTAATTTTTATTACACCAATGGATATCACTAGTCTCCTAACACATACATCCACACCTCAGTGCTAGCGCCAACAAAAGGATTGGGCACCCAGTGGTTAATGCTTTAACCTCCTATTCAAACTCATGATCGATTCCCCCAAGCTAACCATTGAAAATAACAGCCTCGACTCCTCTACCGCCATGACTGATGCTTAAGTTTTGATACTCTATAGACAACAAGGCGCAATACCTCTAGATTGGCAGCAGCACCTTCCCATTAATTAATCAGAACAAGGTCGACTGAATGGTCAGCTGTACTCTGACAAGGCAGGTGTCGGTCTCCTTCCGTGACTGGTAACTGACACGATCGCCTTTACTTCATGGCCCACTGAGAAACCCAGTGAATAGCCAGCCAGTGGTCGGACTGGGACCACTCCTCTACCCGGTACGCCAGCAGGCCAGGTCGGAACTCCTTGTAAATTTACCTGGACTTGCGAAAAAACACTTCCCAGCACTCTCCTCCTCTGTATACGACTCGGGTATCCCCACCTGGTGTTGAATGAATTCGCCACACTTGAAGACCCTTGGATCGTGCTCTAAACAACAGCAAAACTATCCCTTTATTGCTAATGTCGAGAACATTCGGCCGCCTCATTACACCCCCGTACCTAAGAATGTTGTTCCATTCAACATTCCTCCAGGGAAACGAATGTTCTCAGATTGGATAAAATCAAACTCAACTGCATGGGTCAATAATACTGTACTTAACCTATGCTTCAAAACATCACTTCTTCTACAATCTCTACATGGATTAATGTACCCAGTTATAAAACATAAATAAGTCGATAGTACATTGATCACTCAGTCGTAAACTGGCTCACATATAAATCAAGATCTCTCTCTATAACGTTAAGCTTTACAGCATGTCCAACAATGTTAATTAATCATTCCATTACTTATAATTTAGCACAACCATAATTGGCACTAGATCACAATTCAGGTGTGTGGCCCAGCCTCCTAAACATCAAAATCAAATTCAGGACGCGTGGGACCTGCTTAAGATGTATTCAGGGTGTGGCCCCAATATGCTACTCGGCTCCACACAATATGCAGTTCAACATTTTTATCTGAATTCACTTAAAACATAAGGCATTTTTAAACTTTACCGAGATGTGGAAAAAACAACATGAGCAAACATATCAACCAGAATAATCATAAATCATTGCACGTGAGCATTGTACTGATCCCCGCTCCATATTGGGCAATGATCAAAAGCAACATATATCAAACTGGGATCAAATTACAACTTGTACATAGGTCAACCCCGCCCTATATGGGCATTGAAACAAAGTCCAATGCATACATGTAAAACTTATATCAGAAAATGAAAAAATTTCACTTGTAAAATAGGATCACTCCACCACTCGATGGGCACGCCATATAAATAATAACAACCAGCCAGCTTACATTATTTACACAGTTGCTGTCCGTTAACAGATGACTGCTCACACCACCACCACAACACAGAAGACCGTAGGCAATTGCTCCTACATTGTATGTTCTGTTGTTCACAACTAACAAGGAGACTTCAACCAGGAGGCTTTTCTCCAACCCTGATCTACTCTGCCCCCTCTCAATATTGGAACGACGTTTGTGGGCTCTCCAATTGTACCTGGCGGCAGAGAGTTTGAACATCCCAGGCTTACAAGTGAGTCCAGCGCACCTTTACACACATTTTAGTCATTTTAGGTGCCGTGTTTGAATAATCTGCTAAGCGATCCTCTTTTTGCTGTCGCCACCATTCACTGCGACGCGATCATCTTCCCTTTTCAAAATGTTAAGTGATGATCCCTAACTAATCTTATCCGGAACCAATTTCTTCTCTCTGTGGAAATTCCTTGGTTCGAATTCCCACTCGTGACATATGCCCACTACTTGATGACGCTATTGTTTACTTGTACCTTTTCCTGACATGGGATCATCTGCTCCTGGGAGCTGACTGTTTTGGCGTTCCAAGTTTCCTAACGATAGCTGGTCACCTCGACCTTCTTGCCAATGCGTTAATTTTCAGCCTCCCTGGTCCAAAACAGTTGCTGGTTCCAGTTTCTCTGTGGTCCTTGTTGGCCCGACCCTGCAGGACCCCAGACACTGTGGCTCCTACATTCTGACTGCACTCTGCAAGCGCAACAACTTTTTTAAACCAACACTACCGGCCACACATGGCCCACGGCACCGAAACTTCGGGCACCTCCTCTGGCTACGGCACGCTACTACGACATATTTCTTGGTCCACTGCACCACCACCATGGGCCACCTTCTTGGCCTACACTAGCTCCTCTGCTAGCGGCGCCTGTGCACTCCACCTGCGTTCTGTTACTTTCCTACCTTCACTGCCCTTGATTTCCTATCCACTTGACTGGCAGCTTGGCTAGGGGCTTCAGGGTGATATACCTACCCCTTAACAAAGCTGGATAGGGAAGATTTGTTTTGCACTGCTTCAGTGAGAGTACTCCTGACAAACTCCTGACTCCACTTTGACACGGGCCAAAGGTAGCGATATAATTCTCCATCTTGCATATCGCACGCAGGTGGGTTTCCCGGTATAGTCTGTCTCTCCACAAAACCGGGCTCTACCATTGCCGCTAGAGTCAGTCCTGTATCTAATAAGAGTTCAACGGCTTCCCGTTTTCACTACTGCAATGTACGCGCGCGGTGGTGGTACTCCTGCCTTGCTGTGAATTGTATCAACGGCAACCACAGGATGTATTCGAGTCCGCTACATTCCTTGGCGATATGTCCCCTCTCGGTCCACATTTGAAACATGTTGCGTTCTCACTTCAACATTCTCTTGAGTCCTAATGTTGCCTTGGGTCTTTGATTGCGTTTCTAACTGCAGGGTCTCGCTCTGTTTGTAGGGAGTAGGCGAATCACTCCCTTGACTGTGTGGGTCTGGGCATTACCGGGTTGACTGGTTCGTTCCTTCATCCATTACGCTGATCCTTGGGCAGTATTCATACATTGTCGGCTAACTTTTCACTAACTCCTAGAAATTCATTTTTCTCTTTCTGCCTAGATTACTGTGAGATCAATCCGAACAAGTGGGAGTGAATTTGTTTCCTTAAAGATCTACATCCCTCAAAGATTCAAATGTTTGTTCAATGTTTACTTAACCTTTTTTCCATTTATCAAAGAGAGCATGTAGAAGATAACGGATCGGTCGTGAGTGTAGAGCCTGATTACGAACGGTTTAGTGTACATATTTCCTTATATCTATCGGCGGTTTACTTGATACCTCTGAAAACAAGCATCGCGAACCGGACTCATAATCTGTCTGTTTTTTCCCGGTCGGAAATGCAGAAAAAAGCATCCTAGCTTTGGGTTTGTCAGCAGAGCAGATACAAATTTGTGGCCCACTGTTCTTAGGGTAAGCCATGTTCTTTTGGACAATCCTTTCAAATTGCGTAATGTAATCATCTAAATGGTCAGGTTTATCATCGAACGTTGGTTATTGATCAAGGACTGACATGTGGTGCAAAGTGCACTTTGAGTGTTTTGCTGCGTCCCGTCCCGTTCTTTCTACAATTTTAATTTTTCTAACTCAAAACTGCCTTTTCTCCCTTCTTTCTCTCCTCTTCTCTTTCCCGTTCTCTTTATCTCTCCTCTCTTTCAGGTTCTCTCTCCTCCTTTTGCCGTTCTCTCTCAAGCTTTTCCCGTTCCCTTTCTCTATCCTATTTTTCTGTTCTCTTTCTCTCTCCTCCTTTTAACGTTCCCTTTCTCTTCCTCTTTTTACCGGTCTCTTTCTCTCCTCTTTTTCCCGTTACCTTTCTTTCTCCTATTTTTCCGTTCCCTTTCTCCTCTCCTCCTTTTTTCCCGTTACCTTTCTCTTTCTCTCTCCTCTTTTCCCGTTCATCTTTCTCTTCCTCTTGTTCACCTTTTTTCTTTACTCTCTGTTCTTCCCGCTCCCTTTGTATTTTCTGAGCCACGATTTCATCGGGGCCAGTTCTCATCTACATATGCACTTCAGTTCCGGACCTTTAGTCCTAAGCCTTTTACGTATTATTTGAGGTACATCGTTTTCAGCGGACCCATATTTGTCTCAAGCACCTCTTACAGTCGAATTCATGAAGCTATCTAAACTCGATCAGCTAGTTATACAACCACAGCCCCCCCAACAAGCGAGTTTCCACACGATCAATTGTAAATAAGCGATCAAATAGTTGTGCTACAAACAATCAACATCCAACAGCTTACCAATCATGCTAGTTTCCAATATTCAAGCCCAGTCATGTAAAAAAGATCAAAATCAATCAATACACATGATAAAAGTCTTTCCTAGGTTAGAGAAATATAAATCTAGGGTTTTCCTCATTACGACAAATTTCAAATACATTGCAATGAACAAAAACCTGATTCAATATCTCTTATGGCTAATTATGTTCAATCCGGAACGACAGTCCCCAATTTTGGGACGGAATGTCTCCGACGATCCACCCTCGTATTAAAATATGATTTTCTTTATCAGGGATGCAGGGGGTTATTGACTGAAGTATTACGCTTTAACAACCAAATATGCGCTCTCGCATAGGCAAGCGACTCTGTCACTCACACGGGCCGACTAAAGGTGGCGGATAATACCATTACAAACATTTCATTGATAATAATCATCTTTTATTCTACTTGACTCGTGCCCCCTACCAGTACACTATCAACCCAAATCTTTCTGTATCATAACAACAATGTAAACAGATACAGTCAATCTCATTATAATCGCATCCCCTATCTTCATACACTCGTCATTATCAGGTAGGGTCACTATATTCACAGTTTCTGTTTGCAAACTTTTAAGCTTAAGAAAACATATAACGTCCGGTAACTTGCCAGAAATTCCTTGGTTGATCAGCAAGTTTCTCTCATCCACTGTTCGACCAACGAGAGGATGCTGCCAACACTGTTGTGTCATCCCGATTGGCCCAAATCCCTGTTGGGGGACATGGCAACGTAGCTTGAGTCGCACCCTCTCATCGAGTCTCCGGACTCCTCAGTATCTTCGACCCTTCTCCACTGAAGGGCTCTGTCGGCCCTCTCCAAAAGGTATTATCTGGCTGAAATCACCCCACCGTTTTGTCTGGCTGCTCATGTCTAGGCTCCAACAGGCTACACGTATTGCATGTCGACCGTCCCCACTCGGAGACAATTCTTCTCGTCGTCGGCTCCGAGGCTTCAGCAACATCTCTGTCATACGTCCCCAACCAGGAGTCTCACGAGGGAGACTGCTTACCTTGCTTCACGCTGGAATTTTTTGAGCCTCATGCAAGACGGGCAGATTTCACTTTCCCTTAAGTGAGTAGCAAAATTCCTGGTTTTACAAGCACCTTATATTCGTTCTCTAAGAAAGATGAGAAAACCGTGTTTTACTGGCCTCACCAAATGGAATCACTGGCTAACAAAACATCACACTGATTTGTACCAATTAAATTCACCAAGTTTTTTTTATTACACCAATGGATTCATCTTGTCAACATCCTTTACACACACACCACCAGCTGCTAGCGACCATCAAGACTTGGGCACCCAGGGTTTAATGCTAACCTCCTATTCAAATACTCATGTTAGATTCCCCCAAGATACCATTGAATAACTGCCTCGAGCTCTCTACCGCCATGAATGATGCTTCAAGTATTTACACCTCTATAGACATACAAGGCACGGCAAACCACTCGAAAGGCCGCAGCCTTCCATTCATTACTCAGAACAAGGGACGACTGAATGGTCGCTTGGTCTTACTGACTGCAGGCTGTCGGTCCACCTTCCCG
>CM031598.1:31479732-31487232 GCA_018398815.1 Conus ventricosus | reverse complement strand
GAGAGAGAGAGAGTGAAGAGAGCGAAGAGAGAGAGAGAGAGAGAGAGAGCACGTACTCATACACGCATGCATACAGCCGACGCCCTCGGGCCACGACGCACACACACACACCACTAACACACACACAACACGACAACACACACACACACACGACACACACACACACACACTCACACACAAACACACACACACACACCCACACACCACACACACAAACGGCGTGATCCACACCCATACCCACCACCTCTCTTCCTTCCGCTCCTCTGATACCCCCCAAAATAAAGTAAAAACAATGAATAAATAAAAATGAAATGAAATGAGGCATGAACATAAACAATACGCTTAAACAAGTGGGGTATCGTTTGCTCCCATAAGAAAACCTAACACAGAGTAACTTTATTTCAAGACTGGCACAGCCTTTTAAACTTGAATAGAAAGTCAAAACAAACACATAGAACGAACAATCTAATATGGGGAAACAAACTCCGTTTGGTTCATTTACTACCCTTCACTTGGCTGCTTCTGGGTGCTAGTGGATTCTTTTTTGCACTCTTGGTGTGAGAACATCCACATTATTTATGAACTGTGTTGTCTCTAATTGACGCCAGGAGCGCAGACACACCCAGCCGGGTCTCCCGATGAGTTCCGACCCAGCGGACGAAAAGGACCTCCGGAGGCAGCAATACAAATATATCTGCCTTCAAAAAGGATTGCGATGGTCCCTTCTGCCCAGCTAGTGAAGAGTTTTCATATCTGGTAAATATATTTTCTTAATTCATGTCCAGTTTTCTCCATCTTCAAACTCCCCCCCCCCCCCCCCCCCCCCTTCTCCTCCTTAAGCCAAATCTGTGCCAATTCATAACTAGAAGACAGTTCTTGTTGCCTCGCTTGTTTTTTTTCACCCCCCACTAATTAGATTTTCGTCAAGGTATTTTTTTTTTTGTTGGGTTGTGGTGTTTTTTTTTTTTTTTTTTTTTTTTTTTTTTTTTTTTTTTTTTTGGTGTCCCCTGACTTTATTCAAGTTTAAAAGGGCTGTGCCAGTCTTGAATAAAAGTCACTCATTGTTAGGATTCTTAATGGGGAGCAAAACGTTACCCACCCCACTTGTTTACCGCCTAATGAATAAATAGATAAAACTAAGTATGAAAAAATAAAAAGAAAGAAACGAAAAACACCCTCCCCCCCTCCACCTCCTCCAAAAAAAGTCCTAGACACACACATTAAAACTCCGAAACAAAAAAATTCCCCTTTTAAAAACACAAACGCAGCTGAGAACCTTCAGCTGACAGTTTCCTTCACAGAGCCCCATCATAGCTGAGCAGTGGTCATCCAAGAACATGACGACGCCTTTTCATTTTCTGTGGTGTCCAGTCAGAGAGGAAGAGTTAAGTAACAAAACAACAACAAAACAACAACAATAACCACAACAACAACGATAACGACAATGATGAGAACACCCCACTTCCACCACCACCACACCCACCAACTCAACACAAGATCACCACCACCACCACCCACCACCACCCTGAACCACCACCGACAACACAACGATCTGAACAGTCCACGTGACTGCAGCAGTCAGTGCCCCAAGTTGGTAAGGTAATGTTTGCTTATAGCCCAGCCGACCGCAAAGGGCCATAAGTGAAAGCGCCCGGCAGCTTAACGTTCTTTGAAAGAAGATGCTGTAGGGGCCATCCTCCCTGGCCCGAGTCCTTGAAGGCTCGTCCTTTGAAGATGTGCTGATGGGCATCCTAACTTGGCCGAGTCCTTGAAGCCCGTCACTTTGAAGAAGATGTTGATGGGTCATCCATACTGGCCCCGAGGTCCTTGCAGCCCGTCCTTTGAAAAGACGTTGATGGGCCTCCTAATTGGCCCGAGTCCTTGAAGGCTGTCCTTTGAAGAAATGCTGATGGGCATCCTACTGGCCCGAGGTCCTTGAGGCTCGACCTTTGAAGAAAGATGTTGATGCATCCTACTGGCCCCGAGTCCTGAGGCTCGTCCTTTGAAGACGATGCTGATGGCATCCTACGGCCCAGTCCTTGAAGCTCGTCCTTTTAAGAAGATGCTGATGGGCATCCTACTGACCCCGTCCTGAGGCTCGTCCTTTGAAGAAGCTGTTAGTGGGCATCCTACTGGCCCGAGTCCTTGAGGCCGTTCGTTGAAGATGCTGATTGTCATCCTACTGGCCCGAGGTCCTTGGGCTCGTCCTTTGAAGATGCAGATGGCATCCCTCTGGCCCGAGGTCCTTGAGGCTCGTCCTTTAAGATGCTGATGGGCATCCTAACTGCCCGAGGTCTTAGAGGCTCGTCCTTTGAAGAAGATGCGATGGGCACCTACGACCCGAGGTCCTTGAGCTCTCCTTTGAAAACTGCTGATGGGCATCCTATTGGCCCGAGGTCCTTGAGGCCCATCCTTTGAAGAAGATGCTGCTGGGCATCCTACTGACCCGAGGTCTTGAAGCTGCAGCCCTTTTAAGAGACGATCGATGGCATCCTACTGACCCAGGTCCTTGAGGCTCGTCCTTTGAAGATGTCTGATGGGGCATCACTACTGACCCGAGGTCCTTTGAGGCTCGTTCTTGAAGAAGCTGATTGCATCCTACTGACCACCAGTCCTTGAGCACGTCCTTGATGAAGCTGGCTGATGGGTATCCTACTGACCCCGAGGTCCTTTAGCTCGTCCTTAAAGAAGAAGCAGATGGGCATCCTACTGACCCGAGGTCCTAAGGACGGAAGGCTCCTGGGACCGAACATGTCCTTACACAGGAGCCGTATCCTCATCTGGATGGAAGGGGGCTGGAGGGGCGCTTCAGGCCAGCGTGACGACAGGGCGATGTCACTGCTGGCAGTGAGGTGGCTGCTTGACCATCCTGGCAACACAAACAAGACAAGAACGAGCAGTTGAGACAGGCGTGACGTTGATCAGTGACGCCGGATACAGTAAGCTGTGGCGTGTAGCCTGGGGGGGGGGGGGGGGGGGGGGGGGGGGGGATGGGGGGGGGGGGGAGGGGGAGGGGGGGGAGAGAGAAGACAACGGATTTCTTAATCTATGTTGATAGTCGCATACTGGAAGAGAAACGGGGGTGGGGGTGGGGTATCAAAAGACGGACAGAACACAGAGAGAGACAGGCAGATAGACCGCAAGCAGAAGAGAGAGAACTCAGAACTTCAGAACTCTCAGCAGCATTAAATGTACGATATTCGGACTCTTCGGTATTCGTTCCGGGTCTATATGTACATTTTCGACTTCGGTTTCGGGTCGTTTCGGCTTCGCGGGACTTTACTTACGGCGGCGGTGCGTTTTTCGGATCGGCTTGGGCCCCAATCCAAATGCCAATATCGGGAGGGAGGGTAAGGATGATAAATGGATAACTGAAGGGGAGGGGGGGGGGGACGTCAACAATGAGCATCATGTTTTCATCTTGAAAGGAAAAGCTTAGGATCCAAATAAGATACGAGACTGCAATTATCACACACAGTTTACCCTGTTACTCAACCAATGCCGTTAATAGTATGAGGCATCTGAGCAAATTAAACTACTGAATTTGGAGAGAGTGAAACAATACATCAAAAATAAATAAATGTAAAATGTTCAACCTTGAGAAGGTCAATCTTCCTGATAAAATAAGCATGAAACCGAACCTAGGACAAATTATGCCTGATGGGTGGCATTATTTAACTTTAAGCCAATTCAAGAGGTCGTAAAAATTACCAAACTCTCCAAAAACTTATTCTAAGGTCATCATACATGAATCTCTCGAATAAAAAATGGAATTCAATATTCAATTCTGGTATTACAAAAGGACATAACTATCTTGCTGTTATTAAACTATATCGATGATTTGTTTTTAAGTGGCAAGCCAATTTACTTGTGGAAACAGCAACTCGAAAGCAGTAAGTAACCATGCAACTTATATATCTTCCTCTTTTTTCGAAAATAGTTTTAAAGGAATACTATAAGTTTTGTGTTATGGGGGGTGGGGTTCTATCATAACCTATCCTCGATCTCTAATAGATCCAGTCCATCTGAATAAAGAAATCCACGGAAAGTCTTGTTTTAAAACAGACATAAAAAAGCCTTAACATCTCTTTTCCAACAACCCAGCTGCAGAGCCACACAAATTTTAAATCCAGTTTCACCTAGATTTGCCTTAAACTGAAATGCCCAACATGTCTTCCCCAGAATCTAACCTCATCACGCATACAGTAAATATAAGCATTATATGGTAATCTGTCAGGAATTCATTCGTAACCAGTTTAAAAACCAGTAACTAAGGGAATTAGTGACGGCGTTTAATATAAGTGGGACTCGACCCAAGTACACCATACACCAATTTTATTGGTGTCCTTAAGTGGTACTCCAGAAATCTTTTGCAGGCCATCAATGTGTATTTTCTTCTATTTCCTCTAATCTTTGTAGCCCCATATTTTCAAACAATATAACAAATGGTTGACTCTATACTCACAAATCTTAAAGAACTGCTTGCCTCCTTTCCTTTATATAATCTGGAAAACTCGGTTTAACTCCTCAACAGCTTTCTTACCCTGGACACAAAATGCAGCTGTACCTAATTTAGCACTGATTTTTGTTGTGAAAACAGACCCCAGATAGCAATACTTATTAACTACTTCCAATCTGAACCATTGAAATACCATCGCTCGCGGTTTTCCAAGAAACCCACCTTTCCTAAACACCATTACCTTAGTTTTTTCAATATATAACAGTTAACTGCATGTCATCACAACAAGACTTCAATACATTTACTTGGTTTTGTAAGCCCCATGGTGTTGTAGAAATTAGAGCTACAATCATCAGCAAAGAGCAAAATAAATATTTCCCATAAGGACTGCATAAAATGAACGCCATGCCTTCCTCTTTCGCTCATATGAATCTTCTAACTGTTGATAAATATTGAGAACAATGTACGGGACAAAACGCATCTTGTCTTAACACCAATCGGGCATCCAAAGAACTCGATATATCAGAATTTGCACGGACACAAAATAGTAGGGAATCGTACAATTGCTGTTTAGGGACGCTAAGAACTTCCCCTCTACTCCTTTAGTCTGATGCATTCAATTACCCTTATTGTGTCTAATAACCGAATCGAAAGCTTTTTTAAAATCCACAAAAGCAACATACAATTTTTTGCCTTTTTTGCTTAAACACTTCTGAACAATCGCATACAGATTGAAAATCTGATCAATGGTGGAGTAATCTTTTCTGAACCCAGCTTGGCTTTCTGATATTAATTGATTGTTTTCCAACCATGTGTACAATCTCGTGTTCAATATAGAAGTGTAACATTTGGATAAAATACTTAGCAAAGATATACCTCTGAAATTATCTACATTTTTCGGATCTCCCTTTTTATGAATTGGAATTATAACCGCTTTTGACCAATCTTTTGGATAGATGCCTTTATCAAAAATTGAGTTGAACAGCTTTATAATAAAAGAGTGAACCTGTCTGCCGCCATTCTTCAGCATTTCAGCTGTAATTCCATCTAATCCACACGCCTTTCCCGACTTCAGTTTATCTATTGCTCTATTTACCTCCTCTTCTGAAATACTTCTGTTTAAAACATGGTCCAGATGCTCCGTTAAATCTATTTCTGGGCCTGAGTAGCCAGTATGTGCAGCTGCGTCACTTTGGAATACTTTGCTGAGGGGCATCCTACTGACCCGAGGTCCTTTAGGCTCGTCCTTTGAAGAAGATGCTGATGGGCATCCTACTGACCCGAGGTCCTAGAGGACGGAAGGCTCCTGGACCGACATGTCCTTACACAGAGCCGTATCCTCATCGTCCTTCAGGGCCAGCGTGACGAGGGCGATGTGCTGGCAGTGAGTGGCTGCAGTGAGTGGCTGCTTGACCATCTCTGTCATCACAAACAGAGGAGCAAGAACGAGCAGTTGAGACAGGCGTGACGTGTTATCAAGTGACGCCGGTACAGTAGCTGTGGCGTGTAGCCTGGGAGGGGGGAGGGGAGGGGGGGGGGAGAGGAAGAAACGGATTTTTAATCTATGTTGATAAGTCGAATAATGGAAGAGAAACGGGGTGGGGGTGGGGTTAAAAAGACGGACAGACACAGAGAGAGACAGGCAGATAGACCCGGCAAGCAGAGAGAGAGAGAGAGAGAGAGAGAGAGAAGAGAGAGAGAGAGAGAGAGTCAGGCATCAGACTGAAGGAAGGAGGGAGAGAGACAATCGCAGAGGAGAGAGAGAGAGAGAGAGAGAGAGAGAGAGAGATGGCTGAGAACTGAGAGGCCGTGGGTGGCAGTGATGACGTCGGCAGAGCCAATCACGCCGCGACCTGACCACACGCCCTTTTCCACCCCCCTCCCACTCCCCTCTTCTCCCACCTCCCCGCATTACCTCCATCACCACCACCAGCAGCAGCACCACCAGCCTCGCCACAGCACACACACACACACACGCACGCACGCACGCACGCACGCACGCACACACACACACACACACACACACACACACACACACACACACACACACACACACACACACACACTACCTGGAACGCCGAGTCAGCAAGCGGGGCCATTGTCATCCGCCGTCACTCTCTCTCTACCTACCTTCAGCCTGCTGCCATCAGACACAGAGGTGGTGGAGGCCAGGGTCTAGGTAGGTGTTAGGCTATGCTGCTGATAATGATATTGATGGTGATGACGATGATGATGATAATGGTGATGATATGATGGTGATGATGATGATGCTGATAATGGTGATGATGATGATGATGGTGAAGATGATGATGATGATGACGATGGTGATGATGATGGTGATGATGACGATGGTGATGATGATGATGATGATGATGACGACGATGGGGTTGATGATGGTGATGATGATGATGATGATGGTGGTGATGATGATGGTGATGATGGCGATGATAATGATAATGATGATGATGATGATGATGATGATGATGATGATGATGATGATGATGATGTGCTTGCCCACGTTGTCTGCAGATGGAACATAGAGGGGGAAAAAAGAAAACCCCAAGTCAGCAAGGAAAGGCGATTGCGACACGAGGAACCCGCGGAGTGAGTCAGGCTTTGATCTGTGTCGGAATAGCGGCCTTCTGCCTTGTCGGCATGCCGCCCATGGCAACTGGGGGGTGTGTCTCTCTGTCAACCGCCGTATTTGGTAGCTCTCTTCGCCATGGAAATAGGTCAACCACCACCACCACCCTCTCCGCCCCTCCCCCCCCCCCCCCCCCACCCCGCTTTTTGCACAATACCGTGAAAATAACGGGAGAGGGGTGGGGGTGGGTTTTTTTTTTTTTGGGGGGGGGGGGGGGGGGGAGAGAAGAGGCAAGAGAAAAATGCCAGAAGAGGACGACGAGGTGAAGCGGAAATGGTCTGAGAATGGGGAAGAAGAAGGAGAAGAGGAGGAGAAGGGGGAGGAAGTAACGTACAAGATGATGAGGAAGATTGATTGATTTGGACTGATTGCTTGAATCTTGACTGGGTGAAGAATT
>CM031598.1:31464732-31469732 GCA_018398815.1 Conus ventricosus | reverse complement strand
GTTTGAGTCTAGTTTGTTTAAAGAGCATGCGTTATTTGTAAAACAGCTGTTAAGCGGGCACGACAGGGGAGGTGTTCGGGAGGCATTGTCTGTCTTGTACGTAAAACTTTAGTTCCCCACATACGCTATATTGATGATGATAGTGATTTTTGTATGTATTTTGTATTAGATAAAGAATTCTTTCAGTTTTATAAAAATACTCTGTTTGTTTGCACATATGTACCTCCTGAACATTCACCATATTATTCTGCATACGATTGTGATAATGGATTAGTATACTTGAAGAAAGTCTTGTTGACAAGATGTTTTTGTTTGATGATGCTCATATAATACTGTGGGGTGATTTGAATGCAAGGACTTCCGATTGTTCCCCTGATTACTTTGATGAAAGTAGATTGCATGACAATTATACAAAACATTCTATAGACCAGAAAGAAAAGAATGTCCCATGATACAGTAAGGAATTCTTACGGTAAAAAAATTGCTGGACCTCAGTACGGCTTTGGAACTATGTATTTTAAAGGGTTTTTGTGTCATGGTGATGAAAATGGTCAGTATACATATATAGCCGATCAGGGTGCAGTGTGAATGATTATTTCTTAACTTCTACATCTTTCTTTGATAGTGCGTGTGAATTTATGACTATGAGTGTCCTTGACAGACTAGAATCAGATCATCTGCCTCTTTTGTTGTGCTTTAATAATCAAACACGTATCACTTCCATCAGGAATTCTGTGAATAAGAGTGAAGACATATTCATTGATAAATATAATGGATTTCATCATATGCGCAGACATTTTTGACTCGGTGAACTCGAATAAAGTAAAAAAAAAAAAAAAAAGAGTTAGAAGTTGCCACAGACTTAATCAATGTTGATGTTAACAAAGCAATAGATAGGTTTAACAAGATTGTTAAAGACCAGGCAGGACATATGAGGAAACGAATACCGATACATAAACAGTCAAGCAAGGATGGTTTGACCACGAATGCAAATCAAACAAACGAAAAGTGAAAAGACTTCATATATGTTTAAGCGTTCACTGGATAAAAATGACCGAATTAGATTTTGTATAGCTAGAAGAGAATACAAAACATGATTATGAGGAGAAAGAGGAACGAAATGAATCAATGTTAAAGGAACTGCTTGATTCTGTTAAATGCCAGAAGACATTTGGGAAACGGTTAAGAAATTCTCTCGTAAAAAAACACAACCACAAAATAACATATCCATTGATCAGTGGTTTGGTCATTTAAAGATATTATTAGATAAGGAACACATGATTTTCCAGATTATATTACAGTAGAGGACGGTGATGAGATATATGACAGGCCAATATCTAGGGACGAAGTAATGATAGCAGTTAGAAAGCTGAAGAATGGTAAATCGGCTGGACCTGATGATTTAATTGGAGAGTTCTTTCAAAAACGCCGGGAGCCAGTGTTAATGTTTTTAGTGAAATTATTTAACCATTTATTCAATAATGGAATCTATCCAGATGACTGGACTGAGTCAACTATTATACCACTTTTAAGAAAAGCGAAGTCAATGACATGAACAATAATTACAGAGGTATATCATTGTGTAATATAAAGTAGTAAGTTTATATAGCTCAATAATCAACAGCAGATTACAAGAGGGGGTAAATTTAAATAACATAACTGGGGAACATCAAGCAGGGTTTAAGAAGGACTACTGTACGATAGATCATATATTTCCCATTGCTAGCTGCCATTCAGAAACAGTTTTGCAAAGAATCAAAAGTTGTATGTTGCAGTTGTAGATTTTGAGAAAGCTTTCGACTCCATTTCTAGAAGTTTGTTATGGCCTGTGTTGCTAAAAATAGAGTCAGTGGTAAATTATATAGATGCATTAAGAGTATGTATAGAGATGTAAAGGCAAGGATAAGAAGTGGGGGTAAATTATCAGATGTTGTGAATTGCACAAGGGGAGTAAAGCAAGGTGATGTTTGCAGCTTTTCGTTGTTCGTCAACGAACTTGCACTAGAAATTATAGAAAATGGCAAACATGGTGTGTCCTTTGATTTGATAGAGTTGTTCATATTACTTTTTGCGGATGATATTATCTTGTTATCAATATCAGTTGTTGGTCTACAAAAACAGTTGAATAGTTTGTATGCAGCGCAATGAGACTGGAGCTAAAAAGTGAATATGGAGAAAACAAATATCATTGTTTTTCGCAAGGGAGGGTATCTAGCTAGAAAATGAACATTGGATGTATGGAAATGAGCCAGTAAAAGTAGTAAACGTATATAAAGTATCTGGGTATATTCTTTTCAACCAGGCTGAGTTTTACCATGCATGTAGAGATATAGTTAACAGAGCAAAAAGAGCTGTTCTAATGATACTTAATGTAATGTATAAGCTTGACTGTAGTTCGTTTTAAATATATTTAAAAAGTTGTTTGATTCACAAGTTCAATCAATTTTACAATATGGGGCTGAAATATGGGCGTTCGAAAGCAGCATGTTTATCGAAAAGCTGCATTTGTTTGCCATGAAACGCTTTTTGAACGTTGACAGTCGTACTCCTAATGTTTTGGGTATATGGAGAGATGGGGAGATATCCTATCTATTTAAATTCATACGTTAAATGCATCAGTTATTGGCTAAAATTGACAAGGATGGAAAATTACAAGTTACCATTTTAAAGCGAATAAAGTGTTATATGATCTTGATATTAATGGAAAGAAGACGTGGGCCACAAATGTTCGTAAGTGCCTATATTCTTATGGTTTTGCTTTTGTATGGGATTACCAAGGGTCGAAAATATTGCAGCTTTTATTAAATGCTTTAAACAAAGGATCATCGACTGTAGGTGGCAAGACAGGCGTAAATCATATGCACACCAGTGACCGATTTGCTGAATATAGGGCATTTAAGACAACAAATCTTGTGGAACCGTATGTAGAAATTGCTATGAATGATATGTAAAAGTGCTCTAACAAAACTAAGATTTGGTGTGTCAGATATAGCCAGCCACCGATTTAGACACAGTGGAAAAACAGATGAAGTTTTGTGTCGCTTGTGTCATGTTTCTAAGGAAGATGCCATTCATATTATTCTGTGTTGCCCTGTTCTTCATGATTTGAGGATAAAATATATTCAGCCCAAGTATTATAATGACCCATGTCGGTTCAGGTTTAATCTACTTATGGCATGCAGAAATGAGTGTGTATTATCTAATGTAGCACTATTCACTTATAAAGCTTTAAAACGTTTGTGTACTGCTTCAACATAAAAGTACTATTGATGGACCACATACTAATGACATTTTTCCCCCTTTGTTTAGCTTTGTTATGCTTCACATATTTTTGTTAAGTGCATGACAAATGCTTATGACCAGTGTCTAAATTCCATGTTATGTATGTATATTATATATATATGTGTGTGTGTGTGTGTGTGTGCGTGTGAGATTATATGAGTCGGTGAACGACCCCTCCCCTTCAGATAGGGGGCCCAGGCCTAAATCTGAATAAACATTCGCATCGCATTCTCTCTCTCTCTCTCTCTCTCTCTCTCTCTCTCTCTCTCCGATCATTCATGAAGCATCGTTGCTGTTGCTACCACGTCACTCATTCCGCCCTCGCCCCTCCTCCACCCCCCCCCCCCCCCCCACCCCACCCCCCAGCCCTGCCCAATCTCCCATTCCCTCTCCGTCCTCCTCTCCGACACAGCCACACCCATACAAGTCGTGTGGCAGGCTCAGCCGCCCCCTACCAGCAGTCCGCAGGGAGCTGTCAACGTCAGGTCCCCGCCAAGGGAGACTCCGCCCCGCTGTGGAGTGATGTCGGCTGTGTCCCACGCATGGTCCGTGGAGACCCAGCCCCGCTGTGGAGTGATGTCGGCTGTGTCCCATGCTGGTCCATGGAGGGCTCCGCCCCGCTGTGGAGTGATGTCGGCTGTGTCCCATGCATGGTCCGTGGAGACTCCGCCCCGCTGTGGAGTGATGTCGGCTGTGTCCCATGCATGGTCCGTGGAGACCCAGCCCCGCTGTGGAGTGATGTCGGCTGTGTCCCATGCATGGTCCGTGGAGACTCCGCCCCGCTGTGGAGTTTATGTCGGCTGTGTCCCATGCATGGTCCGTGGAGACCCCAGCCCCGCTGTGGAGTGATGTCGGCTGTGTCCCATGCATGGTCCGTGGAGACTCCGCCCCGCTGTGGAGTGATGTCGGCTGTGTCCCATGCATGGTCCGGGAGACCCAGCCCCGCTGTGGAGTGATGTCGGCTGTGTCCCATGCATGGTCCGTGGAGACTCCGCCCCGCTGTGGAGTGATGTCGGCTGTGTCCCATGCATGGTCCGTGGAGACCCAGCCCCGCTGTGGAGTGATGTCGGCTGTGTCCCCATGCATGGTCCGTGGAGACCCAGCCCCGCTGTGGAGTGATGTCGGCTGTGTCCCATGCATGGTCCGTGGAGACCCAGCCCCGCTGTGGAGTGATGTCGGCTGTGTCCCATGCATGGTCCATGGAGACTCCGCCCCCCTGTGGAGTGATGTCGGCTGTGTCCCATGCATGGTCCGTGGAGACTCCGCCCCGCTGTGGAGGGGATGTCGGCTGTGTCCCATGCATGGTCCATGGAGACTCCGCCCCCCTGTGGAGTGATGTTGGCTGTGTCCCACGCATGGTCCGTGGAGACTCCGCCCCGCTGTGGAGTGATGTCGGCTGTGTCCCACGCATGGTCCGTGGAGACTCCGCCCCGCTGTGGAGTGATGTCGGCTGTGTCCCATGCATGGTCCATGGAGACTCCGCCCGCTGTGGAGTGATGTCGGCTGTGTCCCATGCATGGTCCATGGAGACTCCGCCCCGCTGTGGAGTGATGTCGGCGTGTCCCCACGCATGGTCCATGGAGACTCCGCCCTGCTGTGGAGTGATGTCGGCTGTGTCCCATGCAAAGGTCCGTATCCAGATACCTCACAAACATACCCAGATCACAGCGGATCTAGCCTGTGTCGCCGGGGGACGGCTCCTGGAGATGTGGGGCGAT
>CM031598.1:31452232-31457232 GCA_018398815.1 Conus ventricosus | reverse complement strand
CCGTCATTCGCACAATGGACATGGTACAAAGCCGTCATTCGCACAATGGACATGGTACAAAGCCGTCATTCGCACAATGGACATGGTACAAAGCCGTCATTCGCACAATGGACATGTACAAAGCCGTCATTCGCACAATGGACAAGGTACAAAGCCGTCTTCGCACAATGGACATGGTACAAAGCCGTCATTCGCACAATGGACATGGTACAAGCCGTCATTCGCACAATGGACATGGTACAAGCCGTCATCGCACAATGGACATGGTACAAAGCCGTCATTCGCACAATGGACATGGTACAAAGCCGTCATTCGCACAATGGACATGGTACAAAGCCGTCATTCGCACAATGGACATGGTACAAAGCCGTCATTCGCACAATGGACATGGTACAAAGCCGTCATTCGCACAATGGACACAAGGTTTACAACAAGCCGTCATTCGCACAATGGACATGGTACAAAGCCGTCATTCGCACAATGGACATGGTACAAAGCCGTCATTCGCACAATGGACATGGTACAAAGCCGTCATTCGCACAATGGACATGGTACAAAGCCGTCATTCGCACAATGGACATGGTACAAAGCCGTCATTCGCACAATGGACATGGAACAAAGCCGTCATTCGCACAATGGACATGGTACAAAGCCGTCATTCGCACAATGGACATGGTACAAAGCCGTCATTCGCACAATGGACATGGTACAAGCCGTCATTCGCACAATGGACATGGTACAAAGCCGTCATTCGCACAATGGGCATGGTACAAAGCCGTCATTCGCACAATGGACATGTACAAAGCCGTCATCGCACAATGGACATGGTACAAAGCCGTCATTCGCACAATGGACATGGTACAAAGCCGTCATTCGCACAATGGACATGGTACAAAGCCGTCATTCGCACAATGGACATGGTAACAAAGCCGTCATTCGCACAATGGACATGGTACAAAGCCGTCATTCGCACAATGGACATGGTACAAAGCCGTCATTCGCACAATGGACATGGTACAAAGCCGTCATTCGCACAATGGACATGGTACAAAGCCGTCATTCGCACAATGGACATGGGACAAAGCCGTCATTCGCACAATGGACATGGTACAAAGCCGTCATTTCGCACAATGGACATGGTACAAAGCCGTCATTCGCACAATGGACATGGTACAAAGCCGTCATTCGCACAATGGACATGGTACAAAGCCGTCATTCGCACAAAGGACATGGTACAAAGCCGTCATTCGCACAATGGACATGGTACAAAGCCGTCATTCGCACAATGGACATGGTACAAAGCCGTCATTCGCACAATGGACATGGTACAAAGCCGTCATTCGCACAATGGACATGGTACAAAGCCGTCATTCGCACATGGACAAGGTACAAAGCCGTCTTCGCACATGGAATGGACAAAGGTCATCGAAAAGGACATGGTACAAAGCCGTCATTCGCACAATGGACATGGTACAAAGCCGTCATCGCACAATGGACATGGTACAAAGCCGTCATTCGCACAATGGACATGGTACAAAGCCGTCATTCGCACAATGGACATGTACAAAGCCGTCATTCGCACAATGGACATGGTACAAAGCCGTCATTCGCACAATGGACATGGTACAAAGCCGTCATTCGCACAATGGACATGGTACAAAGCCGTCATTCGCACAATGGACATGGTACAAAGCGTCATTCGCACAATGGACATGGTACAAAGCCGTCATTCGCACAATGGACATGGTACAAAGCCGTCATTCGCACAATGGACATGGTACAAAGCCGTCATTCGCACAATGGACATGGTACAAAGCCGTCATTCGCACAATGGACATGGTACAAAGCCGTCATTCGCACAATGGACAGGTACAAAGCCGTCATTCGCACAATGGACATGGTACAAAGCCGTCATCGCACAATGGACATGGACAAAGCCGTCATTCGCACAATGGACATGGTACAAAGCCGTCATTCGCACAATGGACATGGTACAAAGCCGTCATTCGCACAATGGACATGGTACAAAGCCGTCATTCGCACAATGGACATGGTACAAAGCCGTCATTCGCACAATGGACATGGTACAAAGCCGTCATTCGCACAATGGACATGGTACAAAGCCGTCATTCGCACAATGGACATGGTACAAAGCCGTCATTCGCACAATGGACATGGTACAAAGCCGTCATTCGCACAATGGACATGGTACAAAGCCGTCATTCGCACAATGGACATGGTACAAAGCCGTCATTCGCACAATGGACATGGTACAAAGCCGTCATTCGCACAATGGACATGGTACAAAGCCGTCATTCGCACAATGGACATGGTACAAAGCCGTCATTCGCACAATGGACATGGTACAAAGCCGTCATTCGCACAATGGACATGGTACAAAACCGTCATTCGCACAATGGACATGGTACAAAGCCGTCATTCGCACAATGGACATGGTACAAAGCCGTCATTCGCACAATGGACATGGTACAAAGCCGTCATCGCACAATGGACATGGTACAAAGCCGACATTCGCACAATGGACATGTACAAAGCGTCATCGCACAAATGGACATGGTACAAAGCCGTCATTCGCACAATGGACATGGTACAAGCCGTCATTCGCACAATGGACATGGTACAAAGCCGTCATTCGCACAATGGACATGGTACAAAGCCGTCATTTCGCACAATGGACATGGTTTCAAAGCCGTCATTCGCACAATGGACATGGTACAAAGCCGTCATTCGCACAATGGACTGGTACAAAGCGTCATTCGCACAATGGACATGGTACAAAGCCGTCATTTCGCACAATGGACATGGGACAAAGCCGTCATTCGCACAATGGACATGGTACAAAGCCGTCATTCGCACAATGGACATGGTACAAAGCCGTCATTCGCACAATGGACATGGTACAAAGCCGTCATTCGCACAATGGACATGGTACAAAGCCCGTCATTCGCACAATGGACATGGGACAAAGCCGTCATTCGCACAATGGACATGGTACAAAGCCGTCATTCGCACAATGACATGGTACAAAGCCGTCATTCGCACAATGGACAGGTACAAAGCCGTCATTCGCACAATGGACATGGTAAAAAAGCCGTCAATTCGCACAATGACATGGTACAAAGCCGTCATTCGCCAATGGACAATGGTACAAAGCCGTCATTCGCACAATGGACATGGTACAAAGCCGTCATTCGCACAATGGACATGGTACAAAGCCGTCATTCGCACAATGGACATGGTACAAAGCCCTCATTCGCACAATGGACATGGTACAAAGCCGTCATTCGCACAATGGACATGGTACAACGCCGTCATTCGCACAATGGACATGGTACAAAGCCGTCATTCGCACAATGGACATGGTACAAAGCCGTCATTCGCACAATGGACATGGTACAAAGCCGTCATTCGCACAATGGACATGGTACAAAGCCGTCATTCGCACAATGGACATGGTACAAAGCCGTCATTCGCACAATGGACATGGTACAAAGCCGTCATTCGCACAATGACATGGTACAAAGCCGTCATTCGCACAATGGACATGGTACAAAGCCGTCATTCGCACAATGGACATGGTACAAAGCCGTCATTTTGCACAATGGACATGGTACAAAGCCGCATTTACGCTACAAAGCCTCATTTCGCTTTACAAAGCCGTCATTCGCACATGACTGGTCAAGCGTCATTCTGACTGGTGTACACAGCTGTCTTCTCACTGTCTGTCGGTCTTCGACATGTGACTGTCAAATGTCTTCTACTGTCTCTCTCTCTGTCTTCCCGTTTGTCTCTCTCTCTCTTGTCTCTGTCTGTCTGTCTGTCTGTCTGTCTCTCTCCCTTCCCATAACTGTTTTGGTGCGTCCTCCCACACACACATGTAAACACAAACATATACACAGCTATAGCTATATTTATATCACACACACACACACACACCACACACACACACACAAAACACACACATACACACACATACACGCACACACAGAAAACACATAGACATACACACAGAAACACACACACACACACACACACACACACACACACACACACACACACAGAACACTGATGGCTCAAGACATTTTCTCATGAAGAGGGAGAACAGTTCATCGATAAATTCATGTCACTCTCTTTCAACTGGTACAACACTGTAGTCACCAGTGAGGTCTTTTCCACACGACAAACGTCTAAGGAGCGAAAGTCATGGTGGGATCGATACAAACAATGTCATTTTCTTCGCCAGTCTAAGCCTGTTGTCGTTCTGGTGGGTGTTTCTGTACAGTGTGAGACAGGTCCCCTCCAACTACCTCACCTCCCCCACGCCCACTCCACTCTCCAGTCGGCAAGAACACACGAGGTCATAGGTGTGGACGTTACACCTTAATAGAACTAAGCAAACAGTCCCGTCACTTCAAAGAGGTCCGCCGAATAGCCGGCCTCACAGGACAGACGATTGACTACGGCCGTGATCCATTTAGTTTGTCTTATGAGGGTTGCGTCGAAGTAGTGCGTTCCCTCTTTTCTTCGTTTGACTAACAAGTTTGTCCTGAGTTTGACTTGGGGCACGTTCAGGTGAGAGTGAGAGAGAGAGACACACACAGACAGACAGACTGACCGATCACTGTGATAGCGTGAGAGACATCATCAACCTGATGTAGTATGTCCTTGTCTTATGTGGGTTTCATGTGTGGGTGACAGTCGAGGTGTGTGTGTGTGTGTGCACGTATGGGAATGTGTTTATGTGCACATGCGCGTGAGCAAGCACACACTCGCATGCACATGCATGGATGTACGCACACACACACCGCCCCCCCCCCCCCCCCCCCCCCCCCCCCCCACATATATATATATATAAACAAACCTTGCTCTTATGTCTTAGATTGAAGAAATAGGGGTAGATAAGCATTCATACTGCAGTGGTAGATGATTCTGCCTAACTATGTGCTTGAGTGGTGAATGGGAAAAAAAATGCTTCTCAC
>CM031598.1:31434732-31442232 GCA_018398815.1 Conus ventricosus | reverse complement strand
GCCAACGTTGTGTGAGTCATGTATTGTTTTTTTCACAGAACTGAAAATATTTGCCAACGTTGTGAGTCAGTGTATTTTTTCACAGAACTGAAAATAGTTGCCAACGTTGTGTGATCAGTGTATGTATTTTCACAGAACTGAAAATAGTTTTGCCAACGTTGTGTGAGTCAGTGTATTGTATTTTCACAGAACTGAGACTGCTTTCCTGTTCCTGCATTTGTTAATATAATTATCAAGTGCCCGCTCCTCTCCCTCCCCCCTCCCCCTTATTCCTCTCATATCTGTCTTCTGTCTGTCTTCTCTCTCTCTCTCTCTCCCCTCTCTCCCTTTTCTCTCTCCTCTCTCTCTCTCCTCTCTCTCTCTCTCTCTCTCTCTCTCATCTGATTTTCCACAAGCACACACACACACACACACACACACACCCCAAACACAACGCGCGCGCGTTTTTCACACGCAAGCATGTTTTTCTACCTCTCCTCTCTCCCCTCTCTCTCTCTCTCTCTCCTCTCTCTCTCTCACTCTCTCTCTCCCCCTCTCTCTCTTCTCTCTCTCTCTCTCTCTCTGTGCCTGTCTGTCTGTCCGGCGCGCTGTCTGCCTGCCTGCCTGTCTGTCTGTCACCCACACACACACACAACACACACACCACACACACACACACACACACACACCACACACACACACACACACACACACACACACACGCCGCGCACGCGCGCGCACGCACGCACACATCCTCATTTTTCCTCCTCCCCGTCCGTCGCGATCGCCACCCCACTTCACCCCCCACCCTCTCCTCACCTTCACACCTCACAGCCCTGTCACACCCCCTACTTCCCCTCCACCCCCCCCCCCCCCTCCCCTTCACTACCTCACAGCCCTTCCACACCCCCTACTTCCCCTCCACCCCCCCTCCTCCCCTTCCCCACCTCACAGCCCTGTCACACCCCCTACTTCCCCTCCACCCCCCCCCCCTCCTCCCCTTCACACCTCACAGCCCTGTCACACCCCCTACTTCCCCTCCACCCCCCCTCCTCCCCTTTACACCTCACAGCCCTGTCACACCCCCTACTTCCCCTCCCCCCCCCCTCCTCCCCTTCACACCTCACAGCCCTGTCACACCCCCTACTTTTTCCCCCCCACCCCCCTCCTCCCTTCACACCTCACAGCCCTGTCACCACACCCCCTACTTCCCCTCCACCCCCCCTCCTCCCCCCTTTAAAACCTCACCGCCCGTCACACCCCCTACTTCCCCTCCACCCCCTCCCCCCTTCACACCTCACAGCCCTGTCAACCACCCCCTACTTCCCCTCCACCCCCCCTCCTCCCTTCACACCTCACAGCCCTGTCACACCCCCTACTTCCCTCCACCCCCCCTCCTCCTCCCCCTTTACACCTCAGAGCCCTGTCACACCTCCTACTTCCCCTCAACCCCCCCCCCCTCCCCTTCACACTTCACAGCCCTTCACACCCCCTACTTCCCCTCCACCCCCCCTCCCCCCCCTTCACACCTCACAGCCCTGTCACACCCCCTACTTCCCCCCACCCCCCCTCCTCCCCTTCACACCTCACAGCCCTGTCACACCCCCTACTTCCCCTCCACCCACCCTCCTCCCCCCTCACACCTCACAGCCCTGTCACAAACCCCCCACTTCCCCTCCACCCCCCCTCCTCCTCCCCTTCACACCTCACAGCCCTGTCCACAACCCCCTACTTCCCCTCCACCTCCCCTCCTCCCCTTCACACCCCACAGCCCTGTCACACCCCCTACTTCCCCTCCACCCCCCCCCTCCTCCCCTTCACACCTCACAGCCCTGTCACAACCCCCCTCCCCCCCCCCCCTCCTCCCCTTCACACCTCACAGCCCTGTCACACCCCCACTTCCCCTCCACCCCCCCTCCTCCCCTTCACACCTCACAGCCCTGTCACACCCCCTACTTCCCCTCCAACCCCCCCCCCCCCCTCCCCTTCACACCTCACAGCCCTGTCACACCCCCTACTTCCCCTCCCCCCCCCTCCTCCCCTTCACACCTCACACCCTGTCACACCCCTACTTCCCTCCACCCCCCCCCCCCCTCCTCCCCTTCACACCTCACAGCCCTGTCACACCCCCACTTCCCCTCCACCCCCCTCCTCCTCCCCTTCACACCTCACAGCCCTGTCACACCCCCTACTTCCCCTCCACCCCCCCCCTCCCCCCTTCACACCTCACAGCCCTGTCACACCCCCTACTTCCCCTCCACTCCCCCCTCCTCCTCCCCTTCACACCTCACAGCCCTGTCACACCCCCTACTTCCCCTCCACCCCCCCTCCTCCTCCCCTTCACACCTCACAGCCCTGTCACAACCCCCTACTTTCCCCCCCACCCCCCCCCTCCTCCCCTTCACACCTCACACCCTGTCACACCCCCTAAATTCCCCTCCACCCCCCCTCCTCCTCCCCTTCACACCTCACAGCCCGTCAAAACCCCCTACTTCCCCTCCACCCCCCCCCTCCTCCCCTTCACACCTCACAGCCCTGTCACACCCCCTACTTCCCCTCCACCCCCCCTCCTCCTCCCCTTCACACCTCACAGCCCTGTCACACCCCCCACTTCCCCTCCACCCCCCTCCTCCTCCCCTTCACAAACCCCACACCCTGTCACACCCCCTACTTCCCCCCCCCCCCCTCCTCCCCTTCACACCTCACAGCCCTGTCACACCCCCCCACTTCCCCTCCACCTCCCCCCTCCCCTTCACACCTCACAGCCCTTCACACCCCCCACTTCCCCTCCACCCCCCTCCTCCCCCTTCACACCTCACAGCCCTGTCACACCCCCACTTCCCCCTCCACCCCCCCCTCCCCCTTCACACCTCACAGCCCTGTCACACCCCCTACTTTCCCCCCCACCCCCCCTCCTCCCCCCTTTACACCTCACAGCCCCGTCACACCCCCTACTTCCCCTCCACCCCCCCCTCCTCCCCTTCACACCTCACAGCCCTGTCACAACCCCCTACTTCCCACCACCCCCCCTCCTCCCCTTCAACACCTCACAGCCCTGTCACACCCCCTACTTCCCCTCCACCCACCCTCCTCCTCCCCTTCACACCTCAGCCCTGTCCCCAAACCCCCCTTTCTTTTCCCCCCCACCCCCCCTCCTCCTCCCCTTCACACCTCACAGCCCTGTCACACCCCCCCACTTCCCTCCACCTCCCCTCCTCCCCTTCACAACCTCACAGCCCGTCACACCCCCTACTTCCCCTCCACCCCCCCCCTCCTCCCCTTCACACCTCACAGCCCTGTCACACCCCCTACTTCCCCTCCACCCCCCCTCCTCCCCTTCACACCTCACAGCCCTGTCACACCCCCTACTTCCCCCACCCCCCCTCCTCCCCTTCCCCACCTCACAGCCCTGTCACCACCCCCTACTTCCCCCCCACCCCCCCCCCCCCTCCTCCCCTTCACACCTCACAGCCCTGTCACACCCCCTACTTCCCCTCCACCCCCCGCCTCCTCCCCTTCACACCTCACAGCCCTGTCACAAACCCCCCACTTCCCCCCACCCCCCCCCCCCTCCTCCCCTTCACACCTCACAGCCCTGTCCACACCCCCACTTCCCCTCCACCCCCCCCTCCTCCTCCCCTTCACAAACCTCACAGCCCTGTCAACACCCCCTACTTCCCCCCCCCCCCCCCCCCTCCTCCCCTTCACACCTCACAGCCCTGTCAAAACCCCCTACTTCCCCTCCACCCCCCCTCCTCCTCCCTTCACACCTCACAGCCCTGTCACACCCCCAAATTCCCCTCCACCCCCCCTCCCCTCCCCTTCACACCTCACAGCCCTGTCACAAACCCCCCACTTCCCCTCCACCCCCCCCTCCTCCCCTTCACACCTCACAGCCCTGTCACACCCCCTACTTCCCCTCCACCCCCCCCTCCTCCTCCCCTTCACACCTCACACCCTGCACACCCCCTACTTCCCCTCCACCCCCCCCTCCTCCCCTTCACACCTCACAGCCCTGTCACAACCCCTACTTCCCCTCCACCCCCCCTCCTCCTCCCCTTCACACCTCACACCCTGTCACAAACCCCCCACTTTCCCCCCCACCCCCCCTCCTCCCCCCTTCACACGTCACAAACCCTTCACACCCCTACTTCCCCTCCACCCCCCCCCCCTCCCCTTCACACCTCACAGCCCTGTCACACCCCCTACTTCCCCTCCACCCCTTCCCCTCCTCCCCTTCCCCCCTCACAGCCCTGTCACACCCCCACTTCCCCCTCCACCCCCCTCCTCCCCTTCACACCTCACAGCCCTGTCACACCCCCTACTTCCCCTCCACCCCCCCCTCCTCCCCTTCACACCTCACAGCCCTGTCACACCCCCCCTACTTCCCTCCACCCCCCCTCCTCCCCTTCACACCTCACAGCCCTGTCACACCCCCTACTTCCCCTCCACCCCCCCCTCCTCCCCTTCACACCTCACAGCCCTGTCACACCCCCTACTTCCCCTCCACCCCCCCTCCTCCCCTTTACACCCACAAGCCCTGTCCCCACCCCCTACTTCCCCTCCACCCACCCTCCTCCTCCCCTTCAAAACCTCACAGCCCTGTCACACCCCCTACTTCCCCTCCACCCCCCCTCCTCCTCCCCTTCACACCTCACAGCCCTGTCACACCCCCTACTTCCCCTCCACCTCCCCTCCTCCCCCTTCACACCTCACACCCTGTCACACCCCCTACTTCCCCTCCACCCCCCCCCCTCCTCCCCTTCACACCTCACAGCCCTGTCACACCCCCCACTCCCCTCCACCCCCCCCCTCCCCCTTCACACCTCACAGCCCTGTCACACCCCCTACTTCCCCTCCACCCCCCTCCTCCCCTTCACACCTCACAGCCCTGTCACACCCCCTACTTTCCCCCCCAACCCCCCCCCCCTCCTCCCCTTCACACCTCACAGCCCGTCACAACCCCCTACTTCCCCTCCACCCCCCGCCTCCTCCCCTTCACACCTCACAGCCCTGTCACACCCCCTACTTCCCCCCACCCCCCCCCCTCCTCCCCTTCACCCTCACAGCCCTGTCACACCCCCTACTTCCCCTCCACCCCCCTCCTCCTCCCCTTCACACCTCACAGCCCTGTCACACCCCCTACTTCCCCTCCACCCCCCCCCCTCCTCCCCTTTACCCCTCTCACAGCCCTGTCACAAACCCCCCACTTTTCCCCTCCACCCCCCCTCCCCTCCCCCTTTACCACCCACACCCTGTCACACCCCCTACTTCCCCCCACCCCCCTCCTCCTCCCTTCACACCTCACAGCCCTGTCACACCCCCCTACTTCCCCTCCACCCCCCCCCCTCCTCCCCTCACACCTCACAGGCCCTTCCCACCCCCTACTTCCCCTCCACCCCCCCTCCTCCTCCCCTTCACACCTCACAGCCCTGTCACCCCCCCTACTTCCCCTCCACCCCCCCCTCCTCCCCTTCACACCTCACAGCCCTGTCACACCCCCCTACTTCCCTCCCCCCCCCCCCTCCTCCCCTCACACCTCACAGCCCTGTCACACCCCCTACTTCCCCCCACCCCCCCTCCCCTCCCCTTCACACCTCACAGCCCTTCAAACCCCCTACTTTCCCCCCCACCCCCCCTCCTCCCCTTCACACCTCACAGCCCTGTCACACCCCCTACTTCCCCTCCACCCCCCCTCCCCCCTTCACACCTCACAGCCCCGTCACACACCCCTACTTCCCCTCCACCTCCCCTCCTCCCCTTCACACCTCACAGCCCTGTCACACCCCCTACTTCCCCCTCCACCTCCCCCCCTCCCCTTCACACCTCACAGCCCTTTCACAAACCCCCTACTTACCCCTCCACCCCCCCCCCTCCTCCCCTTCACACCTCACAGCCCTGTCACACCCCCTACTTCCCCTCCACCCCCCCCTCCTCCCCTTTACACCTCACAGCCCTGTTCACACCCCCTACTTTCCCCCCCACCCCCCCCTCCCCCCAACACCTCACAGCCCGTCCACACCCCCTACTTCCCTCCACCCCCCTCCTCCCCTTCACACCTCACACCCTGTCACACCCCCTACTTCCCCTCCACCCCCCCCTCCTCCCCTTTACACCTCACAGCCCTGTCACACCCCCTACTTCCCCTCCACCCCCCCTCCTCCCCTTCACACCTCACAGCCCTGTCACACCCCCTACTTCCCCTCCACCCCCCCTCCTCCCCTTCACACCTCACAGCCCGTCACACCCCCTACTTCCCCTCCACCCCCCCCCCTCCTCCCCTTCACACCTCACACCCTCCCCACCCCCTACTTCCCCTCCACCCCCCGCCTCCCCCCTTCCACCTCACAGCCCTGTCCCCACCCCCCCACTTCCCCTCCACCCCCCCCCTCCTCCCCTTCACACCTCACAGCCCTGTCAAAACCCCCTACTTCCCCTCCACCCCCCCTCCTCCCCTTTACACCTCACAGCCCTGTCACAACCCCCTACTTCCCCCCCACCCCCCCCCCCTCCTCCCCTTCACACCTCACAGCCCTGTCACACCCCCTACTTCCCCTCCACCCCCCCCCCTCCCCCCTTCACACCTCACAGCCCCCGTCACACCCCCTACTTCCCCTCCACCCCCCCCCTCCTCCCCTTCACACCTCACAGCCCTGTCACACCCCCTACTTCCCCTCCACCCCCCCCCTCCTCCTCCCCTTCACACCTCACAGCCCTTTTCACACCCCCTACTTCCCCCCACCCCCCTCCTCCCCTTCACACCTCACAGCCCTGTCACAACCCCCTACTTCCCCTCCACCCCCCCCCCTCCTCCCCTTCACACCTCACAGCCTGTCACAACACCCCCTACTTCCCCTCCACCCCCCCTCCCCTTCATACCTCAGAGCCCTTTCACACCCCCTACTTCCCCTCCACCCCCCCCCCCCTCCTCCCCTTCACACCTCACACCCTGTCACACCCCCTACTTCCCCTCCACCCCCCCTCCCCTTCAAACCTCACAGCCCTGTCCACCCCCTACTTCCCCTCCACCCCCCCTCCCCCCTCACACCTCACAGCCCTGTCACACCCCCTACCCCACCCCCCTCCCTACCACTCTGCCACAATCCCCATTCCTCCCCCCCCCCCTTCCCAACCCCCATCCCCACCCCCCACCCCTGTTTTCCCTTTTTGTCCCCGCAGACTTAGCGTATGACATCACTCTTGGGCCCTAACGCGACACTCGTCGTGTTGACCCGTGGAGAGAGAGAGCGGTTACTTCCCTTTCGTTAGACCAACACATCCCGGGGGCCACCACGCCGGGACACACTCCCCGTCAATTCATCCTGTAAAGGCCCTAGAAGTAGAAGCATTGTCCACTGGGTTTTCTTGACTGTTTGGGTCTGAGTCTGTCTTGGTTCTGACTTTGGGTCCCCCCCCCCCCCCCACTCCACCCATCCTTCCCCCCCCCCCCCCCCCCCCCCCGCGCTGAAACTGACTGTGGACATCCGCTTTGAATGATTGTAGCCGTTATTGAACTGCTTG
>CM031598.1:31397232-31422232 GCA_018398815.1 Conus ventricosus | reverse complement strand
GTCGGTCCCTGTGACCCCGGGACCAGGTCAGCCGGGCAGGTCTGCGTGGCTTTTGGGGTTAATGCTTCTTATCTTGTGACCTGTCTCGGTTCGAATCCCTTTCTCAGTAAAGAGACCCATGTCATTGTCTACCTCTGTGCGGCGGCAAACACGCAGGGAAATTGTAGGTGCTGTTTGGGGCGGTGCACATTTGGAAATGTGCACGTTGCCATCGTTTGGTGTGTGCACTTGGGGGGGGGGGGGGGGGGGGGGGGGGGGGGGGGGGGGGGTTATATAGTAGGACGCTTTATTTTATCGACAACGCAATGGAGAGTACGTGTGTTGCCATTATTGTTGGTGTGCACGTAGGATATAAACAGAATGCCACTTTAGGGCTTAATCGGGGCATGTGTTGCAATGTTGTTGGTGTACACTTGGGGGGTATTGTAGGTTGCCATTTTATCGACATACACATAGGGATGTGCAGGTTGCTATTTCATGGGTATACACGTAGGGGTAGTAAGTTGTCCATTTCATCAGTATACACATAGGGGGATGTAAGTTTGTCAGTTTTCATCAGTATACACATAGAGGGTATGTAAGTTGTCAATTTATTTTGGCATACACATGGACAGTATGCCTGTTGCTTTTTATTAGTATACACATGGGACTATGCAGGTGCCATTTTGGGAGTCGACACGGGGAAGAATGTAGGTTTTCCATTTCAGTGGTGTACACTTTTCAAATATGCAGGTTAAACATTTTAGCGGTGCTTTACATGGTGAGTACAAGGTTGCCCCTTTTGGCGGTAACTAAGAAAAGTATTAGGTTGCCATTTTGGCGTGTACATATGAAAAAGTATGTGGTTGCCCATTTTGGCGGTGTACATATGAGAAGTATGTAGTTGCCATTCTGGCGGTGTACATATGAAAAGATGTAATTGCCATTTTGGTGATGTAGGGCCTACATAAGGGAAGTATGTAGGTTGCCATTTTGGCGGTGTACGTATATGAAGTATGTAGATTGCCATTTTGGTGATGTACATAAGGGAAAGTATATTTGTCATTTTGGCAGTTTTACATATATGAAGTATGTAATTGCCATTTTGGCATGTACATATGAGAATATGTAGGTTGCCATTTATGTGATGTCCATATTAGAAGTATGTATTTTTGCCATTTTGGTGATGTCCATATTAGAAGTAATGCAGGTTGCCATTTATGTGATGTCCATATAAGTATTAGGTTCCATTTGGTGTGTACATATGCGAAGAAAGTAAAACTGCCATTTTGGTGGTGTACACATGGGGAAATATGTAGGTTTGCCATTTTGGCGATATGTTCGTCGGAATGTATTCGTTGCCCTCGTGGCGTTTAAACATAGGTAATATGTCGGTCACAATTTGGGCGGTTTTACACATGGGGAGTATATAGGTGGTGTTTACAGCGTTGCGAAACAAAATAACACAGCGAAACAAAACAAAGCATCGGCAATAGAACAAGCATTTGGGGCAGGGAAAAGGGGGGGGGGGGTTTGGGTGGGGATGGGGACAAAAACAAGGAGTCAAAGCATAATGAAACAAAAGACAACATCGACAAAATAAAACAAAGTGTGGCGAAAAAAAAAGCGACAGCAAAGGATCGGGAAACAAACCCAAAGCAGGCGAAAATAAAAAAAGGACAAAGATAACAAAGCAGGCGAACAGAAACAAAGACGAAGATAACCCAAAACAAGGGTGAAAAGAAACAAAGGACAAAGTTAACAAAGCAGGGCGAAAGAAACAAAGGACAAAGTTAAACAAAGCAAGGCGAAAAGAAACAAAGTAAAAAAGAAACAAGCAGTGCGAATAGAAACAAAGTACAAAGATAACAAAGCAGGGGGAAAAGAAACAAAGGACAAAGATAACAAAGCAGTGCAAAAAGAAACAAAGGACAAAGATAACAAAACAGGGCGAACAGAAACAAAGGACAAAGAAAACAAAGCTGGGCAAAAAGAACCAAAGGACAAAGATAACAAAGCAGGGCGAAAAGAAACAAAGGACAAAGATAACAAAGCAAGCACGGAGGCAGCAGGCCAACGCCATCTTTGATGCATGCTCATTTTTCTTGTTTGATGAAGTAAATCCTGATTGAACACAGGATGCTTTCTAACTGTCCCCTCCTCTCCCACAACACACACGTACTCTCTCTTTCTCTCTCTCTCTCTCTCTCTCTCTCTCTCCTCTCTCTCTCTCTCTCTCTCTCTCTCTCTCTCCTTCTTCTTTTCTGCTTCTTTTTCTTCTTCTTCACACACACACACACACACACACACACACACACACACACACTGACGTATTCTTAATCACAATTCCGCTAGAAAATCAGTAACTCAGTCTCTCTCTCTCTCTGTCTCTGTCTGTCTGTCTGTCTGTCTGTCTCTCTCTCTCTCTCTCTCTCTCTCTCACTCTCTCTCTCTCTCTCTCTCTCTCTCTCCCCACGCTTTCAGACAGAGAATATGAGTGGGAAAAACAAACAAACAAACAAAAGCAAGAAAGAAACCAAACCTGGTTACAAAACAACAGGTCGATAATGAGAAGCAAGCGAAAGCGGTCAGGTCGTGGTCAGACAAAGCAGGCCACTGATCACCGTAGGGGCTGCCCACACAGGTAGATTACCGCTCGACCAAGAGGTCAATTGTGTCAGCGTCTGTCACTGACCAGCCAGTCGATGACCTGCTGCTGGGGGGAGGGTGTGTGTGTGTGTTGGGGGGGGGGGATGTCTTACCGCAGCCAAATAGACGTGTCGTTGACCGGTGTATGTAGGGTGGTGGTGGTGGTGGAGTATGGGTAGATTACCGCTCGACCAAGAGGTCAATTGTGTCAGCGTCTGTCACTGACCAGCCAGTCGATGACCTGCTGCTGGGGGGGAGGGGTGTATGTGGGGGGGGGGGGGGATGGGGGATGACTTTACCGCAGCCAAATGGGACGTGTCGTTGACCGGTGTATGTAGGGTGGTGGTGGTGGTGGAGTATGGGGGTGGGTGTGGGGGGGGGGGATGTCGTTCATATCATCGTGTTCAGTGTTCAGGGATCTGCCTGAGGAGGGTCAGGTACGTTCTAGGGTGGTTGGCACGCTAGTGTTTGTCTGTGTCAAATGTGTGTGTGTGTGTGTGTGTGTGTGTGTGTGCGTGCGTGCGTGCGTGCGTGCGTGCCGCGCGCGCGCGCGCGTGTGTGTGTGTGTGTGTGTGTGTGTGTGTGTGTGTGTGTGGTGTGTGGTGTGGTCGGCGCGCGCGCGCACGCCCGTGTGTATGTGTGCTTGTTTGTGTTGCGTATGTGTGTGTGTATGTGTGTTTGGGTAGGTGTGTGTGCGTGTTCGGGCATGTGTGTGTGTATGCATGCGCGCGCGCGCACGCTGTGCGTACCTGTATACTTGCGTGCTTTCGAGCGTGCCTGCGTGTGTGTGATTGTCTGTATGTCTGTATTTGTGTCTGTGTCTGGGTGAATGCGACCCAATGTTAATCTAACGATTACCCGTTTCTGTCAATACTCGTTCGTGTTTGGGCGCGCAGGAAAGTGGAGAAAGAAAGGGCGAGGACCGGGAAATAGGGGAGGTGTGAGGTGTAGGTGGGGGGGGAGGGGGGAGAGGGTTGCGAGGCAGAAAGTGTAAAGGGGAGGACAAGCCCCCCCCCCCCCCCCCCCCCCCCCCCCCCCCCCCCCCCCCCCCCCCCCCCCCCCCCCCCCGTGCAAAGTGAGATTTGAGCTCATAATTGGTCCGGAATCAACCCCCCCCCCCCCCCCCCCCCGCCCTGTTTCCCTAAACCCTTCGACACTGGCGTTTGCTGGGTCTCAACGTGCTTGGCGTTCCCTTCTGTCGTTCTCATAATACAGGTAGAAGTCATATCAGGCTCCACGTGTGAGTCTGCTGATCAAATGATGTTGATAATTACAGGGGTTACTAGAAACGATCTTTTTCTGCACTTTACCTGACAGGATCGGGATTGAAACGCTCATGGTCACAGTTTCGTCCGTGGCTATAGTGCCAGTCGAATGATTAGAAAGAACGCGTTGTTGTTATTTGACTGATTGTTTGGTTGGTTGTTTGTTTTTCCCAAGAACATGCTTTCTTTTAGTGTTGTGTGTGTGTGTGTGTGTGTGTGTGTGTGTGTGTGTGTGTGTGTGTGTGCGTGCACGCGCGTGCGCGTGTGTGTGTGTTGTCCATTATTGTTATCTTTGTCGTGTGTGCTTTTTCTTGAGTTATTTGGTTCTTTCCATCCTACAGTGTTTTCTTCCTTGCATTCTCTTTCCTTCACTGTTTTTCTTCCTTCTTTCTGTCTTCCCCTTCAGCCTGTCCCTCCTTGGTTTCGTTTCCCCTCCGGTCTTTTCTTCTTTCATTTCTTCTTTCTTCACTTCTTCCTACCTATTTCTTTTGTCCTCTGTCAGCCTGTCTGTCTGTCTGTCTCTCTGTTTTGTTCCAGACACACGCAATCTCTCTCTTGATTCCCACAATAAGCTGCTGGCCTACCCACCCCTACCTACCCTTTCCCAACCTCCTCCCCCCCCCCCCCCCCCCCGGTCCTGCTCCCCCTCTTCCTCCCGACGTTTGACTTCTGTCCTCCCCTCTCTTCCCTTTCACCCCCACCCCCACTCATTTCACACACATACACAGATACATATACACACCCATCCACTCATACGCACTCGCACACACACACACACACACACACACACACACACACACACACACACGCACACGCACACGCACACATACACAATACACACACACACGCACGCACACACACTACGCACGCGCGCGCCCGCACACACACACACACACACACACACACACACACACACACACACACACACACACACACACACACACACACACACACACACATATATATATGTATTCCTTTTTAATACTTGTTTTAACATATATATATATATATATGTATATATATATATATATATATATATATATATATATATATATATATATATACATACACAGTTACTCTTTTGCACCTTTCTACTGCACTGGTTAGATCAAAATTAACTTATGCGCAAGAGGCGTTCTTCAGTGCACCCAAATACTTACAGAAAAAACTTCAAAGTATTGATTCCAAAGCATATAAGATAGCCATGGGACTACCCGTCCATGCCTCTTGTACAAAAGCATACAGTGCTGCTGGGATATTACCACTGGAAGAATATAGGAATCTTGCATGCACCAAATTTGTTATAAGAAGTTCTACTATAGACAACAATATAGGCCCTGAAATAAATATTAAATCGGACACTGATTTTCCCAAAAGGGCTAAAATATATCATCTCAAACGACTCTAAGAACATATACTTCCTCGATTTTAGATTCCTCAAATATCAAACTAACATCTATTGCAAAAAGATCTATTGTGTCTCCTATCCCTCCCTGGAGACTAATACGAGCACATTTTGATATTGACATACAGATTTAACAAAGGCTGAAAACTCTAATTTGTTATTATCCAATATCAAAATGCATTTACATGATCACTATTCCAACCATTTTAAGATATACACTGATGGATCATTAATTAATGAACATGCAGGTGCGGCATACATTATCCCAGGTCTCACAAAGAAAAGTCTTATTATCTCGGCAAAAACAAATCTATATTCACTGCGGAGTTAACAGCTATAATTATGGCTTTAAAGTTTGTTGTTGATTACCCTCAAAATATATTTAAAGTTGTTTTATGCGTAGATTCTAAGTCAGTTCTTACTGCAATGAAGAATTTTATTTAGATTAAAAGTTCGACCTGAGATGATCACTGAAATAAATAATTTAGTACATTTCCTCTCAGTCAGAGACACTGAAATAACATTTATTTGGGTGCCCACCACTGCGGGTTATACTTTAATGAAAAGGTTGATGTTCTGGCAAAGAGAGGAGCAAAACAATCATCAGATTCGCATTTTTTGAACTTCTCTATGTCAATGCAAGAGTGCTATACTTTGGCAGAAAAAGTAAAATTTTCTAATTTTCATTTGATAGAAAGAGAAACTGGATGTTTTGGTTTACACAATGAAATGGGAAGTATTCATGAAATGTTAAGTAAGTACGATCAAAACATTTATCGTAGACGACAGATAAATTCCTTGATCTGTAGATGGAAATTGGATTGTTTTAAAACAAAGTATGTCAAAAATATACATTGTATATGTGGTCATAGATATCAACTGATCACATTCTTTTGTGTAACTTAATGACAAAATTCATTCCAAATACGTCTGTACAGCCAAGTCAAAATGTTTTCCTGTCACTGTCAGCAAGTGAAACGTATCTTTTCTTTTTGAACTTAGCTAAAGTCCAATTGGCAAATATTTGTAATATATTGCAGTCAGTGGTGAGATGAGACAGAAGAGTAACATGTTTCGGGTTTTTTTGTGGGGTTTTTTTGTTTGTTTTTTGTTTTTCAATCTTTGATTAAGTGGATTTTTTACTTTTGTGTTATAGCTGTAGATAAGTTAATTCTTTTACCTCATTGTGTTAACCTTTTTTTACCCCGACCCCCCCCCCCCCCTTATTTTTTTTCTTTCGTCTAATATCACGTAATGTGGAAAGACGTAAAACAAAACAACAACAACAACACATACACACACCTCCCCCCTTCCACCATACACACACCTACACGCACGCCACACACACACACACACACACACACACACACACACACACACACACACACACACGCACACACACACACACACACACACACACACACACACACACACACACACACACACACACACACACCTGTCTTCGTATCAGTGCTCAAACGCGTATTATGTATATAAGTACGATGACTCGGCCTCTATGCTACCCATTCCATCGGTTGTCCCTGATAAGCAGACCAGGTCCTGTGACACCACCTGCCTGTGGGGAATGCACAGGACCCAGTCCTGTGACACCACCTGCCTGTGGGGAATGCACAGGACCCAGTCCTGTGACACCACCTGCCTGTGGGGGAAAGCACAGAGATCATGACGTGCCGCTGGCGACCACGGTCAACTGACCTCCAACTGGAAGGTCAGGGTACCTGCTGCGCCTCCCTGCTCCCTCCCCCCCCCCTCCCCAACCTCTGCACATAACTTCTTGCACGACCTCCAGTGGTCGACGTGGGGGTGTCGTGGGTCGCTCGAAGTGACCTGCGTTTCAGCACGTTGTGGATTTTTTTTTTCTTCCACCCCTGCCCGGGCTACGACTTTGAGATTCAGCATTGGTGATTTTTTCTTCTATTTTTTTTGCGTACGTGACCTTTATTTTTTGTCATCCCGCCATTAAGATGGCAATATTTCCATTTGGGGGAGGGGTGGGGGAAGGAGGGGGGGGGGGGGGGGGGGGGGGAGAGGGCAGTGATGTGTTACACGAGATCTTTATGCGCGTTGTTTTGTTTTTGTGTCACCCATGCTATCAGCACACGATGGGTTTGTCTTCTTTTGAAAAATGAAATGGAATCTGTCTGTCTGTCTGTCTGTCTGTCTCTCTCTCTCTCATATATATATATATATATATATATATATGTATATATATATATATATATATATATATATATATATATATATATATATATATATATATATATATATATATATATGTGTGTGTGTGTGTGTGTGTGTGTGTGTGTGTGTGTGTGTGTGTGTGTGTGTGTGTGTGTAAAACAATTCAGCAGAGGGGGGAAACAAGTGCAGGCTATCAATTCATCCGGCACTACATTTAGTATGTGTCATGAGTCGGCCGAATGTTCTCGAGCAAGTTACTTGGGTTCTTCAAGTGTGCGAATCAGGCATCACCAGAGGGGAATACCCCGAGTCGTACACTGAAGGAGGAAGAGTTACTGGGAAGTGTTTCGCATGTCCGAGGGATAGTGACAAGGAGTTGGCGACCTGCCGGTCCTGGGTAGAGGAGTGTCCAGTCCGACCACTGGCTGGCTATTCACTGGGTTCTCCAGTGGGCCTGAAGGGAAGGCGATCGTGTCAGGTGACCATCACGGGTAGGTGACCGTCAGCCTGCAGCCAGAGTACAGCGACCATTCAGTCGTCCTTGTTCTGAGGAATGAATGGAAGGCTGCGGCCTATTGAGTGGTTTGCGCCTTGAGTTGCTAAAGAGGTAAGTAAATACTTGAACAACAGTCATGGGCTGAGAGAAGTCCAGCTGTTAGTACAATGGGTACTTCGGAATCGAACATGATTTGAATAAGGAGGTTATGCATTAACCAATTGGTACCCAAGTCTGTGGTTAAGTCACTAGCACTGTTTTTGTTGTAGTATGAGTAGTGACTAGTGATTCCATTGGTTTGGAATAAAATAACTTGGGAATTATTGGTAGCAAATCGTGTGATGGTCTGTGCCCTTGATTCCATTGGTCAAGCATTAAACAAACTCGGTTCTCGCTCTTTTTGAGAATGAATATAAGCTGCCTGAAAAACCAGGGATAGTGGTGACTCACATAAGGGAAAGAGAACTCGCCATCTTGCTGAGGGCTCAAGAAAAAATACAGCGTGAACAGAGGTTACTGTCTCGCCACTATGTCTCCTGGGTGGGGAACGTAAGACAGGGAGGTTGCTGAGCCTCGGAGCCGAAACGACGAGAAGAATTGTGCTCAGTGGGGGAACCCGGTCACAAAAGCAAGAACATGTCAACGCTATGGAGCCTAGACAGGGAGCTGCCAAGAGACAACGGTGGTGGTGTTTTGCACCAGAGAAACCAGTGGGTAGAGGCCGCCAGGAGCCGCTTTCCGTGGAGAGGGCAAGTACGTTGGAGTCCAGGAGACTCGTGTGAGGGTGGACTCGAAGCTACGTTGCCATGGTCCCCCACAGGGAATTGGGCCAATCGGGAGGACACAACGGTGTGGCAGCTTCACTCGTGGTCGTACAGTGGATGAGTAAACTGACGATCAACCACGGAATGCTGGCCAGTTAATGGACGTTTATTTTTGCCTTAAAGGTTATAAGTTGCAAACAGAAATGAATATAGTCTTTCCTGCGAAGTAAGAATAACTGAAAAACTGGGTATGCGATTTATGAAATTGTCTGTATTCTTGTTTACATTGTTGTATGATACAGCTATTTGTGTTGTGTAGAGACCGGGTTGTGCGGGCTCGGAGTTCAAGTTGAATAAAAGTTGATTATTTACTATGAATTGTAATCTGGTTTCTTCCCGTCACCTTTGTGCGTGCCCGATTGATGACAGAGTTGCTTGTGCCTATGCGGAGAGCGCATTATGGTTGTGAAAGCGTAAATACTTGTCTGTTCTATAACCCCCTTCAACCCTGAATATGAAAAAAAATATTTTATTAAACGAGTGGGAAGCGTCAGACCCTTCCCAAATTTTGGGACTGTCGCCGGGATGAACAATAATGGATTTAATGAGGCCAAAGTTATTTTGATTCTGGTTTGTACAATAGCAGGGATTAGCAAATTTGTTCATAGATTGTGGAAGACAACCCAAGATTTTTTTGTGATTATTTTTTTCTTACCTGTGAAATAACTTATAGTCAGTGTTGATTGATTGTTTGATCTTTTTTTTTTTTTTTTCAAGACTGGCCTGTCATTTGAACTTTGCTTGATTTTTGTTAGCTGTTGAGGATTATAGTGTTTTTTGCACAACGTATTTGATCGCTTATTTACAATGTGAATCGTGTGATATCTCCCTTCGCATGTTACTGTGTTGTATTAAACTAGGCTGATCGAGGGTTAGATAGCTTCAAATGTCGACTGAAAGGGTGTCTGAGACAATGGGACTCGCTGAAAAGTGACCCATAGAAGAATGAAAATGCTTTATGACTAAAGGCAACAGGGTCCCGGAACTGAAGGCATATGTAGATGAGAACTGGCCCCGTGTAATCGAGGGCCTCCCAGAAAATACAAAGGGAACGGGAAAAGAAGGAAAGAAAATGAGAGGAGAGAGAAAGAGAACGGAAAAAAGGAGAGATAAAGATAACGGGATAAAAGAGGAGATGAGAAAGAGAACGGGAAAAAGAGAGAGAGAAAGAGAAAACGGAAAAAGAGGAGAGAGAAAGAGAACGGAAAAAGAGGAGAGAGAAAGAGAAACGGGACAAAAAGAGTGAAGAGAGAAAAGATCGAAAATGATAGGAGAAACGGGAAAAAGGAGAGAGAGAACGGAAAGAGAGGAGAGAGAAAGAGAACGGGAAAAGAGAATAGAGAGAAAGAGAACGGAGAAGAAGAGGAAAGAAGAAAAGAGAGAAGAAAGGCAGTTTGAGTTAGAAAAATTATAAATTGGAGAAAAAAAACGGAACGTTGACCAAACCTCAAGTGAACTTTGCATCCACATGTCAGTCCCTATATCAATATGCCAAGATCGATGATAATCCTGACCATTTAGGAAGGATTTCATTTCGCAATTTGAAGGATATGCCAAAGATCAGGCTTACCTAATAACAGTGGGCCACAAATTTGTCTGCGCTGCTTTGACACAACCCCCTAAGCTATGGATGCTTTTTTTCTGCTTGCCTAAACCACCTTTGAAAAACCGACATATTATGAGTCTGCGCGATGGCTTTGTTTCAGAGGTACAAGTACCGCCGAAGATATAGGAAAATGTTCAAGAACCTGATTCGTAAATCAGGTTGATACGCACGTACAGTTCCTTTATCTGCTTAGGGCTTCTCTTTGACAAATGTGAGTTAGGTTAGGATACCATCGAACAAAAAACTTTTGAAACTTTGAGGAGAGTAGCGTAAGGAGCAAAATTCTCTCCAAATTCTCTCCACTTGTCGGAAGGATCTTCCACAGTAATATTTTCTCTTAGCGAAAGAGAATTAGGAAGTGTTATGAGGAGTTAGTGTAAATTTTCAGAGACAGGTATTGTAATCTGCCCATGATCAGCGAATGGGATGAAGGTATTCGAACCAGTCGACCCTTAAAACCCAGACACACATGCAACAATCCCAGGGAGAGATTTCGCCGCATTCCCCTACACAACAGAGGCGAGACCTGCAGTTATAATCGTATTCTAATTCCCGTGGCATACAGTGGGACCTCAAGAGAATGTTAGAGTGAAACGCACATGTAATTAGAATGTGGCGAGAGGGGATCATATCGCCAAGGTATGTACGGAGGTGCGAATACACTCATGTTGCTTTGAATAAAATATCAACAGTAAGGCATGGTGCACCACCAACTACTAGCAGTAAGTAAACGGAAAGCCTTGACCTTCTTGTTAATACAGGACCGACCTCTAGCGGCACATGGAAGAGCCCGTTTTTTGTGAAGAGACAAGACTATACCGGGCAACCACCTGCGTGCGATAGGCAGAAGGTAGAACTCCTAAAAATCGGCACCTTTCTATGGCCCGTTTCAAAGTAAGTCAGATTAGTCAGGAGTACTCTCACAGCTGCAGCATGCAAAACAATCTTCCCTATCCAGCATTGTTAGGGGGGAGTTATCCTCCCGAAGCCTAACCGGCCTGCCAGACAAGTAGGGAAAGCAAGGCATGCAGAGTAGGAACTCCTACAGGAAAGTAAACAGAGAGGCAGGTGATGCACAGTCCGCTAGGCAGAGATCTAGCCGTGGGCCATGAAGGTGGCCATGTGGTGGTGTTGCAATAATACAATGTAATAGTCGTAGTGTCGTGCCGTAGGCATGGAGGTAGCCGAATTGTCGGTGCTGTAAGGCCATGGAGGTGGCCATAGTGTCGGTGCTGTAGGCCATGGAAGTGGGTCGTAGTTGTGGTGCCTTTTGCCCTTGGAGCCGTAGTGGTGGTTCAAAAAGTTGTTGGCATTGCCGTGGAAGTCCACAGAAATGTAGGACCATACGTGGCTGACCTCAGTGTCGTGTCCAAGAGGGACCACAGAGTAACTGGACCATCAGCTGGGCTAGAATCTTGTAGGCTGTAATAACGCATGCAAGAAGGTCAAGGAGCCGAGCTATCGTTAGGAAATTATCCAAGAATAAAAGGTTCAGCTCACAAGGAGCGAGGACGAGCCAGTGTCCGGAAAAAGGAGACTAAATAAGGCTCATCAAGTATTGGCATAGGCCATGTGGGGGATGGGTTTCGAACAAGGAATTTCCTCAGAGAGAAGGAAAATCGTTCGGATAAGATGAAGTAGGGAATCATCTCTTAACATTTTGAAAAGATGAGATGATACGTCGTCGCAGTGAATGGGTGCGACAAGCCCAGTTCACGATGTATCTTCGAACAACAGACCCTGTTGGCAATTGAAAGCAAAGGGGACTGAATGTCAAGTAGATTTTTGCCGAACAGGCCATAAAGGATCGTGCAGATTTCCACGCGCCTCCTTAATGACTAGAGTTTGAAGGTGTCTGACTCTCTTGTTAAAGCCTGAATGCCGTAAACTATCTGCCCCAGGTACTATTGGCCACCACAAACGCGGTCAGATTGAGTGGGCAGTAGTAGGTCATAGGCTTTGTGGAGTAAAGCCTTCCAGGGTGTAGCTGTTGTAGTGTGGAAACAACAGAATAGAACAATGGTAGTAGCAATGCCTAGCTGGTCAGCTGTTGTGGTGGTGGTTGTGAGCATCATCTGTTACTGGCGCTACGTGTAATATAATTAGCTGCTGGTTGTGTTATTTGATTTTGCGGTCCCCAATCGTGGGTTGTTTTTGAGTCTTTGTTTCATTTGTTGTTTTAATTTTTTGATTAATGGTTACATTTGATGTTGCTGCTTTTGATCATTGTCATTATGGTTGAGTGATGCTCATGTGTTATGATTTATGATTTTTTTCCTCTGGTTGATATCAGTTTTCTTAGTTGTCTTGTCACTGAATCGGTAAAGTGGGAAATATGTCTTATTTTGTGACACATGATAAAGTGTTGATTTGCATATTGGGTGGAGAGCGGGTATGTGGGGCCACACCCCTGAATTTGAATCATGTTTTAGTAGCGTGTGGCCACAGCGCCTGAATTTGATTGTGATGAAGTAGGCTGGACCCACACACCTAATTTTGGATCGTGTGGTAATCATGTTGTGCTAAAATAGAATTGAGATGGGAATGTTAATTAACAATGAATGGACAATGCTGATAGCTAACGTTATAGAGATAGTTCTTGATGAATGTGAGTCTATTAATGGACTAGTGGATCAAATACTATCTGAATCGACTGAATTTAATATCTTTAATTGGATACATTATCCATGTTAGAGATGTTGAATGCGATATGATGTCCTTGAAATCATAGGATTAGTACTGTTATAATCGACCCAAGCAACTGAGTTTGTTTTTTATCCATTGAGAACAATCGTCCTGGAGGAAATGTTGATTGAACAACATTCTTAGTACGCGGGGGGTCATGAGTCGGCGCAAGTGTTCTCGAGCATTTAGGCAATTAAGGGTATTTTGCTGTTGTATAAGCAAGTTACTTGGGTTTTCTCAGTGTGCGAACTCAGGCATTCACGCAGAGGGTAATACCCCATTCGTACACTGAGAGGAGGAAGATTACTGGGAAGTGGTTTCTGCATGTCCGAGGAATAGTGTACAATGAGTTGGCGACCTGCCGTCCTCTTAGAGGAGTGTCCGACCACCACTGGCTGCTATTCACATGGTTCTCCAGTGGGCCTGAAGGGAAGGCATCCGTGTCAGTGACCGTCACGGTAAGTGACCGTCAGCGCAGCAGCCGATAGTACAGCAGCCATTCAGTCGACCATGTTCTGAGGAATGAATGGAAGGCTGCGGCCTATTGAGTGGTATTTGCGCCTTGTTTTTTGTCTATAGAGTAGTAACTACTTAAGCATCAGTCATGCAGGTAGAGAAGTCCAGGCTGTTAGTACAAATGGGTAGCTACTTCGGGAATCGAACATGAGTTTGAATAGAGGTAAAGCATTAACCAATTGGTACCCAAGTCTTTGTTAGGCCTAGCAGCTGTTGTGTGTGTGTATTTGTAGGTGACAAAAATGATCCATTGTTTGAATAAAAATAACTTGGGAATTTATTGGTACAAAGTTGTTGTGATTGTGTGTGCCCGTGATTCCATTGGTTGAAGCCAGATAAAACACGTGTTCTCTCTTGTTGATAATGAATATAATCTTGCTTTGAAACCCAGGGAGTAGTTGGTGACTCACTTACGGGAAAGTGAACTCGGCCCGTCTGCAGAGTGGCCTCAAGAAAATACAGCATGTAAACAAGAGGTTAGCTTTCGCCACGATGACTCCTGTTGGGACGTAAGACAGTGGAGGTTGCTGTAGCCTCGGAGCCTGACTACTGAGAAGAATGTACTCCTGTGTGGGTTACGGTTCGAAAGCAAGACGTGTCGTATCCTGGTGGAGCCTAGACATGGAGCTTCCAGACAACAACGGTGGTCTAGTGTTTTTGCAGCCAGAAAGACCTGTGGTAGAGGCCGACGGAAAGCCCTATTTCCTTTCGCGTGGAGCGGCGAAGTAACGTTTATCCATTAGACACTATGTGAGGGTGGCGAACTCAAGCTACGTTTGCCATTTTCCCCCAACTGGGATTTGGTCCTAATCGGAGACACCACACGGTGTTTGCATGCTACATCTCGTGGTCGTACAGTGGATTAGAGAAACTGAACGTATCAACCAAGGAATGCTTGGCAATAATTGGAGGGCGTTTATTGCTCAAAGGTTATAAGTGTGCATACAGAAATAGTGGAATATATTCTTTATCCTGGCTAAGTAAGAATAACTGAAATAACAGGATGAGGGGATGCGATTTATGAAATGTCTGTATTCGTTTTTTTACATTTAGAAAGAGTACAGATTTAGTTGGTGTTGATTTTTTTTTGTAGCGCGACGGGTGGGTCTCGGAGTCAAGTTGAATAAAAGTTGATTAATTTTCTATGAAATGCGTAATGGTTACCCTACCCTTCGACCTTTTTCTTTGCCCTATGTGAGTGACCGAGTGCGTTTGGGCCTATGCGAGAGCGCATTTTGGTTGTATAATCGAAAATACTATCTGTCTATAAACCCCTTTCAACCCTGAATATGAAAATCATAATTTTATTACCGAGTGGAGCGTCGAGACCCTTCACAGTATGACTTGGCAATCATTCAAAAAGAAAACCCAAACAAACAAAACAAAAACAACACCAGTGGTAAAAAAAAGGGTGGGGGGGGGGGAATTAAATTGGCACGGAGAAATCATAAAATGGATAATCAAGCATAAACACTCGCCTTCACACAGTCAGCATGAAGGGGCCATTGTAAGCTTGAAGACACGACCCAATCCTATGCGCCTCCACCGAGGCTTTTCGTCCGCTGATTCGACACGTCCTCCCCAGGATACACAGCAGATTGTGTCGTATGCTCCCATAGCCATGTAGCATAATATATATTTGAATAATTCACTAGTGTGGGAAAGACAAAAGCATGTCTAACAATTCCTCCGTCAATACATTAAGACTTGGCAGACGACTGAAAAAGAAACGGGGGGTTGGGTGGGGGGGTGGATTGTCAAACTGCAGAAGGTCCTCGTTTACAGTCTCCTCCGTTAGACTGGATGTGGGGTTAGGGCACTGAGCGGGAGCTAACGTCTCTACACTGAAACTAAACCATGGCATGTGTCTGGTGAGAATTGAACCGCAGACCTGGAAGAAGATTCTGCAGCCTGACCTTACCACTAAAGACTCCACCAGGTACCGCTGAGAACAAGACTAAAGAGAGGTAGGAGGGAGGGAGGGCCACGCCTAGACATTTTTGATGGCTCCGGCCTCGGTTTCTTGTACGACAAGGGCATGGGATGGACTTGTGGCTTCGATGAAGACGCGAACGACTCTGCCGAATGACGCCCCATGAGCAACAAGTCCCCCACAACGTCAGACTGATGGGGTCTTCCTTTATTTCACTGAACCACCACCACACGGTTTTGGCGAATTTTGATCGTGAGCTGAATGACCAGAACATGATTACTCTCTGAACTTAAGACAAGCCGTCCATTATTCCCATTGGCAGTGTTTAACGACGAACTGAATACTTATTTTTTTATGAGAATTTTTTTTTTTAATTTTAATTTTTTTTTTTTTTTTTTTTTAACCTGAAACTTCGACTGATATTGCTCAAGGGAGGAAACAAACACCTTAGCCGCAAAACACAGCACGCTAATGCTCAGCTGAGATATACTGACAGACCAACCTGAATGTTCCGTTGTTTGGAACCGGGCTGTGGAATCGATTTTACCCAGTCCTTTGTCTGAAGTCAAGTTTCGTCTAGCTCCAGTGCATTGTGAACTTAAATATTTCGGCATGCCAAAAAATTTTAAAAAAAAGAAAGAAAAAGAAAAACAAGACAAAAAATGAGGTATTGTTTAACGAAATCAGAATGGAAACTCAGCATCAACACCAAACTAAAAGAAACTGATTTCCAATCACAGAGAGTCGACACAAATTGGTTTCCATTATGAAGAGACATTCATTGGGTAACCCTCCCTTTGGCTCAAATCCCAGACCAGTTCGTAACACATATCGACTCTTTTTTTTTTTCTCTCTCTCTCAACCCAGCAACGGGCAACGAGACATGGCGACCCTGACCGATGTGGGAATCGTAAGCCAACAAGGAAGCAATGAATAAGAAAGACAAGGGGGCCGAAATTGGCGGACAGACGACCAGAATTCGAACGCGAAAGTGTTCCCTCAAGGTAAAGAAGCGCCTCATATAGCGTCACCATCCACTGAACCTGACATGTCAAATACAACCCTCTTTATCTATGCGAGTTCATGTCAATATTTACAGTTTTGTTTTAATACTTCAACCCGCGTTTAGTCATATGTTTGCGTATGTTGATTTTTTTTTTTTTTTTTTTTTTTGTTATTGTCTGAGATTGTTAAAACGGCACACGCCTGATGAATTGTCGGAACATGGTGATGTGATGAATACTTCCTCACCCTTCCTCCTTTTCCTCTTCTTTTCTTGTTAATTTTATTTCCTTTTCAGAGAAAAATGTTAAAAATCATGTTTACAGGAAACGCTATCAACTGTAAATACACACCCAACACATCTGATGTTGGCACTGTGCCGTTAGTTCTAAGAAATCGCACAAAGATTCCGGGTTTTTTTTTTCTCTGTTAGTTTTGTACAGAAAAAAAAAAGTGAGCTATGTTTAATGATACTTCCTGAATGAAGTTCGTGACTGAGTTAAGCGGACATTACTACTTAGTGATGTGTGTGTGTGTGTGGTGTGTGTGTGTGTGTGTGTGTGTGTGTGAGAGAGAGAGAGAGAGAGAGAGAGAGAAGAGAGAGAGAGAGAGAGAGAGAGAGAGAGAGAGAGAGCTTAAGAGAGCGATCTTCCATGGTGTGCGTGAGAACGAAAAGAGGAACTGTGAACGTCCTTATCGTTCCCATCGTCATTATCGCTTCCAACGCTGTGTTTGTTTCATCGCAGGAGGTTGCATTCCACCCACACAGTCATTCACATCAGCAGATGTCAGTTGTTGTTGTTGTTGTCGTACCCTGGCTAAAAGACTCCAGGGATCATCCGAACAGCCGAAGTATTTGAACACTATGGCACAAATGCATCAGCTGGGGATGAGAACATTACGTGTGTGACCGTTTTTGATTACCCCGCCACATGGGCAGCCACACTCCGACTTCGGGGGATTTGGGAGACTGATAATGTTATGCTAGGAGCTTGTCACGACTGAAGACAATCCCCACATAACTATGCAGAGCATAACAACATTTTGATGTAGCCTTGGTGTTCTGGCCTATGTCAATTTGGGTCTGACACAGCCTTAAGCCAAGGCGAAGCAGATGTCATGATGACGACGTGTCAAGCTGGTGTCTGTGATTTGCCCACCAGGTTCTTGAAGTCACAGGCCGGAGTTCTGGCTACGCATAAACTCTGATCCATCGGCTGGTGAATCTGTCTTCATCCACGCATTTTTCTTTGGACTGGTCTTCGGGTCACAGCAGAATATCTGACCTTTCAGGCGTCGATGTGACGTGTCCCCCACCCACCGGTCCACCCTCTCTCTCTCTCTCTCTCTCTCTCTCCCCCTCCTCTCTCCTCTCTCTACTCTCTCCCTCTCTCTCTCCCCTCCTCTCCTCTCCTCCTCTCCTCATGTTTTCGTCAGTGTTGATGGAGAAACAGATCATCCATGTTTCCATGTATTTTTTCAAGACAAATATGTACTCTTATCCCTCGGCGGGCAAGCGCCGGATTAAAAGAGCATATATTTGCTTATCTGTTAATTCTAGAAATTAACATCATCATCATCATCATCATCATCATCATCATCATCATCATCTCTCTCTCTCTCTCTCTCTCTCTCTCCTCTCTCTCTCTCTCTCTCTCTCTTTCTCTCTCTCTCACTTTCTCTCTCTCTCTCTCTCTCTTTCTCTCTCTCTCTCTCTCTCTCTTCTCTCTCTCTCTCTCTCTCCTCTCTCTCCTTCCTCACTCTCTCCCTCTCTCTCTCTCTCTCTCTCTCTCTCTCTCTCCTCTCTCTCTCTCTCTCTCTCGCACGCACGCCACCACACACACACACACACACACACACACACACACACACACACACACACACACACACACACACACACATCACACCAGTCCCTCTGTAACAAACTTCCCCCACTCTAAAGAACAGAATAAGAGAGCAAAGAACTGTCAATCAACTGGCCAATCAATCAGTCAATGAATGAACCACAGAATAAGAGAGAAAAGAACTGTCAATCAACTGGCCAATCAATCGGTCAATGAATGAACCACAGAATAAGAGAGAAAAGAACTGTCAATCAACTGGCCAATCAATCAGTCAATGAATGAACCACAGAAAAGGAGAGAAAAGAACTGTCAATCAACTGGCCAATCAATCAGTCAATGAATGAACCAGTACACTGACCAATCAATTTTTGAACGTCTTCATACAGGAAAGAGGAAAAAGAAGGAGAAGGAGGAGATGAGGAGGAGAAAGAGGAGGAAACAAGAAAAAAAAAATAAGCGGTTGACAGAGGAGATAGAGCCAGCACAGGCATGATACCATAAACAACGCCTGTCGTTATACAGAAAGGACGGATCACGTTCAAAGAAGATAGTCCATCGATGGAGAGAAGTGGGAGGTGGTGGGGGTGGGAGGGAGGGGGGGGGATAAAGGAAGGGTGAGGTGGGCTGGAGGATAGAGAAAGTGGGGGAGGGGTGGGGGAAGGTAGGGGTGAGAGCAGGAGGGTGGATTAGCCCTGAGGGTGAAAGGATGGTTTCAGGGAGGGAACAAAAGGGCGCCGCCGCTGCCATCGACATCAGCCGTGAGTGAAAGAGCGGGGCCACAGCCATAGCGTCAGACCAGAATAGTCCACCGACGTTATTATCAGACCTCGGCAAGATCCGTTACCTGCACCAAATGCAGCTCATTAACAAGTAGGGTCGCTCTCTTTCTCCCTCTCCGAGACCAACTCACCTCCTCCTCCTCCTCCTCCCCCTCCCCCACCCCTCTTACCCTCGCCCACACACACACACACACACACAACACACTAGGTTTGACGCATGCGCGGGAGGCGCTGATTGACAGGTGGTAGTGGTGGGGGGGGGGGGGGGTGTGTCTGTCAGGGCCATGTGCCGGGGTGCCGGAAACCCGCGATGCTGAGTCAACGGATGATCAGACTGGCATTGTCACTGCCGTTGGGGGCGGTGGCGGAGGGCTGGAACTCTCTTCTCTCTGTCTCTGTCTCCGTCTCTCTCTCTGTGTCTCTGTCTCTCTGTCTGTCTGTCTGTCTGTCTCTCTCTGTCTCCCTCTCTGTCTGTCTCTCTCTCTCTCTCTCTCTCTCTGTCTGTCTGCCTGTCTGTCTCTTTGCTTCTCTCAATCTCTGACCCCTCCCCCATCCCCCCCCTCTCTCTCTCTCTCTCTCTCTCTCTCTCTCTCTCTCTCTGCTCTCTCTCTCTCTCTCTGTCAATCTGTCTGTCTCTTTGATTCTCTCAATCTCTGACCTTTCCCCCATCCCCTTTCTCTCTCTGTCTCTTTCTCACAATCTGTCTGTATGTCTGTATCTTTGCTTCTCTCAATCTCTTACCCCCCCCCCCCTCCTCCTCTCTCTCTGTCTGTCTGTCTCTTTGCTTCTCTCGATCTCTGACCCCCCCCCCCCCATCCTCTCTCTCTCTCTGTCTGTCTGTCTCTTTGCTTCTCTCGATCTCTGACCCCCCCCCCCCCCCCCCCCCCATCCTCTCTCTCTGTCTGTCTGTCCTTTGCTTCTCTCGATCTCTGACCCCCCCCCCCCCCCCCCATCCTCTCTCTCTGTCTGTCTGTCTCTTTGCTTCTCTCGATCTCTGACCCCCCCCCCCCCCCCCATCCTCTCTCTCTGTCTGTCTGTCTCTTTGCTTCTCTCGATCTCTGACCCCCCCCCCCCCCCCCCCCCATCCTCTCTCTCTGTCTGTCTGTCTCTTTGCTTCTCTCGATCTCTGACCCCCCCCCCCCCCCCCCCCACCCAATCCTCTCTCTCTCTCTGTCTGTCTGTCTCTTTGCTTCTCTCGATCTCTGACCCCCCCCCCCCCTCCTCTCTCTCTGTCTGTCTGTCTTTTTTGCTTCTCTCGATCTCTGACCCCCCCCCCCCCCCTCCTCTCTCTCTGTCTGTCTGTCTTTTTGCTTCTCTCGATCTCTGACCCCCCCCCCCCCCCCACCCCTCCTCTCTCTCTGTCTGTCCCGTCCCCTTTGCTTCTCTCGATCTCTGACCCCCCCCCCCCCCCCCCCATCCTCTCTCTCTGTCTGTCTGTCTCTTTGCTTCTCTCGATCTCTGACCCCCCCCCCCCCCCCACCCTCTCTCTCTGTCTGTCTGTCTCTTTGCTTCTCTCGATCTCTGACCCCCCCCCCCCCCCCCCCCTCTCTCTCTGTCTGTCTGTCTCTTGCTTCTCTCGATCTCTGACCCCCCCCCCATCCTCTCTCTCTGTCTGTCCCGTCTCTTTGCTTCTCTCGATCTCTGACCCCCCCCCCCCCCCACCCTCTCTCTCTGTCTGTCTGTCTCTTTGCTTCTCTCGATCTCTGACAACCCCCCCCCCCCCCCCCATCCTCTCTCTCTGTCTGTCTGTCTCTTTGCTTCTCTCGATCTCTGACCCCCCCCCCCCCCCCCACCCTCGCTCTCTGTCCTGTCTGTCTCTTTGCTTCTCTCGATCTCTGACCCCCCCCCCCCCCCCCCATCCTCTCTCTCTGTCTGTCTGTCTCTTTGCTTCTCTCGATCTCTGACCCCCCCCCCCCCACCCTCTCTCTCTTGTCTGTCTGTCTCTTTGCTTCTCTCGATCTCTGACCCCCCCCCCCCCCCCCATCCTCTCTCTCTGTCTGTCTGTCTCTTTGCTTCTCTCGATCTCTGACCCCCCCCCCCCCCCCCCCCCCACCCTCTCTCTCTGTCTGTCTGTCTCTTTGCTTCTCTCGATCTCTGACCCCCCCCCCCCCCCCCCCCCCCACCCTCTCTCTCTGTCTGTCTGTCTCTTTGCTTCTCTCGATCTCTGACCCCCCCCCCCCCACCCCTCCTCTCTGTCTTCTCTCTCTGTCTGTCCTCTTTGCTTCTCTCAATCCCTGACCTCCACCCATCTTCTCTCTCTCTGTCTGTCTGTTTCTCTGTCTGTCTGCCTGTCTGTCTGTCTGTCTCTCTCTCTCTCTCTCTCTTTGCTTCTCTCAATCTCTGACCACCCCCCGCCCCATCATCTCTCTCTCTCTCTCTCTCTCTCTCTCTCTCTCTCTCTCTCTCTCTCTCTCTCTCCTTTGCATAAACATTTTATGTCTCAGTAGTTAAATTATTCGATTACAATGATTAGCGTCCATTCGCTAAGTCTTCTGTGAACCATACTTTGGATAAATCGTCTCAACATAAAACCTACTCCGTTAAAATCGCTCATCCCCACTCCCACTCTGTCTACCATCCCTTTTCTCCTCCCCCTACCTACCATTCTCTCTTCCCCACCCTCCTCTGACCTCTCTCTCTCTGTAGTTTTTGTTTGTTTGTTTGCTTGTAAGTTTCCTTTTGTTTTACCATCCCCCATCTCATTAGTGCTTTTATGAGCAGTTTGCTTATCATTGTAGAATTAGATTATCATGTTGCTATGTTCAATTGTCTGTATGAATGATATGTGCTGAAATTATGTATGCATGACAAGGACAGATTGTAAGACTAGGCTTTGGCCTAAAATCTTCATCCTTGGGTATTAAAGATCAATCAATCAATCAATCAATCAATCTCTCTCTCTCTGTCTGTCTCTTTGCTTCTCTCAATCTCTGACCCCCCCCCCCCCCCCATCCTCTCTGTCTGTCTGTCTGTCTGTCTGTCTCTGCTTCTCTCAATCTGTGACACCCCCCCATCCTCTCTGTCTGTCTGTCTGTCTGTCTGTCTGTCTCTTTGCTTATCTCAATCTCTGACCTTCCCCCCATCCTCTTTGTCTGTCTGTCTGTCTGTCTGTCTCTTTGCTTCTCTCAATCTCTGACCTTCCCCCCATCCTCTCTGTCTGTCTGTCTGTCTGTCTGTCTCTTTGCTTCTCTCAATCTCTGACCTTCCCCCCATCCTCTCTCTCTGTCTGTCTGTCTGTCTGTCTGTCTCTTTGCTTCTCTCAATCTCTGACCCCCCCCCCCCTCATCCTCTCTCTCTCTCTGTCTGTCTGTCTGTCTGTCTGTCTGTCTGTCTCTTTGCTTCTCTCAATCTCTGACCCCTCCCCCCTCATCCTCTCTGTCTGTCTGTCTGTCTGTCTGTCTGTCTGTCTCTTTGCTTCTCTCAATCTCTGACCTTACCCCCATCCTCTCTCTATCTGTGTCTGTTTGTCTCTCTCAATCTCTGTTTCTCTGTCTCTCTGTCTGTCTGTCTCTTTCCTTTTCTTTCTTTCTTCCTTTCTGCGTACGCAGGCTGATACTCCTGCGGACACTGCCTGTATAGACAGGCAAGAGAAGCAAAGAGACAGTAACGTGTCACCTATACCAACGGCCAAATGGCCTTCTCTTCCGAAAGTTGTTGATGGGATTTTACGTGTGTGCAAGATGTTGTGCGTGCGTTCACACACGGAACCTCGGTTTATAGTCTCATTCGAAGGACTGTCGTCTGTCTGTCTGTCTCTTTCTGTCTGTCTGTCTGTCTGTCTGTCTGTCTGTCTGTCTCTCTCTCTCTCTGTCTGTCTGTCTGTCTGTCTGTCTGTCTGCCTGTCTCTGTCTGTCTGTCTGTCTGTCCGTCTGTCTGTCTGTCTCTCTCTCTCTCTCTATCTATCTGTCTCTCTCTCTCTTTCTCTCTTTCTCTCTCTGTCTCTCAGACCTCCCTTCCATCCCCACCCCATCTGCCCCCCCCCCCCTCCCTCCCTGCCCTTCTGGACCAGTCGTCCTCTCCTCTACGTGACGTCACTGGTGCTGACGTCAGGCAGACAGATAGGGAGGAACACAGATGACATATGTTTAAGGAGAAGGCCAACCCGACACAACACACAAACCTTCGTCAGCAATGTCTCACGCCAGCAGCTGTTGCGACTCGAGTTGTCCAAAGCCTGGATTTGTCCAAATAGGCTAAGTCTTCCATCGCAACCCTCGACCACTCGGGGGCGGGGAGGGGGGGGGGGGGGGTGACGTGTTGGAGGCTTGGGCAGTCAGCGATCTTTCTCCACAGACCACGGCACGGTACTTAGCCACGCGTAACGAGATAGAGGTATGTATCATGACCAGGCTGCGTGGTCCTTCACGTATTCCATGCAGGGGATTGCTTCGATCGCTCTGTCCAGGGGTCGCCTACCTTCCGCTGTCGCTTTGATGAAGATGGTCTTGGAGAGAAGAGTCATCGCTGAGGAACACACAGCCATGGCCGTGGCGGGCAAACCTCTCGACACGTGAGAACAGGGAGGTACTGACTGGCAGCACGTGAGAACAGGGAGGTACTGACTGGCAGCACGTGAGAACAGGGAGGTACTGACTGGCAGCAGGGGATGGGAGGGAGGAGAGGTTCTTGTCTCCTAGGGTGGAGCGGATCCTGACTCGCTCTGCATGGCATCGTTATGACCTAAGTCACGACAGTTCTGTTTCCAGCCACGTCTCTTGCTTTGTCTGTCTGTCTGTCTATCTGTCTGTCTGTTTCCAAGATCAGACCGAAATGACTCAATCAGTGGTAAGGAACCGTGGTGAACAGATGGAACGTGGCCTGAGCAGGAACCCATTACATTCATGTGTGGATCTGCAGCGTGGATCCGATCCAACGAGTGGATCCAAAATGGATTTATCAAGAGAACGGGAAACAAACAAACAAACAAACAAAACAAACAAATAGACAAACGCTGAACCGATGTTAACGAAGTTGCCAGACACATGGATCATGGCTCAAGGTCAAAGCCACCAACATTTTGGTACAGATCCGGATCAAAAAACGAATCCAAGATCCGTTAGAACATATTGGAGGTCTGCGGTCTCCCAAGCGCTCTTCAGCTTTGGCTTCCCTGAATGAAATCCGTGAATGACTGAAGAGACGACAGCTTCAGCAGCACCCTGACCACAGCAGCAGAGACGCCTCCTTCCTCCAGACCAGGAGGTCGACCATTGCGAGACTGAGGACAGGACATAGCGGACTCGGACACCACCAGCTGTTCACAGAGTTCCACACTGGAGACTCTGCAGTGAGCCCCTGCGGCATCTCTCCCATGACGGTGAAAACACTTCTTCCAGCACGGACTGTCCAAGCACACCAGAACCTTGGAGCAGAAACCCCGCCTGCCGACTGTGGATGAGGGACAAGTCTGAAGCTCCCTGGGAAGTCTCCAGCCGTTCGTCAGCAGTCGTCAGAGTCTGCACAGTTGCTCTGACTCTCTGAACGAATGACGACGACGACGACGACGACGACGACGACGACGACGACGAAAAGAAGAAGAAGAAGAAGAAGAAGAAGAAGAAGAAGAAGAAGAAGAAGAAGAGACGACGACGACGACGACGACGACGACGACGACGACGACGACGACGACGACGACGACGACGACGAAGAAGAAGAAGAAGAAGAACAAGACCGCGACTAAGCAAGTGTTGTCGTCAGTAGGGTCTTAGTAGGTGATGTCAAGCGTATAATGGATCAGAACAGGCACCACTGAACACCACCGAAGTGACTCGGCAGCAGTGCAGTGTCTCCTCCGGTGGGTTGCCTCTTGACGACT
>CM031598.1:31379732-31387232 GCA_018398815.1 Conus ventricosus | reverse complement strand
GTGCACGTGCACCCGCTGAATACACTGCACTGATCTGCATTTTTAGGGTAAAGTCCAGCGGAAGGACGGGTCCGTGGGCCGCTGGGGGGAGGGGAATATAATCAGATTAGGAGAGAAGAAAGAGAGAAGAGAGAGAGAAAAAGGACAGACAGAAAGACAGACAGACAGAGAAGGACAGGGAGGATTATGGTCAATTTAAACTACTTTTACCTTCTCTGCCCTCTCACGATCCATTGTAAACACAAGAAGCGGATATAACAAAAAAAAACAGAAAAAAACCCAAAAAATGCTCGTCAAGAGTGGAAAGCACAATTTACTTACCAGTAACCAATTCCATCTCCCAGTCTTGGCACCCGTTTAAAAGGGCCCCCTGGAAAGGGAAACCAGGAACTTTTTAAACTTGAAAACAGAATAAAAATGCCGCAAAAACAACAACAACATCAAACAGAACCGCCACCACCACCACCCCCACCACCACCACCCCCCCCACCACCACCCCACCACCACACCCCCCCACCACCCCACCACCCCACCCCCACCACCACGTTTGTGACGTGCCACAGCTGTAACCAGCGGGTCAACCATTCTGGGCGCACTGTCCCGGGGCTTGGCATGTCCATGTTGATCATGACGGTGAAGGGGGTCAGCATTTCCCCAGTTGATCATGACGGTGAAGGAGTCAGCATTGTCCCAGTTGATCATGACGGTGAAGGAGTCAGCATTGTCTCCAGTTGATCATGAGGGTGAATGAGTCACATTGTCTCCATGTTGATCATACGGTGAAGAGTCAGCATTGTCTCCATGTTGATCATGGACGGTGAATAGTCACATTGTCTCCATGTTGATCATGACGGTGAAGGAGTCAGCATTGTCCCTGGGCTTTGCAGGTCCATGTAGATCATGACGGTAAAGGCGTCTTGATTCCAGCAGTCCACACACACACACACACACACACACACACCACACACACACACACACACACACACACACACACACACAGTAACACTACACTAACACAACACACACACACACACACAAACACACTCACACACACACAACACACACACACACACACACACACCACACACACACACACACACACACACACACAGGGGGAGAGACAGAGAGTTACACCACACAATCAAAACACCCTCGCACATCCCATAAACACGCACGCACGCGCCGCAACACACACACACACACACACACACACACACACAACACACACACACACACACCACACCCACACACAACACACACACACAACACGAACGAACTGAAATCTGTACCCCAGACAAAGAGACAGAGAGAGAGAGAGAGAGAGAGAGAGAGAAGAGAGAGAGAGAGAAAAGAGAGAGAGAGAGAGATGGAGAGACAGAGACAGAGCGACAGAGAAAGAAAGACAACAGAGAGACAGATAGCAAGCAGGCAGCAGACAGACAACAGCAAACAATAAGACAGAGAGGAAGGCAAGACAGAGTGGCAGAGAGAGTGAAAGAGAGAAGGGGAGGGCCAAAGGGAGAGAGGGGTCCAGTGATCAAAAATAAAAACAACAAATACGGCAGAAAGACACTCCATTGCATTTCTTGGAAACTAACAGCTAGGATTAACATTTTTAATCCGAACCAAACACAACACACACGCGCGCGCGAAAGAGAGAGAGAGAGAGAGAGAGAGAAGGAGAGAGAGAAAAGAGAGGAGAGAGAGAGAGAGAGAGAGAGAGAAGAGCCAGACAGACAGACAGACAGAGAAACACTCAGGCACGCCCACACACACTCATGGAACTAAGCAAACATGCACAAACACTGACACACGCAAACACACACGGATAAAAGAGACACAGACGTATATTAGTTCACACACACACACACACACACACACACACACCACACACACACACACAAACACCCCCCCCACACTTGCGCGCGCGCGCGCACACACACACACACACGCACCACGCACACACACACACACACACACACACACACACACACACACACACACACACACACCGCGCGCGCGCGCGCGCGCGGCGCGTGCGCACACACAATTTACTTGTCTCGTGTCATTTTTTTTTTCCTAACTGATAAGAGACAATCAGCATGGTAATAATTAACATCTAAACTTACGTCTGTTGAATAGTGATACCACAGGATCCCTCTGAGGACCCCTTCAGTTCTGCAGCTATGTCAACGACTTACCTTGCTTTCTTGAGGATATTGTAAAAAGCTTGCAGACGATAATCATTCATTCGAGCTATCCTGATCCCTGCAAACTTACAAATAAAGTCAAGATAACATTAAAAGGCTTATTAATCGACGCAGCTTTATACATATCCATTTAAATGCAAAAACCAAAATAAATATATTTTGCACCCACAAAAAGGCAAAGAAAGATCTCACAATGCAAACCATTTTTGTATGTGAATTTAAGTTGAAGAAGTCGACCGCATAAAATACTGGGGGTCATTGTTGACAAGTTTATCTTGGACTCACACGCCACGTCCCCATTAAAAAGTCTTTCCAACAACAAAATTCAGTGGCTAAAAAAAACAAAACGTTGTTGATGTTCATTCCCGAAAACGTTTCTGCGTGCTCATGTTCTGTCAATAATTGAATATTTCTCAAGCATATGGACAGATGCAGTGACAAACTAAAAACTGATTCACCCTAGATATAAACAAGCTATAAGGTTAGATTGTTGAATCGAGTTCTTTAACCACTAAAACTATAATCAACTCAAAACATTGTTTCCAGATAGACTTCAACAATCAGTATGCATGCATAGTGTTATGAATGGAAATCCTCTTTTAAAGGGCAGAACACTTTCAAAACTAATCATTACAGAAATAAACGCGTAATTAATTTCCCAGACATAAAAATGATCTGTATAAGTGAATTTGTTTAAGCCCTAAGTATTTTAAGGAAAAGTTTACCAACAAACACTAAAAATCGAGAGCAAACTCCAGTTTAGAAAAAAAAAAAAAAATAGAAAGTCAATCCAGCGGCAAAACCCAAGTATGCGGTAACGCTTAAACCCATTAAAAGCTTTTTTTCAAATTTTACTTCCTTATTTTTGATTTATTTATCTCTTTATCAGCGTCATCTGTGCATTCATTCAGTATATGTTTGCTCATTTCACATTAATTTTTTTACCCTCTTTTGCCTTCTATTTCGTAATGTATTCAACACATTGACAATTTTGCTTCATTTATTTTTTTAATGATATTATTCACATTGTGGGTATAAAAAAATGCACTGTCATATATGCAAATGTCAATGAAGGCACTAAAAGGAGTGTTTACAAAATATTTTGTCGTCGCATTTTACTGTATTTGGATGTGTTTATGTATCCTTTCATTTTTCTTACTGTTCTTTTTTCTTTCTGTCTTCCTTCCAAATGGCTCGATGTAAAAGGGATATTCTGCTTGTTCAAAGCAAACCCTCTCAAAATGAAATTTATGGCTTGTCGTGACTTGACTTGACACTTACACTCACACACACCACACATACATGCACACACACACGTATGCACAACAAGAAGAGAGAGAGAGAGAGGGGAGAGAGAGAGAGAGAGAGAGAGAGAGAGAGAGAGAGAGGGAGAGAGTACAGGCTTTGTCTTTTAGATAGAGCAAAACTCGATAAGCGACGAAGAGTGAGACTTTTGTAATCGTGTTTACCTGCACAACTGCATACATTCATACATACATTCATACATACATTCATACATACATTCATACATACATTCATGCATACATTCATACATACATTCATACATACATTCATACATTTCCATTCATAATACATTCATACATACATTCATACTACATTCATGCATACTTCATACATACATCATACATACATTCATACATACATTCATACATACCTTCTTCCATGTATTATACTTCCCTTTCAATCGACACAGTACACACATACGCATACACGCATTCACATAGACATAACGCGTACATATTATGGTCGCCATAATGGGGAAAAGGGGTTGGTAAGGCAAGCAATTATTTTTTTCATACCCACATGGGGCACGGAAATATAAACAATATTCACACAAAAATGAATAATCGCAAAATCAGAACAAGTGATATCCATAACCAGTTTAAGTAAGCAAAATAAACAGAAAACCCGCCAAACAATTTTAAACATAAATGAAAATTTCACAGACAGTTTTTCCTATACATAGTGCAAACTTTGTGTAATGTTGTAATTTAGTATATAATTTTTGGGAAAAATCTATTTATAACTGAATATAATTCTTTAGTTTGATTAAGAGTTTTCTTGTTTTTGATGCAAACAAAATGTTGAATTTAACAACATTCGGCCGTACAAAGAAGTATCGCGGGAGGTATTTTTTTCTTCTGCATCAAAGAAAGGACACACAAAACAAATAATGAAATTCATCTGCAATATCAGCATAGCAACATTTGCACAAATTCTTTCACATCTGGTGGCCACAAGCGACTTATTTACAGCAATTATAATTTTTGTTCTAAATTTTAGTAGAGTAACCATGTAATTTTTGGGTAAAACTAGATAGTAATGGATCAACACCAAATATGTTTTAAACATTCTATAGTTGATATATAATTCATCATTGTCAACATGCGTGTACCGGGTATGTATGAAACTACTTAAGGCTCTTTTTACTTTCTCTTTAAACCAAATGGATGTACATCAAGTGTTTTCTGTTTTAAAGCCAGAAATTACTCAAACCAATTTCTTTTAATAATGTATGGATGTATTTGATATATTTTGTTTTCATGTACATTAATTCATACATTCTGAGAAGACATTTAAAACACAAGAAATGATAATTTATAACTATGGTGGAAGATACAATTAAACCAAAATATAAATTCTGATTTAACAATGACCGGAAGGGGGGGGAATTTCCCGTTTACACCCGAAACCATGAAAGAAGTGTCCGACTGTCGATTTTTAGGAACCAGCTTATAAAATTTTAACTGAAAACTTGGACAAGATCTTTCATGTCAAACCCCCAAAATTTCACACCCCATATGTAAGAATTGGTAATACAGTTTTATAAAATAAATCCATCACAAAGGTCTGCAGGAGCATAAAATAATTTAGCTTTCCTCATAAAAGCAAACATTGCTCAGAGGCTCGGTCAAACAGTTCACGTTGACAACCTTCATTCGGTTATTATAATTTCAGACCTCAACCCTAATCAAGAAATCATGGACACCTCTAGTTTTCTGACCTATAAGAAAATCGGGAAAACGCCCTAACCTTACCTTTAGAAAAAAAAACAACTTTACATTTGTTTGCATTTAGTTTCAATTTTCCATTTATCACAATATTCTTAATAAGATTTTAAACCTTTCTGTATCCAAACGGAGTTTCTGAAAAGATCCAGTGTCATCTGCATATAATAAGAGAAATAAATTCAAAAAAAATGTCAACATCGATTCCCTATGCCTATTTCAATTGCTTCTTTTTGGGCGACAGTCACAAGGCCACCATGTCGCTAGACAAAAATTTCTTCATATCATTTAAAAACAAGCAAACAATACAGGTGACAATTTTCTCCTTGTCTTACACCAACATTGGAACAGAAAAAATCAGAATAATCACCATTGGCAATACACATACTTGGCTTGAAATAACATATTTTGTATAACTTTTAAAAATTTTGCTACTAATACCACTATTTATAAATTTATGCCACAGAAACGATCGATTAACTTTGTCGAATGCCTTTCATAATCCAGAAAAGCAAATAAACGCTCTTCTAAACAACAGAAAATCAATCAGCCATAAAGTAAACAAGTGATCAAGTTTAGAAATTATTTCCGAAAGCCTGCTTGTTAAATACCAATCAAATCGAATGTTTCAATAAACAATTTTAAACGTTCATTCAAAAAACTGTAAAACATTTTCCAAAACAGATAGTAAAAGTTATCCCACGGTAATTACCAGGGTCTAAGACACAATCCTTTGTTTTGAATATAGATGTATAACCCAAGCGCCCAATCAGTTGGTACTTTACCAAAATTTTAATATAGTTAAACAATTGACATAAAAATCTTGGGCTTTTTCACCGCCGATTTTCAAAATTCATTTGCAAATTATCTAGTCCACTGGCTTTTTTTTCTTTAACTTTTTAATGCAATGCATTACTTCTTTTTCGTGTTAAATTTTTCCCAAAAAGGGTATAACTGGTGCCCATTAAAGGGAAACACATTTTCCAGAACTTGGGTCAGCATCTTCTACATCATCCACATTCATATTTTAAAAAATTTCAAAGAAAGCATGGCACTGGGTTTGATTACGGTTGGGATTTTCTCTTCTGTCCATTTAAGATAGTCCAATAAGCCTTTGGATCTTTAGACTGTAATTGACGTACTGTTTAGCCATTCGGGGTTATATTTTCCTTCATTTCTTTTTTTAGCGTTTTCTTATATGTTTTTTGCTGCACGTACCCTTTCCGCCTTTAAAAATAAATCATTTTTCATAAGTAAACATCTTCTCCTACAACGGCAAAAATTGTTTCTTTTTAAATTTAACAAATTTCATTAAAACCCTGGTTTATTTCCCTTTTTTTTCTTTTTAGTTGGTTTGGCACCTTTCCTCCTCTTTTTTATCATGTTTAGTGCATTTGCACTTTCAAGTAATATATCATTAACCTGCCCACAATATTATTTACCATTGTTTTTCAGTAATATTATCTGGGTTTGTAAGCAAGTCATCTAAACTCAGTCTCTATTGATGTAAATTTTTGTAACATCTAAGTCATCAACAAAAGTGCTTTCAAAGCATTATTCCATCTTACATAGCATGAATTGGCATCGTCAGCATGCGAAATCGGGGCTGTTTTCTCTGTTCTCTCCCCCTTGAGCAATTGCAAACTTTAAGGTAATAGGGCAATGAACTCTGAAAATAATTTTATTAAAATCATCCACACTAAAATCTACAACACTATCAAATAAATCATAAAAACTACAGCGTAATCCACTACAGATGCATTTTTAACAAGTCAGTTTACCTTTACCATAATCCTCTACCAGATCTACCATTCATGATAATAAGCTGACAGCTTTGCAAAACTTATTAAAATTCATGTCCCATATTTTTTGTCTGCCTATCTTTAGATGACCCCAACAGGAAAGTTATAATCTCTATCAAGAACGCAAACAGCAAACAAATTATTGACCAAAAATTCATTTAGCTGTCCCGATCTTGAGTTCAAGTCCCCTAACAGACAAATCTAATCAAACCATATTCAGAATTGTATCTTGTAAGTCCTTATAAACATTTCTATTAAAGTAAGGGATCCCTCTGGTTCAATATAAGCAGGGGGGGAGGATGGAGGGGGGGGGGGGGGGAGGAGTTTACTTGGACAGGCAGACGCACAAACCGACAGACAGACAAACCAACCAAAGCATGCAGCTCGGGTCGCGCGCGCGGGGGTACACCGTTGGACACAGTATTCGTACCATTGTACCATCGCAGAACTCTTTTTTTT
>CM031598.1:31364732-31372232 GCA_018398815.1 Conus ventricosus | reverse complement strand
GTACGGATGTACGTACGTACGTACATACATACATACATACATACATACATACACACACGTAATTTGGAACTGAATAGTATGCCTGTGTCTCAATCAAAATGGACATAATGCGACAAAACATGGAGAACGAAACGAATAGAAATGTATAAAGTGCTTTTAGTATTTTTGAACGCTCGTTTCTCTTATCATGTGAAGAAACTTCTTAGCGATACTGCCTACTCTCAACTTCCTGTATATAATCAACACACACACACACACACACATGCACATGCACATACACACGCACGTACACACACACACACCATGCGCGCGCACTCACACACACACACACACATGCGTACGCACTCACTCACACACACACACACACACACACACACACACACACACACACACACACACACACACACACACACACACGAGTGCATGGGCGTGCGCACAAAAGATTGTCTTGGGAAACAAGGCCACACCAGTTCACGATAAGGTCATTGTCCTGATATTAATCTCCACGCTCAGCGTAATGAACGCTATCATCATCATCATCACGAAAAATATCTTATTTTTACTTTTTCCTTCTCTCTCTCTTCTCTCTCTCTCTCTCTCATCCTCTCTCTCTCTCTCTCTCTCTCTCTCTCTCTCTGTCTGTCTGTTCTCTCTCTCTCTCTCTCTTTCTCCCTCTCCCTTTGCCTACCTGGCCTCCCACCTCCCTTACCTCCTCCTCCTCCTCCCCCCTCCCTCCCTCTATACCCATCTCTGGTCTCACCACCCTCCCTCCCTCCCATCCCCCTATACCTACCTATACCACCCATGTGTGGCCTTCACCCCGTTCTCCTCCCTCCCTCTCCCCATCTTTCCCTCTCCACTCGTCCCCTCCCTCTCCCCTCCCATCCATTCCTAACTTTCCCCACAGCTCTACTACCCCTCTCCCGTCCTCTGTTTATCCAAACTCCCCCCCCCCCCCCCCACCCACACACATACACCTTCCACCCTCTCACCCGCCCTCCCTCTAACCACCCTCTCTCTCACTCCATTCAGTTTTGTGCAAGACAACAGTCACGTCAACGCGGAATGAGAATGCACACCGTCATCTCCACCAATCAGGGGAGAGGGGGTGATACTATACCTAGAGCACCTGGGGGGGGGGGGGGGGGAGGGGGGGGATGGCGTGAGGTGAGGTGAAGAGGGTTGGGGTGTGGGTGGGAGGAGGAGAATAATGGAGGTATCGAGTTAGAAAACACTCCCTTTCTGCACTGTAGTCCTCTCCAAGACAACACGGATCTTGTTGGAAGCGAGGATGCAATCGGCTTGTTGTCGACGGTAGGAATCTGAATCAGAGAGTGGGGTGTTTACAGTTGTTTTCTTTCTTTTTCTTTCTTTTTATTGATTTCTTTTTTGCACACACACTCACACACACACGCATGCACGCATGCATGCACGCACACACACACATCAATTTCTCTCTCTCTCTCTCTCTCTCTCTCTCTCCTCTCTCTCTCTCTCTTCCTCTCTCTCTCTCTCTCTCTCTCTCCATCTCTCTCTCTCTCTCTCTCTCTCTCCCCTCCCCTCTCTCTCCTGTCTTAGAGAGAAAGAGACATTACATACACACACAACACACACACACACACAACACACACACGCACGCACGCACGCACGCACGCACGCACGCACGCACGCACGCACGCACACAACACACACACACGCACACTGATTGAAACCAATTTATTGTCAGGTTAACCCAGGGTTTTGTACTGACAAACACACACACATACACACACACACACACACACACACACACACACACACACACATACACACACACACACACTCACACTCACACACACACACACACACACACACACACACACACACACACACACACATCTGTCCATCGAGAGAGAGAGAGAGAGAGAGAGGGGAGAGAGGAGAAGAGAGAGAGAGAGAGAGAGAGAGGGGAGAGAGAGAGACAGAGAGAGAGAGGAGTTAGTTTTGGTAATGAGTGACTTTTAAGTTTTATAAATCATGCAAAACCTTAAGTTTTACAAACCTTCCAAAACTTTATTCACGACATTTGTGAATTGTGTACGATATTTAGCCTTGCAACATAAAAATGAAATGATTATGTGTGACGACTTTGACTTGATGTGAACCAAGACAAACAAAATCATATTATATATTGGTAGCAAAGAAATAGATGAGATAGGTGTGTTGTTGTTTTCAATCTGATGTCTTTCCACATGAAGTGATATTAGACGAAGAGAAAGGGTGTGGGGAGGGGGGCATGAGGAGGAGGTGGGTGGGTGGGTTATCTTGCAGTCATATACAAAAACAAAACAAAAAAGCATCTTTACAATCTTTACAATACCATTAAAAAAAAAGTTTTAAAAAAAGAAAGGTATGGGAAAACCAACTTTAGATAACTATTTTGAATCATAACACAAACTGTAACAAATGTCCCACAGGACTGCGTAGTAAACAGTTCGCAAAATCAAACAACAAACTAAAATTCTCTCAAGGATACTGTCAAGAGAACTTTCATAAACACCCGGGTAAAATAGGTCTCATTCCAGAAGAATGTGTTGGTTTGAAGCGCGCGCGCGCGCGCGCGCGTATCTGTGTGTGTGTGTGTGTGTGTGTGTGTGTGTGTGTGTGTGTGTGTGTGTGTCCCTCTCTCTCTCTCTCTCTCTCCTCCTCTCTCTCCTCTCTCTCTCCTCTCTCTCTGTAGCATTAGGGAGGGGAATTTTGGGGTGGAATTGGGGGTGGGGGGGGTGGGGGGGGGGGGGGCGGGGGAACAAAGTCTGAAACCTTCCTCACGATAGACGCAGATCAAGCCCTCTAATTCCCCTGTCGCTGTAGGTGGCCGGTGTTTACGTCAGCTTGTTATGAGAACAGGTTGGCCAGGTGAAGAATTCCAATTGTGGCTCTGATAGCCTGGCAGTACGTGACATCTTGCATGTTCATGTTCTGTCTGTCTGTCTGTCTGTCCGACAGTCTGCCAAGTTTATAGCTGTGGGGTCAGTGGGCGAAGTTCTGAGAGGATAGAAAAAGAAAAAAAAAAACAGAGAAAAGAAGGAAGGAATGCAGAATTAAAGAAAGAAAGAAAGAAAGAAAGAAAGAAAGAAAGAAGTGAAATAAAGAATAAACGGGAAAAAAAGAACGAATATTATAATAGGCAGAAAAGAAAAGAAAAAAAACCAATGAAGTAACACAGCACACAAAAATTGGTGAGGGTGCGTGTGTGCGTGGGAGGGAGAGTGAAGGGGGGGGGGGCGGTGTGTGGTGTGTGAGAGAGAGAGGGAGAGAGAGAGAGCGAGAGAGAGAGAAGAGAGAGAGAGAGAGAGAGAAGAGAGGAGAGAGAGAGAGCGCGAGAGAGAGCGAGAGAGAGCGAGAGAGAGAGAGAGAGAGAAAGCGAGAGAGAGAGCGAGAGAAAGCGAGAGAGAGAGAGAGAGAGAAAAAGAGAGCGAGAGAGAGAGAGAAAGAGAGCGAGAGCGAGAGAGAGAGAGAGAGAGAGAGAGAGAGAGCGAGAGAGAGAGAGAATGTTAGGGATAGGGTGGAAGGAATCTTTAACAATATTTACTGTCCTGTCTGTCTGTCTGTCTGTCTGTCTGTCTCTCTCTCTCTTGTCAGAACTCAAGTCACGTCTCCTTGTAACACACCTATAATCAAATTCCGATGTCAGACCTCGATCTCTTCTTGCCCATCGGTGCGGTTGCCGATAATCCATTCCACAGTGATGGGGTGCCGGGATCAGGCGATAATCCATTCACAGTGATGGGTGCCGGGATCAGGCGATAATCCATTTCACAGTGATGGGGTGCCGGGATCAGCGATAATCCATTCCACAGTGATGGGTGCCGGATCAGGCGATAATCCATTTCACAGTGATGGGGTGCCGGGATCAGCCGATGATAATCCATTTCACAGTGATGGGGTGCCGGGATCAGCTGATGATAATCCATTTCACAGTGATGGGTGCCGGGATCAAGCCGATCATAATCCATTTCCACAGTGATGGGGTGCCGGGATCAGCCGATGATAATCCATTTCACAGTGATGGGTGCCGGGATCAGCCGATAATCCATTTCACAGTGATGGGGTGCCGGGATCAGCCGATGATAATCCATTTCACCAGTGATGGGGTGCCGGGATCAGGCGAATCCATTTCAGTGATGGGGTTCGGCATCAGACGCCCAGCCTATGACGTCATCACTTGTCCATGACACTCTTCCTGGTCCCCCCCCCCCCCCCCCCCCCCCCCCCCCCCCCTTGTATAGACCATGCCGTGGAGCGATCGTTCCACAAAATCAACGCTGCTGCAGTATGCACATGAACACTGACATACCACCGCTTGACAAAAGTTTCCATGGTCCCCTGACATGTTTGCTATCACCACTAATCCATGAAATTCTATCATTATTCTCACGGATGTACCTGTTCTGTGGATGACTATCTGTTCTGTGGATGATTATCTGTTCTGTGGATGATTATCTGTTCTGTGGATGACTATCTGTTCCGTGGATGATTATCTGTTCTGTGGATGACTATCTGTTCCGTGGATGACTACCTGTTCCGTGGATGACTATCTGTTCTGTGGATGATTATCTGTTCTGTGGATGACTATCTGTTCCGTGGATGACTACCTGTTCTGTGGATGACTATCTGACTATCTGTTCTGTGGATGACTATCTGTTCTGTGGATGACTATCTGTTCTGTGGATGACTATCTGTTCTGTGGATGATTATCCTATGCAATTATCAGATTCCTGCCAGCTTTTAACATTCTGCTAATTTGTTTTTCCAGTGGACAAGTGTTTTCCGTGAAGCAACTGTTCTTTGAAAGAAACAATCACAATCGCGTTCAACCGTGGTTTTTTTTTTTTTATTCTTCTTTTTTTTTCTAGTGGATAAGCGTTGCCTAGTGTGGTCATTCCATCAGATCATGACCGTCATACCTGCCCAGTGGGTCCCATTTCACGTTTCGCAGTGCATTAGTTTGCTTTGGAACGACCATCCCAAGAAATCATTGCTGTTACTACTACTACTAAGCCATTAAATGCTGTTTGTTGTTGTCGTTGTTGTTGTTGTTGTCGTTGTTGTTGTCGTCGTCGTTGTTGTTGTTTCTAGTGGAGAGGTATTTCTGTGGAGTGACCACACACCCCTGAAATCATGACAGCCATTTGGTAACCTCTTGAAATTTTACTAGAGTTTTCAGTTGGTAAGCGTTGCCATGGGAAAAAAAAGACAAACTGTCCCGGATCCCATGACATCACTGCAATTATTACCAACTCCGTCACATCATCTGAATGCTGTCCAATGACATCACTGCAATTATTACCAACTCCGTCACATCATCTGAATGCTGTCCAATGACATCACTGCAATTATCACCAACTCGTCACATCATCTGAATGCTGTCCAATGAAATCACTGCAATTCTCACCAACCTGTCACATCATCTGAATGCTGTCCAATGACATCACTGCAATTCTCACCAACCCGTCACATCATCTGAATGCTGTCCCATGAAATCACTGCAATTATTACCAACTCCGTCACATCATCTGAATGCTGTCCAATGACATCACTGCAATTCTCACCAACCCGTCACATCATCTGAATGCTGTCCCATGTAATCACTGCAATTATTACCAACTCCGTCACATCATCTGAATGCTGTCCCATGAAATCACTGCAATTATTACCAACTCCGTCACATCATCTGAATGCTGTCCAATGACATCACTGCAATTCTCACCAACCCGTCACATCATCTGAATGCTGTCCAATGACATCACTGCAATTCTCACCAACCCGTCACATCATCTGAATGCTGTCCCATGAAATTACTGCAATTATCACCAACCCGTCACATCATCTGAATGCTGTCCAATGAAATCACTGCAATTATCACCAACTCGTCAATCATCTGAATGCTGTCATGTCCCATGAAATCACTGCAGTTATCACCAACTCCGTCACATCATCTGAATGCTGTCCCATGAAATCACTGCAATTATCACCAACTCCGTCACATCATCTGAATGCTGTGCAATGAAATCACTGCAATTATCACCAACTCGTCACATCATCTGAATGCTGTCCAATGAAATTACTGCAATTATCACCAACCCGTCACATCATCTGAATGCTGTCCAATGAAATCACTGCAATTATCACCAACTCGTCACATCATCTGAATGCTGTCATGTCCCATGAAATCACTGCAGTTATCACCAACTCCGTCACATCATATGAATGCTGTCCCATGAAATCACTGCAATTATCACCAACTCCGTCACATCATCTGAATGCTGTCCAATGAAATCACTGCAATTATCACCAACCCGTCACATCATCTGAATGCTGTTCCATGATATCACTGCATTTATCACCAACCCGTCACATCATCTGAACGCTGTCCAATGAAATCACTGCAATTATCACCAACTCCGTCACATCATCTGAATGCTGGTCCATGAAATCACTGCAATTATTACCAACTCCGTCACATCATCTGAATGCTGTTCTTCACACGTCAGTCTGACGAATGCCCCCCTCCCCCCCCCCCCCCCCCCCCCCCCCCACCACCAGCAGGGAAGGGGAGGGGAGGAGAGAGAAAGGAGGGGAGGAGATATGTTTCCTGCCAGTGCGTCATTCATGTTTCACAGGACGTCTGTAGACATTTGCGTCCAGTTCCACCTCCAGTCTCTGAGAAAGCTCTGTTTCTGGCTTTCATCTGAAACGAGCCTGGAAGATTTCTGTGCATCTTGTGCGTTATTGTAAGTACTCAAAGAAAACGTACAGATTTTTTGTTGTTAGGAATGAGCATTGTATTTTGAAAGATCTAGAATCTGAGTTTTATTTTTGTTTGTTTGTTTGATTGTTACACTCGAGATGATCTAGAATCTGAGTTTTATTTTTGCTTGTTTGTTTGATCGTTACGCTCAAGAAATCAAATGATTTCTTCATCTTATGAAGTCTTCATGACACTTTTCTCAGGATTCTCGCTTTGGCACATTCCTCACCCACAAAAAAAAAAAAAATCACCCAACACAAAAGTTCACCTTTTAGTATTAATTTGAAATAATTCGTTTGAAGGTCTTCATTTTTAGACATGACAAGATTTCTTTTCTAAACATTTATGACAACAATTCTGTTTTAGCTATTTATTGCAAAAATTCTTTTTTTTACGTCTTCATCGTAAGAATTCACCTTTACGTCTTCATCAAAATAATTCACTGTAATGTTGTTAATCATAAAAATTCACCTTCAGGTATTTTACAGAAGTTCGTTTCTAGGCATCCATCATTAGAATTTAACGCAAGGCGTTCATTAAAAGAGTTCCCCTTTAGGCATTCATCACAAGAATTCACTGTTAAGACCAGTTTCTCTCCTGCCATCATCATCAGTCCATTACTCATTGATCAGTTGTGGTATGGATACAAGTATTTTAACAAAGCAGTCACAATCTGAATGGGTTTAACTGCTTCATTGACTACATTGCAA
>CM031598.1:31339918-31352132 GCA_018398815.1 Conus ventricosus | reverse complement strand
AGGGAGGGGAATATGATGAGGGTGGGTGGAAGGGGGACATGAGGGTAGAGGGATAGGATCAGGGAGGTACGGCTGGGAATGAGAGAGAGAGAGAGAGAGGAGAGAGAGAGAGAGAGAGAGAGGAGAGAGAGAGAGAGAGAGAGAGAGGGGAGAGAGAGGAGAGAGAGAGGGAGGGAGGAGAGAGAGAGAGAGAGAGAGAGGAGAGAGAGGTAGAGAGGGAGAGAGAGAGAGAGAGGGAGGAGAGAGAGAGAGAGAGGAGAGAGAGAGAGAGGGAGAGAGAGAGAGAGAGGAGAGAGAGAGGAGAGAGGAGAGAGAGAGAGTGAGAGAGAGAGAGAGAGAGAGAAGAGAGAGAGAGAGAGAGAGAGGTCTGCACGAAGTTACACACACGCACACGCCACACACACATACACACACACACACACACACACACACACACACACACACACAACACACACATGCTGTGTATAACAGTATGAGACAGAGAGACAGAGAGAGAGAGAGGAGGGAGAGAGAGAGAGAGAGAGGAGAAAGAGAGATTTTGCTGAACACTTTGATATTTTATTGTCATTACCAAAGAGGTCTTTTGACAAGGGGGGGGGGGGGGGGGGGGGGGAGAGAGTAACAGAACAATAACATTTCCCTCTTCCTTTCCTACAAACAAATAGTAATAATAATAATGAATACTTATGTAGCGCCTATTCTCGGCTAGAGACCAAGCTCTAAGCGCTTTACAATCAACACTCGTTTACACAACGGGCTGCCTACTTGGGTAGTGCCGACTGAAGAGCTGCCAGCCGGCGCTTCATTCAGTCGTTTCCCGTGTCATCCAGTCAGTATCGTTCAATATCGATCACTCAATTTCTTTACTTCCTTCATTCTTTCCATTTCTCACGCAGGGTGCATGCTATGTGTAACGTGTCATCCATACCAACGGCCACACTGGCCTACTCTTCGAAAGTTGGTGATGGGATTTTTACGTGTGAGCAAGATGTTATGCGTGCGTTCACACACGGAACCTTGGTTTATAGTCTCATTCGAAGGACTGTATGGGAAATGGAGTCAGAACCAATGTTAACTCCGAGGGAAAAATCCCCTGTACCGAAACGCCCCGGCGGAGGTTCGAACCCGCAACCCCGGATCACCAAGATTACGAGTCGGCGCTCTACCAACTCAGCTATTCGGAATAGTACACATTCATTCCTAGTGTGCACCAAATCAAAGGTTAAAAACAAATAAATTCATAACATTTCCTTATGTCTTCACACACAGGAGTAATGCAGTTAAGAAAAAAAGACAGACGTACAGACAGACAGACAGACAGACAGAGACAGAAAAAGGGAAAAAGACAAAGAGAGAGATAGTGAGACAGAGACAGAGACACAGGAGAGAGAGAGAGAGAGAGAGGAGAGAGAGAGAGAGAGAGGGAGGGAGGGAGGGAGGGAGAGAGACAGGCAGACAGGCAGACAGGCAGACAGACAGATAGACAGACAGAGGGAAAAAGACACACAGAGAGATAGTGAGACAGAAACAGAGACAGACCGTCAGACAAAAAGACAGACGGACAGGCAGAGACGGCGACGGAGGTGTAAGTGGCCGCGCGGGGGGGGGGGGGGAGGAAAGCGGGGGTGGGGTGGAGGGTGGGGATGGTGGGGGGGGGTTAAGGCCTGTTTGACAGGAAAACCCAATGATAACACGCTGACACTGTGTGAATCAGAGTGAGGGCGGGTCGAAACCGGCGTGCAATGATTAATACAGCCCTCCTTTTCCTTTCCCCCTATCGCCCCTTCGCTGTTCTGTCAAACAGGAAGAGAGAGAGTTTAAAGGTAGAGAGAGAGGGGAGAGAGAGGGGAGAGAGAGGAGGAGGAGAGGGAGAGAGAGGGAGAGAGGAAAGGGGAGAGAAGAGTGTGAGGGAGTTTGTGGGGAGAGCAGACAGAGAGAAGAGGAAGAGAAGGAAGAGAGAGAGAGATTAAGGGAGAAAAGGGGGGGGAAGGATAGAGGGGAAAAGAGTGGTGAGGCAGAGAGGAGTAAAGGAGGCAAAAAAGGAGAGAGAAAGAAGGGAGAGGAGGGGAGAGAGAATGAGAGAGAGAAGAGGAGAGAGAGAGAAGAGAAGAGAAAGAGACAGATTGACATTCGGGAAAAGAAAAAGAGCAGATGAAAGGGGGAGAGAGGAGAGGAGGAGGGGAGAGAGGGGAAAAGAGAGGAAGAGAGAGAGAGAGGAGACAGGACAGACAAGCAGTGAGGCGAAGAAAAAAACAGAGGAGGAGGGAGGGGGAGAAAAGGAGAGAGAGAGAGAGGAGAGAGAGAGCGGCTTCGGCTAAATAAAAAACCACAAATGGAGAAGGGAATCCCCGATCCGTTTTTTCCCCTTTCGGGGTCGCGGCATGCGGTGCCTGGCCCCTGACTCAGAGCCCCGGGCAAAATTAAACCTAGGGGTGGGGGACTAAAGTTGTTGAAGAGCTATTTTTACCATTCACCCCCCTGTGAGTCAGACGACTGTGAGAGTGGCGGCTCCGCAATGAGGCGGGTCCTCCCTTGGAACCCCGGGGCGGTCCAAAGGGAAAAGGAAGAAAAGGGGAGAGAGGAGGAGAGAGAGAGAAGGGTGTACAAGGGTGTGTTTGTTGTGGGTGAGGATATGGGGAGGGGGGGGGGGGGGGAGGAAGGAGAAGATGGGCGGAGGGGGTAGGGGAGGAGTTGTGTCCATGTAGTCAATGACAGCAGAAAGCTGAAGGGTGGAGTTAAAGAAAATGAAAATGTTGAAGTGAACTGTAATTTTTCCCGATTTTTAAGTGGGGGGGGGTGGGGTGGTGGTGGAGTGGATGTGGTGGTGGTGGGGTGGTAGAGTGCGCGGCAGTAGCTAGCGTATGTGTAGTAGTGTAGAAGTAGTGCAGGGGTGAGGGGTATATTTAAAAGTGAAAAAGTAGCCCAGCGTAGCGCTTTTAAGTATAAAATTTGTAGTGGCAAAGCAACGCAGCGTACCCGCAGTAGTACTAGAGTAGCAGTAGCGTGCAGCGCTCGTAGTATAGAAGTGGTAGTGTAACGCAGTGAAAGGCAAAAAGAGTAGTGTAGTGGTAGTGAAATTTTATGACAAATGCTGGTTGTATTGTTTTGTTGTTGTTGTCGCGTCATTGTTGTTGTGTTTCGTTGTTGTTGTTTTTTGTTTTTTGTCGTTGTTGTTATTGTTGCGTTGTTGTTTTTTGTTTTTTGTCGTTGTTGTTGTGGTGGTCGTGGTGGTGGTCGTCTTGTTGTTGTTGTTGTTGTTGACCGGGAGAAAAACCCTCAATTTTTTTGCTGCGGGGGGGGTCACAGGATGGTTGGTATGAGTCTAGGGCGTCACGCTTGTCTTTGAATAGGGGGGGTAAGGTGCGACAGTGGGAAAATAGTATGGGGGAGATGAAATCGTCCGACTGGAACGTAGAGGAATTGTGGGGGGGTTCTCTCTCTCTCTCTCTCTCTCTCTCCACACCCACCACACACATACGCCCGCCAAAACAACAGCATACACAGCAACAACTCACTCATCCCACACCTTAACACACACACACACACACAAAACACCCCCAAAACACACACACACACACACACACACACCATAACCAACACAACACACACCCCACGTCCAACACACACACCCCCACACACACACACAAAACCCAAACCCCAACCAACAAAAAACACCAACACAACACACACACCACGACACACAAAGATGGCGGTACGGTAAAAGACTAAAAACGAAGGCAGCACTGATTTTTGCAAAGAAAAATGAATTGACAAAATCGAGGAGGCCGGATGGAGAGCCGAGTCATCGCGTGGCCGATCCGGGCACGACAGTCGGGGGGAGGGCGACCAGTCGGAAAACGAAAAGAAACGTAGTAAGGGACGAAGGGGGTTTTTGGTTGCCATGGCGGGCCGCGTACAATCCTTTTTTTTTCACGTGACGTATAGTTTGCTGGCAACACCCCGGGGGCCCCATTTTGTTTCCCTAAGTACGATGCCTATCTTGGTGTTTTCCCCTCAAAAGACTTCTTGCCCTCACCCCCTGTTTCTTTTTCCCCCCCCCCCCCCCCCCCCCCCCCCCCCCCCCCCCCCCCCAAAACCCCCCCCCCCCCCCCCCCCCCACCCCCCCGCCCTCCCCCCCTTTTCTCCTCTCTCTCTCTCTCTCTCTCTCTGTACCCCCTCCCCCCCCACCTTTCCCCCCACCGCCCCCCTTTTCCCCCCCCCTCGCCCCCCGTCCCAAATTCTGTCCTAGTACCCTCCTTTTTCCCCACCTACCCCCTTCCCCAACTTTTCTCTCTTCTCCCCTTTTTCCCCCTCTTCTCTCCTTCCCCCTTGTCCCTTCTCCTTTTTTTTCACTGTCTCTCTCTTCTCCACACTCTTCTCTCCATTCCCCTCTTTCTTCTCACCCACTTTTCTCTTTTTCTCCTCTCCCTTTCTCCTCTTCCTCTCTTTCTTCTCCCTTTTCTCTCTCTTTTCTTCCTCCTTCTTCCCCCTCTCTTCTTCTTTCACCCCATGCGAACTTTGCTTTCAATGTATGGTGGTTATTGGATGGCTAGCGCTTTCAGTCGTGGAGTGTGTGTGTGTGTGTGTGTGTGTGTGTGTGTGTGTGTGTGTGTGTGTGTGTGTGTGTGTGCGTGTGTGTGTGTGTGTGTGTGTGTGTGCGCGCGTGTGTGGGGAGAATGTGTTGAGTTGGGTTGTGTGAAAGATCTCCCAAAGGTTGAGCGTGAGTGGGGTATGTGTGGTGCTGTGTGTGTTTTTGGGGTGTGTGTGTGTTGTGTGTGTGGTGTGTGTTGTGTGGGGCAAAGAGTGTTTATTTGGGTAATGGGAAAAATCGCCCGGGTTGATGCGTGTGTGGTGTGTGTGTCGTGCGTGCGTGGTTTGGGTGTGTGGTGTGTGTGTGTGTGTGATTTTTGTGTTGTGTGTTGGGGGGGGGGGGGGGTAGTGTGTGTGTGTGTGTGTGTGTGTGTGTGTGTGTGTGTGTGTTGTGTGTGTGTGGGTTGTGTTGTGCGTGTGTGGTGTGTGTGTGAGCACACCCAATGTTTTCCATGCCCCTCAACGATATGTTCGTGCAAGTGTTTTTTTTCTTTTTGAAAATGAATTCAGTTCTGTTTTATGTGACGGGACTTGGATGTCTGTGTGTGTGTGCGTTTTAGTTGGCCCTCTTTTGCCTGAAAAAGGTTTGTAAAAAAACCCAAAAAATTTTTTGGTACAACGGCGTTACGCTTTTTTTTTGTTTGAGTCTTTTTACCTTGCTTCAAAAAAATTTGGGTTTAAAATAACCCCGTTTTCTAAAAAAAAACATACTTTTAGCTATTAAGTTGCTTTATCAGGTATGCAAAATATGTTCACTTATGTTTTTAATGTACCAAAAAAGTAACCTTTCTCTTTTTATCATTTAGCAATTTTACCAAAAACCCGTACAAAGGTACAAATGTATTTTTTTGTTTAGTTTTTAAAAATGGGTTTGGGAAAAAGCAGTTGTTGTACAAAAGTTGAGAAAATTTTGGAGGGAAAAAATAAATGATTGACCCGTAGGTTTGCATGATTGCATTGTAAAAAAGTTTCAATTTAATTTATGATTGAAAGATAATGAAATCCCCATTTTCAAATTGTGTGTCTGAACAAATTTCACCCATGAAAATGAAATTGTATGCACAGAAAGAAAATCATAGATATAATGCAAAAATATTATGCATGAATGATCATGTTACAAAACTTTAAATGTCCCTTTTTTATACTATATGCCCGGTCAAAATGAGAGAGTTTCATAAGTAGGGAAACAAAATGGCGGACAAGTCGATCGCGCTAAATTTGTGGGTTTTGTGTTTATTTGGAGTCATGAAACGAAGGATAGGTACCCCAAACCCGCAGTAAAAAAATGGGCCGGGTGAGTAGGTTGGTCTGTCTGACCCAAAAATAGTTCGCCCCACGGGGCAGCTTTTTTTTGACCCAAAATGGATGTTTTAAAAAACCTTTCTCCGGATTTAAATTAGAAAAAAAAATTAGCCCGCAGAATGAGGTTGTGCAGCAAAAGAGTTAGGAAGAAAAAAAAACGTAACAGCGTTGGAACCCAAACAGGTTCCAACAAAATCGTTAAGCCTACCCATGCGAAGTGCTGGTTCGGGTTTCACCAGCGTTCGTCGCCAATTTGGCCTATAATTCCCCCGCAAAAAAGCGAGAAAAAAGGTCTGAACCCCAAAAACCAAGAAACTGAAAAAAAAAAAACTTTAGAAAAAAGAAATAGAATCGCACACTGTAATGACGTCAAAAAAAGTCCCGCTGAAAGACATAGGCCCAGACCTAGTTCTACGGAACAAGAGAAAACAGATCGAAACTGACCCTGATCTCCCAAGTGTTTTGATCCTCCATGACTCGGTGACAAATAAAGTGAACAGCAGCCAGTCCTACGGATTCTATTCAGTGTCACACAAGGCGTCTACGATCAAGGATTTCAGGATCAGGATCAGGGGCGTTGTATCAATACAACTTAGCCTATTTAGGCTTTTTACGCCCCTTCTGTATGTATATATCCTTTTTTTTTTTCATAACCGTTGGTCCAGTCATAGGCTAGCTCAGACTTATTATCCATCAAATTCATATCTAATTTTTGTTAATAATTCATGTTTATCTATGAGGTTCTTGAACACATTAATACTGGGTGCACGTTTGATGTTAAGTGTTAGTTTATTCCAAAGTTGGTTACTCTATTAGTAAAAGTAAATTTTCTTAAATTCGTTCTAGAATATTGTTTAAATATCTTATCTTCACTGTTCCTTGTAACATTCTTCTGCGGAGTACAAAAAAAGCGTGCTTTATCAACATCATCAATTTCATTAAATATCTTGTATGCCTGAATCAAGTCACCTCTTATTCTTCTTGCCTTAAGTGTTGGAAGTTGCAAATTTTTTAATCTTTCCTGATATGAGTAATCTTTTATATTATGAATCATTTTGGTTGCTCTTCTTTGTACCTGTTCTAGAGCTTCTGATTGTCTCTTTAGCATTGGATACCATACAGTGTTGCCATATTCAAGAACAGGTCTAACTAGTGTCTTATATAATTGCAAAAAAGTGTCCTTTTCCAAAAATGTAAAGGTTCTTTTTATTATTCCCAATCATTCTGTTAGCTTTATTAATACTATTTACAATATGATTGTCAAATAATAAGTTTTTGTCAAAAGTCACACCTAGGTCTTTCTCTTCTTCACATTTAGATACTTTTATTCCTTGCCCCCAATTTTCATTATATACTCCTTTTGTGGGTTTGTTTTACCAATATGAAGTACTTTACATTTTTCTGCATTTCGAATCGTCTCGTCAAGCTGCTGAGAAAGACTTTGACGCCGTTTTAGTTCACTGTGCCGTGAATGACTTGAAATCAAAATCTTCGACAGAAAGCAGCAAAGAATTCATAAAATGTATCAGGGACATTTTAAAAGAACAACCTAGAATGAAAATCATCATCAGCAAAATTGCACCATCTAAAGACCCCAGCTTAACATCAAGGGGGACCTCTTCAACGCCTTGCTGGCATCAGAGCTGATTGAAGACAACATCTCATTCATCAGCCACACTAACCTTCACGTCAGCACCTGGCACTTCCGGGACGACCTCCATCTACTTACAGAGGGGGTAGTGTTCTCGCCCAAAAACATCGGGAGACACATCGGGGGCCTGTTCTGGACAACACCGAAAAAAGTGGCCGACGCTACCGTTTCCAGCAACGCGGCCCTCCAGTACCAGCCGTTCCTGGAAGACCCACGCTACGATCCTCGCCCCTGGAGGAACATGTTTAGCGCATTGTATGGCTGGTGATGGAAACACTTTCAGAAATTCAGTGCTCAAAGTTCCGACTGTAGACTAATATCTATTTATTCACCACTTGTGTCAATTGTTTTTGCTGTTTTTACTAACTTAACACCTCGATTTTTTTTAATTGACAGTTTAAACCAATTTAACACACACACAAAACACACACCACACCCGCACACAAAACACACACACCCCACACCTTTTTTGGAGCGCCCCCTTACTCCCCAAACCGCCCCCCGGGAAATAATAGATTTAATGCCCTTAAAACCCGGGGGAAACAAGAATTTAAAAAAATCTTCAGCATTCCCTTTTCATCCTGTCTGTAATACCCCACTTGTGAAACAAAGTATATTTTGGGGTACTACTCTAAAACCAAATTTTTATTTTCCATTTTGTACGGGAAAACGTGAAAATCAAAATTTAGTTTTTGATCTTAAGTTTTTTTATTAGTTGGTTTTTAAAAAAGTTTATATTCCATGTAAAATAACGTTTTCTTTTGGTTTTTTCCGGGGGGAACTTGATCCATCCCCAACTAGTTTTGTTCAGAAAACTCGCCCCTTTCCCGAAGAAAAAATTTTAATGTTTTGGGTTTTTGCGTCTAAAAATGTAAAGAGGAATATTTTTACCTAAACCAGTGGCAACTTTTTTTCCCAACCCATTACTCAACAAGGAAAGGCCACAAAAGAAAAAACCCAAAAGGGTTTCTATTTACAAAAAAGGGGGAAAAAGGAAAGGAGAAAAATTACCCAGGTACATGCCCGGGTTCCCCCGGGACTTATTTAGATGCCTATTCCTGGCAGTCAGGGTCCAAATAAACACTGGACACCTTTTTCACTATAGTGCCCATTATTTTTTCCCTCGAGGGCCTAAGACAGAAATCCCGAAGGGCCCTTGGGTCGCAACACCTAAAATCGTTCAGAATAGAAATTTCCCATAATAACTGGTGAATTCAATGCCCCATTGGGCCTTTTCGGGGGAAAAAGATTGTCAATTATTTTTGAAAGGGGGTTTGGGTTGAGAAATTGTTGCCCTCGCCTTTAAAACTTACAAAGGGAAAAAATTTTTAAAGGCCTGAAAAAAAAAGACATGCGCCAAAAAAAAAAGTCCCAAAAATATAATTTAAAATTAGCTAACGGGGAAACAGTTTCAAAAAACTTATTTTAAATCGTTCAATGTGGGCAGAATAAATTTTAAAGTTTGCCAAAACTTTTGATAAAATTGGGGTTATTGTAAATTTAAAAAGCCATGCTTGGGGGGGCAAATCAGTCAAAAACCCGGGAAAAAAAAACAATCAAGCCAAAGTTAAAAAAACACCAGGGAAAATGCGGGGTGGAACAAAAATTTGGAAAAACAAGCAAAAAAAGGGAAAAAAAACGAAAAAAAAAACGACGTATTTGCGAATTTAAAGGAGAAAAAGTAATTAAAAACTGCTGGGGGAAAAAAAAGGGCCCCCAAAAATTTCATTTTAACAAAGTGCCCGGCACAAGCTAAACGAAATTTTAATTGGTTCAAACTTTTTTTTAAAAAAGGAATTTAAGTTTTCAAAAGAGTATCAAAAGGTTGGGAAAATTAAGAAAAATGAAAAACGGGGAAAAATTTTCTACCCCAACATGTCCAATCAAGCCCCCTAACTCTGTTTTTCCCCCCCAACTCAGAGAAAGGAAGAAATTCCCCCAACATTTTTTCAAAAAATAGCAGCAAACAGTCAAACAGCAGAAAAAAAACCCAACCAGAAAAAAGAGGAAAAAAAAAGCCTTTTACAACAAACCCTGACCCTCCCCTGAAAAATGGGCCCCATTCCCAAAAAAAATTTTCCCCAAAACCTTTTACAAGAAGTGGAAGAATGCCCTCAAAATTTTGGGAAGATAAAAAAAACTTCGGTTTAAAAGGCTTTTTCAAATGTTTGTTAAAACAAAACCCCAACCGTTTGGGAAAAAACATTTCATAATTTTTTTAAATTAAAAAAATTTTGGGAAAACGGGGAAAAAAATTGCCCTTCGGAAAGGAAAACATTCTAAAATTTTTTTTTCCAATTCAAAAACCCAGGGAAAACCTCAAATCTGTTTTAAAAAACCTTACCGACCCAATCCCCCAAAAACTTTCTCTTATTTTGAAAACTGAGGGAAAAAAAATTTATTCAAACAGGTTAACATATTTTTAAAACAAACCCCAAGTAACCCCCAAAATAAACCCAAGGGCGGGTTTTAAAAAGGGGAAGATAAATCATTTTAGAACACTTATTTTAACTAACGACTAAAGGGTTAAAAACAAAAATTTGCAAACCCGGAAAAAACACCCCGAAAACTTTTTTAAAGAAAAAAAAGCTTTGAACAAGTTTGGCCCCAAAGGGGCTCTTTGTAAAGCTAAAAACCATTGGTAAAAGGGGGAAAACAATGTATAACATATAAATTTTTTTTTTTTTTGGAAAAAATAGGTGATTAAAAACCAAGAATATGCATAAATATTCTAGCACAAAGATTTTTTAAAAAGGGGGTTTCCCACAGGGGAAAAAGAAATTATCTCCGATTTTATTAAAATTTTTTTAAATGCAGATATAAAAAAAGGGGTTTAAATCAAAAGAGTAATATTAGCACAATTCGCCGGGGATTTATTTTTGGGGGATGAAAGGCCCCCCTAGAAAAGAAAGACCCCTTTAAAAATTTCTTAAATTTACATAAAAAAAATAAAAAATTCAACATGAACTAAAAAAAATTTCAACGATTTTTTTCATAAAATTTGGAAACCTTTAAACTTTCAAGAAAAAACGAATTTAAGTTTTTTTAACTCGGGGTATGACCCTGAGAAACTTCTAAATTTTACTTGAAGGGGTCACTACTAAAATACGCTATTTTCGAAAAATTTTTTTGGGGCATTTATTTTAACCCAAAGCTTCCAGGGAAATTCTCATTTAAATTTTTTTTTGAATAAAAGCAGGAAAAGTTTTAATTTTTTTAAAAAATCATAAGCAAAAAAAAGTGGGGACAAGAAAAATTTTTAGTTTAACATTACTATCTTCTGCCTTGTGCGGTCAAAAATTGAAATTTTCGGGCCCCAAAAAGTATTCTTTTGGCCCCACCCAATTTTCAAAAAAAATTACAAAAATATAGAATGCAAAACGGGATTTTAAAAAAGGGATTGGGAGTTCCTATACATGCATTTTAACATGGGGGAAAATACCCTGAAATTGGGGTTTGCCCTCAATGTGGGTTTTGAAAAAAGGCCGGTTTTTCCCGCATCAAAAAATTTTTCCTTTAAAAAATCTTCCAAAAAAACTTTTTGTGCTAAAGAAGTATTATTAAAATTTAGAAACGGGCTTTTTCAAAAAGAGCTAAAAAGCATTTTAAAAACACTTTATCCATTCAGGGAAATACTTCTCTTGTTAAAAAACAAACATAAATCCCAAAATAAAATCGTTCGAGCCCCCCATGGACCCCTTCCCAAAAGGGAACAAAAAAAAAGCTTTAAAAAAAGATAAAAATTCAATGTACCCCAAGTTTTAAAAGATTCTCCAAAACCCTTTTTAAAAGCGATGTAAAAAATTTTCATTTGGAAAAAAGTGTATAAAAATCACCCAAAAATTTTTTTAAAGGATGGGGGGTTTTTTTGTTTTCGTTTCACTGGCGCAGTTTTATCATTCCAACCTTTAAAATGGGGAAAAATTTTTAAATCTTGGGAAAAAACTTGTCGTTTTTTACAGAAACTAGTAGCAATTTTTAATGTCTCTTTAAAATATATTCTTTAAAAACTTCCCCTAAAAAAATTTTAACTTCTACTTTGCAGTGATTCCCAGAAACAAGCGCTTTTTGCTTTACAATTCCAAATTTTAAAGATTCGTAATAGATAACCAAAGGAAAAAAAAATTACGTTAAAGCATCATTTTTATCAATAATAGAGTTTAATATTACTTTCTGTTGGGGGGCCCCCTCACGCGGCATTTCATCCAAAGGGGAAATTGCCCCAAACTTCTCGAAGAGCACTCGCAACCCTTGAAGGGACAAAATTTATGCAGTATAGTTTGGATTTGTCAGAATGTTTTGGGATGTTTTAAAAAAGCATCAAACCAGAAATTTAACCCTTTTTTGAAAAACACGATTGTCTAAAATTAAAAAAAATGTGTTTTTTTAAACCAAGCCCTGATATTTAAACCCCAAAAAAACAATTAAGAAAAAAACCCAAACCAAATTTCCAGAGATGTAGAAAGCTTAATTCATCGCATGCGTTAAAATTTTACCCCGAAACCCAAGTCCCCCCCGTTATTGAACTGTTTCAAAAACAAAAACGTAGGGCCCAAAGGGGGAAAGGGGGTGAAATTTTTTTTTTGATGGGTTTGACTTCATGAATTTTCCTTAAATTTAAATACCCGTTTTTTATGTGTTTAATTTTTTAAACATTTATTACAAAACCCC
>CM031598.1:31327418-31332418 GCA_018398815.1 Conus ventricosus | reverse complement strand
AAACAACTTTGAGCGTCGCTCGTTCTGGGTTTATCAGGAGATGATTTTGCGTGCTTTTCGTGAAAACCAAAAAAAGATGGAAAGGATGAAGGGCGGAAAAGAGCCGGTTCCGTAGAGAAGCATTAAGAGCGGGAAAGGACAAAGCTAGCGCAAAGCAGGAACAGACAGAAAAAAGGGAAGCGCGGAAACAGAAAGAATGAAGCGGGAAACAAAAAGAAAAAGGGGAGGCGGGAAACGAAAGAATGAAGCAGGAAAAAAAAGGGTTTTTAAAAGGGGGAAAACGCAGGAAACAAAAGATTAAAGGTTAAATTTAAAGGTTGAAAAATGGGGATACAAAGGGAGCCCACGGGGATGGGATTTTCAGTTTCCAGTGACTCTGTGCGCAGTTACGCTCCCGACCCAAGTTCCCAAAAATTCTCTAAAGGGAACCGATTCGTTGATGCATAATCATTTTTTCGAAACTTTTTGGACCGCCGGGGGGCCCCAAAAGAGTGGGCAGTCATTTTGTCAGGGGTTTTTGAGGTAAGGCATTACAAATTTTCACTGCTTTTCCAGCAGACAACAGTCTGTTTCGGGGTGTGAAGGGGTCATTTATGAGGGATTTACCTCAAAGGAAGGATTCAGAAGAAATTTCGTTCAGCTAGATTCAAACGGGGAAAGACATCGTTTGGGCACGTCTAGATCACTATTTTTAGAAAAGGGTTTGAGTTGAGTGGTACGAAAAAAGGGGTTTGCTGAATTAAAGGCTAGTTAGAAAAAATTTTTTTCAGGTTGCGGCCCTGATTAACTATACATTTGAAAAAGGACGCCAGAACAGCAGGGGGGTTGTTGAAGTTCGCAGAGGTGTATAGAGAGGCACTTTGGCACGAAGGGCAGGAGAAACAGGGGTTGGCACAGGTGAGAAATCAAAGGGGACCGGGGGGTTTTTTGCAAAATCTGCAAACCCAGTGGTGGGGCAGAAAAGGAAGGGCAAAAGGGGCATTAAGGGGTTCTTTGGGCACAAGAAGGGAATGGGGAGGGGTTGTCGCGAGGTTCCAAAGGGAGCACCCTTTCAAGAGGGGATAAGGGTCGCAAGGGGAAAAGACCTGCGTGGAACCAAAAGGGGTTTAGTCTGAAGAGGGGGAGTGCAGGGCCATGGGGTCACGGGGCAGCAGCTGTCAGGGGTGGGGCACTAGGCGATGGGGTTTGTTACCAGTGGAAGAAGGGTGGATTGGGCCCGCAGGGGGAAAGTTTACGAACACTGGTTGTTTTGCGGTTTTTAGTACGAACAAGTGGTCGAGAAAGGGATTTGAAGGGGGAAATCCCAGATTACCAAAACGAGGCACTGTGAGGGAGTTTCCGTTGCTAAAAAAGAAGTACGTACCCCCACTTTTCCCGCGAGTTGTCTGCGTTTTGGGGATGGGAAACCCCCTTATGATTGATCATTGGAAATATTCCGGGGGGAAAGGGGGCCCGGGGATCCCGAGTTGTTGACCACAGGGGGGACAGTTCAAACCGGAGCAAGAAGGAGGGAAAATTGATAAACCGTTTTCGTTCCGGCAAGGGAATTTAGGGATAGAGGTCGCCTGAGAGTTTAGGGCAGCGCAGGAACAAGGGCCCCTTCGCCCTGAATCTTGGGGGGTTGGGAAGAGGTGGAGAGAAACAGGAGGTTTTGAGGAGGTGGACAGAATTTCTTGGAAAGGGGGCTGTTGTCCAAGTGTTCACCAAGGGGAAGACAGGAAAAATGACCACTCAGTTAAGGACCCGAGGTTATCGTACATGTATGTCATGGGTCACGGTCGCTATGGCGGGCAAACCGGGACGCAAAAAGCTGACCGAATCTTTGATGACTTTATTTGGGCCCGGGCAATGGCAGCATAAAGCGGTTCTGCATGTCATGGATTTGGGGGTCAAAGGCAGCCACAAGGGGGTGAAGGAAGGGCCCCCCTTTTAAAAATCCCCTTTAATTGACACCATTCAGGAGGGGGGCTGTTGATCTGTTTTGGCCAATCGGCCCCCGTTCCAAAGGTGGGGACAGGTATGTGTTGACGCTCGTGGACTACGCGACCCGATACCCAGAAGCAGTTGCATTGAAAGGCCCGTAGATACGCAACAGGTCGCTGAAGGGCTGGAGACATCTTCTCTCGCGTGGGTGTGCCAGCACAAATTTCAGTGACAGGGGGTCACAGTTCACCTCAGGCGTTGATGGGGGAGGTCAACAGGCTGCTAGGGATACGCGCTTCTCACTACCCCATACCACCCACAATGCAAGGCTTGGTGGAGAGATTCAATGGTGTGCTGAAGGGCATTTTTAAAGAAGCTCTGTGAGGAAAGGCCGGGCAGATTGGGACCGCTAAAATTTCCAGCGGCACTGTTCGCCTACAGGAAGCCCTCAGGAAAGCACAGGCTTTTCGCCTTTTGAGCTGCTGTATGGGCGGCAGTTCGGGGACCGGTGTGCTTCTCAAAGAGCTGTGGTCCGGAGAACAGGAGTCCGAAGAAGTCAAAACCACATATCAGTATGTGGTGGACTTACGCAATAGGCTAGAGGAGACATGTAAGGTCGCAAGGGAGAGTTTGCAGGAGGATAGGGTCGTCCAGAAGAAGCATATGACAGGAAGGTGAGGAAGCAATTCCTAAAGGGGGGAGATCAAGTCCTGTTTGCTTCCACGGATCACAACAACTGCTGTGAAATTGGAAGGGACCAATTCACCATCATTGAAAAGGTAGATCGGGACTCCCGAATCGATGTAAATGGGAAATCAAAATTTTTTCCATGAAAACTTGCTCCGCAAATATATTCAGCGTGAGACTCAGCACATAGGCGCGCAGCAACATTGATGGAGGTGAAGGAGACCCAGCAGAAGAAGGGGAGATTTTGTTGCTGAGTTTCCAGGAGAAGAGTCATACAGGGATGTGTCACTGTATGAAGGGCTAGACAGTAGGAGACAGGAGGAAGTTAGGGGGCCCCTTTTAGAACAGTATGGGGCCCGTCCCTGACTGATAACCGGGCCCGGACAACTCTAGAGACATGTTACGGTGGAGTTAACTCACAGAAACCCGTACATGTGAAAGCCTACCCGATCCCATATGCCACAAGCAAGTGATGAGGAGGAGGTAGAAAAGATGTTGGACCTTGGGGTGATTCGAACCGTCCAAATCATGTATAGTGCACCCTTTCGTCTTAGTGAGGAAAAGTAGGTGACATCGATTCTGTGTGGACTATAGAGTTGAACAGTGTCACCAAGGCCGACGCAGAGGTCATCCCGAACATGGAAGACCTGTTCGCTCAGATCGCCACAAGCAAGGCCAGTATTTCACCAGGATAGATCTGGCAAGGGTTCTGGCAAATAGCCTTGAGTGAGGACTCAAAGGAAGTCACAGCTTTCCCTCCACTCCTATGGGGCTATACCATGGCGAGTATCCCTTTTGGATGGTCAACGCACCTGCAGTCTTCTCTCGGATGATGAGGAAGCTATTGACGGGATTGGAAGGTGTTGTGAATTTCATGGATGACATTCTGATAGCATCGAGACATGGTAGGAGCATAAAAAGGGCAGCCTAGGAGCAGTTTTAGAGCGGCTGAGACAACCCCAATTTTCACAGCCAGACCAAAAAAGTGCCAGGTTGGTTTTTCCAAGCCTGGAGTTCTAGGTTTTGTTGTCGGAGGCGACACAAAGCAGCCAGAAAGGGGAAAGGTGGAGAAAAAGATGAATTCAGAGAGACCAAAGCCCCAAAACAGAAGTCAGGAGTCTGCTAGGTTTTATTGGCTTCTACAGGGAGTTTGTTCCAAATTTCGAAAGCAATCACGAGTCCTCTCAGTGCTTGGTCAAGGCAGGGAAACCGGCAGTGGTCAAGTGGTCGACGCTGCAGAACAAGCACTGCAGAGGGTTTTGTTGGAAAGACTAGGTTCCCGTCCCATCTTGAAGCTACCAGATATGTCCAAACCATTTTTGTTGCGGAAGATGCATCAGGTGGTGGGATGGGTTTGCAGTATTGTTACAGGAGCATAAAGGGGGTTCGAGTTTCCTGTGAGGTATGCTAGCAGAAAGTTGACAAATTTGTGAAGAAGGGTACGCAACGGTGGAGAAGGGTGTTTAGCTGTCGTGTGGGCCGTGCAGAAGTTCCACAAATACTTGTATGGGAAAGAGTTCGTGATAGAGACAGATCACCAACCACTAAAATTTCCTGGCAGGAGGCACAGCTGAAAAAACAGCAGGGTTCTGCGTTGGGCAAGGGCACTGCAGCCCTACAGGTATCGAGTGCGGGTACACCCCCAGGTCGACAGAATGTGGGAGCTGACTATTTAAGTCGTGTAGTTTAGCAAGCTGCAATCAGAGGAAGTCAGTTCATATCCGGGGTGCTTTGTTAATAACATGTGTTGATTACAGTTATGTTGTTTGGATATGGGGTCATTCCCATTTGGCTATGTTTTTTATTTTCTTTGTGAGACTTGTTCATGTTGAATGTAGTTATGCTTGGAGCTACAGTCGCTTGTGTAGTGATGCATTATTTGCAATAAGTGAGGATGGAGATTCCTCAGTGAAGTGTCATGGATCGTGATCATATTTATATTGTGCTTTTCATAATAATTGTGAAGAGAAGAAAATGGCAAATCCCCAGGTAGGGGAATTGCATAAGTGCGCCACAAAAGGTCTTTTATAAAATGATTGAAATAACGCAAGAAGCCCCACGTCATGATAACTCATTGGGGTGGTATTCACTAATGATATATTTTATAATTTATAAACCGTGGTTGTAAAGTATTTTTTCAAACTTTGCACGTGTAGCTGTGTGTCAGAAAATTCGGTTGTTGTTTTTTTTTTGTACCGTGGTTTTGAGACGATGCGGTGCATAGTCTTTTGCAAGGGGGAAAATTGTCACGGTCAAAAATAAAAACAACCAAGTCGTGGTCCAGGTTTTTTGGGGCCCATAAGCTCTAATCAAATATTCTGGGCGCCACGTAGGGGCCCAGGGTTTCGGATCCAGCCAATTAAGCATGGGGGAGAGGCTCCACAGAGACG
>CM031598.1:31309918-31314918 GCA_018398815.1 Conus ventricosus | reverse complement strand
GAAACGATTCTAAAACCTTGACCCAACTGCTTCTACAGAAAGGGAGTGAACAAAAATCCATCAATTCCTGGCGTGTAACGCATCATTTGTATATCATTATTTGCTCAGGTCAACGAGACATTACGGCAGGAAGTGCTCTGGGTCACAATGAAGATATTCAACATCGGGCACAAGCTAATCAGCAGCCACTCAGCGACTACATTCCAACGTGACCAGTGCAGGACTCGCACAGGGCGCTGTAGGAGAATGGCTCCACACTTCAACTAGATTCCAACGTGACCAGTGCAGGACTCACACAGGGCGCTGTAGGAGAAGGGCTCCACACTTCAACTACATTCCAACGTGACCAGTGCAGGACTCACACAGGGCGCTGTAGGAGAAGGGCCGGCTCCACACTTCAACTGATTCCAACGTGACCAGTGCAGGACTCACACACAGGGCGCTGTAGGAGAACGGCTCCACACTTCAACTGGATTCCAACGTGACCACCGCAGGACTCACACAGGGCGCTGTAGGAGAAGGGCTCCACACTTCAACTGGAGTTGGTCAGGGCTGCCTTCTGTCTCCCATATCTTCAACATACTCCTGGAACACATCATGACTGACGCACTTGAAGACCACGTCACTGCAGTCAGCACTGGGGGAAGAGTCATCACCAACCTTCGGTTTGCAGATGATTGATATCGATGGCCTGGCAGACCGTGAAAATAGACTGGCCAAGATGGTTAGAAGACTGTACGAAACAGCAAGTGATGGCATGGAAATCAGCAGTGAGAGGACTAATTGGATGGCCGGACACAACACCACCGTCACTGCTATCCATGGACAAGAAGCCAGGAACTGTTCAACCGGGCCCTCACAGGGAATTCGTCATAAGCAAAGAGGGATCCAAACCAGAAATTCCCCCGAAGGCAGCAGAGACATCAGCACTTTCCAGACTGAAACGTGCATGGAAAGGCAATAATCTCCCCGTGACACACAACACCAGGCTCCTCTGTGGACCGGTAGGTCGTATTCCATCTCCCTGTCCGCACGTGATACACAGACACTCACAGCAGATCTGGACAGAAGTATTTCAACTATGGAGACGAGATGTTATACCTCAGATATACTGATCATATCCCCGATGAGCACGTGCATCAAACCATCAAGAACCACACGGACCGCATGAAGATCTGACGACATCAGTTAGGAAAAGAAAAATACATGGTATGGCTACGTAACAAGATCTGATGCACTTGCTGAAACAATCCTTTACCGTACTGTGTTAGTTGAGGGAGACGGAAGAAAACCACTAGCAACCTTGCAGAATGGACAGGGAAAACAATCGCAGAGACCCAGACCTTAGCACACAAACGACACAGACCTGGAGCTACTGGGGTGGAAGTTTCTTCAGAGCAGTGTCCCAATGACGCTTCGTTGAAATAAGGGAGGAAAAGAAGAAGAACGAAGAAGAGGAAGAACAGTGGGTGGGTGGAGAGAGAGAGAGAGAGAGAGAGAGAGAGAGAGAGAGAGAGAGAGAGAGGAGAGAGAGACAGAGACAGAGACAGAGAGACAGAGTGCGCGCGCTAGGGAATCAGAACCAGGATAATGCTTACCTGCCACGCAAAACCGTAACTTGTGCCTATCCTTCAAATCACTCATCATAATGTACACACACACACGCGCGCGCGTGGACACACCCTACATTAGCGTCACACTGCGACGGTGCGGCATGCAATAGGTAAAGCCTTCAAGTTTTCTTTATCTCACCCTTCGCCTATCCTGCAGTCCGTCTCTTTTGATTTGAAAACAAACAAACAAACAAACAAACAAACCCTGTCAACAACAGTCTGCGTTAGTAATCGAAATCAAAACAGCGTCGTAGGTCGTACCACCACGACACCAGCCCCTACGCCCACCCGCCACGCTGATACACATAATCTTACGGATGTGGGTGAGGGCCTCATTGTCTGGTGACGATGATGATGATGATGACGATGTCCCCGACACACGGCGCGACCAGGTCAGCTTACTAGATGCTGTAAAAGGTCTGATAGCACGGTATCACCAATGGCTTCGTGGTGTTGTGAAACTTGAGTGTCCTCTTCAGCTCGTCCCTGTCACGGCGTGGCGTAAGCCCATTAATTCAGATAAGGTGCTACAGAGAGAAGACGCGACATCACGATCCCATCGGGTCAAGGTCGGGGATATCCTGTGACGCTGTACGCATTAGTAATACTATTACTATTGCTACTACTGCTGCTGCTGCTGCACCTGTTCAACCGCACGTAGGCCATGTGTATGTTTCTAAATGAAAAATAAACGGTGCAGTAGCGTACCTAGTAGACAGCTGTGTTTTTATGTTGCGGAAGTGTATTTGGTTTATTTTGGTAGCCTATAAGGTTACAAACATCAAAGTCGGCGCAATTGAAGCATTGTACGTTTTTGTTAAAAAAATATTTTAAAAAAATGATAATAATGATAATAGTAATAATAATGTAATAATAATAATAATAATAATAATAATAATAATAATAATAATCGTAGTGTTTATGACGCATCGCAGACAATGTGTGTTGGTCATCAGGCATATTCATGATGATCTGACTGCTCCGATGAAAAATGCAGCCTGCAGTTATGGTTGACTTCGTGTTCATTTTCATGTCATGTCAGACCATGTTCTTTACAGCCCGGCCGACCACAGGGGTCAAATCAGGGCACCAAGCTGATTTGAAACAGAACAGTGTACAGTTCACGAAGTCAACTCTGAAATTAAAAAAGAAATCAAGACTAATGTATCACAAAAAAAAGTTATAAAAAAAAACGCTCTTTAGGTTATTTGCAAGCATTTTCTAGTGAGATCAAATGTAAACACTTTTATGTTAAGAGAGAGAGAGAGAGAGAGAGAGAGAGAGAGAGAGAGAGAGAAGAGAGCAAGTCTGCTGCATTGACTGCTGCTTCGACCAACAATTTACTTTTAGCTAGATGACTAAACAGCAGACAAAAAAAAAAAAAAAAAAAAAGAACGTGAAGATAATGAAGCAGATCATGGCTGAAAACGTCATTTGTCAACACCGTTTGCTGTTGCCTCAAAGCCACGCCCATTGAACAGTAGAGTTACAACAGGGTTGAAGCGCTAGATATCATACTTCTCTATATAGATTTTGAAAAGCACAGCAAGTAGTAGGCACGGTGTGCTTGTTTGCGGATCTTGAAACTGGTAGGCTCACACAAAGTGGGGGGGGGGGGGGGGGGGGGGGGGGGGGGGGGGGGGGGGGGGGGGGGGGGGGGTAAGTTTGAATTCTTCGATTACTCGATCAGATTCACTAAGGTTTGAACTCAGCTGTGTCAACGAAGGACTGATTTTACATCACGTGTTTAGTTCTTTTTAATTTGCCACAAGAAGATGCCATCATGCAGTATTGATCAATGTAACCTCTTTTTTTTTTTTTTTTATAGAATGAGTGGCTAAATATCAAAGGAAAATATATGCAGGTCGCTATTCCTTCAGTCCTGGTGCTTGACAAAGTTTAGAACACACACACACACACACACATACACAGAGTAAATTATACAAAAGAGAAAGAATAGATTTAAACTTGAGTGTGTGTGTGAGTGTGTGTGTGTGTGTGTGTGTGTGTGTGTATAATATAGCCTGCTAGGAACATTAGATCTATCTTCAGAGCCATAGCTTCTTCCAGTAGTCGGCAACTTCATCAAAGCGAGCCTGCACACACACACACACACACACACACACACACACACGCACACACACTTCCAAGTCCCCCATCCTCTCCATCTCACACACACTGGGATCCCCCTTTCCCAAACCAACAGTTACAGTGCTTAAATCCATATACATAATCATTATTGTCATGGACAATATCTTAATTAGGATATTCTACTGTCAAGAGGTCCACATTGCAATTTGGTCACGAAACGCAAAATCGCCGAACACAGATGCCGATGACACAAAGCACACAGAACAAACAAGGATACACACACACACACACACACACACACACACACACACACACAACACATTTCCAAAGAACAGAGTAAGTTCTAAGCTTGCCATGTACCTTGAACAGACATGAACACAGTAACAACAACTGGTGAAACGAACAAATACAGACTAAACAACAACTGGCGAAACGAACAAATACAGACTAAACAACAACTGGCGAAACGAACAAATACAGACTAAACAACAACTGGTGAAACGAACAAATACAGACTAAACAACAACTGGTGAAACGAACAAATACAGACTAAACAACAACTGGTGAAACGAACAAATACAGACTAAACAACAACTGGTGAAACGAACAAATACAGACTAAACAACAACTGGTGAAATGAAAAATTAGCCCTACAAACTAACATTTCTTCCAAACTGACATTCCAGTGCGACCCCTTGTTGCCAAATTTGCTCCAGGGGCCAACAGTCTGAGTCGCACTATTTTATGTTATTTTATTTTACTTTTTAACATGCGCGCTGGTGACCTACTAGTTTTTGAGTGAACCAGTATTTTAGGAAGAAGAAGAAGAAGAAGCCATTTGGATCTTGAATATAGTCAAACAGAATACACAGACGAGTAAATACAAGTAACTTCGGTTTGATTGATAAAAAAAAAAAAATCTGATTGCTTCTTGATACCCGTACTCCATATGAGAGTATTATTAGTTAACTCTTTTTTTCTATGAACTTTCGTCGCACAGAACGTGCAGCAGACAGATATTCTTTCCTTTCAATTACCGAACGAGAACAAGAAAAGACAACTCCAGTGCCCCCCACATTGCAGCACAACTTATCCATGAAGGAAATTGTTTGTATCAGCTATAAGTTATGGCTGGGTTTGGTTTAGGGTACGGGTCAGGGTGAGGATAAGCGTATGATTAGGATTAGTCTCGCGACCCGGGTAGAGACCTTTCCGGTTCTCTCACTTTAAGTTCCTATCACTGATGAATGGCCACACACTGGCGTTCAGAATGAAGTGAGTTTCTGTATAGGTCTG
>CM031598.1:31297418-31304918 GCA_018398815.1 Conus ventricosus | reverse complement strand
ACACACACACACACACCACTCACACACACACACACACACACACACACACTTTCACACACACACACACACACACACACACACACACACACACACAGAAGAGCGAGGAGAAGCAGTCAATCAGACAAAAGAAAGAAAGAGACACGGTCGAACGGAAACAGACTCAAAGGGAAAAAAACGACTGACAGAGGCGCCAACACGAGTCATTCTCACAGACCATATGCCTTACATGAAGGGTGCCATATGGGAAAAAACAAAAATAGAATGTCGAGTGGATTGACACTAAGGTGATGTCAAATAAATCAAAAACAAATTCAATTTTTAGATCTTTGTTCAAATACAGCTCTAATCACTCGGCAGTATTGTCCTTTGTTAGACAATCGGAGAAAAAGTTAAAAGAGAGAGAGAGAAGAGAGAGAGAGAGAGAGAGAGAGAGAGAGAGGAGGGAGGGGGGGGGGGGGGGGGGACGGGCAAAGACATTCATGATCCAAGGGAGCAAACCCACTCAACACCTGAGCCGGAGTGGCAGTTTCGCAAGAGTGAGCGTCGTGACGTCTAACACCACTACTTCCGAAGCACAGGGGCGGGGGGAGGGGGACGGGGGCGACATAGGTGAGTGGTGGTGGGGGGTGGAAGAAGAAAGTGGGGGGGGCAAGGATGGGGGGGGGGGGGGGGGGGGGGGGGGGGGGGGGGGGGGGGGGGGGTCGGGGGGGGGGGATGAGCTGAACATCGGCAATTAGAAAACGATTTTGTTTTTGAGCTCAAGCTCTTAAAAAAAAAAAAAAAAAAAATTCAATGCTGTTTGTATTGAGAATTTAATCGATGTTCAACAGCAAAGAAACTGAATCATCTTCATCTCTGTTTGTTAATATCTATTGATATGTGTGTCGGGTTATCTGAGTCGCCGAATTATGTAAACATTTTTTTTTTTTTTTTTTTTTTTTGCCTCTGCCAGTGATAAGACTGTGTGATTCACCTGTTGCCACAGGTGGCGAAGCCGATTTTCCCGCCGCCTTTCACCGCTCTAGCGAGTCAGTGCGCGTGTTGAGCCCGACAGTGCTCGCACGAAGTCTCAGCGAGACCGTTATCATGAGCAGCCTGGCCGTATAACATTCTGTGAGGGGAAAGCTGACCCCAACCGTCTCTGAAATCTCCGCAGCGCTGATTTCAAACTCAACAATCGCCCCCCCCCCCCCCCCCCCCCCCCACCCACCTTCATCCTCCCTGCTCCAGTTTCCTTTTGTTTTACCATCCCCCATCTCATTAGTGCTGTTATGAGTAGTTTGCTTATCATTGTAGAATTAGATTATCATGTTGCTATGTTGAATTGTCTGTATGAATGATATGTGCTGAAATAATGTATGCATGACAAGGACAGATTGTAAGACTAGGCTTTGGCCTAAAATCTTCATCCTTGGGTATTAAAGATCAATCAATCAATCAATCAATCAATCTGTTCCCTCCTCGCGCCCCTCCAATCACACGCCCTCAACCCCCCCCCCCCCCCCCTCCTCCCTCCATCTCTCTCCCCCCCCCCCCCCCCCTCCCCTCTCTCTCTCGCTCACACCTAAACCTGATGTTGTACGAAATTTATCATTGTTTTTGTATAGGGCTTTTAAATAGAGAAAATAGCTACTCATAGTTTTGCATGATGTGCCTGCCATAACCGTAACCTTTGTATTGCATGATGAAGGGGTATACATGTACCTTTACCCCTTCATGAGGGCTGAGGCCTATAGGAAATAAACATTCATTCATCCATTCTGTCTCGCACACACACGTACAAGCGCATTCACGCATATGCACACAACACACGAACTTTTACCAATTTGACTGACTTAAAGTTAGCATATATCTTGTTCTGATCGTTGTTGTTGTTGTTGTTGTTGCTATGCATCTACTTTTGAGCTGATTTGCCCGTCCCCCTCTCTCTCCTCCCCTCCTCCCGTTTCCTTCTTGCCTTCTATCCAAATCTCCCACCTCCCTCTCCACATACGCACCTCCTTTCTGACATCCCCGCTATGTAACATGACAGTGAAAAGACGATAAATAGGATCTCTCTCTCTCTCTCTCTCTCTCTCTCTCTCTCTACTCTCCCTATTTTACCCCTCCTCCCTTTTTTCCTAGGGGGAGATAAAACTAGAAGAAAATGCGAACATAACAACGGCGCCATTATAATGTATTTGATCACACTTTTCTCTATACTCTTCCTAGTTTGAAAAGAAAGAAAGAAGAAAGAAAGGAAAACAGAAAGGATGGGGGAAAAGAAAGAAATGATAGAACTGAAGGATAGTCATACATCAGGAACAAAGAAAGGAAGGACGAAAGGCAGTAGACACAGTGACGTGAAGACAGACACCAAGCACTGAGGAGAAGGAAGGGGAGGGAAGAAATACAGAAGACACAGTGACGTGAAGACAGACACCAAGCACTGAGGAAGAAAGAAGGGGAGGGAAGAAATACAGAAGACACAGTGACGTGAAGACAGACACCAAGCACTGAGGAAGAAAGAAGGGGAGGGAAGAAATACAGAAGACACAGTGACGTGAAAGACAGACACCAAGCACTGAGGAAGAAAGAAGGGGAGGGAAGAAATACAGAAGACACACAGTGACGTGAAGACAGACACCAAGCACTGAGGAAGAAAGAAGGGGAGGGAAGAAATACAGAAGACACAGTGACGTGAAGACAGACACCAAGCACTGAGGAAGAAAGAAGGGGAGGGAAGAAATACAGAAGACACAGTGACGTGAAGACAGACACCAAGCACTGAGGAAGAAAGAAGGGAGGCAAGAAGTACAGAAGACACAGTGACGTGAAGACAGACACCAAGCACTCAGCACGCAGAGATAAAACTCAGGAAGCGAGAAAGGGAAAGGAAAGAAAGTCATAAATCAGGAGGAAAGAAGGGAGGGAAGGAACACAGCCGACACACAGTGACCTGCAGACAACACGAAGCACTGACCGCGCGCTGTGTCCCGCAGGTCCTAGCATGAAGGTGTCGGCAGCGCTCCAGATCCTGACCACAGTCATGTCCGGCACGGGCAACGCCGACGACTGGTCCTCCTCTCAGCACGTGCAGCAGCCCGGCGGCGACTTCGCCCCGCGCCTCGACCTTGAGCTCGGGGCCTGTCTGGACGTGGAGACTCTGGAGGAGTTCAACCACAACATGTACAACGACGCCGACACGCAGCCCGACGACAACGCCTGGGTGGAAGACGTCATCGATATGACGTCATCGAGCGAGCTGACGTCCTCCGGGGATCACTCGGGCGTCGTACCTAACTCGGAGGAGATGGCGCGGGGCGGTTTTCTACCGAGTCAGAGCGGCGTGTCTGCCCTGGACAACTTTGATTTCATGGACGGCCTCACAGCCACGGACAACGCGACCTACGTCTCCATGGACACGCTGACGTCAGCGGTGGGGGCAGCCTTCGGAACCAGCCTGAGCGACAGCTCCGTGCCCAACTTCGCTCAGTTCGGGTCTCTGAGCTCCGCTGCCTTGTCCAGCACCACGACCACCTCTACCATCGACCTGATGGCCCTGGAGCAGTTCGTGACGCTGGATGTGGACGCGACCTCCCAGCAGACCCTGGGGAACTCGGACAGCGTGGGCAGCAACTCCCCAGCGCGTTGTGGAACTTGGATCTGACGCAGCCTCTTTCTGAGGAAGGCCCTTCCACGTCCACCGCGGGGGTTCAGGACGTCAAGGAGACCTTGAAGAACCGCCTGTACTCTCGGGGAAGCCTCAACTCGGTCAGTCAGGACAGTGACGTCATGGCCTGTTCCACGCGCTCTCTGTCCTCCCCTACGTCCTCGCTGACGCAGTCGGTGAGTGTGGTGGCCATTTCCTGTCACTGTAACACAAATCGTAGTGCGTCATGTCGCTTGAATTTCAGAGCAATATGCATTTTTACCACTACATGTTGTGAATGACAGGAGAGGGAGAGAGAGAGAGAGAGAGAGAGAGAGAGAGAGAGAGAGAGAGAGAGAGAGAGAGAGCGGAATGACAAAAAAGATGAGCTCATACGAACGCTTATATCGGCATCCATTTATGATGTAAAACGAGTAAAAATGAAATGTTATGACGTAGGCAAAATACTAGTACTTTGAAGTAATAAGCGTGTTCACGATTCTAACATTCATCACAAGTCACCTGGAGCAACACCAGCTGCTTAGTCATCAGGATAGGAGGTGATCAGGTCTGCAGCTGGACTTGCTTACACTGATAATGAACATAATATTACAGTGAACAACACTCCACATGTTGACGCTTGTGGTTGTTGTGCAGTTTTGATGACGAAGATGCCGACGACCCCACGAAGGCCTTGGAGAAGCGAGAGAAGAATCGCGTGGCTGCGCAGAAATGCCGCAACAAGAAACGGGAGAAAACGGAGACCCTGCAGAAAGTAAGCCTCATGCTCATTGGTTGTTTGGCATTAAGCAGATAGTAGCCCTCGTCTTCATTGGTTCTTCGACGTTCAGCAGAAAGTAAGCCTCGTGTTTATTGGTGGTTTGGCACATAGCAGAAAGTAAGCCTCGTCTTTATTGTTCTTCGACGTTCAGCAGAAAGTAAGCCTCGTGTTTATTGGTTGTTTGGCACATAGCAGAAAGTAAGCCTCGTCTTTATTGGTTCTTCGACATTTAGTAGAAAGTGAGCCTAGTGTTTATTGGTTGTTTGGCATTCGGCAGAAAGTAGGCTTCGTGCTCATTGACTATTTGGTATTTAGCAGAAAGTAAGCCTCATGTCCATTGGCTGTTTCGCATTTAAAGGGAGGTAAGCTTCGTGCTTATTCGTTGTTTGGCATTTAGCAGAAAGTAAGCCTCACTCTCATTGTGGTTTTTTTTTCACACACGCTTCTGTTCACACTACGGACAGCTTGACGTCCACTGTTAGTGTCTCCTACCGATTTGGTTTCCGCTTCCTGCTCATGTGCATGTAGTCGTTAGTGCCAATATCTCTCACCTCACTCATTCCACCCGAGCAGTCCATTTCTGCCTGTAACAGCCTGGTCCGTTTTTTCCTGTTGTTTTTTCAAACTCAGCAGATACCCGAATGAGAGTAGGTAAATGGTCAGAAAAAAAAAGAAGACAAATGTTGAGATTATTAGAACAGCGCTACAGATCCTACTTGCAGCTTCTTTGGAACGATGTTTCCACTGTAAGATGCTTTTTACTGGGAGGTACTCTCCGCGATGGGTTGGGCATGGATGTGAACCTAAGAAGGGCGTGGCTTCGTGTGTGTGTGTATGTGTCTTCAGGTGACTGTCCCTTCTAACACCTGAGAATGGTTGACGCTGACCTCCGTGAGAAAGTGTGGAACGTATGTCTTGGGTGAAGAGTTGGGGTCTGGTGGGAAGTGAAAGCGAGGCGTACACGACAGGGTTGAGCGAGACGAGAGAGTGCGAGGACGAGGTATGGATACAGGAAAGATTTGGCTTTTCGATTTCCGGGCAGAATAATCGTGTGATGCAGTGCTCTCTCTCTCTCTCTCTCTCTCTCTCTCTCTCTCTCTCTCTCTCTCTCTCTCTCTCTCCGTACATTTAGGACGAACTTGTGAACACTTCACCACCCATGATATAGTGCAGATAAGTCTCAGTCGAGCTAGACAGTTGATCCCTACCTATTAGGCCCTAACCATCTAGAGATGCTTTGCAGAGCGTGACTCGTCTGGAGGAGAGGCAGGAGAGGCTGAAAGAGGAGGTGCAGAAGCTGAGGGACGAGCGGGAGACTCTGGAGGAGATCATCAACATCCACGGCATGGTCTGCCCAAAGATCCGCAAGATCTCCTCCGACTCGTGAGCTGCCTGCCTCTTGGGACCCCATGATGTCAAAGTACCGATGTCGTCACAGCCTGATTGATCATGAGGACGATCTGACATGTTGGCGACGTCAGAGAGAGTGAGGAAACGTGCTGAACAGCTGCCATCGTGGATGGTAAGGTCATTTGTCAAGGTCACCTTATCGGTAAACGTAACGTGAAGCTCGCATGGACCATTCAGTGGCTGGCTGGCTGTCGAGATGACGTAATCAGAGAGGTGAACGATGAGTGGCAGGTAGTTCGTCGTACACGTCACACTGGAAAAAATGACGTCAATGCATTATCCTAACCGGGCAATCAAACACACGCATGCAGACACACCGACGTCACTGCCTGAGAAGGAACGACCTCAAGACTTTTAGGCCAGGCTTATGACGTCAATTCCAAACTTTTCACATTAACGTCCAGGGTCCCCAGGATCGCCCTTAGAATAAGACCCTAACACGTCGTCATACAATCGGCCAATTCCGTTGACGTGACCGAAAACTCCGGAGGATTGTGAGATAGTCTCTGTGTGTGAAGACTGGCAGACTCTTTGTCTTTTGCTGTTTTAGCAGCGTTGTCTCACAGTCCTTCTCATTGTTCTAAAGGGGAGACGGGTCTAGCCGTGTGGGCTGTTATCATACGTTTAAGACAGCCCAGCCCCGGCAGTTCTGGAGACGAGCGATCCCCAGTACAACTCCCTGTTTGATGACCAACTTCTTTTGCTAGGTAGCTTCTTTTCATGAACAAACTCACTTTGGCTTCATTCGTTGAATTTGGGGAACTTGTATGTTTTCTTGTGGCATTTGTAGAACACTTCAGGCGTTTTCTCATTCGATTCACTTTGAGTTTGATCTCTGCCGGAAAATAAAAGAAGACAGAGATAATTTAACATTTGAAAGCAAGCGAGTGAGTAAGGCAGGCGGCTGCTAATCTGCAGTCCAGGTTTGCCGCTTAGTAGTATGTGGCCATGTCTGTGAATATCTGTGACCAGTATGCCCTGCACTAGAACGAACGACTGTCAGTGATTCTGAGGCATTCGCTGACATTGTGCACACACAGGCCAGCAACACTGTTGACACCTGTGACGATATACCGGTGGACAAAATCAGAGTCGGGGTGGGGGCTCGAACCAAGCTTAAACACCGCAAGACTCTTATTCGGGACACCATTTGGATGAAGAGTCCCGAGTTAAGAGGTTTTTTTTTTTGTTTTTTTTTAAACGATAATCTCTCTGATCACGTGTGAGACATTTTTGCTCAAGGTATCACCGTTTTTTTGATGGTGATCGTGTGACAAGAGTTGAAATGAGAGCATGATCGTTTTGTAATCATGACGACGACGACGACGACGACGATGATGATGATGATGATGACGACGACGATAATGATGATGGTGATATGAGTTGCTGAAACAGATCTGACTTTGTGTTTCAGACGATAACAGCGTTGGTTGAACCATTGTGTTTGTTGTCCTCCTATGTGTGGTATTACTGTCTATTGGTATTGTTGATGTTGTCTTATTTGTTGCCGAAATAAGACGATGCCAAATGTGTGTGTGTGTTTTTTTCAACTATAATTTCACTTTCTGTCCATGTAAATGTTGAAACCGGTTTCAGTTTGGATTGGCAAACGCTTGCGAACATCGTCATCGAAGAATGGGGCTCGAAGTCGCGCGAGAGTGGAGTATTGAATACGTAT
>CM031598.1:31295373-31297318 GCA_018398815.1 Conus ventricosus | reverse complement strand
GATCTTTTGAACGGACATGAAATGCAGTAGTTAGTACAAGGTCCTTAAAACCAAAAAACGACCGTGCGCTAAATGCCTTGCATAATATCAATAGGTCACGGAAGTGACGACTTCCGATGACAACGTAGCAACTGTTTGCGCGGGCGGACGTTAGCCGACTGTATGACTCATCACATCACGTTAGTTTCACCGTTTGTTTCTTTGTTGAAAAACAACAACAACAAAAAAACCCCACTTGAGAGTGTCACGGTGCTGGGGCGGATCAGATCGTGCCCTGGAACGGGGGGGGGGGGGGGGGGGGGGGGGGGTGGAGAGGGGTGGGGGGGGGGGGGGGGGGGGGGGGGGGGGGGGGGGGGCAAATATTTTGATGGTGACCGTTATACCAACCGTTACTGAAGGATAAAGGGATGGGGGAAGGGAAGAGAAGTGGGGATGAGAGATGATGATTGAAGATTTGTACGATGACATGGGGGGTGGAGGGGTGGGGATGGAGTGGGGATTCAGATGACCGAGATCTGGAGGGAAGAGTTGCGGAGAGTATGTGTATGTGTGTTTGTGTGTGTGTGTGTGTGTGTGTGGAGAGAGGAGAGAGGAGGGATGAGGGGTGGCGGGGGTGGACATTGGGTGAAGGAGGTGGGGTCGGGAGTGTGGGTGGGTGGATGGGGAATCGTCACTCTCAGTACTGACCTCTCAAAAGCAAACGGGTGATCGCCAGCCAACTTTGTGACGCTTTTTATTTTATTTATTTAAAGGGAGGGTGCTTTGGAATTTCCTCTTTGGCGATACAATATGGTGGTGGTGAGGGGAGAGGGGGGGGGGGGGAGGGGGCAGGTGAGAAGCTGAGAAAGAGAGAGAGAGGCTGTATTTATTCACCTCCACCCAATCTCCCCTCCCATCCACCCTTACAGTGGTGTATTCATTGTATTCAATCAGACTCGGATTGAAGACAATAATGGTGATTCAGCTGGTAACCAGCAAAAATAATAATAATAATAATGATAATAATACCTGCGTTTACATTTGACGCGAAATGAACAGAGGACTGCTAAAATGGCTGATGTAAAAAAAAAAATCCAAAAAAAAAAAAAAAAAAAAAAAAGGACAACACGCAACTGAATAGCTTTGGTGGATCGAAGAGTTTTCTTCAAAGCAGTTGGGCGAACTGGTGGTGCAGCACACACAGGAATCTCACGGGTAAAGGGAGGTAATTACCTGTGCGGGATGACACGCGCGCCATGGCGAGTCTGTGTGATCATGACAGCGCTGCGATTTCAGCAAGCCCCCCCCCCCCCCCTCCTCCCCCCCACACTTCACCCCACCCCCTGTCCCTCTTTTCCGCCCCCCCCCCCCTTCTCCCTCTCCCCCCCTTCCCCTTTTCTCCTCAGAAAGCAAGACTGTAGGGAAGAGATGTACGATATTTTTTAAAGCCTATATTTTCTTTTTGCACACTGCATGGATCTGAAATGAAATGTACAAGAGAACAGAATGATGTTGCTTCTGTACCCTCTGCTCACGAATGAAAATTTTGTGTGGTACAATCAGAAACGAAATGAGTCTTGTGCATACTTTATACGCTATGGTATTACTCTCTCGATTTAGCGGATTCCACTCGGTGAAATTCGGATTCTAGCTCTCCTCGGGAGAAGTGCGCGTTACCACATTAAAAAGAAAAATTGTCTGCATGTATATGAATGTTTCCCTGTCCAAATGTACTTAAGATTTGTAAGGGGAAAATAGTTCTCTTGCTGCCATAGAATATTTTATGTGTGCAAAAATGGATGTGGCACACGTGACTTCATGACATTGTTTCACTCGAAATCATGTTCCTGTATAGCCTGTCTGTCTGTCTGTCTGGTTGTCTGTCGCTGTATCTGTCTCTCTCTCTCTATGTCTGTGTCAGTCTTGTCTGTCTGTCTCTCTCTCGCTCGTGTGTGTGTGTGTGTGG
>CM031598.1:31285373-31287873 GCA_018398815.1 Conus ventricosus | reverse complement strand
ATATATCTAGGTGTTTGTTTGTTTTTTCTTCAATATCAATTTAATGATCCGACCACCTGGAGACCTTCCCGCCTGGAGATCCTGTCCATCTAGAGATTCCGGCCCACCTGAAGATCTGGCCACCTAGAGATCCTGTCCACCTCGAGATTCCGGCCAACTGGAGACCTGGCCCATCTGGAGATCCGGCCCACCTTGAGATCCCGCCCCACCCTGGAGACCTGGCCCATCTGGAGATCCGGCCCACGTGGAGATCCTGACCCACCTGGAGATCCCGGCCCACCTGGAGATCCTGACCCACCTGGAGATCCCGGCCCACCTGGAGATCCTGACCCATCTGGAGATCTGACCCACCTGGAGATCCCGGTCCACCTGGAGACATGGCCACCTGAAGACCTGGCCACCTGGAGACCTGGCCAACCTGGAGACTGGCCCACCTGGACACCTGGCCCACCTGGAGACCTGGTCCACTTGGACACCTGGCCCACCTGGAGACCTGGCCCACTTGGACACCTGGCCCACTTGGACACCTGGCCCACCTGGAGACCGGGCCCACTTGGAACCTGGCCCACCTGGCCCACCTGGAGACCTGGCCACCTGAAGACCTGGCCCACCTGAGAGCTGACACACTGAAGACCTGGCCCACCTGAGAGCTGACACACCTGAAGACCTGGCCCACCTGAGAGCTGACACACCTGAAGACCTGGCCCACCTGGTGACCTGGCCCACTTGGAGACTTGGCCCACCTGGAGATCCCGGCCAACCTGGAGATCGTGGCCCACCTGAAGACCTGGCCCACTTGAAGACCTGGCCACATGGAGACCTGCCCACCTGAAGACCTGCCCACTTGGAGACCTGGCTACCTGAAGATCTGCCCATCTGAAGACCTGGCCCACCTAAAGACCTGGCTCCCTGAAGACCTGGCCACTGGAGACCTGCCCACCTGAAGACCTGCCCCCTTGGACACCTGCCTACCTGAAGATCAGCCCACCAGGAGACTTGTCCACCTGAAGATCTGCCCACCTGGAGTTCCAACCCACCTGGAGACCTAGCCCACCTGAAGACCTGGCCACCTGAAGACTTGGCCACCGTAGATCTGCCCACCTGGAGACTTGTCCACTTGAAGACTTGCCCACCTGGAGATCCAACCCACCTGAAGATCTGGCCACTTGAAGACCTACCCACCTGGAGATCCAACCCACCCGAAGACCAGGCCACCTGAAGATCTGCCCACCTGAAGACTGCCCACCTGAAGACCCAACCCACTTGGAGATCTGGCCCACCTGAAGATCCGGCCCACCTGAAGACCTGGCCATCTGAAGATCTGCCCACCTGAAGATCCAACCCACCTGTAGACCCAGTCCACGTGGAGATCCCAGCCCATCTTGGAGATTCAGGCCCACCTGAAGATCCCAGGCCACCTGAAGATCTCTGGCCACCTGAAAATCCCTGGCCACCTGGAGATCCCTGCCTACCCTGAGATCCCGGCTATGTTTGTAATGTCATCTTTTCTGTTATCTCTTTGATACTTGCTGTCATATCTTCCTGTGCTGTCGTCTGCGGTTTTCTCTACTACTCACGTGGCCGGGAGTCGCTTGTCTTTGTGCTATAATGTCTCCCCACAGCAACCACCCTGGCCCTGCCCCCCCCTCCCCCAATCCCCACTTCCCCCCCCCCTCTCTCTCTCTCTCTCTCTCTGTCTCTCTCTCCCCATACAACGGAGGAGCCATTCTGTCGAAATCTAGGATGAGCACTACTCGCTGTTCATTCTTTCGTTGTTGTTGTTTTACCAACACGTTTTTAATGGATTTTTTTCACCTCTCTCTCTCTCTCTCTCTCTCTCTCTCTCTCTCTCGCGCGCGCGCGCGCGCGCGCGCACGTGTGTGTGTGTGTGTGTGTGTGTGTGTGTGTGTGTGTGTGTGTGTATGTGCGTGCGTGCGTGCGTGCGTGCGTGCGTGCGTGCGTGTGTGTGTGCGTGTGTGTGTGTGTGTGTGTGTGTGTGTGTGTGTGTGTGTGTGTGTGTGTGTGTGTGAGAGCGTGGTTGTTTTTTTTGTTTTGTTTTGTTTTATTTTTTTTAAGCGATGTGATACATCACGCGGAATGGTTTAGGAGATCAGCAACTGGTGACTGTATCGTCGTTTTTCTATACAGAACTGTGATTATTTGCTTGTTTGTTTGGTGGTGGTGGTGGTGGTGGTGGTGGTGGTGACAGCCTAATATGATCCCTTGCTACAGGTCTAAGCCACAAGATCGGCGGGGGGGGGGAGGGGGGGGGGGACACCTGAGAGAGTAAATCCTTTGGACTTTGTCCTATATCTTCTTCTCCTCTCCCTTTCTCCACTGTCAGTATGAATTGTTTCCTCTCCCTTTCTCCACTGTCAGTTGATGTTTTTTGATAAATTGTTCTCCTCTCCCTTTCTCCACTGTCGTATGATGTTCTCCTTCCCTTTCTCCACTGTCAGTAGAATTTTCTCCTCTCCCTTTCTCCACTGTCAGTGAATTG
>CM031598.1:31277547-31280047 GCA_018398815.1 Conus ventricosus | reverse complement strand
TGCTTTCTTGAGGTTGACTGTGTGTGCGCGCACATGCGTGCGTGTGTATGTGTGTGTGCAAACGCGAGCGTGTGTGTGTGTGTGTGTGTGTGTGTGTGTGTGTGTGTGTGTGTGTGTGTGTGTCCTATTTGAGTATGTGTCATGCATAGACGCGCGAATTCGCATCCATGTGTATGGTGTGGTGTGGTGTAGTGTGGTGTGGTGTGTGTGTAGGCGCGCGCGCGTGTTTAATCTCTCTCTGTGTCCTCTGTGCGTGTGTGTTCTCTCAGTTCGCCTGTCCTCTGTGTGTCTTCTGTGTGTGCGTGTTATCTGCGTGTCCACTCCGTGTTGGCGTCCTCTTTGGTTGCACCATGTTCAAAGTGACCTTGCGGTCCCTATCAGCTCAGCGTCCCCAACACCCACAGCAAGGGACGAGCACACAGACCGCCGCACTCACCGGCTGACAGATAGACACCACTGCCCTGTGTCTCTGCCATCTCGCTTTACCTGGGTTCAGTGTTCGTTCGGGTCGCCCTCTCTCCCACCCTCACTCTTCATGCCGGCTGGTGTGTCAGCGATACAGTTGTGATGCAATGTCATCGTTTCTTGGCTTTGTTTTTCACTGTTGCTCGGTGCCTTCGTGTGCGTGTGTGTGTGTGTGTGTCCTTTCTGTTTGGGGAGTGCGTCGATGCTACCCCACCACCACCCCACCGCCCCCACCCCCACCCCGCCACTCCCCTAGCTCCATGCTCCCCTAACTTGATACTCTTCCTGCTTGAAATTCCCTCTGCTTGTCGCTGCTCAACACTACCCCTACTCAATGCTCCCCCTGTCCGATGTTTCCCCTGATCGTCATTCCACCAACCCGTTACCACCCCTCCCCCTCCCATCATGGAAAAAAGCTCTTGTTTGGGGTTGTGGCGGTGGTGGTAAAGGTGAGGGCAGTATGAAAGGAAATCTTTCCCCACACTTCAATTCAAGACCACACACACACACACACACACGCGAACACACACACACGTGCGCGCACACACACACACACGCACGCACACACACACACACACACACACACACACACACACACACACACACACACACACACACACACACACACACACACACAACACACACACACACACACACACACACACGCGCGCGCGCGCGCGCGCACGCACATATAAACACACACACACACACACACACACACACACACACACACACACACACACACACACTGGGTCACACACACACACACACACACACCTTCGGCAAACTAACGTATTTTTGAGCAGGGGGAGACGAGAGCAGCAGGGGAGTGTTAAAGCAGGGAATCTATCAACACAGGGAGTATTGAGCAGGGAATCTATCAACACAGGGGAGTGTTGAGCAGGGAATTTATCAACACAGGGGAGTGTTGAGCAGGGAATCTATCAACACAGGGAGTATTGAGCAGGGAATCTATCAACACAGGGAGTATTGAGCAGGGAATCTATCAACACAGGGGAGTGTTGAGCAGGGAATTTATCAACACAGGGGAGTATTGAGCAGGGAATCTATCAACACAGGGGAGTATTGAGCAGGGAATCTATCAACACAGGGGAGTGTTGAGCAGGGAATCTATCAACACAGGGGAGTATTGAGCAGGGAATCTATCAACACAGGGAGTGTTGAGCAGGGAATCTATCAACACAGGGGAGTATTGAGCAGGGAATCTATCAACACAGGGGAGTGTTAAGCAGGAATCTATCAACACAGGGGATGTTAAGCAGGGAATCTATCAACACAGGGGAGTGTTAAGCAGGGAATCTATCAACACAGGGAGTGTTAAGCAGGGAATTTATCAACACAGGGGAGTGTTAAGCAGGGAATCTATCAACACAGGGAGTGTTGAGCAGGGAATTTATCAACACAGGGGAGTGTTGAGCAGGGAATCTATCAACACAGGGGAGTATTGAGCAGAGAATCTATCAACACAGGGGAGCATAGAACTGACCGCCCCCCTCTGTTTGTGTGTCCACTGTGTGTGTCCAGTGTGTGTGTCCAGTGTGTGTGTCCAGTGTGTGTGTCCACTGTGTGTGTCTGTCGTGCTGGTGTGTTCACTGCTGACCTCACTGTGTTTGTGTCCTCTCACAACTTTCAAAGTGACCCTGAGGTTTCAGTCCTGACCACGCACCTACCAACAAGTGACCAGACTGACATAGCCACTGGCGGATGCCACTGCCCTGTGCCTGTCTATCACGGGTTTAATCTGGGCTCAGTGGTCAGTGCGGTCATCCTTTCCCTCCTTCATGCCCACTGGCCTGGCGGCGATGGTCATGATGCAATGTCACCCGCCGTCACGCGGCTTTGTTTTAGGACCACATGACGAGAGCTCTGTGTGTGTGTGTGTGTGTGTGGTGTGTGTGTGTGTGTGTGTGTGTGTGTGGTGTAAATTGTTTCCTTTGCATGATTATTTTGTATTGAATTCAATGTATATGTTATGTACTATGGATATATATCTTTTGATATAAATTTGTTACTT
>CM031598.1:31257547-31260047 GCA_018398815.1 Conus ventricosus | reverse complement strand
TCGCTTTTGTTGTGTCTGATGCTGTGTCCCCCTCCGTCTCCACTACCTCCAGCTTCTCATTTGCTCACTCTTCTTACGAACTGGTCCAGCTTACTGTGTCCTTACCCAAGTCCTCCCTTCATGTGTTCTGCCTTTACCGCCCCCCTCCCAGCAAGAAGAATCAGCTGAGAGACTCTCTCTTTCTGGAGGAGTTCCCGGATCTGCTGGACTTCATGAACTCTGTGAAAGGCCACTCAGTTTTGGTCGGGGATTTCAACTTCCACTGGGACAATCCCTCCAACAACTTCACTGCACGACTGAAGGATCTCCTAGAGTCCTTTGGTCTGCGTCAGTCTGTCTCTTCCTCCACTCACAGATCGGGCCACATCCTGGACTGGGTCATTCATCCTGATGGTGACCTGGTTGACTCAGCCACCACCAGTTTGACCCTGACCTCTGACCACCATGCCATCTTAGCCAAGCTCAACATTTCTGTTCCTGTCAAATCTCCCAGGTTCGTTGAAACCAGGGACTTTGCATCTGTGGACCTTGATGCGTTCCGGACTGACCTGCTGCTTTGTCTTCAGTCATCACCTGCTCTTTCTGCTGAACTGTTCCATACCCTCATCCAGGACGTTCTTGATCGTCATGCTCCTGTTCTTCGACGGAGGATCTCCAGCCGCCCACCTTCGCCTTGGTTTCCAGCAGTTGCCCCGCAAGTTCTGGACGCTAAACGTGCTAGGCGTGGTGCAGAGAGACAATGGATTAAGAGCGGTCTTGAGGTCCATAAACAGATCTTACGTGTTGCAAACAATGTTGTCAACGAAATTGTGCAGCAAGCCAAATCAGCATTCTACAATGCCAAAATACTTGCATGCACTTCGAGCAAGCAATTGTTCAACCTCACAAACACACTCATAGGGAGAATTAAATCCTCTCCTCTTCCATCTTCTGTCTGTCCCTCTGATCTGCCACATAAATTTTGTGATTTCTTTGTCGGCAAAATCGAGTCGATCCGGGAGAATATAGACTCTCAGACAGCAACTGTTCCTGATATCCATTTTGACATTTTCTCTGGCACTCCACTCTTTTCTTTTGAACCTGTCACTCAGTCATTAGTTAGAGATGTGATTAAGAATACTACCATTAAGACTTGTGTGCTTGACCCCCTCCCATCCTCCCTGCTATGTGGTGTAATTGATGATTTGATGCCTTTCATCACTGCCATTGTCAATGATTCACTCACCTCTGGTTGTTTCCCCTCTGAACTAAAACATTCTGTTATTCGACCCCTGCTAAGAAACCCTCCCTTGATCCTGAGATTTTGAAAAACTATCGTCCTGTTTCCAACTTATCCTTTCTGTCGAAGATAATTGAAAAGATTGCTCTTCTCCAACTTCATGAACATCTTGAGCATAACAATCTTCTCTATCCTTTGCAATCTGCCTATCGGGCTGGCCATAGCACAGAAACCGCTCTCCTCAAAATTGTCAACGACCTTCTCTCTGCTCTTGACGATGGTAAAGTCTCTCTGCTGTCCTTGTTAGACCTGTCTGCCGCTTTTGACACCATAGATCACAGTACCCTTCTGTCTAGGCTTGAGCATACATTTGGCATCTCTGGCACAGCTCTTTCCTGGTTTAGATCCTATCTTTGTGGTCGCACTCAGACTGTCTCTGTGAATGGTTTCTCTTCTCAGTCAGCTGACTTGGAGTATGGAGTCCCCCAGGGCTCAGTCTTGGGCCCCATTCTCTTCGTTCTTTATACACAGCCTATCTCTGACATTGTCACTCATCACGGCATCTCCCACCACTGTTTCTCTGATGACAACCAAATCTACACCTCTGACGATATTTCTCAACTCCCCTCTATCATTGAACGAACTCAGGCATGTTTTTCTGATATCAAAGCTTGGATGATTGACAACAAACTTCAACTGAACAACGACAAGACCGAACTGATTTTCATAGCATCTAAAAGATTATTGTCTACAAACTGCCTTCCCTCATCTGTCCAACTAGATAATTCAGTCATTCGGACTTCTTCAACTGTCCGTAATCTTGGGGTCACACTGGACCAAACTCTATCCTTTCAAAGTCAAATTTCCTCTGTCTGTCGTGCTTGCTATCTGGAACTTCGCCGTATTTCTTCTGTTCGTCATCTTCTTTCGGATGATGCCACCAAACTCTCATTTCTGCTTTTGTTCTTTCTCGTTTGGATTACTGTAATTCTCTTCTTGCTGGTTGCCCACAGAATCTTCTTGGCAAATTGCAGAAAATTCAAAACAGTGCTGCCCGACTAGTATTGAAACGCTCCAAATTTTCTCACTCGGCTCCCTTGCTCGATTTTCTCCACTGGCTCCCAGTAGGCAAAAGAATTGAATACAAGCTTTCTTTGCTCTGCCACAAATCTCTCAGTGGTTTAGCCCCATCCTATCTTGCTGATCTTCTGAATACCTACAAACCTCTTAGACAGCTACGTTTCCTCTGACACTTCTCTTCTCCAAATTCCTCGCTTCCGC
>CM031598.1:31252547-31255047 GCA_018398815.1 Conus ventricosus | reverse complement strand
CCATGAACAGTTGTAGTATTGTGAGTACGTTGCTGTACTATATTGCTCTGTATCAAACTTGGCGCTAATCTCCCCTGTTCTATGGATTGGATTGCACAGTGCCAAACAGCATTCTACACTGTGAGGCAATGAACTGCACAGAGGAACCAAACACCACACTGCACTGTACTTGCAGCCCTGAAAGCCCCGTTCTTTGTTCTATATCGCGCATGCTGCGCTTTTCTGTAACAGTATTCTACAAACAACATCGTACCTTGTCTGTGCTGTCCACTATAGTCACAAAATATTAGGCCGAGAAAGCAGCACCGACAGATACAGACTTCAAGATACAGACAGTGAGAGAGACAGAGAGACAGAGAGACAGAGAGAGGAGAGAGAGAGAGAGACAGAGAGAGAGAGAGAGAGAGAGGAGAGAGAGAGGAGAGAGAGAGAGAGAGAGAGAGAGAGAGAGAGAAGAGAGAGAGAGAGAGAGAGAGAGAGACTGAAAAAATGCTCTATTTGGTAAGCTGAGGCCAAACAACCTTGGTGCAATTAAGCATGAGAACTTGACAAAGGACACGTGTTGGTGATGTTGGCATGTGCAGAAACATCACTGGGTAAATACCCACATTGTGACTCAAACCCATACATTTCCAGACAGGAAAAAAAAACATGAACTGAACAATTACTTTTGTCGCCACCTGGACGCTGAAATACACGTAGGTATGCAGTTCAACAGGTTCCATATTTGGAGTTGTTTTTCAGTGGGGAAAAAAGGAAAATGGGGGTGGGGAGTGGGGGCTACGTTTCACGCTCTCTATCGGCTTGTTTAGCTTGTTTGTTGTCCTCCTTTGAATCCATAATCCTCGCCTCTCCATGCGTTGAATCGATCGACCTTTCGCCAATGTTGGCTATCAAAAGTGCAAAAGTACGCTGATGCTGTTTTAATTAAGCTTACGTCCACGACAACGGTGATGATTATTGTGCTTGTGATGATGATTATCATAATCGATATTTTTGTTATTATTGTTGTTGTTGTTTGCTCTTTTTGTACTACTGGCTCAGTCGTGCGAAACAAACTCCATTTCTGTGTCTTTGTTTTTGTTTTTGTGTTTTGTTGTTCTTTTTGTTTTGTTTTGTTTGCTTCGTTTTCATCTGCCAAATGCGTCCTCTGTCATCATTTAATGCTCCACAGAAAACCTGCTTTTTACAATTATTGGACACAGGTTCATTTTCATCCTGCGTGTTGGACAGTGCTTGTGTTCGCGCGTGCATGTGGTGAACACTTGTGTAGGTGTGTCGGTGGTTGTTTGTCTGTGTGTATGTATGTGTAGGGGGCGGGGGGGGGGGGGGGGAGGTGAGAGAGAAAGAGACAGACAGACAGACAGACAGACAGACAGAGAGTGAGAGAGAAAGAGAGAGATTGTCACATACACATACATAAATATCAACTCATCTATTTATCTAATCATTTATTCAATTTCTCGGAATTGTTTGTGTGCGTGTCTGTGTGTGCGTGCGCGCGTGCGTGCGTCCATGAGTGCATGCGCGTGTGGGTGTGGGTGTGCTACTTTAAGGCTGTTATGAGCTGCATCCTGTAGTCTAATTTACCTCTGTTCAGGAGCAGTTATGTCCCTTGATATCTTAATGGAGTGTCCTGTGCGTGCCTGTACCCATCGTCAACACAGCGCAGGCCTCCAAGGGTGGTACAGGACTGCTCTAAAGGCGGGTGAAGACAGTGCTTCTCTGGGTCCTCCCCAGCACCTTCGGGTGTTTCTTTTTCTTCTTTGCCTTAACTAGGCTGACCCTGGAGAAAGGTCCAGTGGCGGTGAGGAAAGACCCACTGACCACAGGGAAAGTCCTGTTGACAGTGGGAAAGACTACAACTTTGGATTCTCTCTTGAGGGCACATAAGACCGTATGGCGAAAGCTTGGCTGTGTCTGGAGTGGCACTGTCTTCATCTGTCCGTGGGCAGGGTGGTTGGGTCTGTGGGGTGTGCTCGGCAGCTGGAGGGTGGTGTTTTTCGCGGTGGGCTCTGCAGTCATGAAATACGGGCTGGTACACCCATGGGGATGCTACTTTAAGGCTGTTATGAGCTGCATCCTGTAGTCTGATTTACCTCTGTTCAGGAGCAGTTATGTCCCTTGATATCTTAATGGAGTGTCCTGCGCGTGCCTGTACCCATCGTCAACACAGCGCAGGCCTCCAAGGGTGGTACAGGACTGCTCTAAAGGCGGGTGAAGACAGTGCTTCTCTGGGTCCTCCCCAGCACCTTCGGGTGTTTCTTTTTCTTATATGTTATATACATACATAAAATATCAGATCATCTCACTGGCTACATATTTTCTCAGTTAGTCGGTTTTGTCAGCGCTCCCACCTCATTCGAGATACCTTCGCTCTTTTTCTGTCTTCTTGCTGGTGGTGTGTTAGTGGTTGTGGTAATGGCGCTCAGTTTCACCAGTGTCAGACAGTCAGTTGACGAAACACTTTTCTGTCCATTGCATCAGAAACCTAAATTGT
>CM031598.1:31242547-31247547 GCA_018398815.1 Conus ventricosus | reverse complement strand
CGTATGCTTTGCCTTGCAGAAATGAAAATCGCGTCCCTTTGCCGACATGGGCGTTGCGCATTTCCGATCGGGCCTTTTATTTTGTAAGGATTTGTTTGTTTGTTGTTTTTAACTCTTTCAGCACTAATGTAGACATCAGGTCATCGCCTGGCCTGGTGATGATGCTGCATTTCTGCACCCGGCTCCAGCTATGCTTCCTGTAAGCTCTTTTCTGCGGGAGGAAGAGAAAATGCGTGACAGGTTTTAAAACTACTCTGCTGTATTTCACGTCATCGAGCCAAAGAAACTGCGTCAGAAATGATGAAATACCAAACACTGAAAGAGAACCAGCATGAAATGAGCTGGTGCTGAAAAAACAAATCCTGGCATTCCGTGCCGATGAGGTCGAAAGGGTTAATGAAACGGGATCTTCACATTTTAATGAACCTGGAGACCTTTACATGTATACAATGGAACGACAGACTGTATACAATGGAACGACAGACTGTATACAATGGACCAACAGACTGTATACAATGGACCGACAGACTGTATACAGTGGACCGACACACTGTATACAGTGGACCGACAGACTGTATAACAATGGACCGACAGACTGTATACAGTGGACCAACAGACTGTATACAATGGACCGACAGACTGTATACAATGGACGACAGACTGTATACAATGGACGACAGACTGTATACAATGGACGACAGACTGTATACAATGGACCGACAGACTGTATACAATGGACGATAGACTGTATACAATGGACCAACAGACTGTATACAGTGGACGACAGACTGTATACAATGGACGACAGACTGTATACAATGGACGACAGACTGTATACAATGGACGACAGACTGTATACAATGGACCGACAGACTGTATACAATGGACGACAGACTGTATACAATGGGCCAACAGACTGTATACAATGGACGACAGACTGTATACAATGGACGACAGACCGTATACAATGGACGACAGACTGTATACAATGGACCGACAGACTGCACAATGGACCGACAGGCTGTATACAGTGGACCGACAGACTGTATACAGTGGACCGACAGACTGCACAATGGACCGACAGACTGTATACAATGGACCGACAGACTGTATACAATAAAAGACAGACTGTATACAATGGACCGACAGACTGTAAATTGGACCGACAGACTGTATACAATGACCGACAGACTGTACAATGGACCGACAGACTGTATACAATGCACCGACAGACTGTATACAGTGGACCGACAGACTGTATACAATGGACCGACAGACTGTATACAATGGACCGACAGACTGTATACAATGGACGACAGACTGTATACAATGGACCGACAGACTGCACAATGGACCGACAGACTGTATACAATGGACCGACAGACTGTATACAGTGGACCGACAGACTGTATACAGTGGACCGACAGACTGTATACAATGGACTGACAGACTGTATACAATGGACCGACAGACTGTACAATGGACCAACGACTGTATACAGTGGACCGACTGAATGTATACAGTGGACCAACAGACTGTATACAGTGGACCGACTGAATGTATACAATGGACCGACAGACTGTACAATGGACCAACAGACTGTACAATGGACCGACAGACTGTATACAATGGACCGAAAGACTGTATACAGTGGACCGACAGACTATACAATGGACCGACAGACTGTATACAGTGGACCGACAGACTGTATACAGTGGACCGACAGACTGTATACAATGGACCGACAGACTGTATACAATGGACCGACCAGACTGCATACAATGGACCAACTGACTGTATACAGTGGACCGACGGACTGTATACATTGGACCGACAGACTGTACAATGGACCGACAGACTGTATACAATGGACCGACAGACTGTATACAATGGACGACAGACTGTATACAGTGGACCGACACACTGTACAATGGACCGACAGACTGTATACAGTGGACCGACAGACTGTACAATTGACCGACAGACTGTATACAGTTGACCGACAGACTGTATACAGTGGACCGACAGACTGTATACAGTGGACCGACAGACTGTAATACAATGGACCGACAGACTGTACAAGATACCGACAGACTGTAACAATGGACCGACAGACTGTATACAATGGACCGACAGACTGTATACAGTGGACCGACAGACTGTATACAGTGGACCGACAGACTGTATACAATGACTGACAGACTGTATACAGTGGACCGACAGACTGTATACAATAGACCGACAGACTGTATATGGACCAACAGACTGTACAATGGACCGACAGACTGTATACAATTGACCGACAGACTGTATACAGTGGACCGACAGACTGTACAATAGACCGACAGACTGTATACAGTGGACCGACAGACTGTACAATGGACCGACAGACTGTATACAATTGACCGACAGACTGTATACAATGGACCGACAGACGTATACAGTGGACAGACAGACCGTATACAATGACCGACAGACTGTATACAATGGACCGACAGACTGTAACAATGGACCACAGACTGTACAATGGACCGACAGACCGTATACAGTGGACCGACAGACTGTATACAATGGACCGACAGACTGTATACAATGGACCGACAGACTTCAACGTTTCGATAAACTCAGAGACGTACGTCAGACATGACATGTCGTTCAGGTGGTACGGGTCCAGTGCGGACAGTTCCCTTTCCACACTGCTCTGCTGGGGTCCCACCTCTCTGCCCTAGCGCCTGTGACAGGCGTGGACGTTACACCCTGACTGTGGCCACACAGCTGACTGTGAATCCACCTCTCTTCCCTAACGCCTGTGACAGGCGTGGACGTGACCCTGACTGTGACGTCCATCTCTCTGCCCTAGCGCGTGTGACAGGCGTGGACGTTACAACCCTGACTGTGGCCACACAGCTGACTGTGAAGTCCACCTCTCTGCCCTAGCGCGTGTGACAGGCGTGGACGTGACCCTGACTGTGACGTCCATCTCTCTGCCCTAGCGCGTGTGACAGGCGTGGACGTTACACCCTGACTGTGACGTCCATCTCTCTGCCCTAGCGCCTGTGACAGGCGTGGACGTGACCCCTGACTGTGAAGTCCATCTCTCTGCCCTAGCGCCTGTGACAGGCGTGGACGTGACCCTGACTGTGACGTCCATCTCTCTGCCCTAGCGCCTGTGACAGGCGTGGACGTGACCCTGACTGTGAAGTCCACCCTCTCTGCCCTAGCGCCTGTGACAGGCGTGGACGTGACCCTGACTGTGAAGTCCATCTCTCTGCCTAGCGCCTGTGACAGGCGTGGACGTGACCCTGACTTGACGTGACCCTGACTGTGAAGTCCATCTCTCTGCCCTAGCGCCTGTGACAGGCGTGGACGTGACCCTGACTGTGAAGTCCATCTCTCTGCCCTAGCGCCTGTGACAGGCGTGGACGTGACCCTGACTGTGAAGTTGACCTCTCTGCCCTGCGCCTGTGACAGGCGTGGACGTTACACCCTGACTGTGAAGTCCATCTCTCTGCCCTAGCGCCTGTGACAGGCGTGGACGTGACCCTGACTGTGAAGTCCATCTCTCTGCCCTAGCGCCTGTGACAGCGTGGACGTGACCCTGACTGTGAAGTTGACCTCTCTGCCCTAGCACCTGTGACAGGCGTGGACGTTACACCCTGACTGTGAAGTCCACCTCTCTGCCCTAGCCCCTGTGACAGGCGTGGACGTGACCCTGACTGTGAAGTCAATCTTTCTGCCCTAGCGCCTGTGACCGGCGTGGACGTGACCCTGACAGTGAAGTTGACCTCCCTGCCCTAGCGCCTGTGACAGGCGTGGACGTGACCCTGACTGTGAAGTTGACCTCTCTGCCCTAGCGCCTGTGACAGGCGTGGACGTTACAACCCTGAATGTGGCCACACAGCTGAATGTGAAGTCCACCTCTCTGTCCTAGCGCCTGTAACAGGCGTGGACGTGACCCTGACTGTGAAGTCCATCTCTCTGCCCTAGCGCCTGTGACAGGCGTGACGTGACCCTGACTGTGAAGTTGACCTCTCTGCCCTAGCGCCTGTGACAGGCGTGGACGTGACCCTGACTGTGAGTTGACCTCTCTGCCCTAGCGCCTGTGACAGGCGTGGACGTTACACCTGACTGTGGCCACACAGCTGACTGTGAAGTCTACCTCTCTGTCTTAGCGCCTGTGACAGCGTGGACGTGACCCTGACTGTGAAGTCCACCTCTCTGCCCTAGCGCCTGTGACAGGCGTGGACGTGACCCTGACTGTGAAGTCCATCTCTCTGCCCTAGCGCCTGTGACAGGCGTGGACGTGACCCTGACTGGAAGTTGACCTCTCTGCCCTAGCACCTGTGACAGGCGTGGACGTTACAACACCTGACTGTGAAGTCCACCTCTCTGCCCTAGCGCATGTGACAGGCGTGGACGTGACCCTGACTGTGAAGTCCACCTCTCTGCCCTAGCGCCTGTGACCGGCGTGGACGTGACCCTGACTGTGAAGTCCACCTCTCTGCCCTAGCGCCTGTGACAGGCGTGGACGTGACCCTGACTGTGAAGTTGACCTCTCTGCCCTAGCGCCTGTGACAGGCGTGGACGTTGCAACCCTGACTGTGGCCACACAGCTGACTGTGAAGTCCACCTCTCTGTCCTAGCGCCTGTGACAGGCGTGGACGTGACCCCTGACTGTGAAGTCCATCTCTCTGCCCTAGCGCCTGTGACAGGCGTGGACGTGACCCTGACTGTGAAGTTGACCTCTCTGCCCTAGCGCCTGTGACAGGCGTGGACGTGACCCTGACTGTGAAGTTGACCTCTCTGCCCTAGCGCCTGTGACAGGCGTGGACGTTACACCCTGACTGTGGCCACACAGCTGACTGTGAAGTCCACCTCTCTGTCCTAGCGCCTGTGACAGGCGTGGACGTGACCCTGACTGTGAAGTCCACCTCTCTGCCCTAGCGCCTGTGACCGGCGTGGACGTGACCCTGACTGTGAAGTCCATCTCTTCTCTCTGC
>CM031598.1:31235047-31237547 GCA_018398815.1 Conus ventricosus | reverse complement strand
ATTTTCGAATTAAAGATTATCATTTTTGTTTTTTAACATCATTTTAAGTCTCCATTTCATGCAATTCTCTTGTAATGCGTGAAGCGCCTTTTTGTCAATCTCGAATGTTTCAGACAAAAGAACAATATCGTCTGCATAGAGAAGTCATAGGAAATATGCGTGAAGAACAAATGTTCTCGTCATTATCATCTGTGATCTGAACATCAATGGGAAGACAGCTGTGCGTGAACAATGAATTCACTAACTCGTTTAACTTAAAGGAAACAGCAAAGGAGGTCAGTTTTACCACCTGACGTACTTCTCTGAAACTATCAAAATAACCTGATTTTGTAGGTACAGTGGGGGGGGGGGGGGGGGGGGTACAGAGAGAGGAGAGAGGAGAGAGAGAGAGAGAGAGAGAGGACAGACAGACAGACAGACAGACAGAGACGGAGAGACAGAGAGAGAGACAGAGACAGAGAGAGAAAGTGTGTGTCATTGAATTCTGTAACCCTCCTGGCGATGATTGGTAGTAATCAATGGAGCTGTTCATCTGGTGGGCCCGATGCATTGTGCGAAGAGAGCCGTTGAAGCGTGGTTCCATCTGTGTCGTAGGTGTGTGTCAGCTGCGTTTCATGACACATCACGCCAGGACGGTCCGCTGCATTGAAGTGTATGCCCACTCTACCGCACTGTACAGCGTTGCCTGAACTGTATGCCCACTCTACCGCACTGTACAGCGTTGCCTGAATGTATCCCCACTCTACCGCACTGTACAGCGTTGCCTGAACTGTATGCCCACTCTACCGCACTGTACAGCGTTGCCTGAACTGTATGCCCACTCTACCGCACTGTACAGCGTTGCCTGAACTGTATGCCCACTCTACCGCACTGTACAGCGTTGCCTGAACTGTATGCCCACTCTACCGCACTGTACAGCGTTGCCTGAACTGTATGCCCACTCTACCGCACTGTACAGCGTTGCCTTGCGCTGCAGTGGGACCCGTCCGGTTCTGCAGTCAACAGCACGTGCGCTGTGGAGCAACAGTCCCCTGTTCAGAGAATTGTGGAGCTGCTTTGTGACGCACTAGGTCTTTTCTAGTGGAGCGTATTGCCTTGCATTCCCTGTATTGTACTGCACCGTTAGCCAATGAAGAAACATAAGTGTGCACAGGCCTTTACTGCTGTCGAAGCGTGCTGCCTCATTTCAGGGTACTCTTCGCAGATGTTTTCACGTCTTTACTTAACACCGTGTTCCAGTATGATAGGCCTGATCTTGAAGAATACTGGCTATTTATCAGTACGCCGAACCAGTGTTTAAATGTGGCGCCAAACGTTTTAATTTCCATTCAGTAAAAGACGCGGAACAGACATTCATTTGTGTGATTTTATTTTGACGTTTAATACAGTCATGAAATAAACATGGTGTTGCTATTGAAATAAACTCTTTGTTTATGTATCTTTCCTTGTGCCATAAAAGAATAATCATATTCAAAGCCTTGGGTGTAATCTTATTAGTGATGATTGCATGACATGAATCATCTCCCCTGAAACGCCTCCTCCCAGTGGTTAACTTAACCAGCTATCAGGGATATCCTGCGTCATGCGAGATGCTTTCACCCTTTTTATTTTGTTGGTTGGATTTCTTTATGTGATTACTTTTTTTTAAATGCCAGTCTCGTTAACTGTCAACAAAACCAAACTACACTGCGTCTCTGTACTACACGCAATGCCACGCCAGCGGGGTTCATCGTTTTTGCGTAGACAACCGTTGTACAATCGGCTCATGATTGTTCTTTAAAGCGGAAAGAAAAAGACAGCTTCACAATTCATACACACATGTATCAATGACGGTTTTTATTATGCTCACCACAGTTAAGATTAGGTTAGGGTTATGGTCAGGGCTAGGATAGGGTTAAGGTCAGGGCTAGGATAGGGTTATGGTCAGGGCTAGGATAGGGTTAAGGTCAGGGCTAGGATAGGGTTAAGGTCAGGGCTAGGATAGGGTTAAGGTTAGGGCTAGGATAGGGTTAAGGTCAGGGCTAGGATAGGGTTAAGGTCAGGGCTAGGATAGGGTTAAGGTCAGGGCTAGGATAGGGTTAAGGTCAATGTAGGGTGAGAGTCAGGGTGAGGGCGGAGTCAGGGCTGAAGGCTTCCATAACGTCTATACTGGACAGGCTGCAGTTTTCAGTGCTGGAGCAACTGATGACAGTGACATGACTCCTCCATTTGACTGGTCGGAGGCTGCTCTGTCTTTCTGGATCCACTGGTACCCACTTGGCGGCTTGGTTGGCAGGTCGTGTCGTGGGAAGCTTCAACACATCCTCAACCAGCGCCGGCGCCGTCTTCAGATGATGGTTGATACGGGAAGATGACGGGATGTATCCCGCCCCAACTTCTTCGTGTGACACACATTCGTTCCACGTGTTTCCAGTAATGCCCTGTACAGTGGGCCTGGGGGCCAAGCTGTGGGGACAGATGATGTCGCTGAAGCTGTCGCTGAAGTTGGTGAAAGACACCG
>CM031598.1:31207547-31215047 GCA_018398815.1 Conus ventricosus | reverse complement strand
TGTGAGTGTGTGTGTGCGTGTGTGTGGTTGTGTGTGTGTGTGTGTGTGTGTGTGTGTGTGTTGTGTGTGTGGCTGGAGATGAGAATTCAGAACTCAAGAGAGATTTAGAGAGAGAATATAACCTAGGGCCCGAGAGAGGGTAATGGGGGTGGGAGGATGAGGTGGCGGGGGGTGGAGGGCGGTGGCAATGTAATGAGGGTTGGAACAGGAGGGTGAAGGTGGAAGTAAACAGGCAAAAAGAGAACACTGGGGCGTGAACAGAGAATACGGAAGTTTCACTGTTTGTGAAACGGATGAAGTGACAGCTTCTTCTCATTGTATCTTCATCAAAACAATATCCAGCCCCCATCCGCAACTACACGCTTCATCCCCACCCCACCCATCAGGGACAAAAATGCACACAAAATCACAAAAATGTAGTCATGATTAGGAAAAGATGAAAAAGAAAACAAAATACTCACGAAGAGAAGTTTCCAAGGAATGCTTACTTGGATGCAGAACACAAGACAGACAAGTAAATTGTCGACAGATATGTCTTTTTCATACATTACAAGCCTTTAGACATCAATCAGGCACAACACCATACTCCCAGATCACAGTCACCATGAAAAGATTTGTCGACAATGTGTGTGTCCGTTTCATATTCTGTGGTAAACTGAGAGTTCGTTTAACTTCTGTTTGTTTCTTTTATGTGAATATTTTGGCTTATTTTCAGTAACACTGCAGTCTGTTTCAATCAAAGAACAGAAAAATAAACCAAAATCAGAGAGAAAAGGTTTGTACATAAGCACTCACAAACATCACGATCCCTTTTCAACGCAAACACACAAAGTAGAAGAAAGAGCAGAGACAGACATACAAGCTGACAGACAGGCAGGACAGATGGGGGGACAGACAGGCAGGACAGATGGGGGGACAGACAGGCAGGACAGATGGGGGGACAGACAGGCAGGACAGATGGGGGGACAGACAGGCAGGACAGATGGGGGGACAGACAGGCAGGACAGATGGGGGGACAGACAGGCAGGACAGATGGGGGGACAGACGGGACAACCATAATTTATCATTATGGTCGAAATACAACACTCAAAAATAACAGATTATTTACAGCTTTTCCATGAAATGACATAGGATGAACTAAAATATGACAAGTTCTCTTTACAGACAGAATTTACCACCTGAAATACGTAAATAAGGCATAGGGAGAGAGAGTGGGGGGGGGGGGGGGGGGGGGCACACACACAGAAAGTCGAACGGATAGACAGACGGACAAGAGGGCAGAGCGAAAGAGAGAGAGAGAGAGAGAGAGAGAGAGAGAGAGAGAGAGAGAGAGAGACAGACAGACAGACAGAGAGAGAGAGAGGGAGACAGAGAGAGAGACAGAGAGACAGAGAGAGAGACAGAGGACAGACAGAGAGAGAGAGAGAGGACAGAGAGAGAGAGAGACAGACAGACAGAGAGAGAGACAGACAGACAGACAGAGAGGCGTAGAGGGGGAGAAGAAGGGACAAAGAAAGGAGGAGGGATATGGAGAGAGAGAGGGATAGAGAGGAGAGAGGGAGTAATAAAAAACAGAGAGACAGAGATACAGACAGACAGACTCAGACAGATAGAGACGGAGAGACAGAGACTGACCGGACAGACGGACAAACAGACACGCTGACAAAGAATTACGGTACGCACGCGCAGAGAAGACAAGAACCGGAAGTTTTTTGTTTGGGTTTGGTTTGGTTTGGTTTTTTTTATAGCCCAGCCGACTCAAGAGGCCACCTAATGGCTATTGACAGCAGGAAAGACCGAGGTAAAGAGACAAGCACACACGACAGACAGACAGGTCAATTCTAACACAAACAAAAAAAAGGGAGACGAAAGAACGAACAGGAAAATGAGGACAGACATACACACTGACAGTCATCCGGGGGATCCACGAGCATACAAAAGACAGACAACAACCTGCAGTTGTGGTGCAGTGGTCAGCGTCATGCATTGCGTGCTGGGAGGTCGTGCAGTCGATTCTCATCAAAGCCATTCCTTTGTGAGATTTTTCGGCCCTTCCCAATGTTTTGCTATGGGCTGAAGTGGGAAGACTGGAACCACACAGCCGAATTTCGAGGGCTGACTGCCGAAACCTAGTATCTCGACATTTTGGTATCAAAAGATCCAGGACATGATGCTCTTTCATATCAATGCAATTCTCTTGAAATACGATCAATATTTATCTAGTTATTGATTAGAACCGTAAATAAGTTTAGATGAACAACAAGGAACAGTGACTGCCGAAACCAAGTATCTATTTATGCTATTATTCGTTTTTCAAGAATCTGCCATTCTCACTAAAACGCTGACAGCCGATACCAAGTATCTCAAGAAGCGATGAAGCCGCGGTCAGTAAGTCAGGCACAGCAGCTGTTTACATGACAGCAGAGGGCTCTCCAGTCAAGATACTTGGTTTCAGCTGCCCACTTCTTTTTTCGCCTTGTCTTGCAACTAGCAAAACAGATTAACTTACTATCCCTTTTCTCTGCTGCCGACTCACAGGATATGTGTGGCTGTCAAAAATGTATCCGCATGAATGCTCATATTTTACAAAACAAAATGAAGAAAACAAACTTTTTAGATATTAATACTGAATACACACACTTGAGATTACTATACTAAGTGTGGAGCAATTTTTTGTTCAAAGAAAACTTCAATTCCAACGTTATGACAAGCCTTTAAAACTTTCAAAAGCGTTTTCTGTGAAAAGAGTGAAAAAAAACGAGATACTAGGGTTCGGCAGTCAACCCTCGATTTCCTCAACCAGTGGGTGCGTCTTTGAGAAAGTAGCTCAAATTTCCTGAACAACGCTGAAAGTGTCTGTATCTCTCGGGCCCGATTGACGCGGGTATAGATTACAAAAGAAAGCGCAGAGAACTGCGCTGTTATGTAGTCTCTGACCGACATAAGACTACAGTATCATCTTCATCACTGATTTTTCTTCTCATTGATCCGTAAAAAAAAAAAAAAAATTCTGAAATTCTGTGGTCCATCACGCATCACGCTCTCGTGGTGACCTCCGTTTTGATTTGCTGTCTACCTCTACGCTCTTGGTGAGTTCGTGCCGAGCTCGTCGGCATGGGCAGGCTCGTGTGGACTGTCGTTAGATGGGCCATGCTGGCGCCTTCCGGAGACTCCAAGTCTAAGCAGTCATCATGGTAAGTACAAGGCTCAGTAAGTGGTGTCCTGCATGTATGTTACGTGTGTTATCATGGTAAGTACAAGGCTCAGTGAGTGGTGTCCTGCATGTATGTTACGTGTGTTATCATGGTAAGTACAAGGCTCAGTGAGTGGTGTCTGCATGTATGTTACGTGTGTCATCATCGTAAGTACAAGGCTTAGTAAGTGGTGTCCTGCATGTATGTTACGTGTGTTGGATCAGAACAGGCAGCACTGAATCCCAGCGAAGCGACTCGGCAGCAGTGCAGTGTCTCCTCTGGTGGGCTGCCTTCTCACAACGTTAGATTGACTGCTCCCTGTGGACTGCTGGTGTGCAGCCCGCGTGGGCGGTGGGAGTAACCAAGTGTGACAGTAGTGCACGTGAGCTGAAATGCGCGACGTGGGAGTAACAAAGTGTGACAGTAGTGCACGTGAGCTGAAATGCGCGACGTGGGAGTAACCAAAGTGTGACAGTAGTGCACGTGAGCTGAAATGCGCGACGTGGGAGTAACCAAAGTGTGACAGTAGTGCACGTGAGCTGAAATGCGCGAACGTGGGAGTAGCCAAAGTGTGACAGTAGTGCACGTGAGCTGAAATGCGCGACGTGGGAGTAACCAAAGTGTGACAGTAGTGCACGTGAGCTGAAATGCGCGACGTGGGAGTAACCAAAGTGTGACAGTAGTGCACGTGAGCTGAAATGCGCGACGTGGGAGTAACCAAAGTGTGACAGTAGTGCACGTGAGCTGAAATGCGCGACGTGGGAGTAACCAAAGTGTGACAGTAGTGCACGTGAGCTGAAATCCGCGACGTGGGAGTAACCAAAGTGTGACAGTAGTGCACGTGAGCTGAAATGCGCGACGTGGGAGTAGCCAAAGTGTGACAGTAGTGCACGTGAGCTGAAATGCGCGACGTGGGAGTAACCAAAGTGTGACAGTAGTGCACGTGAGCTGAAATGCGCGACGTGGGAGTAGCCAAAGTGTGACAGTAGTGCACGTGAGCTGAAATGCGCGACGTGGAGTAGCCAAAGTGTGACAGTAGTGCACGTGAGCTGAAATGCGCGACGTGGGAGTAGCCAAAGTGTGACAGTAGTGCACGTGAGCTGAAATGCGCGACGTGGGAGTAACCAAAGTGTGACAGTAGTGCACGTGAGCTGAAATGCGCGACGTGGGAGTAACCAAAGTGTGACAGTAGTGCACGTGAGCTGAAATGCGCGACGTGGGAGTAACCAAAGTGTGACAGTAGTGCACGTGAGCTGAAATGCGCGACGTGGGAGTAACCAAAGTGTGACAGTAGTGCACGTGAGCTGAAATGCGCGACGTGGGAGTAACCAAAGTGTGACAGTAGTGCACGTGAGCTGAAATGCGCGACGTGGGAGTAACCAAAGTGTGACAGTAGTGCACGTGAGCTGAAATGCGCGACGTGGGAGTAACCAAAGTGTGACAGTAGTGCACGTGAGCTGAAATGCGCGACGTGGGAGTAACCAAAGTGTGACAGTAGTGCACGTGAGCTGAAATGCGCGACGTGGGAGTAACCAAAGTGTGACAGTAGTGCACGTGAGCTGAAATCCGCGACGTGGGAGTAACCAAAGTGTGACAGTTGTGCACGTGAGCTGAAATGCGCGACGTGGGAGTAACCAAAGTGTGACAGTAGTGCACGTGAGCTGAAATGCGCGACGTGGGAGTAGCCAAAGTGTGACAGTAGTGCACGTGAGCTGAAATGCGCGACGTGGGAGTAACCAAAGTGTGACAGTAGTGCACGTGAGCTGAAATGCGCGACGTGGGAGTAACCAAAGTGTGACAGTAGTGCACGTGAGCTGAAATGCGCGACGTGGCAGTAACCAAGTGTGACAGTAGTGCACGTGAGCTGAAATGCGCGACGTGGGAGTAGCGGCACAGACGTGGTTCGGAACATGAGACAGAAACAAAAAGACACAAAGAACCAAACTGAGACAACAGTTCAGATCAGTTGAGACGTGGTGTGGGAGACAAAGAGACAGACCAGACAACAGTTCAGATCAGTTGAGACGTGGTGTGGGAGACAAAGAGACAGACCAGACAACAGTTCAGATCAGTTGAGACGTGGTGTGGGAGACAAAGAGACAGACCAGACAACAGTTCAGATCAGTTGAGACGTGGTGTGGGAGACAAAGAGACAGACCAGACAACAGTTCAGATCAGTTGAGACGTGGTGTGGGAGACAAAGAGACAGACCAGACAACAGTTCAGATCAGTTGAGACGTGGTGTGGGAGACAAAGAGACAGACCAGACAACAGTTCAGATCAGTTGAGACGTGGTGTGGGAGACAAAGAGACAGACCAGAAGCGAAAGGCAATACATACAGAGAGTCTGAGATGGAAAAAAATGGGAGCTGACCTGAACAGAGAGTCATACAACTGGGAAAAAATAAATAAATAACATGCACAACGACAGAAGAGGTAAACGAAGGAAAACGGCGAGAGAGAGAGAGAGAGAGAGAGAGAGTCGATTCGCGTTATTTATTGCCCAGTCGGCGGACTACGGGGGCCACGTCAGGGTAAAAGAAAGAGAGAGGTGAATGCAGAAAGACGTATGGATGATGAGCATGCACATGAGAAGAGACAGAATAGTAGGACAGTTAGGAAGGAACACACACACACACACACACACACACACACACACACAACAAACACACACACACACACACACACACACACACACACACACAGAGAGAGAGAGAGAGAGAAGAGAGAGAGAGAGAGAGAGAGAGAGAGAGAGAGAGGGAGGGAGGGAGGGAGAGAGAGAGAGAGAAACAAAACAAATTGTTTTTGTACAAAACCTTCAACACGGTAAAAACCCAGAGAAATCCGGACAATACATAACATCACGGATAGACCGTGATTTTGAACACACACACACACACACACACACACAACTTAGAGACTTAGCATTACACACAAAAGCACGCCATCTACCCAGGTTTACGAGCTGGCACGACTCGTTCTTTTCTTGAATGCACGTTACAGTTTGGAGTAAGTAGGCCTATCTGGCAACGTGTACGTCGAAACTGAACGTTTTTAAACAACTTAATTCATTTTGAACTCTTTTTACTGGTTTTACCGTTTTTTAAAAATTGATAATAAACAGGTTCTTTCAGTGGATTAAAATAAACTTGAATTAATATTAAACGGTATCGTTTGCATTCAGGAGAGAAAGAGAGAGAACGTACTCAAACGTGGTGAAGTAAATACCGTCTGATCTACATGACCACTTGACGAGAGAATTCCTGTCTTCAAAGGGGCCGTTATCTGGGGGGCTTTGGCCAGAACACCCCCCAAATTCTGGCAGGTCGCCAGGTTTGTTCCCTCGCCATAGTTTTACCAACTTCTTACTTCCTCTCACCAATAAAGAATGCTGGTTAAAAAAGAAAAAAAAGAAAACACACACACACACACACACACACACACACACACACAAATGAGTAAAACGTTCATTAGACAAAACGCAACCAACGTTCCATGTTGGCACAGACAAAAGACAAAACAGACGGACGTATTTTACGCACTGACCTGGTTTTCAGCTGCACTGCCAACAAGTTGATATGTAATCCACCACAGAATCACTATTTTTTGACACTATTGTGTTTTCTACAAGGCCAGTTAACGAGGCACATTCTGACACACACAGTCCGTTTATTATGCACGGCTTCGCAGACCAACTGTGACACAGAGGACAGTGCAGACTGCCAAGGGACTCAAGGGACTGCCAAGGGACTCAATATTGCCAATAGCCTGCACTGTGAAAGGCATTTTCTTGTTTTTCACGTGCATTTGATTTTGGGCGTCTCCATGGAAAAGAGCGGAATGGGCGAAAAGGGAATTGGGGGGAGGGAGAGGAGAGGTGGGGAGGCAGAAACGCACATCTTTTCCTTAAGCCAAATCGAGGAAAGAACGGAACAGGCAATTTTTGAGGAAAGAACGGAACAGGCAATTTTTGTTGTTGTTCTCGTCTTGTTTTGTCCTTTTTCTTTTCCTTTTTTTTTTTCTTCCCAATTTCAAGACAAGTTCCAAACTGGCGTTTTCTGAGAACTTATATTTCTTTTCGCCTTTCTTAAATAAATGGCACAAGTTTGGCCCTTACACGTCTTACTCACACCAGAGTGAGGGAGACAAGGCAAGAAAGAGTAAGATGGGATGGGGGGAGTGGGGATGGGGGGAGTGGGGATGGGAGGAGAGGTCAGACAAAGAGGGAGATGTGGGGAGAAAACACAAATTCGAATTTAAATGGCCTTCTTCGGGAAGAAGGGGGGAGGGGGGGAAGGGGATCAGA
>CM031598.1:31197547-31202547 GCA_018398815.1 Conus ventricosus | reverse complement strand
ATGGCGTTCCTGGCAAGCTCATTAAAATTATGTGCCAGGGGAATTGAGTGAGGTATAACCAATTATCTTTACCAAGCTTCACTGGACCAGGAGTAATACCTGATGAGTGGCGAGATGCGAGCATTGTTCCCTTATTTAAAAAAGGTGACAAAACAAAAGCAGAGAATTATAGACCTGTATCTCTTACATCCATATCAGCTAAATTACTTGAACACATAATATATAGTAGCATAATGGACCATTTTGACAAATATGATTTTTTAAATAACGCCCAGCAGGGTTTTTAGACAGCGAAGGAGTTGTGAGACTCAACTTATAACAACTCTAAAATGATTTTAGTAACTGTTTTAAAACAACAGACAGCAAATAGATGCAATTTTATTAGATTTTTCTAAGCCTTTGATTTAAAGGGTTACCATGAGGGCCTGCTGCTTAAATTAGAACACATTGGCATTGGCGGTTCTTTGCTAAAATGGGCTAGATCATTCCTCGTTGGGAGAAGCAGAAAGTTTTTTGTGGAAGGGTCGTCATCCCATTGTAAACCAGTCTTGTCAGGTGTACCACAGGGGAAATGTTCTGGGGCCCTTGTTTTTCTTAATTTATATAAATGACATAAGTAGAAATCTTCTCCTGGAACTACTATAAGGCTTTTTGCAGATGACGTTTAGTATATAGAAAAAATTAGAAGCAAGAATGATACACCATTCTAAAAAGAAGATCTAAACGCTTTACAAGAGTGGGAAAGAACTTGGAAAATGGAATTTCATCCTCAAAAGTGCCAATGTTGCGTATATGTAACAAACGCTCACTAATTAGATCAGATTATTCTATCCATAATACTATTCTTAAAAAACTAATGCTGCAAAATATTTAGGCGTGATTATAGATAGTCGTCTCAAATGGAAGAACATTACAATTTAGTATGTAAGAAAGCAAATAAAAATCTTAGCTTTCTTACACAGGAATATCAATGACTGCCCCCAAAAGGTTAAGACGACTGCTACAAACACTGGTTAGACCAGTACTGGAATATGGTTGCTTTAGTTTGGATCCTTACCATCTAAAGGACATTGATAACCTTGAAAAGATTCAGAAGAGAGCAGCACGGTTCGTAACAGGGAACCACATCAGAGAAAAGGGGAAAACTAGGAAGAACATGAGGAAATTAGAATGGAAACCCTTAGAAGAGAGAAGAGCTTTTTTTAAACTTAACACCTTTTTCAAAGGCAGAGCTAAAGTAATTGATATTCCAATGGAACAACTAGTATTGAATAAAAGTAGCACCAGGAGTGGCGGTCAGTGTTATACCATACCTGCATCAAATATTGACAGCCACTTACATTCTTTTATCCCAGTTCTGTACGGCTGTGGAACTCACTGCCGGGTGCCATCAAGATTGCCACAAATGCAATCTCTTTTAAAAAACAAATTGATACAACAGTTTTGAGATCTGCATATTGATGTTTTTCTATTTTTACTTCCCAGATATTTTACTGTTAACTGGGCCTGAATTTGGCCATTGCTTTTAACTTCTTGAATATCGAGTGCGACCCCTTGTTGCCAAATTTGCTCCAGGGGCCAACAGTCTGAGTCGCACTATTTTATGTTATTTTTTTTACTTTTTAACATGCGCGCTGGTGACCTACTCGTTTTTGAGTGAACCAGTATTTTAGGAAGAAGAAGAAGAAGAAGAACCTGTGCGGTCCGACCAGTCAGTGTCGAACGGACGGAGTGCTTCAGGAAACGTTTGAACCTGTGCGGTCCGACCTATACGCGAGTTTTAAACCCTTCGAGTTTGATCCCACATGCCGCTTCAAAGGACTGTACAATTGAATACGAAGCTTTTTCTCGAATATTTAGATTCCTATAATTTTTTGAGTTGACATTCCAAAGCACATGATGGCCTTGGTACGATTCAATCAAATGTTTGGTCTCCGAATCGGACAGTCTGATCGCCTTGCTGGACGACGCCATTTTTCCGTTGTCATGGGTGTTCGCTCAATGCTGAGCGTTGATTGGTTGGAGGATTCTAGCTGTCCGTTTCGAATAGATCACGGTGTATCTCGAACGGTCGGGTCGAACTGGATGCCGAAGTCCGTTTGAGACGTACGTTTACTATGACAGACGCTCCGTTTGGGATCGGGTTCGACCGGTACGTCCGAAGCGTACGGGCGGGGAGGCTCGTGTGTCAGCCTCTTCACCGATGACCAGTTATTTCTTTAGTGCCTCATGGCGCCATCACTACACCCATCCTCTTTTCTCTCATTTTCTCACTCTTCCTTGTTCCTCCATTCCCTGACTCATCTCCTTTCTTTCGTCCCGTTAGTTTACAAACACCACAGTGTGAGGACCCTGGCGTTGATACGTTCCATTCTTTATGCCAATGACGCAATGGCTACCTGCGCGCTTTTGTTCTCTAGATGAAAAGTTCTCTCCAGATGTCTAGTTCTATCGGTCACGTCGGTCTCAAGTCCTTTTAATTGACAGACAGGTTGCAGGAGTATTCAGTGCACGCCACAGGACCATGTTTTTGTTGATGTTTTTTTTCTGATTTTGTTCGTGTGTTACTAGCCCTAGCCCTATTCTAATCTTCAGCCTGAATCCTTTCTCTATTCTTAGATCTAACTCACTTACCAAAATATGAGTGACAAAAACCAAAACGTAACAGGCATCACAAAGTGCTGCATAGGTCCACCTCTACTCCGTATTTCTAACGTGTGTCGTCATCCTCAAGAAATTGCCGTTCATGCGACGTATTGCACATGACGCTCTATTGGGGGTGATGCGCTAAATTTAGACTCTCCCATAAAAAGAGCCTGCTTTGGACCATTTTGTCATCAAGATCAAATGTACAACACGTCCCTAGAGGCTTTCGGTTGCATGCCTGGCTGGCTGGCTGGTTGGTTGGTATAGCATAGCATAGCATAGCATAGCATAGCATAGCAAAGCAATAGCATATCATGTCATATCATATCATATATCATAACATATATCATATATCATATCATACCATATGATATGATATCATATATATATATATATATATATATATATATATATATATATATTATATATATATATATATATATATATATATATCATATTACACCATAACATATGATGTGACGTGATATGACTTGATATGATGTAATATATTATGGTATAAAATAATATATAATATATGATATAATGTAATATAATACAATATACTATAGTATGATAATAATATGAAATCATATAACAAAATAATATATATATATATATATATATATATATATATAATGTAATAAAAACATAATATGATATAATGCAATATAATATAATATAATATGATATAATATACAATGCAGTGCAATACGGTATGGCACGACATATTACAATAAAACGTGAAATGATTTGATATAATGTAACATAATGTAATAGAATAGAACAGAACACAGTATAAAATAACATGACATAATGCAAAGTAATACAATGTGATCTAGCATAAGAACATTGTATAGTACAACGTAATGTAATATAATGTAATATTAATATAATTTATAATACATTATAACATAGTATCATAAACACATGTTCATCCACGGCAGAGGTCTTCGATTGACGGGCGGATAAAAAAAAATTCCCCATGCCGCCCTCTGACCCTGACAAACAGGAGGAAGAGACGAGTCCCAAGACTCTTTGGCACCAGACTGTGGGAACGCTGACTTCCCTCTCTGAAGCAGGGCAACTTCAAGCATCCTCGCCATGACCCCCCCCCCCCCCCCTCCCCCCCTTCCCCTCACAACCGCTGCCACTCTCTCACTCACACCTTTCTGCCCTTGCCCCTGCTGAAACCACCCCCAGCACAGAGAGAGAGAGAGAGAGAGAGAGAGAAGAAGAGGGGAGAGAGGAGAGAGAGAGGAGAGAGACAGAGAACAGAGACAGGAGACAGAGAAGACAGAAATCAAAGACAAGACACAAAACACAGCCCACAGCCCAACGACAGAAAACAGAAAGAGAGACAGACAGACAGGGGAGAGAAAACTGACAGGCAAGACAGAGACCAGACACAGACAGACAGACAGAAAGACAGAAAACAGACACGGAGACAGAGACCGAGAGACAGATAGAGAAGAAAAAAGGGAAAGAAGGAAAAGGAGAGGGGGGCAAAGAAGGACAGGGGGGGGGGGGGGGGGGGGGGGGGGGGGGGGGGGGGGGGGGGGGGGGGGGGCAGGGAAGAAAACATGAAAAGATCAAATCCACACGGTGGCCAAAGGGAAGAAAAAAAACATTAACCCATTTAACCCTAGCGTCCCCATGTGGGGACGGCAACAATTTTTAGCTTTAAATTACTTCCAAGGACAAACAGCTGTGAAATACTTGATTCACAGTTAAAGGGAACTTACTTGCACTGACAAAATTAACGCGAGAGTTATTTTTCCTTGCAACTTTAGCATGAGGGCTGCCATTTGCATTGAGGATTGAACTTCTTGAACAACAACATGGACCCGGTTTAAAAGGTAAGACGCTCTTTTTTGTTTTATAAACCTTTTGATATAACATTATGAACAAATGTTGGTGCAAAGTGTCTAATTTAAAAATGTGTGTCAGCGTTTTTCCCAATTAAATGTTGTTTTTTATTTATTCATTGTTAAAGGTGCGTCCCCATATGGGGACGCTAGGACTGAATGGGTACAGGTTTTACACATAACTGTTTCAGCATGTTTCTTTGGATTTTTTTCCAGACAATTCACAGTAAACCAAGTCGTGGACATGCTGGATGATGAACTTCATTTCGAACAGCTGATATATTTATAGAGCCACCTCCTGTTGACCCCTGACAGATGAGGACAGTGGAGAAGAGGGTGGGGAGGGTGGTATTCATTAACCTGAATGGCCGACAGCTAGCTGTGTCAGCATCAGCTACAAAGTTTACCCCGACGGTAGAAGAGATGGGGATGAAGCAAGTTAGGGAAAGTACGTAAGTTATTTTTTGATAAAAAAAAAAGTAAGGGGGG
>CM031598.1:31179077-31196547 GCA_018398815.1 Conus ventricosus | reverse complement strand
TGCTTGTGAAGACAGTGAAAATTCGTGAAGTAATCACCTGGCAGGTAAAGTAGAAATCTTTATACCGGTTAGTAATGATGTTTTAGACAAATGATTTTGTGAAGTTCAGGAAAGAGAGAATGTTTTATTTTGTTGATTCCATATGCATTGATGGTTCGTTCTATGAACATGTGTAGTAAAGTTATAGACTTTACTAGTGGTTTGATGTGACGAATGCATGATATATGAATGAGATCGTAAGCAAGCTGTGAGTGTGTTTGGGCTGTGCGCTAGTCCTTCCTCCATCGACATCACCCGAGGTTGACACCCGGCTCACGTCATATTTCCTTAATTATATATCATCTACACTGACGTTATCGGATGACTTTGTAATACATACAAGTGTGACAATCTTTACGATCAGGAGGGTAGCGCCCCCTACCCCTACCTTCCCCAAACCACATCCTCCACCCCTCTTACTGTGTTTGTGTGTGCATCTTCTTTGTGCTGTGTGGATGTGCGCAACAGCAGAAAGCCACACCACTCTTCAGTAAACGTAAATTTTTGTGTAGGATACATTTCCTCCCCCCCCCCCCCCCCCCCCCCCACCACCCCATCCCCTTCCCATCTGCCCCTGTTGAATAAATGTACTGTAATTCGTGTTTGTACATCTCCTGTATTCTGTTGCTGATCTGTTCACATGTCAGGCGGGAGCGCATGAGAAAGCTTGGTAACTTTCCTTCTTTTTGTGTATTGTTGTTGTTGTTGTTGTTCTTCTTCTTCTTCTTCTTCCTCTTCTTGTTCTTGTAGCGATCGCTCTGTTTCGTTACTTACCTGTAACTTTCAAGGTACAAGTCGTGTACTAGACACTTCGAAGCACGGAACGAAAGTAACCAACTTCCGAGTCGAAAACCTTTTCTTGTCATTCAGTAAAATGACGAGTTCATGCATAAGTACACAGTGGGCTGTTGATTTTGTCCACGACGTCACGAGCGACCAGGGTTTGACCGGCTAGGATATTATGACTCTAGCCAAACCAGTTCCACGTGGAAGGCGTCGATCCTCGCCAGGTGACCCAGCAATCTACGGCATGCCGGGAAGCCGTCCAGTCTCAGTGAACCTCAAAGCTATCGTCTCTGGGGTCGTACACACAGCACAACCACTGCAACTGTGGAGCTGTCCTCACAAAGTGATCGGCTCTGGGATCGTACACAGTACAGCACAACCACTGCAACTGTGGAACTGTCCTCACAAAGTGATCGGCTCTGGGATCGCACACAGTACAGCACAACCACTGCAACTGTGGAACTGTCCTCACAAAGTGATCGGCTCTGGGATCGCACACAGTACAGCACAACCACTGCAACTGTGGAACTGTCCTCACAAAGTGATCGGCTCTGGGATCGCACACAGTACAGCACAACCAACTGTGGAACTGTCCTCACAAAGCGATCGGCTGTGGGATCGTACACAGTACAGCACAACCACTGCAACTGTGGAACTGTCCTCACAAAGTGATCGGCTCTGGGATCGCACACAGTACAGCACAACCAACTGTGGAACTGTCCTCACAAAGCGATCGGCTGTGGGATCGTACACAGTACAGCACAACCACTGCAACTGTGGAGCTGTCCTCACTCCTCACCACACCTCCGGAACATCACTACAATTTGTCCTTTTTTTATCAGGGGGAGGGGGGAGGTGGGAGCAGGGCGGAGAGTTGTGACAGTGACAAAGGGGAGACTGAGACCGGGGTTGGAAGAAACAGGGACAGGGTGATACAGACAGGGCTGAACAAATAGAGACCGGGGTTGGAAGAAACAGGGACAGGGTGATACACACAGGGCTGAACAAATAGAGACCGGGGTTGGAAGAAACAGGGACAGGGTGATACACACAGGGCTGAACAAATAGAGACCGGGGTTGGAAGAAACAGGGACAGGGTGATACACACAGGGCTGAACAAATAGAGACCGGGGTTGGAAGAAACAGGGACAGGGTGATACACACAGGGCTGAACAAATAGAGACCGGGTTGGAAGAAACAGGGACAGGGTGATACACACAGGGCTGAACAAATAGAGACCGGGGTTGGAAGAAACAGGGACAGGGTGATACACACAGGGCTGAACAAATAGAGACCGGGGTTGGAAGAAACAGGGACAGGGTGATACACACAGGCTGAACAAATAGAGACCGGGGTTGGAAGAAACAGGGACAGGGTGATACACACAGGGCTGAACAAATAGAGACCGGGGTTGGAAGAAACAGGGACAGGTGATACACACAGGGCTGAACAAATAGAGACCGGGTTGGAAGAAACAGGACAGGGTGATACACACAGGGCTGAACAAATAGAGACCGGGGTTGGAAGAAACAGGGACAGGGTGATACACACAGGGCTGAACAAATAGAGACCGGGGTTGGAAGAAACAGGGACAGGGTGATACACACAGGCTGAACAAATAGAGACCGGGGTTGGAAGAAACAGGGACAGGGTGATACACACAGGGCTGAACAAATAGAGACCGGGGTTGGAAGAAACAGGGACAGGGTGATACACACAGGGCTGAACAAATAGAGACCGGGTTGGAAGAAACAGGGACAGGGTGATACACACAGGGCTGAACAAATAGAGACCGGGGTTGGAAGAAACAGGGACAGGGTGATACACACAGGGCTGAACAAATAGATGGCGGAGAGGGGGTGGGAGAGCCTGATACGTAGTCAGGGAGAGATAATGAAAGAAAGAGAGGAAATATGACACCTTCTCTCTCTCTCTCTCTCTCTCCTCTCTTCTCTCTCTCTCTCTCTCCTCTCCCCTCTCTCTCTCTCTCTCACTCTCTCTCTCTCTCTCTCTCTCTCTCACACACACACACACACACACACACACACACACACACACACACACACACACACACATACACACACACACACACGCGCGCGCGCGCGCACGCACATAATGTGTTTATAGATAACACACACACACACACACACACACACAACCTATCTCTCTCTCTCTCTCTCTCTCTCTCTCTCTCTCTCTCTCTCTCTCTCTCTCTCTCTCTCTCTCTGTACTCTGTATGTGTGTGTGTGTGTGTGTGTGTGTGTGTGTGTGGTGTGTGTGTGTGTGTGTGTGTGTGTGTGTGTGTGTGTGAGAGAGAGAGAGAGAGAGAGAGAGAGAGAGAGAGAGAGAGAGAGAGAGAGAGAGAGAGAGAGATTATATTTGCTTTGTATACGTAATTGTTTTCATGTACTTATGAATTTTTGTTCTAGATTATGTCATTTTATGTCCAATTAAAATGGTGTCATCGTGTTTTCGTAATTTCTTCCATCATATTTCCCTTTTCGGTGGTCAGCTGTTATAAGAAAATGATTTTTGTTTTAAACCAAATTGACACATTTCCCACATTAAAAAAAAAAAAAAGAAATCGTTGTTCGTTCTCAGTGCCTTATTGTCATCGCTATCAAATCTCTTCTGAGTATGTTAATGTTCACCAACGCAGCCTCTACAAGTTCCATGCTGCCACAACAACAAGCCGCTCACCGCGGCAGCTGCATAGCATGCATACCCAAACCAGTGCTCGCTCTCTGTCTGCAAGACACGCATCAATGGCTGGGGCTGGAGTTCCCGAGGAACAGGTACAGTGACGAGTGTCACGTGCAGCTAGCTGGCTGGAGCAAGCACACAGAGCCTTTGGGGGGGTGGGGTAGGGGGCTGGGGGGGGGGGGGAGAGTCAACGTCCAGCAGCCTTTTGCTGTCTGTTTTACCTCTCTTAGCTTGTGGGACAGTTCTGAGTCCTTGGGATATTAAAGAAAGGGGGGGGGGGGGGGGGGTAGGAGGGGTGAGGAGTGAGGGAAAGAGGGGAGGGGGAAGACAAGGGAGAGAAGAAGGGGTGGGGGGGAGCAAAAGTGGGAGGTGTGAATGCAAAGTACAAATACAGGTTTTAAAGAAAACCATTATTATCATTATTATTGTTGTTGTTGTTGTTGTTGTCGTCGTTGTTGTTAATGAATTTATTATCAAGAGTGCCTATATAGCGCGCTACCCTCAGTTAGAATCGCTTTTACAATCCACGCTCTCGTTTACACAACGGGCTGCCTACCTGGGTAGAGCCGACTGAAGGGCTTGCCTGCTGGCGCTACATTCAGTCGTTTCCCGTGCCATTCAGTTTGTCGGTCATTCAGTCTTTCATTCATAGTTTCATTCTTTCGGTGCATGCTATTTGTAGAGTCATCCATACCAACGGTCAAACCTTCTGTTCCGAAAGTTGATGGGATTTTACATGTGTGCTAGATCTCACGCGTGCGTTCACGCACGGAACCTCGGTTTGTAGTCTCATTCGAAAGAGATTTTGCGGAAGGGGAGTCAGAACCAATGTAAACTCTGACGGGAAAATCCCCCTTTACCAAAACGGCCCAGCAGAGATTCGAACATGGAACCCCAGGATCACCAGGATTGCAAATACAGCGCTCCACCATCTGAGCTATTCCGGCCCATGAGATGAGATGAAGGAGAAAATGAGATGAAACTTAGAATGTGATCGATAACAAAAAAATAAGTCACGAGTGTTCACTTGTCCCCGCTAGCCTGCCATCGAAAGGGAATGTTGGTGCACACACGCTATAGGAATATAGGTCAATGAACAAACGAGGATCTTTATCACCCGGTCGTATAAAAATTCAGGGCTTTAACGTTAACAGAGATTTTAAAATGACACACACACACACACACACACACACACAACACTCTCTCCTCTCTCTCTCTCTCTCTCTCTCTCTCTCTCTCTCTCTCTCTCGCTCTCTCACACACACACACACACACACACACACACACACACACACACACACACACACACACACACACACGTTCCACTGTATACTGAGAGGGTGGAGGGGGGGGGGGGAGGCCCGTTCCACACAACCTCCTTGAGATAGTTATCATAATTATGATAATCTTCTGATGAAATTGTGCTGAACTTAAAACGAGAATGTGTCTAAATATGTGTTTTCATTTTGTGTGTGTGTGAAATAGTTGCAGACATGTACAGAATAACACGGTTTTCAAGGTAAAGCAACCTCAAGCTTCTCGCGGTCTTGTGTGTGTGTGTGTGTGTGTGTGTGTGACGGGTCGCAGTCTACACGGGAGTGGGCGGACAGGCGGAATCCTGCTAGTTCAGGTGTAACGTTCCCAACACACAGCTCACGGTGAGTGAAATGACCGACGGCAGGGAGAACACACAGGAGGAGTAGGCTGAAGGGCTGAAGGTAGGGGTGGGGGCTTGAGAGAGAGAGAGAGAAGAGAGAGAGAGAGAGAGAGAGAGGGGGGGGGGGGCATTTGGGTGTCGGTCGACCAACTCCGGCGACTCCCAATTTAATGCGGGCTGAATGACCGATTAGCCGGAGACCGACTACCGAGTGTGGGTCACAACTACTCCTTGAGCAGGCTTCCTTAACTCCGGCACCGGAGGGGCAGGTAAGGAGGGATCAGCTGCTGGGAAAATGGACGACGCGAGTGAAGCCGGTGTCGGCGGAAAATAACACTGCGGGAAAAAAAACACTACAGGAGTGTTATTTTCCTAGGAGATTACACTCCTTCACCAGGAAAAAATGACTACGCCCAGGAAATTAACACTACCCCAGGAAAAAAAGACTGCTCTAGTTTTCTTTCAATTAAATTCTTTTAATTCTTCCATGATTAAAATTCTTTAAAATTCTTTAAGAACACGTTTAACACTCGCTTGAAAACAAACCCTTTCGAAGTGACCACAGAGGTTCAACAAATAAATTTTCTTTTGGGCTTTCAGCTCTGCCAAAATAACCCCTCCCCTTCCGAGATTGCATGTTTCTTTCCTAGGAAAAATACACTCCCATCTTTTTTTCCTGGAAGTCTTCTTTGCCTCCTACACCGGCACCAGTGTAGGCTGTTCTATCGGGCCCGTGGATGGTATCAGCCCCACAACACCAAGTGACTGCATGCGCCGTGGGCCGCTCAATCGCGACCTGAATGGGTTGACACACATGAGAATCTCTCTCTCTCTCTCTCCTTCTCTCTCTCTCTTCTCTCTCTCTTCTCAGTTGTGTGTGTGTGTGTGTGTGGTGTGTGTGTCCGGCCTCATCACTGACTTGACTACGGCCGGTTTCAGGATAGTCCGTCTGTCTTAAGGCGTCACTTAATGCAAATTACTCTGTGGAGCCTTAACCATGTTGTGTCAGCCATGAGTGAGTGAGAGAGAGAGAGAGGTGAGAGAGAGAGAGTGAGAGAGAGAGAGTGAGAGACAGAGAGAGAGAGAGAGTGAGAGACAGAGAGAGAGAGAGAGAGAGAGAGAGAGAGAGAGAGTGCATCTGTCAGCGTGTGTAGCAAATGGGGAGTATGTGTATCTGTGTCATTATGCGCGTGAGTGTGTGTGTGGGGAGGGGAGGAAGAGGGAGAGGGGGCTTCAGAGTTAGAGAAAGGGGGGGGGGGGTAGGGGGGAGTTGTGGCGGACTGGCGAAGGGCGGGGATGTTGGAAAGGTGTGGGGGGGGGGGGGGGGGGGGGTGTAGGAATAATCCCATGCCGTTCACCGGGACAGCAGATATAGATATTGTGCGGAACCGGCCGGTACCCGTGACTGACTGACTACACCGCTAGGCTACCTCGAACTCTCACGAAAGCAGGGGAAATTTATTCAGCAAATCGTTACCGGTGGCCGGCTATTTCCTTGTCGTGGCGCTGCTTCAGACAGACGAGAGAAGCGGTAGGATGTCTATCATGACGTACCGGACGCGCAGTACACCCTGCAGCCCACGCACAGTTCAATACACTGACTATCTTGTCACTGCCCTCGCGTCCTCGATTCTGGGAGCTGACGCCATTTTCTAAATTTAGCTCGCCGGAAAGTTCACAGATGATGGAAATTAAATTGTACAACTACTGCGCTGTAGGACAAAGAAACGCGTCAAGACTCAGTCAGGACTAAAAATATCCCTGGGCCCAGTCAACACACGACGACCAGCAACACCTAAAAGTCATTTCATCATCAGCAAACTCGAGCAAACGAGGCGGCCCGACACAGAATGCCGGCTCGTTCATATTCATAAGGTCAGGGCCGTGCAGCCGGCAGCCAATCGAATCAAAGAACTCCGTTGTACATAAAGTGCCCAGCTGACTGGAGATCAGCTGTGCGGGAGGCGAGCCGGCGACGAGCAGAGCGACGGAAGCCGTCGGAGAAAGAGTGTGAGAAAGAGAGGGAGAGGAGATATAAAAACGGCAACAACTCCAGGGACAAAAACAAAAAAACGAACAAAATTAAACTGAGTGGCTCTTCGACTTTCTGCACATCTACCACTAACAAACTGAAGTTTTCCAACTGAATTTGTAACAATGGTGCGAGTTATCTCTGAAAAGTTGTTCAGTCCTCCCAGATCTCGACATAGTTCGGGAGAAACGGTGGACAAAGAGCTGGCGGCGAGGCGGTGGAAGCTTTATCCAGCCTCAATTCTCGGCGATTGGAGTTGTCTGACTGCGAATCTTCCAGCGATTCACATTGGGATTCCGAGGTCGATGTGGAAGGAGATGGTGCCGAAAGCTCGACTTCCAGAGACCAAGCCGGGGGGCCCCGAAAGGAACGGCGGAACTGTGGTAAGTTGGCGATGACCTATTTTCGCAATGCGATCAGCTGTGCATGCTTGCCAGCGGTGGCAGTGTTTTACGCGGAGAGCGTGTGCTCTTGCGGTTTTTTCGGTCAACTGCACGCGCGCTGCAGAATCCGCTTAAAATAGCACTTGGTGCATGGTGTGCTTTCGCTTTGGAGAGGTTGTGGGAGTTTTCTGTGATGAAATTATAATTTTAGCATTTTTTGGTTGTTAAATTTAAGCAATTTTGAACATCAGCTGACGAGGCAAGAAATACGGTCGGAGTCAAGGGGAATAACTCAAAAGTCGGTCAGCTGTAAGAGGTCATCTGCATAATATTACCATCAATTAACTGCTTTTGACGGCTTTTAAAGTGTTTATTGTAAACAGAAAAACAACAGTTCCAAAGACATCGTGAAATGGCTGTTTCGAAGGCGTTGTGTTGCTTGTTAAGATCATGCAGAACTCGGTGCTATGCTGTTTTGTGCAGTGACCATCATCCTGACGTCAGTGTTCTATTCTTAGTCTGAACGCATGGTGAGCGGTGACGAAATGCACTCAAGGTCGCTCTTAGCAGTATGAACGCATTTCCAGCAACCGAAGAACATAAGGGATGAGACGAAAACGGTTGTATTGCTATGCTGCATGGTTTTTTTCTGGCAGAAGATCTATTGATCCTGCTCGTGTTCGCCGGCAGCAAACGCGTTGTGGTTTCACGATTCCGCTCAGGTAGAGAGAGGTTCGATTGTGCATGACTGACTTGCAGCAGTGCAGCGCGTGACAGCCAGGTGTGCGCGTGCAAAACTCCATCAGCTGATAGTTCGGCGCGTGCGCCGTGCCCTTCTAAACCTTTGGCCTTTCGTGCGTGCCAAGTTTCTTGCGAAGACGCACTTACCTTTTTTTTCTTTGGTTTTTTTTTTTTTTTTTTTTTTTTTTCCCAACCGGCCTTGTACTACAGTCAGTTTTGTCGCCACAGTCTTAGGATTAGTTGGGATCATTCTATGGCATCTACGCATACCAGTGTCATACTGACAGGCCGGCATATATATTAGACCCTTCAGCCAAAGGCTCAGCGCTCAGATTTACCTGAGCTCAGCAGAAAGTCGACTAGAAAATCGGTTTCAGTTTGGTAGGTGGGAGAGGGGGTGGGGTGGGAGGAGAAGATGGCGTTGTATTACCGACATAAATTAGTTTTCCAACCCAGTCGTAACAGCAGTTCCTGAACCTTTTTATGTGTACGTTAACTGTTCAATATGGCAACTGCTTTCTTGTGAAAGTCAAGCATTGGCTTCTTGGGAAAGTGATATAAGGAAGGCTGCTTGGAATCTTTTTTGTAGCAAATTAATTGGTCGCGAAAACTAAATATGAACTTAATAACAACTAGGCTTACAACTACTAGTACCAACACTGCCGCCGCTGTTACCACTGTTTCATGTTGACTGTGGTCTGAGGGGTACATTTTTCCCTCCATTTTTGTCTGTTGTGTGTAACGTCTGTGTAACATTTGTTGAAATTTCACTTCCTGTAACATATTTGTTGAAATTTCACTTTCCTGTTCCATGTTGTTCATTGATGTAAACGTTACTTTGTACTGTTTTGTCTTTTATTCAGGTTTGTTTTCTGTAACGATTCGGCCGTTGTCGGTTACCTACTTGTTTTGTCCATGCATTTGTTGGAGCGTTAAGTTGGCGAAACAAGCTTGCACATATAAACGCACTCGCGCACATTAAGTGACTCGCATACATACAATATGTACACACGCATACATTATTCAGGGGTGGCCGAGGGTGATATTCAGTATTTACCGGACCCGAAAAGTGTGCTCGGGAATTTTAACGGCTGGTGATGATGACGACCAGTTGATGGGCCGTTTGTTCGTGTGTTAATGTTGGTTACCTGCCAGTTGGGAGGTAGTCCGTCTGGTTGCACCTCGTGCACGGAGGACATTGACGCGGGCCGGCAAACACTTAGACGGTCGTTGCTCTTGCAGCCCATGATTGGCACCCCAAGCCGTGCGGGTTTCAGGCAGGGAGGATGTTGTAGAGATGGTGGGCCAGGTGTCAGACGGTGGTGAGGGTGGGAGGGGAAAGTGCGTAGAGAAGTGGGTTGCTCGTGAATTGAATTGATATCGCCTTCGTGTCTTTTTATTGTAGAAATCCTTTAACCTTTTTTCTTCTTTTCCTTAGTGATTAAATCTGCTATACTCTGTTAAATATAGTTCATTCTTTTACTTCCCTTTAGTGATTAAATCTGCTATACTCTGTTAAATATAGTTCATTCTTCTACTTCCCTTTAGTGATTAAATCTGCTATACTCTGTTAAATATAGTTCATTCTTCTACTTCCCCTTAACCTCGTCATTGCTGTAATATGACAATAATAAGATTTCGTTTGGTTTTCCCCCTCCAGTCCCTCTACCTCCCCCCCCCCCCCCCCCCCCCCCCCCCCCACCAATCCTTCTCTTCTGTTGTGATCCATCTGGAAGTGGCAGGCTTTGGAAAGATCGCGTTGACCTTGCACACCGATCGAAGGTCAGAGGGGAAGAGTATAGAATTGGAGGAGGAGGGGGGGGGGGGGGGGGGGGGTACAAAAAAAAAAGAGGAAAATGGCGAAGGTAGCTTGTAGAATGAAAGGTTGTTTTGATTATTAAAGTTACTGAAGTCTATGTCTTCGTTCATTGGAAAGCGGCGCTTGCTTATACATTTAATGATATCCGATGATCATAATCACATTTTTGTTTGTTTGTTTTGTTGTTGCAGTTGTTTTGCTCTTTTTGTTTTCTTAAAGATGCCCACATATTTTATAAGTATGGGAGGGATGGTTGGGGTAAGATATTTTATAAGTATGGGAGGGATGGTTGGGGTAAGATATTTTATAAGTATGGGAGGGATGGTTGGGGTAAGATATTTTATAAGTATGGGAGGGATGGTTGGGGTAAGATATTTTATAAGTATGGGAGGGATGGTTGGGGTAAGATATTTTATAAGTATGGAGGGATGGTTGGGGTAAGATATTTTATAAGTATGGGAGGGATGGTTGGGGTAAGAGACAAGATGGACAGAAAGTTGTGCAAGTATAAACAAGACGGTTCCACAATTTTGTTTGTTTGTTTTTGGCTATTTTTAAAAATGTAGGCCTATGTCATTCCGTCTGCATTCAAGCCGAAGTGGTCCGATGTTCTCTCTCTCTCTCTCTCTCTCTCTCTCTCTCTCTCTCTCTCTCTTAGGAATCAATATTTCCAACATGCAGTTCAAACCAGTTTAGAGAGCCATGTGTTCACGAGAGAGAATGTCGTCAGGGTCTACGTATTGCATGACCTCTTGTCTTCCACCACAACATGTCGGTTGCCTGCGCGTGACGTGCTTACGTCACTTATCAGCTGATTCAGCCTCACAAGATCTCTCTCTCTCTCTCTCTCTCTCTTCTCTCTCTCTCTCTCTCTTAATATGATTTCGCCCAACCCCCTTCCCTTCCTCGGTGCTTTCTCAACTCCTCCGCTGCAAAATTGCTTTGTCCTTCGAAATTCCTAGGGGAGACCCGAACACAGTGGAAGGAAAGTGGGGATGGGAGGGAGTGAGGTGGGGGTGGGGGGGGGGGGGGGGTGTCCAGGAAAAAAAGCTGCAGCTTCGGTGCGCCGCGCGCGTCAGCCGCGATGCCGACAGCGGGCCGTCAGCGTTAAAAAAGTCTGGAGCTGGCGTGCGCATGTCATCGATTCATGACGCAATCGTGGGTATCCCCGGTGGCTCGGCAGCTTCGGGTGCAAAGGGGTTGGTTGGTCTTTGTTCACGCCGTCACAAAGATTTCGCCGCGGTTGGGGTAGGGGGATGGGGGAGATGTGGGGTGGGGTGGGGGTTGCAGGTCAATTTCAGTATGACCTCAACCACGGTCACCCCAACCCTGCTGCCGACATGGAAATTAGTAATGGAGGGGTGAGGGAAGGAGGTGAGGGGTGTAATGGAGGGGTGGGGGGGTGGAGAGGAGGGATTGAAGATGGGACAAGGATGGTCAGAATTTAGTTTTTAGAAATATGGATCATTTGAACTAGCAGAACAGTGACACTGAACTTTGTTTATTCTTCATAGCAAACGCATTCAAAATGTGTGGCTTTTTAAGGGTGTCAGATGATAGTTTAGTTATAGATGTGGTTTCATTATTATTCTTTTTTTTATATAGAGATTGACTTTTTATTATTTATGTGTCAGTATACTATTTTATAGCTATTGTAACTGTGTAGCTGGCATCATCATGAAATCAACGGAAGTAATTTTTTCTTTTTGTTTTGTTTTGTTTTTTGAAATGACATTGAAGAAGCTTGCTGATGATGATTCATGGGTAATCGAATTAATAATTTTTTTGTTTGTTTCTTCCAGGACATCCTGAGGAAGAGGAAAGAGAGGCGACGAGAAAGGAACAAACTGTCAGCCCAGGCCTACAGAGTGCGCCGAAAGGAACAGTCTGCAAAACGACAGACTGTAAGGAACACATATCAGTTGGTGCATTTCTTCCCTGTCCCCCCCCCCCCCCCACCACCACCACCACTCCATCCAGTTCTTCTCTCCCTTTCCAGCTGTTCCTTTCTTCAGTTTTCTGAAGTTCTTTGTTGTTTGTATGAAAGTGTTTCTGTGTTTTTGTGGATCATCCATGGACGTTGGACACAAATGAAGTTGAGCTGCTTAGGACTGACTAGTTACTGTTTGGGATTTTTCATGACGTTCCAGGGCGCTTGTTCATATGATGAATTCATCTGCTTGAATCTTTTAATGATGAGGTTCAACTGTTTAAAATGTAGAGGTGCAGTTGTCCTGTTTGTTTTTATTCTGTGCTGATTAATGGCTGCATTTGTTGTTCATTACTTTACAGGCAGCACACGCGTCTTTCTGTTTGTCCTCTCTGTGTTCTCTTGGAAGCATTCCATAGTCCTTCCAGATAAGATGGACCTTAAAGCCTGAACCCCCATCTCTCCCCATCACCTGCCTTCCTCCGAAGACCCTCCACCTTTGTCCCATGTACTCTGGAGTACAGTGGCTAATAACTGCTCCAGCTATGCTGACAACATCAGTTGTAGATGACGTAATTATTTCCTATCAACAGATTAATGGGCAGAGTCGGTCGGTCGGTCACCAGTGTACTGGTGCATGTGGCAAGGTAGACATTTTCCTTTAATGGTGGAGGATAGTGCAGATACAGAATTGCACAGTTCAGTTGCAGTGACATGTTGATATGAAGGTTTTTGAATGTACTTGCGCCTGCACATGCACACACACACACACACACACACACACACACACACACACACACACACACACACACACACACACACACGCACACACACACACACGCACACTGGCACACATACACACTCGCGTGCATCCAAAAATGTTATGTTGTTGTTGTCCATCAGTCACGTTCACCTTGATGTTTGTGTGTTCAGGTGCTGAAGACTCTGCAGGATGATAACACACGCCTGAAGGACACCATGCTGAGCCTGGAAGATCAAATCAAAAAGGTGCGCAACTCTCTGCGGCAGCGTGGATACATGGCCCCTTTCAACCCCCCTTCATCCACCCCTACCCCCTCCCCCAAGACGTGGACTGACCTGGCTCCAGGTAGCCCTGGCACCAGCAGGCCTGCTGCCCATACCTTTGGCTCGTTCAGTCAACCGTCTGAGAAGACGGCCAGCAGCGAGCGTTTCCAGACCATGGACAATGATCAGTCCCGTCAGCAGCAGATTTCCCCCGTGGTGGATAACTTCCTCTTCTCCAAGCCCCTGACCACATCTCCTTCCTCTGGTGCTATGAACGTCCCCTCAGGGGCCCCACCTTTTCCTTCCCCTCCTCCCTTGTCATGGGGTCACGCCACAACTTCGGTGCCACTCCTGGCTTCCAGGCCTCGCACTGCCCACCATCTCGGAGAAGCCCGACGACCATTTCAGTCATCATCAGCATCATCTCTATCCTAAGTCACAGCTGCAGCAGCAGCAGCATGCGGATCTCAACGCCAATGCCAACACCTTCGGTCTTGCCAATGCCAACACGATCAATGCCAACGCTGCTGTGTTTGGCATGTACAAGAACAGCAACTGCATGAACAATAACAACAACCTGTACCAGACTGTGCCTGGGAATGGGGAGGCGGAGGCCTGTGGAGAGCACCAGGTGCAGCAGGTGCCCTACAAGGTGTGTAAGGTCTGAAGGGGAGAGTGCACTGAGCAGAGGATGGAAAGTCTGGACTGGAGGAATGAGTGGACAGACTGGTGAAAGACGTATGAAATAACCGAGAGCTGCATATGGGAATATCAGATGTGTTGTGTCCATGTTGATTTATTTGCCTTAAGTAGCAAAGCGTACAAAATATAAAGAATGGCAGGGAAAGACTGTTGACTGAATAGGTCTTGGTTTTAGCTGGAAAGGAGGAAAGACACTGGACTGTGTAAAGTATGTAATATTTCTTGATGAAGCTTTTTTGTATAGATATCCTCCATGGTAACTGATCGACTCTCTTTTTTGTACCTTTGTGAAAGGCTTTGTTGTATGATTCTTTGATATGTCTGGATTATGGTTGCAGACCAGGAAATATGTTTACTGGCTAACCATCTGTCTTGCCTGTTGATGATGATCTGAAAGTATTGATAGTGATGACCATTTTTATGATCATGATGTGAAAGAAACAGGAAGTTTTCCTTCATTTTCTTTGAAAACATTTCATTTTGCTTTTACTTCTCAAGTTTTATATGTTTTTACTGACTTTATTTTAATGGCAGTTTTAACGAAAGAGCAAACTGTGCTTTTGTGCACACTAGTATTCACATACACGGCTATATGCATGCCCTCAAACTCATGTACGCACACACCACACACTCACACATACACACACGTAGTCATGTTTGCAGACATCTACATGCACAGACACATGCTACACACTTAAAAGATGCCATTATTATTTTTCAATAAGAATTCATGCAAAGTTGGCATGGTGATGATTCTCATATAACAAGAGTTGATCCATGAGTGTGTTCGTGTGTATGCAAAGGAAGCCATCGACTAAGCAAACAGTGTGTACTTACTCCCAAGTCACAGTCTCACTAGTAACACTCAGGACGTCTCTGTGTTTTGTGACACTTGCTGTGAGGGATAGTCGCTCTCTGTCTACACAGTGTATGTGTTCACATACTTAATCCTTGCCACAAGCACTGTCACAAGCATACATGTCCAGTTTATGTGATCTCTCTCACTTTCTTTCTTTTTTTGTCATGAAGTATTGCAAGTTTCAGCTGTTACAGTTTCATGTGAAAATACATCACTGTGTAAACTTGCATCAACTGGTGTGCTTATGGCGATATTGATCACGACACTTGTGCTAGGAAAATTTTGTATGAGTACGGATTTGATAATGTGTGAGTTAACTTTGAAATCATGGAATGAAACTGGAATGTTATTGGATTGCTATGCATGATGAAAGAAGAAGAAATATTCATGTTAACAAATCTACATACTGCTGGTCAGGTGTAGTGTCGTGTAGGGCAGGCAGAGGACTCCACTGGTTTGGCCAAATTCATTCACATTCTAACTCACTACTTGTATATACAATAAATATCACAGGATCATTTATTATCCCTGTCATTGTTTTGGTACATCATTGTAGAGTGCCTCATCGCCTTCTTTTTTTTTGGTTCTCCCTCTTCTCTTTCACATGTTTCGTTGTCAATCCATAAACAAGTTGTTGTTGTTTAAAAACTGCCTGTACTGAAGCTGTATGTTGTGTTTTTCTTGAGATGGAAATTATTCATCCTGTAAGTGCTCCAATTGCTGTTACTTTCTCTGTTAATGGCAGAGATGAGCTTTGTCATCAGTCTTCATGGTGCGTCATTCAAGATTTGTTGTTGTTGTTTAATTGCTTGCCTTTTTTAAACAAACAGTTAGTTGTTTGTCTTTTTCAACTGAACAGTGTAGTTTGTTGATGTTGATTATTCATGAAAGACTGTATTGATTTGTATTGATTTTTTTTTTCTTTTATTTCTTTTTTTTAAGCTACCCTTTTGGTGTAGGCCTAGTTTTCTACCTTGTCTCTGGGTACACAGTAAGTAACCACGGTTTGAGAAACGCACACAAGGCCAGATGGGGGACTGTGGATGGTCTACCTTTCGCCTTTACTCATTACCTCACAGGACACTGTAGTGAGTTTGCAGTGGGTGAAATCAAATTTCCTTTCAAGAAAACTCAAAGCACCATTCTCTTAGTGTTACAGTGGTAGTCTTCATTTTGTGGACCATATTTTCACCGTTTAGTTTCAGAATTGACTCTTAATCTTAAACCTTGTCTAAGTCATTGTATTAAAAGGGTTATTTCCTTGCGTATTTGTAGTCTTTGTGTTTATTCACTCAAGTTTTGCTGTGTATATCATGTATATAATCTCAAATATTAGGTGGCGAACCTAATTGATATTAAGAGATTTTGTCAAAACCTTCCGGCGCACATCTGTTAAATTTTAGCTCGAAACTGGTATAGCCTTTGTCTTTTTTTTTTTAGATCTGTTGAAAAACTTGGCATCATCTTGGTTAACTTAATGGCACTTGGAAAGCAACGGGTACGCATGTTCCAATGCCTTGTTATGTGAAAGTTCTCCTCACCACACATACATAGTATAATGTATGCTCCCATTCATTCACACACACACACCACACACACACACACACACACACACTCACTCACTCACACACACACATATGCACACATGCACACAGGTACACACATATACACAGGTACACACACACACACACACACAGGTACACACACATACACACACACACACACGCACACACACACACACACACACAGGTGCACACACACACACACACACACACACACACACACACACACACACACACACACAGAGTCAAGGGAGGAAAAGCAAGAACCCAACCCTGAATATTTGTTCATATTGTTGTGGGAACACCCAATAAGAAAGCACAAATATAAAACGGGATTCAAATTTTCCTTCTTGGGTGTAATGTCAACCAGGTGGAAACATTTTGTATGACATGCACACACTACAAGCGGTGCCAATACAGCCGTGGAGGAGTAAGGCCTACACCTTTACAGCACACTTTACTTATTTCATTTTCTACCCTCCACTGCTCTTTCCCTTTTCCAGAAATTATTGTGCCCCAGTCTCATGCCCTCTGACACGAGCCCCTCACAATAATTAACAGTATTGAAAGGGACTTTACATGAAGCATGTCCACAAAGCACTATGTGCATTAGGTCTACATCATAGCTTTGATTTCTGCTAATGTTTGTGTGTTTGCCTTCTGTCTACAGCAGCAGTGAAGACTGACTAAAGTCGTAGCTCTTACTACATCGGTTCCTGTGTGTTAATTCAGTGCTCAGGTCAATTACATGGCTGGGCAGTTACGTGTCTTGGAAATGGCAGAATTTATCATTGTTTCTCAGCTGTGCCGTCAGTGTGTGACCAACAAAAGCTTTGTTATTTCTGAATCACTTGGGGGTGGTGAGGAAGAATGAATTTTATTGAGATTATTGATAAAACCATTTCGACAGTGCGTGTGTGTGTGTGTGTGTGTTTATATGCACGTGCACGTGCGTGCTAGGCCAGAGAATGGGTGGGTAGGTGGTCAGCCGGGTTATTGACCACAGATTTGGGCAAAACATTTGAATGACCATGCAACAGAGAACGGCTGCGCCACAATCACCCAGAAAGTGAATATCGGGATACCGATCGACGTTGTTATTAAGGGTGGTTCAGAAAATTACACCTGAACATTGAAATGTTTTGGCCGACGGCGAGAGGTGGGGAGTCATGGGGAAGAGCGAGACGGGGGGGGGTGGGGGGGGGGGTGTCGAGGAGGGGGCTAGGCCCAC
>CM031598.1:31151577-31169077 GCA_018398815.1 Conus ventricosus | reverse complement strand
GTATGGGCAGAAAAACAATGAATGTAATATCTGCCATAGAACAATGAAGACCTGAAGCATGGCAGAAGAACAATGAACGTAATATGTGCCATAGAACAATGAAGACCTGAAGTATGTGCCATAGAATAATGAAGACCTGAAGTATGTGCTACAGAACAATGAAGACCTAAAGTATGGTTTCTTGGCCTTCAGAAAGTGGGTCCGTCGCTGAGGCTTCCTTTCGGCTTTCACCACAACGCGTCATGAGTCCTGCTGATGCAGGCCCTTCTTCTTCCAGGAGTGGCGTTTCTTTGATAATAATTATTGCTGATGTTTCTGTGGCTGGCAGTTGTTTTTCGGGGTGAGGATGCACGCCAAACCCTCCTCCTTTACCGGGGCTTGGGACCGGCTGCTAGTCTAAAGAGACTATCAGGCGGAGTTACCTTGAACACACTTGACCTTAACTGTTTCATCGTGGAACCAAAGTTGCAGTACTTGTTTATGATGTATTGCGCTACACACATCTAAAAGTTCATGTCAACTACTTTGATGTCGAACACGTTGTTGTTTTTTTAAAAGCTTACTGCGTTCCGTGTTGTGTGCAGTAATGTCCAGCGGATGAAAAGACAAGTCCAGTCTGGAGACATGACACATATCACCTTGTGCCAGTTGGCCTGAAGACACAAGTATCCCCCGCTGCTGCCGTGTCCAGGAATACGGCGAGGTTCTCCGTCATGGATAGATTTCACACTCCGCTTTCCCGGAAAGTATTTTCTTTGGTCTATGACACTTAGTAGCCGTTCATACGTGCACGCTCGCCGCGCCAGCAGCATTTTGGCTTTTTTTCATTCTTTATTTTATTTTTTTTTCTCTTTAATAGATATTGGTGTAGAACATTACTGTGGGCCAGCTCATAATGAATTATCAGTTCATCTTCCGGACTTGTGTGAGATCATCTTCCAGGACTTGTGTGAGATATCTTCTTTGTCCATGATCGCAGACAAGCGGCGGATGACTGACCAGACATATTTGGTGTCTCTGATGTGTAGTTGCTTCCCATGTTTCAACACCATCTCTACAAGTCAGCGTTCTGCGGCACCAATCAAAATCATAGTCCCTGTCTTTAACTGGCTCCTGAAATCAGATGATCGTCTCACCACGTTTTGCTTTATGATTTGGTGATAAAGACTCACTTATATTTAAAAGAAAAGATCCTTATCTGTTTCCTTCGCTTTTCATTCTATAACTGACGGCAGCACACACACACACAACACACACACACACACGAACACACACACACGAAACACACACACACACACACACACACACACACACACACACACACACACACACACACACACGAACACCACACACACACACACACACACACACACACACACACACACACACACACACACACACACACACACACACACACACAACACACACAGATGGGTCTTCCACAAGGCTCGGTTATTTCACCTATTTATTCAATATACTTATAGCAGATCTTCCAAATAAACTATCAAAAGATACAGTTTTAGCCCAGTATGCAGATGATATATGCATGTGGATGAAGGTGACAATGAAGCGTAAAACTCCAATTAGAGCACTTAACTATACCAAAAAAGTGTACCAACGCGAACTAAATAAAATTGATATATTATGAAGGAAAATGGACTTTCTTTTATCATTAGAAAAAACACATATGGTACTTTTAATTCGGGGCATAACCCAGAAAAACTGCCTGATTTCACTATTGGTGGCAGTGTCATTAATTATTCGCAAAGCGTAAGGTTTCTAGGTGTATATTTATCATCCAAACTTACGTGGAATCAACATATAGACTATATATTAAATAAAGCCAGAAAAGCTTTAAATTTTCCTCAAAATTATTAGTAAACAGCGATGGGGTCAAGACACAAAAGCACTTTTATGTCTTGCTAATTCCTTAGTTCGTTCGCGTTTAACCTACGGCCAGGAATCTTTCTTTAGTGCACCAAAACATTTGTTAAACAAACTACAAAGTATAGATTGTAAAGCCTTTAAACTGGCACTTGGAGTGCCGACTCATGCTTATAATCTTGGGTCATATAAAGAAGCAGGAGTTCTTCCTCTTGATGAACATAGGAAAATCTCTGCAGCTCATCATCATCATTCTCTTGCCCATGATGGGCGTAGAGGAGAGATGAGAGACACTCTCGAAGCCAGGCACCGCCATCCGGCCCTGTCCTCTGCCTGTCGCATCAGCGTAGGGCCATCCATCCTGGTCCATTCTTTGATGTTGTCCATCCAGCATTTGGCTTGTCGTCCCCTTCGTCTGCCGCCTTCCAGCGTGCCCTGGATGACTGTTTTGGGCAGTGAATTGTGGCGTATGACATGCCCGAACCACGACAGCTTCCTCTTCTTGACTGTTGCCAAGAGGGGTTCTTGGGGGCCTGCAAGTGATGTTATTTGGCTCCTCACAAGGTCGTTTGTCTTCCGGTCTTGCCAAGAGACCCCGAGCAAGCGCCTGAAGCATTTAGTTTCAAACGTCTGGATTCTCTTGGTGGTCTCTGCTGTCATGGTCCAGCTTTCGCAGCCATACAGCAGGATGGACAGCACCAGGGACTTGTACAGCTTCATCTTTGTAGGAAAGCTGATCTCCCTGCTCTTCCAGATCTTGTTTAGCTTTGCCATTGCTGCTGTTGCGATCGCTAGTCTGGTCTTGATTTCTGTTGTAGAGCGACCGTCTTTGGTGAGAGTGGCGCCAAGGTATTTGAAAGCGCCCACTTCTCAAGCTGTTGTCCGTTCATGTAGATTTCAGCATGGGTGTTGGTTGTGCTGTTGACCAGGACTTTGCTTTTTTTCTGTGCTCACTCCATTCCATATGCAACCTGCCCTTTCTTCCAGTCTCTTTGTCAGGTCTTGTAGTTCTTCGTTGCTGCCTCCCATCAGGTCGATGTCATCTGCGAACCTCAGATTATTGATGGTTCTTCCTCCGATGGAGAATAGTGGAGTGGAAGTCATGGAGGGTTTCACGCATGATGTTTTCCCAGGAAAAGATTGAACAGTACGGAGATAGCGGGCAGCCTTGACGGACTCCAACTGTGGTCTTGAAGTAGTCCCCTATCTGGTTGTTGAGGAGGACTGCGCTGCTGGCGGTGTTATACAGCCCTGGATGGTTTGGACGAAACCCCTCCTCTATGCCAAACTTTCTGAGCACCTGCCACAGACCCTTGTGCCACACCCTGTCAAACGCTTTCCTAAAGTCAATGAAGTTGTGGAACAGGTCCTCTCTGATGTTGCAGATGTTTCTCCATCAGTATCCGGCGGGTTTGAAGATCTGTTCTACTGTGCTTCTGCCTGCCCTGAATCCAGCTTGTTCTTCCGCCAGGTGTTCTTCCGCCTCTTTCTTCAGTCGATTCAAGATGACTCTGAGCATGATTTTACTGGTGTGGCTAATGAGACTTTTTTGTTCTGTAGTTCTGGCATTGGCGTAGATTTCCCTTTTTGGGCAGGGGGATGATGAGTGATTGAGTCCATTCTGTGGGCCACTGTTTTGTCTCCCAGATCTTCTGACAAATCGATGTTACTAGAGTGACCAATTCCTTCCCTGCATGTTTGAGCAGCTCTGCTGGAATATTGTCTGCTCCAGGTGATTTCCCTGCCGGAAGGCTGCCGATGGCTTCTTCCACTTCTTCTCTCATCACTGGAAGTGGTGAGGATTCCCTTGAAAGGTGTTGAGTCCCCCTCAAACAGACTGTCGTCTGGCTGTATAGGGTAGTTGTAAAGTTCTTAGCAGTACTGTGTCCATCTGTTCAAAACAGCGGAGCTTTCGTCAGCAGCTCGCCTGAGGTATCCTCGATGACTGACGATCTGTTTTGCTGCGTCTTGGTGAGGTTTTTCAGTGTGGTGAAGCATGTTTGCCGTTTCCCTTTTCCATACCTTTCTCGATGTTCTCGCACTGATTATTGATCCATTGTTCTTTGGCTTCAATCATTTCCTTCTTTACAAGGTTGTTGGTTTCTCGATACTGTGCGGCTTGTTCAGGGCTGGAATTTTTCGTATTCTTCAGTGATCTTCTTTTGTCGCAGAGGTCAAGAATGTCGTTTGAGATCCATGCTTGGTGTTTCTTCCTCTGTCGCCCAAGTACCTCCTCTGCTGTTTCGCAGACTGCCTCATTGAAGCTGTTTGTGAGGTCGTTGATGTCATTGTCCAGGAGGTTGAGTGCCGCGAAAACCCCCCCCGAGCTGTGCCTGGAATGCCTCTTCTATCTCTGGGTCTTTTAACTTTCTCCAGCTAAGTTTGTATTAAATCCTTTGCACATAACTTATTCTGTAATGAAGAAACAAAGATAAATTCTAAGCATGACTTTGTTAACAGGGCTAAGACAATACACTGTTTGCAACCAATTAATTCGTTTGTCTCCGACATGATTGATTCTACAGAATTAAAAAGTAAAAAAATAGCAATTAAGCCATCTTTTTTACATGTACCATCTTGGAACAAATTAAACCTATTTTTGATATTGATCATACAGAACTGAGCAAAAGTCAATCTCCAAAAAGTTCTGAAAAATTTAGTTAATGATCACATGGAAAATTACTATAGTGATTACATTAAAATATTCACAGATGGATCTGTACTTGATAATGGCAATGCAGGTTCAGCATTTGTAATTCCTACTATGAAAACAGTCAAACGATATCATATAGGTAATCACTATTCAGTTTTACTGCAGAGTTGTTAGCTATTTAATGGCTTTACAGCATATTGAGGAGTTACCCATGAATAGTTGTAAAATATTACTCTGTGTAGATTCTAAATCGGCATTACAAGCAATCAAAGATCAAAATGCCAAAAAAACGTCTTGAAATGATTTCTAGAAATCAGACATGTAATTCATCAATTGGCATTTAAAGACATTTAGTGTGACTTTTTACTGGGTTCCTTCCCATTGCGGATATATGGCAATGAACTGGTTGACAGAGCAGCTAAAAATGCAGGACGTAATACTGAAGGGGCAATTTTCTAATTAACATAAATCTAGATCTGCACGAGTATTATAATCACATTGAAAAACTAGCGAAGATAAGTTTGATAACATGCAGAAGACATCAGATATGCAATATTCACACAATTGTATAAAAAAGCGTCAGCACAATAATTCCAATTAATTTTAAAATCAAATATCTGATACAAGTTCAAGACATATTAGTTTCTCTGATGTTCAAAATTCGTTTAAATGCTTTTAAAACAAAATTTTCTAAAGATATTAAATGTGTATGTGGAAATCAAATTTCCATTAGCCATCTGATTTTACACTGTCCTAGTATCAAAGAATTAATGACAAAAACTGCAGGGGGTTTACTGACTCGTCAAATACCATTAACTGTTCAGGAAGTGTTAAATGACTTCCATCTTCTTAAATGTTTTTCAGAAGTTTTACACCTTAGTCCTATTGGTCTTTTCCTTTGAATAGTTAATTTATTGTTGGATTCAATTGTTGTTATACTAATCTTCTGTTAAATGTTAAGTCACGTTTCATATAGATGGTAAACCTCACTTCCTTTCTACTTATTCTGTCATTTTCAACAATTCATATCCCATATAAAGCTTGATCATTATATAGAATTGTAGGTGTAGGTATGTAGCAAAAACACATAATCTTTACTACCACACACTCTCTACACAATATCAATGCATGCATAAGCAATCTCTTCTTCCATACCTTTGTTTCTCCTATTTCCTCCCCCCCCCCCCCCCCCCCCCCCCTTTTCCCGTCTAATATCACTTAAGGGTGAACAGACGTAAAACTAAAGAACGAACACACACACACACACACACACACACACACACACACGAACACACCACACACACACACACACACACACACACACACACTGAATCTTATGTGCTGTGCATAAATGATTGGCGCTGCGGCCATGATTGCTATATTGCAGTGAAAAGGTTCAGAAACTATGGTCCATTGAATCAGCGTAAATGTTTTTATTTTTATTTCGCTTAACTCTCTCTCTCTCTCTCTCTCTCTCTCTCTCTCTCCTCCTCTCTCTCTCTCTCTCTCTCTCTCTCTCTCTCTCTCTCTCTCTCTTTGGTGGCGTGGTATGGTGGTGGTGCATACGGTGTGGTGGTGGTGGTGTGTGAGTGTGTGTGTGTGTGTGTGTGTGTGTGTGTGTGAGAGAGAGAGAGAGAGAGAGAGAGAGAGAGAGAGAGAGAGAGAGAGAGAGAGAGAGAGGGAGAGGGAGCTTTTCAGTCTGGTGTTGTGTGTCTCGCCTGATGCGTCATTTCATAGAATCATATCTGCAATGAATCCTTTATAGTGACGTGTAGAAAGACGAAAACGCTGCAAACAAACAAACAGCCACTCCAACAAGTTTCTCCCTCCCCCCCCCCCTCCCCCTCCCCCCCCCCCCCTCCCCTCCCCCCTCCTCTCCTACGCTTCTCGTCACCTCCACCCACTCTACCCTCCCTCCACGTCTTCTCCCTTTCCCTCCGTCCACCCCTCCCCCTCCTCCACTGTTTCCCCTCCCACTTCCCTCACTCCTTCCCTCTCTCGTTCTTCCTCTTATCCCGGATATGCTCCATGAAGACATGAAGATGGGATTGGACGTGTCGGGCAGACACTGCGGCAAGACGTACACTTCGTTTCGTCAGGCTGTCAGTTTCACCAAACCAGCGGACGTCACCACTGACACGTCAGTCGACCTTGACACGGTGACGACGGTTCAGCCAATGAGGCGCCGGGTACTGAGGGGGTCACCTGACCACGTGGGCCTCTCACGCGGTAGAATGTTCCTCTCTTCCACACACACACACACACGTGGCTATGACTGACGTTGGCCTGTGTGCGTTGGCCGGATCGTGTGAGCGTGAGTGTACGTGTGGAGGTAGTCTACTGTTTCCGTGGTGGTCATCGAAACAGTCCAGAACATTCAGGAACATCCACGTCAGTTCACCCCACCCACCCACACACACACACACAGAGTCGAGAACATTCAGGAACATCCACGTCAGTTCCCCCCCCCCCCCCCCCCCCCCCCCCCCCCCCCCCCCACACACACACAGAGTCGAGAACATTCAGGAACATCCACGTCAGTTCACACACACACACACACACACACACACAGAGCGAGAGAGAGCTCTCCTCTGTGTAACCAAAGACCAAAGAGAGAGAGAGAGAGAGAGAGAGGCTGGGTGAGGGTGGGGATGGTGGGAAAGAATGGGGTGGGTATATCAGGACAATGATTATTGAGCCCTCTCTCTCTCTGATATATACAAACAGGATCTAAACTGTATGTGTGCAGGAGTTGACATGAACATACATCAACCTTCTGATAACCTACATTCATTATTTTGTCAAGTAATATCTGAATGAAAAATGGGGGACGGGAGAGAGGTTATTTCTTAATCCTAAAACAAGTTAAATTATCCCGGTTTATAAATCTTTGAGAAAATAATGTAACCAAAGACCAGTAACATTCTGCATCATACATTCTCTCCGGTCCACAAGAACACACACACACACACTCTCTCTCTCTCCCCTCTCTCTCTCTCTCTCTCTCTCTTACACACACACACACACACACACACACACACACACACATACACAATGCATCATCCCCGGATCTAACTCACTCTGGTCCTTCATAATACAATTCTATTTAATGTGGGGTTTTGTGTGTGTTAGTTTTATCAGAAGACCATCCAATGTAATGTATCATAACTTTGCATCATTCGCTGTCCGGCTCAGCTCTTCAAGTCTTGGTCAATGTTTCGATTCTCAGTTGTCAGCTCACACTTGTAAACAGATCACATGTACGATGATCTCGTCATTCTACTTCCACTAACAAATTCAAGACCATCTTTGATTTCACGACATTTGTCCTGTCTGCACTGAAATGAACATTGTCTTTCATGGGGAACTTTAGATGCATCAGTAAAGTCGTGGAGGGAAACCATGTCTACCTGTGCGGAACCGACTTCAAAATCAGCCCCAACCCAGTCATAACCGCCCCTTTTCTACCATTATACAGTTGCATTTTTGGGTTTGGGCCCCCCAACGGCCCATTTGATATATTCGGTTTCAAATCACGGGGGTAGAGATGAGAGAAGTTTCGCCGGTCATTTTTTCCAAAATTTTAAAGGGGAACAAAAGATGACGCACCTTTCGAGGAAAGATTCTTTTCCCTTCCCTTTAATGCGCCCAAATGACTACAAACGTCTTGTTATGCGTTTCTTTGGGCTATGGTTTTCCCGGTTCGCGCGGGAAAATTGGGGCAAAGTTTTGACATTCCTTCCCACCGACTTTTTTAGGCCCTTTGCCCCCCTCACACCGTCAGACCTATGCCTGTTCCACACTGTCCAGATCCCCTCGCTCCTATCCGCTCGTCCTTATTGCCCTGCATTTTGGCCGCGGACGTGGGTGGTTTTTTTCCCCTTTTTTGGGTGGCCTGTCTCCATGAAAACCCCTGCTTTTTTACCAAGAGAAAAAAGTCGTTTTTCATTCCCCCAAAGACCTTTGTTTCCGTTTTCATCATTTAAATGATTAGGTATACATATACAGTTCCCACTCCCCAAAAACCCCTCCCGTCGCCGAAACCCACGGCTTAAGCTGCGCTTTTGCTCCTGCTGGCTGCTGTTGGTGTTGGTGTGTGGTGTGTGTGTTTCACGGAAAAAAAAAGAAAAACCGAATTCGGGTCAGTCGCCACCATTCAATTGGACATAAGTCCAAACCAAACATCCGGGTTTTGGGCAACGATTCTTGTCGGTCAGCCAATTGGGACGCAAAGAGACTTTTTTTAGTCCTGCAGGGACAGCACCGTCCCGCAAAGAGAGGCTTGACCGCGTCCAATGGGCGGGCCCAACACCGGCGCGGGGTAAAGACTGGCAGCAAAATTTTGCGACCAGCCCCCACAGTTAACCGACGTCGGGGTTAAGTAGGGGGGGGGAAGTATTGTGTGGGGGGGTAAAATCAAGCTAATTATTAAATGACCCATTGCCCCACCACAGAGAGAAAGGCCCTAATGTACCGCGATTTGCATGCCAAGGGAAAAATTAGGGGGGGAAACCCTCGGTACAAGGCGGAAAAGTCTGCCCAATGGTACTCACCCTTTTGAGCTAGGAACGGATAAGAAATAAAAAGTGAAAAGGAGAGAAGAAGGAAAAGGGAGAGAGACAGAGGAAGAGGTTCGGGGTGTAGGCTCTGCACAGAGAAAAACAGAAATGAAAAGGGGAGTGAACAAAACCGAGTTAAGCATTAACCATATGGGCCCTGCGGGGGAAGGACTAAGGAAGATTAAGAGAGAGAGAGTTGAAAAATGATGAAAGAAAAAAAAAAAAGAAAAAAAAAAAACCTTCCTTTTTGAAAAAGAACCCGAGAGAGAGAGGAGAGAGTGCAAGCTTAATGCAGGAGAAAAAAGAGAACAGATCGATGTTGGTGTACTGTTCAATTTAACGGGGTTCCCTCATCCCCGGCACGCCCTTTCTTCAAGCAAAAACCACAGGCCAACGCCAGTAACCTGACCAGCCCCCAGCGGTCTAACCTGACCAGTGCCAGCAGCTAACTGACCGTGCGCAGCCAACCACCATGCCACATTTTGTGTCGTCTGGTGTTTGTGAAAGTGACGTAAAAAGAAAAAAAAAAAAGAAAAGGAAGGCTGATTCTAAATATTAAGTACCGGGGCCGGGTAAAGTAAAAATCAATTTATCCCGGTTATTTGTGTTTTGATAAATGGTTTTGGAATTTAAAGGAAAAAAAAATGTTTTTTTTTGGTTTGACTCCATGGCATTGATGTTTTCTTCCATGTTTTGTAGTAAGTTAAACTTTACTAGTTTTTTGATGTGACGAAGCATGATATATAATGAGATTGAAAGCAAGCTGTAGTGTGTTTGGGCTGTGCCATTTCCTTCTCCCTGCCCCCAGGTTGAAAATTTTTTGGGGCGAGCCTGCCAGGATTTTCCCCCTTTTATTAAAATTTTGTTCAACTTCTAAAGAGGGAAGCTGGGGGGGATTAAAGTATTGTAATCCTAAGGAAAGGGTGGGTTTTTTACGTATTTCCAAGATATTTAAATACTAGTTTGGGCATTGCTTCCCAAATAGTTAACACTGGGTTTGGCATTTCAGCCCCAGATACTTTTTTCGCACAGATTGCCTAAAATTTCGCTCTCAAGGGGGTCGGGTGCTAGGGTCTTATAAAAAAATTCGTTTCCCCCAAACTAATATTTATTTATGGATGTCATACACACCCTGTCGGAACCACCAGTTTGGCTGTCGTAGTAATAAACTTGTTTAAAAAAAAAAAAGGATAAAGGCAGACAAAAAAACCCCCTATTTAAAAAATTGTGGCGTTCGTGATTTAGGGTATCGGGAGAAGATTGCGAGCTTCTTGAAACCCCAAAAAAAGATGGAAAAGATGAGCGAGCGGAAAGACCCGGTGCAGTGAAATACAAAAAAGGGGGGAAACAAAAAGATTAGGGTTCAGGCTAACGATAAACAGGCTAAAAAGAAAACAGAAAAAATAAGGATTAGGGTAACGTAAAAACCCCCCCCCCCGGAAACGAAAATTTGGATTTAATTAAATTAGAGAGAGTGAAATACAGAGGGGACCACCGATGTGGTATCAAGTTTTCCGGACCCCTGTGCGCAGTTATGCCCCCCGACCAAAGTTGCCAAAATTCTCTGAAGGATAATTCGATTTATGCTACATCGTCGTTTTGAAACGTTTTGCTACTACAGGGGTTTGGCCCTTTGAAAGTGGGGGGTCATTTTTCAGGGCTAGCGCTATTGACGGGGAAGGCAACAGATTTTCACTGCGTTCCAGCAGACCCAAAAATTGATTTTTGGGGCTGGAAGGAGTCTTTATAGGGATTTGACCCCGAGGGGGGGTTTGAAAGAAATTTCGATCATAGATTACAAGCGGGAAAAATACACTCAGTTGGGGGACGTTTAATCACATTTTGAGGGTGGTTAGAGTTGAGTTACAAAAGGATTCGCTGAAATTTAAAAGCGTTTTTGAAGAACAGATTTTGTCAGGTTTTCGCCCAGAGTTTTTTTACATTTGAAAAAGAGCGCCCAAAACAGCAGGGAGTTGTGAAGTTGAGGGGTATAGGGGGGCAGTTTGGCACTAAGGGCAGGGAAACAGGTGCCAGGCACAGGTGAGAAGAGGCAAGGGGAAATAGGGGGGTTTTTTGGGAAAGTCTGCAAACCCGTGTGGGGCAGAAAGGAGGACAAAGGGACATAGGTGTTTAATTTTTCACAAGAAGGGACAGTGGGGAGGGGTTCGCATGGGTTCCAGAAGGCCGCCTTGCAAGAGGTTTTAAGGGTCCCAGGGAAAAAGACCCCAGTGGATCAAAAGGGATCCAATCTGAAGGGGTAGGTGCGACCTAGGCCGTCTGGACAGCAGTCAGTGCAGGGTGGGGGGCACTAGGTGAGTGGTCATTACCGTGGAAGAGGGGTGGATTGGCCCAGAGGGTGAAAGTGTTTCGGGGCACTGGTTTTTTTCATGTGGGGTGTAAGAACAACGCTGGTCGAGGAAGGGGTTTGAAGGGGGAAATCCAGCCGTACCTAACGATGACTGTGAGGGGTTCCCCTTGCTAAAAAGAATACGTACTCCCTTTCTTCCGGCGAGTTGTCTGCGCTGGGGAGGAGAAAAACCCTTTTTTGATTTGATCATTTGGGAAATTTCCGGGGCAAGGGGCCAGGGGATCCCGGTTGTTGACTGCTACAGGGCACATTCAAACACGGAGCAAGAAGGAGGAAAAGGTTGATAAACCGTTAGTCGTTCCAGCAAGGAAGTCAGGCATAGATGTGTCGCCTGATGAGTTTAGGGCAGCGCAGGAACAAGACCCTTCGCTCGTGAAGTCTTGGGAGTTGGCAAGAGGTGGAGAAGATGATGAATTCAGAGAGACCAAAGACCAAAACAGAAGTCAGGAGTCTGCTAGGTTTTATTGGTTTCTACAGGGAATTTGTACCAAATTTCGCAGCAATCACGAGTCCTCTCAGTGATTTGGTCAAGGCAGGGAAAACGGCAGTGGTCGAGTGGCCAGACGCTGCAAAGCAAGCACTGCAGACAGTGCTAGAACGACTAGGTTCCCGTCCCATCTTGAAGCTACCGGATATGTCTAAACCATTTTTGTTGCGTACAGATGCATCAGGTGGTGGAGTAGGTGCAGTATTGTTGCAGGAGCACGAAGGGGTCGAGTTTCCTGTGAAGTATGCTAGCAGGAAGTTGACGAAGTGTGAAGAAGGGTACGCAACGGTAGAGAAGGAGTGTTTGGCTGTCGTGTGGGCCGTGCAGAAATTTCACAAATACTTGTATGGGAAAGAGTTCATGATAGAGACTGATCATCAACCACTCAAGTTCCTGCAGGAGGCGCAGCTGAAAAACAGCAGGGTGCTGCGTTGGGCAATGGCACTGCAGCCCTACAGGTATCGAGTTCAGTACATCCCAGGTCGACAGAATGTAGGAGCTGACTATTTAAGCCGTGTAGTCTAGCAAGCTGCAACTCAGAGGAAGTCAGTCATATCCGGGGTGCATAGCTACTTTGTAAATAATATGTGTTTGATTACAGTGAGATGGAGTGGATATGGGTTCATTCCCATTTGGCTATGGTTCATATTTTCTTTGTGAGATTTGTTCATGTAAATGTAGTTATGTTGGAGCATACAGTCGCTCGTGTAGTAATGCACTGTTTGCGATAAGTGAGGATGGAGATTCCTCAGTGAGGTGTCATGGATCGTGGTCATATTAGATTGTGCTTTTCATAGTAGTTGTGAAGAGAAGATGTGGCAAATCCGCAGGTAGAGAATTGCATAGGTGCGCACAGAGGTTATCAGAAAATAAGTTGGAAAAAAAAAGCAAAAGCGCACGTCAATGATAAACCGTTGGGGTGATATTCACTAGGGATACATGCTTATAATTTGTAAACCGTTTGTTGTAAATTATTTTGCAAAACCTTGCACGTGTAGCTGTGTTGTCAGCAAATTCGGTTGTTGTTGTATTTTTGTACCGTTGTTTTGAGACAATGCTGAGCATAGTCTTTTGCAAGGGGGAAATTGTCACGGACAAAAAAAGAAAAACCGAATTCGTGGTCAGTCGCCAGCCAGTTCAATTGGACATAAGTCCAAACTCAAACATCCTGGTTTCTAGGCAGACGACTTCATGTGTCGCATCAGCCAATTAGGCACGGCGAAGAGACTATTTTTAGTCCTGCACGGAGACAGCACCGTCCCGCAGACAGACTGAGTGGCTTGACCGACGTCTCAATAGGTCTGGCCAGACGGATCTCGGCGTCTGGGTCAGACTGATGCAGCTAATTTGCAAGACCAGCGCCCACAGTTAAGCCAGACGTCGCCGGTTGAAGTAGGAAGGGGGAAGGTAATTGTGTGGTGGGGGTGAAATCAACCTAATTAATTAAATGACCCATTGACCACCACAGAGAGCAAGGCCGGTAGATGTGACTCGGACGATTTGCATGTCCAATGGAATTAGAGGGGAGGTAACCTCGGTACAAGGCGGGAAAAGTCTGACCAATGGTACTCACCCTTTTGACGCGTAGGAACAGGATAAGAGAATAAGAAAGTGAGAAGGAGAGAGAGAAGGACAGAGAGAGAGACAGAGGAAGAGGTTCTGGGTGTAGGCTCTGCACGAGAGAAAAACAGAGAGATGAGAGGAGGAGTGAACAGAACCGAGTTGAAGCATTAGCACCATATAGAGTCTGCAGGGGAAGGACTAAGGAGAGATGAGAGAGAGAGAGAGTTGCTAACTGATGAAAGAAAAAAAAAGAAAAGAAAAAAAAAGCAACCATGTCCATTTGATAAAGCAGACCAGAAGAGAGAGAGAGAGAGAGTGCAATGCGTTAATGCAGGAAGAAAGAAAGGAGAACAGATCGATGTCTGGTAGTCACTGTTCAATTTGAACTGGGGTTCGACCTCATACCTGGCAGTGCCACTTTCATCAAGCAGAACCACAGGCCAACGCCAGTAACCTGACCAGCGCCAGTGGTCTAACCTGACCAGTGCCAGCAGTCTAACCTGACCAGTGCCAGCGGTCCAACCTGACCAGTGCCAGCAGTTGTGTCGTGACTGGTGTTTGTGAAAGTGACAGTGAAAAGAAAAAAAAAGAAGAAAAGGAAAGGCAGTGATTCGTAAATAGTTTAAGATCACCTGGCCAGGTAAAGTAGAAAATCTATTTATACCCGGGTTAGTTATGATGATTTAGATAAATGGTTTTGTGAAGTTCAAGGAAAGAGAGAATGTTTTATTTTGTTTGACTCCATGCGCATTGATGTTTTCTTCCATGATTATGTGTAGTAAAGTTATAGACTTTACTAGTGGTTTGATGTGACGAATGCATGATATATGAATGAGATTGTAAGCAAGCTGTGAGTGTGTTTGGGCTGTGCACTAGTCCTTCCTCCACTGACGTACCCCGAGGTTGACAGTGTGTGTGTGTGTGTGTGAGAGAGAGAGAGAGAGAGAGAGAGAGAGAGAGAGAGAGAGAGAGAGAGAGAGAGAGACCGTACGCTTTAGTGCATATGGGGGTGTGGCCATAAATCTTTTGTTTAGACGTTATTTGTGTCAGTTAGGACATTGTTTGTCCTGCCCTTGAGGTTACATTGTGTGTGAAAGACACATTTTTACTCTTCTTCTCCTTATTTTGTAGTTTCGTGTCTTTTGCGGCATTGAAATGCGTTTTTAGTGACGTTAGTGACATTCGGAGCTGTGTACGAGGGACAGGAATCACGTATTGTTAATGAATTTCTTTCTTTCTTTTCTTTCTGCGTACGCAGGCTGATACTCCTGCGGACACTCCCTGTATAGCCAGGCAGTGGAGTTTTGTGTGTATGACCCTTTTTTATCCCGCCATTAAGGCAGCCATACTCCATCTTCGGGGAAGTTGTTAATGAATGAAATGAAGCGAACCGCGCTCCGTTATCTTTACGGACACATTTACATCATAACGGGTTTCCGCTGGGTTGAGCGCTGACTGGGCCATGTGTTCTTCGTAACGTTCATCAACTGACTGGGACCCTGAGGAAAACACTTTTGTTTCCTGTTCGGAAGCGGACGTTTCCTCGTGCGTCGTTGCTGAATTTAATATGAGAAAGGTAGAGAGGCTTCATGTGAAAGCTGAAATTACTGGACGGGGGAACAGTCTGTATGTACGACTGGCAGTGGGCTGGTGTTACTGATTTATCTACTTGTTTCTTTGCTTTTCGCTTCGCATCTGTTTTCTTTCTTTTTTCCTTGTCATTTCTTGTTCGTGATGTAACTCTCTCTCTCTCTCTCTCTCTCTCTCTCTCTCTCTCTCTCTCTCTCTCTCTCTCTCTCTCTCTCATATCATCTACTTTTTCTTCTCTTTCTAACAAAATGAATTGCAACCAGTCTTCTGTTGGAAGACACAACATACATACGTAAACGTGGCAGGTGCATGTCACCCATACGGAAGACAGGTTGGGTTGTTCCATTGTAATGTAGATACAGACATGAAGACAATGGGAAGACGGGTTGGGTTGTTCCATTGTAATGTAGATACAGACATGAAGACAATGGGAAGACGGGTTGGGTTGTTCCATTGTAATGTAGATACAGACATGAAGACAATGGGAAGGTGGGTTGGGTTGTTCCATTGTAATGTAGATACAGACATGAAGACAATGGGAAGGTGGGTTGGGTTGTTCCATTGTAATGTAGATACAGACATGAAGACAATGGGAAGGTGGGTTGGGTTGTTCCATTGTAATGTAGATACAGACATGAAGACAATGGGAAGACGGGTTGGGTTGTTCATTGTAATGTAGATACAGACATGAAGACAATGGGATGGCAGGTTGGGTTGTTCCATTGTAATGTAGATACAGACATGAGACAATGGGAAGACAGGTTGGGTTGTTCCATTGTAATGTAGATACAGACATGAAGACAATGGGAAGGTGGGTTGGTTGTTCCATTGTATGTAGATACAGACACGAAGACAATGGGAAGACGGGTTGGGTTGTTCCATTGTAATGTAGATACAGACATGAAGACAATGGGACGGTGGGTTGGGTTGTTCCATTGTAATGTAGATACAGACATGAAGACAATGGGAGGACGGGTTGGGTTGTTCCATTGTAATGTAGATACAGACATGAAGACAATGGGATGGCGGGTTGGGTTGTTCCATTGTAATGTAGATACAGACATGAAGACAATGGGAAGGTGGGTTGGGTTGTTCCATTGTAATGTAGATACAGACATGAAGACAATGGGAAGGTGGGTTGGGTTGTTCCATTGTAATGTAGATACAGACATGAAGACAATGGGAAGGTGGGTTGGGTTTGTTCCATTGTAATGTAGATACAGACATGAAGACAATGGGAAGACGGGTTGGGTTGTTCCATTGTAATGTAGATACAGACATGAAGACAATGGGAAGGTGGGTTGGGTTGTTCCATTGTAATGTAGATACAGACATGAAGACAATGGGAAGGTGGGTTGGGTTGTTCCATTGTAATGTAGATACAGACATGAAGACAATGGGAAGGTGGGTTGGGTTGTTCCATTGTAATGTAGATACAGACATGAAGACAATGGGAAGGTGGGTTGGGTTGTTCCATTGTAATGTAGATACAGACATGAAGACAATGGGATGGCGGGTTGGGTTGTTCCATTGTAATGTAGATACAGACATGAAGACAATGGGAAGGTGGGTTGGGTTGTTCCATTGTAATGTAGATACAGACATGAAGACAGGTAAGCCGTGTCATGATGTCATGTTGTGCAGCCACAAAAGACAGTCTGGATAGCGCTGACCTCCCCAAGATTCTGGAGCAGTATTTTTGCCACCAGGGGAAATAACATTGGATATGGACTGAAAGAGTTACTGTCCGTGTCTCCCTCCCCCCCCCCCCCCCTTTTCTTCTTTCTTTCTTTCTTTCTTTTTTTAAAAGTGACATCAAAGTCTTTTCTGGGGCACATCTGGAAGAAAGTCATAATTATCTCCATCTTGTCATCTCTCTGTCTGTGTCTGTTCCTGCCACTGTCTCACTCTGGCTCTTCGTCTCTGAGTCTGTCTGTCTATCTGTCTGTCTGTCTGTCTGTCTGTCTCTCTCTCTCTCTCTCTCTCTCTCTCTCTCTCTCTCTCTCTCTCTCTCTCTCTTTCTGTATAAGTATATGTGTGTTTGTGTGTGTGCGCGCGCCCTTGCTTGGACGCAGTGTATTCTCTCTCTCTCTCTCTCTCTCTCTCTCTCTCTCTCTCTCTCTCTCTCTCTCTCTCTCTCTCTCTCTCTCTCTCTTCTGTATAAGTATATGTGTGTTTGTCTGTGCGCACGCGCCCTTGCTTGGACGCAGTGTGTGTGTGTGTGTGTGTGTGTGTGTGTGTGTGTGTGTGTGTGTGTGTGTGTGTGTGTGTGTGTGTGTGTGTCAGAGAGACAGAGAGAGAGAGAGAGAGAGACCAAAATAAACAGTAATTTTTTTTTCTGTTGACCAGGACCCAATGGCAATCACGGGATGTAGGCCCACACGGAAACAATGAGG
>CM031598.1:31104077-31129077 GCA_018398815.1 Conus ventricosus | reverse complement strand
TTTAAAATATAATATATATATATATATATTTATAAATTTTAAAATTATATAAAATATATAAAATCAGAAAAAAAAAGCAACTCAGAACTTTAAAAGTGCTCAACCTGTGGGGGAGTGACATCCCTTTTTAAAATGGTTTTTTAAAAATAAAAGATATTAAAACCTAAAAGGGTTTTTTTCAAGTTAAAAAAACCCGTCCCCCCAGGGTATAAAATTTTGGGGCCCCGCCCCCGGGTGTTTTTTTTGTGGTTTTTGGGGGTGTGGGGTTTTGTGCGTGGGGCACGGGGTTTCCCGGTTTTTTCTTTTTTGGGGCCGGCGTCGGGGGACGTTTTTAGGGAATGGGCATTGACAAAGTTTTCCATTTATGCCTGCAATTTTTTATATTTTACTTTAGGGTTCGGGGAGGGCTGGGGGGGTTTTACAAAAAATCGGGCCATTTTTTCTGTGTACAAAGTTTTTTTTTTAAAAATGTTGTTTTAGGGGGGTTGCTCTTTTTATAATTTTCCAGGGATATGTTGTAATCAAATTTTTTTATTTTTCAGTTTCCAAAATTTTTACTTAATTCTTTTTGGTTTTTATATTTTTCATTTTGAAAGACTTTTTAAAGGTTTTTTGAATATTTTGGTTTTTTTTAAAAGTGGTTTCCCGTGTTTTCCTATGTATTTTTCTTTAAACCTGTCTGTTTTTTCCCGTGCTGGTACCCCAATTTTGTTGTAGAGACATTTATTATTCACAGGAAAAAAAACACACGAAATTTCCCCCCTCCCACACAAAACACCACACAACACACACACCACACAAACAAAACACCCCCACACACACACAAAATTAAAAAAAGAGCAACACCATACAACAACTTTTCAAAATGAAAATTATGTATACAAAAAAGTGGTTGAAATTATGTAAACCCCACCTGATCCTGAACCAAAATAGAAATGATAAAAAATTTTGCGGGGCAAAAATGGAAACTTTGTAAATGCACCTTTTCCGTATCACGCCCCCCTAAAAGGGCGCCCCAAAAAAAAAAAATTTTTCCCGGGCAGGCCAGAAACCACACCCCACAAAAAACCCTCCCCACGCCCCAACACCAAAATTTTTATAACCCCGGGTTTGGCGTGTCCAAATTGTATCCCTGAGGAGGGGGTTTTAGCTTTAAACCCAAGCTTGTGGGTTTTTAAAATCTCTTCTTTTTAAAAAATCCTATTTTAAACGGGTTATTATAAATATATATAATGTTGTGTGTGTGTGGGTGGGGAGGGGTGAGGCTTTTGGGGTTTTTTGCCTGTGGGGTTTTTCCCTTTTGGGGGGGGATATTGGGGCTTTCCCCCTGCTCGTGTTACAATCAAAAAATTTTTTTTTGGGAAAAAGCCCAAATGGGGGCCGAAAATTCGCAAGAAAATAAATTTTTAAAAAAAACCCAGGGGCCTGGGATTAAATTACTCCTTGTATATTTTTGCGGTACAAAAAGGCCTATCTGGCCTAAGCCTTTCTTTTGGGGGAAGGTCCCCAAACTCCCATGAGACCTGAAAAACCTCTATCTATCTATCTTTTCTCTTTTTCCCCCCTCTCTCTCTCCTCTCCTCTTTCTTTTCCTCCCCCCTCTCTCCCCTCCCCCTCTTTTCTAAATATTTATATTTATGGGAAGAATTATTAAAAAGAAAAAATTGATTTTAAAAGGGGGTCGACCCCTTGGGGAGCAACTTTTGGGGTTTTGGATGATTTTAAAAAAAGGAAATTTTTAAAAAACCTCTACAAATTTTTTTTCGGGGCGTGTTGCGCTGTCGTCGGATTTTCCTTTGGGCCCTGCCCACCGCCGATGTTATATAGCGTGTTTTTTCCCCCTTTTGGGCGGTTGTTTGAAACGTGGGGTTTTGGTGCACGTGTTTTTTGGGGTTTTTCAGGTTTTTGTTTTGGGTGGTTCAAAAACCCAATTTTTTCCCCCCCCATTTATCCCCTGCATTTTGTTTACTTTTTTCCCTGTTTTGGTGTTTAAAGTTGCTAAGTTTGGTTTTGCATAGTATTAACCTTTTTTAAATTTTAAAAAAAAAGGTTGAAACCTTTTAAAAACATTGCGAAATGGTGATGCCTTTTTATGTTTTTCCCAGGATATATTTTTGCTTGTTTTTGCCTTTTTTAATTTTTCCAGATATTTTTGGTAAAGTTCGGGTTTTTTTTTTAAATTTTTTTCTTTTTTAAATGACTGTTTGGGGTTTTGGGCAAATCTGGTTTTGAAGGGGTTTTATGACCCCCTTTTTATGTTTTTTTTTCATTTTCTAGGGTTACAGTAGCCTTTAATAAAATTTGTTGTGAAGACTTTCATGTTTAGTGGGCATGCCCCTTTCTGGTGAAATTTGGGGAAGATTCCTTTCTTCCCCCTTTCTTTGTTTGTTTTTGATTTCATTTTTTTTGGGAAATGCGTCAATCGGGTTTTTGGGGTTGGGGCCAACATGAGACGATATTTTGACAGTGTTTTTGTTAAATTTTTTGGGGACGTTTTGTTTTTTTGGGAAATGAAGTTTTGGGGATTTTGAAGAATTTTTTCCCCTATGTTTTTTTTGATTTTCCCGTCGTAGGGGGGTTTTAACCATATGATTTTTCTTTTCCTATTTTTTTGTTTAAAAATTTGTATTTTTGGCCCCGGGTTGTATTGAAATTTTTAATTTGGGTATCACTTGTTTGTAGTCCCCTCCTGGTATTCTACTGCTGCTTTTTGGGAACACTCTCTATTGATGACAGGTTTGTAGTTTTTGTTTATCCCAAAGGGGGTATGGTTTTTAAAATAAAAATTTTGGTGGATGGTTATTTTTTGGGTGTGTACAAAAAGGGGTGATCTTTGGGGTTTTCTTTAGGGTTTTAAAAAATTATGATTGTTAAGTTTCCAGTTTATGTCAAAAGTAGTTCACTCCTTTTTTGTTTGCTTCAATGGTAATTTTTAAAATTTTTGGGGTTTTTGGAAAGATTTGCTTTGTTCTTTTTTTCCTTTTTTTCGATGGTTTTTTTTTTGGATTTTTAGTGAAAAAAACCCCAAAAGCAAAAACATAAAAGGGCCCCCCCAAAAACCCGTGCAACCCAAACCCCCCACGTGAAAACCCCCCCGCAAACGGGAGCCCAAAAAAAACGGGAAAAAAGGCCGACTCTAAGCCATTTACCCCCCACCGATTTTTTGGGCAAAGGGTGGCCAAAAAGGGCCCCCTTTTTTCCTTGGCGGAAGGAAGAGAGAGAATCCAAACAAAACCGAAGAGAAGAGAGAAAACCAGGGGAGGAGAAGACAGACGGGGACAGAGAGGCGGGCGACAGACCCCAACCCCCCAAAAACACTTTTTTTCTCCTCCCCCCAATTTAAAATGACAAAAAATCCGAACTTTGTACAGGGGGGCCAAAAAACCTGACCCTTAAAATTTACGGTTTCGCGGCAGTTTGCACCTAGCCTGCCTGTGAAAACGAAGCGACTCCCCGGGGGTTTGAAACCCCTTTGCACAAAAAAATGATTGCCACGTCGACCCCAACCGGGGAATTTGAGGGCTGCGCGTGACACGACTGGGTCCCCATTGTTTGCTTTGGACTATTGAACAAAAAGGCTGGTTTTTTTTTGGGGCTCTGTTGTGCCCACTGTTTTTTTCCCTTGTGTTATTTAAAAATGGTAAAACTTTTACTGAAGAAAGGTTTGTTATTGAGGCCATAAGTTTTATTTTAACTGCATGTTGTAAAACCCGGAGAGATTTTTTTTTTAGAAAAACAAAAAAAAGTGAACTAACTTTTTTTGGGGGAAAAAGAACGGCTATTTTAAAGGTTTTTTGGTTAAAGGGAAAAAAAAACCCAAGATGTAGCTTTTTTAAATAGGGTTTTTTTGACTTTTGATGGGGGGGGTTCCTTATCAAATAAATGGCGTGAAAATTTTGAAATTTGGGCCAAAAGCAAAAAAAACCATCACGCGTTGATTTTTTGGGAAAGTGGCTTGAACAGCTAAAAAAGTTTGGGGCAAAGGGCCCAGTAATTGCTGAAAATTTCTGCCCTTTTTTCCCGCCTGGTTGAGAAAAGAGGAGCACAGCAAACTGGGGCTAAGTGTAAGTTTTATATTTTAAACATAAAATCCGCACCCCAAATTCTGACAAATTTTCCCTAACCTACAAAATATGTGTAACAGATAGGCTGCCAACGAGGCCAAAACCCCTGATCATTTAAATTTTACGGTAGCGGGGCGCGCGCCCTCGTTAAACACGGGCCCACGGCAAGCGCCCAAAAAAATTAAATAAAGCGGGAAAACCTGGGCTTGAAAGGTGAGGGGGGGGGGGTGGGGGGGGTGAAACCTTTTCGGGTTTGGGAACGGGCCCCCAGGTGTCGTTAGCGAATTTTTTAAGTTGTTGTTCGGTGCGTTTTCCTGGGTCAAAAGGGGGAGCTCGCCTTTTTTGCCCCAGTTTTTGCTTGGGGGGGCTTTCTACCCGGTTTCAATGTGGAAAATCCCAGGCCACGGTAGAAAAACCCTTTTTTGTTAAATCCATTGTAAAAGGTTTTCTACATTTGGGTTTTTCTTTCCCATAGAATTTCTATTTAAAGGGGAAAGGGATTTGTTTTTTAATGTTTTCAAGCAGTGGGAGATTAGAAATTATTGGACTACCCCTTTGGTACAAAAACCCAAATTTTAAAATTCCCCCAAACACCCCCTCCCCAAAGTCCGCACAGGGGAGGGGAGAACAAACGCCCCCCCCCTAGAGCACCAAGGTCACGAGCAACCCGTTTTCCAGCGTCCCCCTAGAGGGGCCAGGCCCCCCAGTAGAAACCGTTTCTTCTTTGCCAACCTAGAGGGGTTCAAAGGCCCCCGGGGGCAACCCTTTTTCCCCAACACTCCACCACTCTATTTAGAGCGGTAAAAAGGTTTACGCGTGGATCAGATTTTTTTGCTGTTTGGGGCCCCTTTGGGTTTCCCTACCTTCACCTGCTTCAACTTCCTGCTTTTTACCCCCTTTTAAACAAATTTTTTAGGCTGCCTTTTTGTACTTTTTTTTACAATTGTCTTTTATTAAAATCGGCTTTTGTTAAATGCACTTGGGGGGGTTTGCTTTGAACTTAAAAAAAAGGGGCCAATGATCAAAAAAAAACGCAAGCACTGCTTGCCCCAAAGTGGTGTTACAATGAAAAATTAATAAAGTTTCTTGTACCCCAACACACCCCCCACCCCCAAGTCCCCCAAAGTTTTTAAATTAAGTTTCCCCAAGTTTTTAATTAATTTAAACTTCAAGTTTTTAAATAAGTTTTTAAATTAATTTTTTAATTTAATTCTTGATCAAGTTTTTAAATAATTCTTGATTAAGTCACCCTTTAAGTAAAACCAGGTTCAATTAATTTATTTAAAATTACAAAAAAAAAAACAAGCTATTTTTTATCAAAATAGTAGATGTCTAATAAGTACAAAAAAAAGCCTCAAAAAAGTGTCATCTTTGAGGATGTCTTGCTCAGGTTCTCTGCATAGATTTTAAGGAAGGTTTTTACATCCGAACAACCGCTTGATTAAAATTTTGGGCCCTATGGAAATTCTTTTATAGCCCTCCATGTTTTTTATTTATTGACCCCCACCCCAAATTTATAATACGCCATGACTATTTTTTTAATTTAAAAAATTTTTTTTAAAAATTATTCCATTATAAATGGATTTAAAAAGAGCCCTTTTTTTATTGGCGGTTTTTGGGGTGCAGTTGTGTTCGGCTTCTGTATTTAGCGGTGGAGATTGTTTTGGGGTCTTGTTTTTTCCAGCCGGTTTTTTTATTATTTTATTTTAAACCCTAAAAACCCCCCCCGGGGAGCCCGCAGCAAAGCAACCCAAAAAAGACAACATTTTTTTAAAACAATATTCCATGAAAAGACTTTGGGGCCCCTTTTAAACACATGGAGTTTTTTTAAACGGGGATTGAAATTTAAATTGTTCTGGCGTTGGGGGCTTATGTTTTCATGATGGTCATAAATTTTTTGTAACAATTTTAAATTTTTTTTTTTCTGTTTTCCCCTTGCTAATTTTTTTTTCCCGCTTCAAAAAAACGCCCAGGATTTTTTTAAAGGTCTCCAAAATGATTCAGCGTTTTCTGCTGAATTTTTTGGCTTGGTTTTTTTTTTTCCACCTGATTCAAAGTTTCCTGGTTCTGAAGATTTCCACTCGCTCAAATTTTTAAGGGAAAAAAAATTTTATATTATTTAAAAATTATTTTTAAACCCAAAAGATTAATGGCGATAAAAATGTTTCCCCCTCTATAGTAAAAAATAAAACCCTAGAGACTCTAAAAGTCTTTGTTTTAAAAAAAAGGATCTTTTTTAAATAAAACGTAAGATCTTGTTCAGAATTTAATGGGGGCAAAACAAATTTATAGTTTATGTACAAACTAAGAACCGTTTTTTTCCCCCACTTTTTACCATTCTCCCAAACCCCGCTGCGTTTTAACCTGTTATGATAAATTTAAAAAGCTTGCGGGACATCTGTTTGAATTGTTCTAAAGTGAATTCAGTTTTCCCAGGAACTGTTTTGTTTTCCCCAAAAATTTCTGCCAAAAAAATACAGCCCTCTCCTTTTTGGGCATAATACTTGATCATCAACTTGGGCATTTTATAAGTTCAGGCAGGTTTTTGGCCCCCCTTGTTTCTGTAAGTAATCATCGCTGTTAGTTTTTTATTAAATTATAATTAAAAAAATTTTTTAAAAAAGAGCACCGAAAAAAAATTTTTCTAACCTTTTTATACCCCTTCCTTGCTGTTTTTTTGGGGGGTCTAAGTGTAGGATACTCAATGCTTGGAAAATTGTTTAAAAATTAAAAGCAAATCTTGGGAAACTAGACTTTGAGGATTCAGCAAAAACTAAATTTCTATCATTGGGGGCTTCGGTTTTCTACGAAAGATTTTTTAAATTAAGCAAAGGAAAAATTCCAGAAAAAAATAAATATGTAAAAAAAATACAAATTTAAAAAAAAATTTGGGTTCACTCCCCAATAAAGATAGGCGGCGCTGGGGGTGAATTTCGCTTGCTTTTAAACGGAAGTAATTTCGCATTTGTAAATTTTGGGGGTGACGGCGAGGAAAAAAGGGAAACAAAGCTAGGGGGGAACTTGCAGCTGCACAAGGACGCCCCATGAAAGGGGGGAAAGGGAAAACGAGGCAGTTAGATTTTATTAATGACACACTGAAAAAAAAAAAGGGGGATGCGCTTACAATTTTTAAAATGTTGATCAACAATAAAAAAAAAATATTATCCCGTAACAGGCCAAAACCCGGGCCAGACATTGCCCCCCCCAAAAATTTATGACTTTTAACAACCATCAGAAAAACAAAAGATGCAAGAATCGCGTTTATTGCTTGGAAAAAAACCCTCGTGTTTTTGTTGCACATAATATTGGCTGAATAAAAAAAAGAAAAAAAATCTTTATTCGCCCCAAAAGGGTATTTTAAGGGCCACAGCAAATTTAAAAAACTAAGGCCCCAAACGCGGGGGTCAGTTTAACCCAAAAAGCAAAGGAAAGGGTTTTCTAAAAAAGCGATTTGGCCCCAAAATTTTTTTACCTGCCGCCCAAAAGAATACCAAAACCGCACTTTGTGAACACAAACTCCAAACACACCCAAAACAAATGGGGCCTTCTATATTTTTCCCTCTGATTTGGGTTTGACGAAAAGAATTTTAAATACGCATTTTACAGTCATTGATATAGCTTCAAGATTTTAAAAAATCGGGAACCCTTTAAAACAAAAGAGTGCTTCTGCTGTTGCTGTTTGGGTATACAACTGAATACCCAAAGGGGGGCCCCTAAAATTATCCCGCAAAGATTCAAGTGATGATGGGGAAAAAATTTAAAGGCCAAGGGAATCAATTATTGTTTTTTTTCATAGAGTCCCCATTTTAAAAAAGGCATTCCCCGGGGGGTTTTATAGATTTAAGGGGTTTAAATTTAAATAAAAATTTTAAAAAAACAGTTAGCCCAAAGAAATTTTTCCCCACCAGTATCACAGAGAGCTTATTGACAATTCTCGCAACACAGAATGGGTTAGAAAAACTGCCCTCATTTTTGCGCGCAATGAATAATGAAAAAATTAAAGGACTAAAACCAGTAACAAGCAATCAAAAGAAAAACAAAAATGTTGCTGAAGGAGAGTCTTCATCCGGCAAACTATTACCGTTTGGTTAAAAGTAAGGTCCCTTTATTTACCGGGGGAAGCAGAAGGGGACACTCGCATCAGGGCAACCGATCCAGTTTGGAGTGTGATCCATAGAAATAAAAAGAATTGTAAAAAGAATCCGCCCGTGTATTATTTACGAGAAACGATACAACAAAACAACCAGCTCCTCAAAGATCTTTTGTGAAGGAAGAACTGCAGATAATCCCACCGGGCACATTCCGCTTTAATTAATTTACGTAAACATATTTGGTTTAAAATGGAAGGCCAGAAGGAAGCGCAGAACGAAAAAAGATGGTAAAGGAAGAGACCTTGAAAATGATAAAGGAATCATTTCAGGCGTGTAATGCTATTTAAAGGAAACATTTTCGAGGATAAATCAATGCATGCTAAATCATTTCCCGATCACCTACAACTCAAACCCCCAAATTGGGAAAAAGAATATCTTGAAATAATAAAAAAAATTCGAACTCGTCAAGCAAACAAGAAAAAGATTTAAAAGAATTGGATGAAGCTGTGATTGATCTTATAATAAAAGTTGATGAAAAATATAAAACCCCCTGTTTATGCGGTCCTCCAGTGCCCCGATTGCATATGAAAACTCTGGATTAACAAAAACCCGTTTTGTTTGTTCTATCTAATGACTTCTTTGTTTCAACTGTTGTGTTGATCTCATGTAGATTAGATCGCAGTTTTACGTTGTCATGATGAAAAAATCTTTTGCCAAACAATGCCCTTTTTTGTAGTTGTCATGTGATATGTTTGACTGCACAACCTGCGAGATATTCCCTTTTCTTTCTTAATGATTTTCTCCTGGCTCGAAATACTGACTTTTTTTGACCTTAACCCCACATACTCCTTGATCCCCTTTTCCCCAGATAATTCATCCTTCATTTTTTCCAAAAACCCCTTCTTGTTTAATTGAATGAAAAGGGCGAATTTTTTAGGATAATCGGACGTGTCATACCTCCACCGCTCCTTTAGCCACTTCTAATTCCTTTCTTTATAGAGTTTCAGGGGGATATCTAAACAAAACTACGTATCTTTTAAAAGTACTCGGGACTCAGGATACGAGGGCTTAAAGTAGTCATAAAAAATTCTAACATCAAAAGCTTTGATAATTCAAAAACAGTAAACCCAATAAAAACGGGTTTGCCAAATTTTGCTTTCTTTTTTTTCTCTTTAGCCAAAAAGCTGACAGAAATCTTCTGAAGCCTGAAATTGGGTTTTTGAAGTCAGTTTAAATTGTTTCGTTTTTTTTTGGGACTAATCTACATCTTTCGCTGTGCGGTTTTCCCCATAGTCTTTCCAAAACACTGTTGTTCATCAACTTGAAAAAGCTTTTTCTAAAGCACTGTGGATTTAGTTCGGGGTCATGTTCTTCATGATTAGGTTTATAAACTGTTTTTGATCAAAAGAAATTATGCGATAACGCGTCAACTTCAAACCAGTTTTAAATAAAATTGTAGAAGTCTGTAATGACAACAAAATTTTTTTTTTGCCTCAAAAATTTAGGCACAATTTTTGGGCGCTTCTTGGTTTCGCTTAGGCTTTCTGCTGCTAAGGTAGTCTTTATGTGGGCATGAGTTCAGGGGAAATTTCAAGTAACTTCTAGAATTACCACGCTGTTGATCAGGCGTTAAACGCTCAAACCATTTAATCCCTTTTGAAATTGTTCTACTGTTACATTTTAAAGTTCTAATGGAAGTGATTGCCCCCATTGCCCAACCTACAGATTTTTCATCTAAAACATGAATAGTTAGCCCTTTTACTGGATCAAACCCCCAAGTATTGTTGTTTGTTTACATAATGATCGACCCAACAAATTTCCTCCCCCAAATCCTTTTTTAAATCACTAAAATCTTGGGAAATCCGACAATAAATAAATTGACTCCAGTAAACTTTAAAAGGTCCCAGCCACCCCGGGCGCAAAATATAATGCGCGGACCAAGCTATAATTTTTTCATGCGGGTCTTTCTATAATTTTCAAAGACTCCGCCAACAAACATACATCTGCCATCAAGTAGAAAACATGATAGTCCCCCCATCGTTTTACCCTCCCAACTTCTGCCACCATCTTGAGCAGCTGGTAATCAAATCACTGGATGTCCTTTCCCTAAGACTAGAAAAGAACGCGCCTTTAGGAGGAAGTGTCTTCACAAACCTTTCCCAACTGTTCATGTCCAAAGGGGGAAACGCCCCCTTTTTAACAAGTTTGGGGCAAAATTTTTCTTTCCCTTATTGGGGAGGACTTTAAGGGCATACCAGTGACTCTAAGACCCATCATGTGTTGCATAGAGCATAAAAAAGACATTTTTTTAGATTAAAACACATGTACTTTTCTTGACTGTGCAATGCATGACACGCTGAAGGCATCGTCCACTGCTTTCATTATAAGATGAGAGTCGTAACCTCGCAAGTTATGAAAGAATACAGGCAGCTTCCATGTCTTTGGTTCAAACTTTAGTTGAAGATTGCATTTGTTATGCGCCGCTCCTCTGAACTTCCCACTAATGTGATCATGGTCTCTTACTTTTGGATTGGATTCTTCACTGAGTTCTAAACCGCAAATCCAACAATGCGTGCTGAGTCATACTGTTGTTGGTCTTCAGTGCCATTATGATTTCAGATAAGTTTAGATTATTAGAACAGTCATTGCGCACTTGCTGCATGCGTTCTAAGAAGTATTTTGCAGCATTAGGTCCTCTATATAATTCTGGCTCTGAATGAACGCCATCCGACCTGACAACAATGAAAGCAAATGAACAAATTTGATGATTACTCATTAAGACTGTTTTTCGAAGTTTTTGTGGTGCTGGCCCTTCATAAGGAACAATGAGTGATTCAAAGTCTGCGTAAACAACATATGGAGAATGTTGCAGACCGTTCCAGTTCTTAAAACTAACTTAGATCCTGGCGGGGCGTAGTTAGTTCTGTCTTACAGTCTACAGAACTTTTTACAATGTTTATATGTTCAAGCGCGGCTTGAACAGATGGCATTCTTGTTAAACATTTTCTACAGAATTCTTGTTATGTTCATGCTTTGAAGTATGCGCTAATAATCTGCTCATTGTTCGTATCAATGTGTAATGGGGCAGCCCTGCTGGCGAAAACATTAGGAGTAAGTCCACATGACTTTGGCTGGTTCGCCTATTGTTGGACTTTCTTGGACACTTTAATTGGCACCAAATTTGTTTCCTCATCCCATGTGTATACATTAACAGTTATTGGGTTTTTTTGGTTCTTCAAACTGATCAATTTGGTCTACACTAACAGGAAAGGATATCCTTGAAGTTAAGATCTTTGGCGTATTGCCGATAGTTAGTCACTCTTTCTGCGTGTTCGCGGACATGATGCAGCCTTGCAAGAACGCACCACATGAAACATTTGTCGTCTGAATTTCTTTATGTTTAAAACTGCTCTCTTTAAACCAACTCCCGAGGTAGCGGAATGTAAGCCTTGCCTACAATCGGTGCATACTTAGCCTGTTTAATCTAATCTCTAAGACTTCGCCCTCTGACCAACCAGAGCCTCTCATTTTAGCTTCTTCAGCAGCAGCGTCAAACTGTGCAAGCAGTTCGTCTGCCCAACCGGGTGTTAAGTCATTACGAGAAAGAATAGTCTGTTGTTTAGTCGAGACCCAGACTTCTAGATTTTCTTCATTTATTGTTACATAGTCAATTAAAACAGCTAACATTACTTAACTGGGGTCTATTGTTAGTTTGCCTGGAACTTGAGAAATAGCATGTACAACGCTTGCCTGTACGTTTGTTGGTCAATGACTTCTAAATCAATATCATTCAGTGCTCTTGATAAACGCTCTCTCTCAAGCATTCCTTCAAAAAATTCGTCTGCCCTTCATATATCTTAGCCATGCTGTCTTTCTTTCTAAGCCAAAATATTTATTTAAATTAAAAAAAAAATACTTAATCAGAACCAATATCGACGTCTTTTTGCGCTTGGACTCATAAACTAAAGTATAAACACCTTTTGGCATTGTTACTGTGAGCTGTTTAGAACAGAGTTTAATGTCTCGTTTACTTTTTTTAAGCATTCCTTTTTTATCTGCTCGCGTCTGGCTGTTGAGAAAAACTTGTCCTCGCCTTTCTTTGAAGATCAACTTTTGTCTTTGTATCATCAAAATCGACCTGTAAAACGGTTAAATTCTTCATCCGTGATGTTTGAGTCAACAAGCGCTTTATTTATTGTCAGTTTGAACGAGCTAAGTTTAGCTGTTATTAGTTGAACCATAGCTGTGTGCTTTTGAGTTTAGTTTTAATTTTTTGCCAGCCGCACTTACAGCTAATGAACACAGGCCGAGAGCTAAAGACAAAACCTCCTAGAGGTAAAGCTGCGGTGCGCCTATGCCCGTTGCTAAGAGACCAACACTCGTTCCTGCTGATAGGGCGCTTATAGTCGATGCTCCAGTATTGACATAATGTAACAGCATTAAAGGCAGCAGAATACCTTCGTTTGGTTTTGCTGTATTTTGAAAGGTCCTGCTCTAGTTTTTGTTGGCATTTGTGTAATGTTTGTTAATCTGAAGGTTTTTACTTCAGGGGTTTCTACTATCCCTTCGTTGATAACTCTGGCGCTGTAGGTACTTTTGGATAAACCTTAACAGACATGCTTTTTATAAAATGAAAAATAATTTAGTATAATACCTCTTCTAATCTGTTATTTACAATATTCAGCTGCGCATCATATAATAAAAACAAATGTACATTAAGCGGTTTTATCGCTTCTTCTTCTTTATCAATTTGAATGTTTATTACGTCTCTCACTCCTCTCCCGCTTCCATACAACTCGTTATCCTCTGTTGACCTTAGTCAATCCATAAACCGTAATTTTGTTGTTAAATAATCATCAAGCCTAACATTGTGAAGATGTAAATCTTTAGACACTAGGTCTGCTGTTGGATTTCTACCCCTCCCACCCCCAAACAATTTTCTTATTTCGTCAAAATGATGATAAGGTCTAAGCCCGCTAGCGTAGATTTGGTTAGGACTACCGTCAATTGTACATTGCACTTTCGTTATTTTAGGATTAAAAAACTTTTCACTTGCTCTTTTGAACGGTTCTTCATCTTCACACAGCAATAAAATACCTTAAGCGATCTTGCTGCGACGCTAAAACTAAAATTCCATATAGTGTCTGCCCTGCTTCTGGATATGTTGAATGATGAATCACTCTGTCGTAATATATTGCTAATCTTGACTTATATTGGTCCTTAATCAGCTTTGCTAATTTAGGGTTGCTGCTAACAGCGTCAAACCTAACGAGATGTCAGAAATGCTGTACTTTGCTTCGGTGTCTGATGATTTGATAACGCTTTTGTATTCATTAAAAGTTAGTTCATATGACAATCTGTCTTTTAATGCTCCTTGAAAGTACGGTGCATGCGCTTTTAACAACTCAAAATCTAAGGGATGGAAAAGCGATTTCCATACGCAAAATTTACAGCTGCATACTTTTTACCGTCTTAGTATCTGCGGCGCCTATTCTATGTTTTAGCGCTTCTTCATTTCGATTCCTTGAAACGCAAGATCAGCCCTTTCATTCCGGTTAGCCATAGATCAGAATAGGTTAAAAATATGTCTGCATTGTGTAAAGAAAATATTTCTTGCCCCTCAAGTTTTATAGAAATTTTCTTAACAATGCCCGCCCCAGAATTTTGTACAACTGTCCTGTTTGGGTCTGTTGTTGAAGCGAGCGCTATTTGAAAGTAAGACGCGCAGAGCCTGGCACAATCACTTCATCCTCTCCTAGGTCTGGAAATTTGACAGTAAGAATTGATCCGCATCAATAGTAGATGGATTATTTGAACAGTAATAGTCCGCTTATTTCCCTTCACGCCACCGGGTTCTTTCATTCTTCTATACGGGTCAAGAATCGAGCCATGTGCTAGTGCCATTTTTTTATAAACAAAATAAAAAGTTAATTATTTAAAACATGGCAGGAATTGAAGCTGAAGAAGATTATGATGTTTTTGATCCTGGAGACGACATGAGTGAAATGATCCCTTTGACACAGCATCGCTCAGCGCTCTCAATGCGGCGTGAATTAACAGAAAGTGCGGTCGGAGCATTTTACAAAATTTAGGCCAAGAACCTCCCGAATTTATAGACCCAAATGATTTTAAATTAGAAGATGGTCATTTGTTGTAAGGGGCGATCAAGGAGAATCTGTTCGGCTTACAACTAAACCAGTACCCATCAAAGTTTTTAGCCAAGAGTACAATTAACAAAGACTTAGTGTAAAAGATCAAAATCGCCTTGGTCTTGTTAGACCAAAATAGATAGGGATGCAGTTGCTAAACTTCAAAACACACTGCAGGAACTCCCAACAGCTAACCAAATACAAAACATGGAACTTAAAGAATTAAATCAATCGGCAGATGAAATAATAAATGCAATAGAAGCAGAAACCAGTTTTTCAGAAGAAACAGCATTAAAGACTATACACGACTCACCGCTACCCATGCGAGAAATAACGGCCCTTGATCATGCTTTAAGAACCATTAGAGGCGAATTAACAAACAATTTAGCAAAACAGGTGAACTAGATGAGCATATAAAAAGAGAAAAAGAAAAACTCGTTGAGGCTGATGACGCCAACTTAGGGCCTGATATTAAAGAAAGAATAAGACAAAGACTAAAAGATCTTGAACAAGAAAGATCAGCAAGACTAGAAGTGCTGACTACTAACCGAGACCAATTACGAACTCAAGTGAATAGAATAAGAGAAACTATCGAAAAAATTTTATATGAAGACACGACACTAGCAGAACGAATACGAACACTGTTTAGAGAGCAAGGGGTCACATTAGCAAGCGTTATAACAGCCTTAGGATTTGCAATAAGCACACTGGTGTTGGCTATTACAGGCGGCGGTGGAGGTCAAAGTCCAGTGCATCCGCCGCCACCGCCATCGCCTCCACCTGATAAATCATGGTAAAAAACAGCTCGATCATCTTGCGAGTTTATTAAAAAAATTAGCCAGTAAAGCTATAGACTCTTTACCGGGTATATTAGGAGGTATTGTTAGCTGGCTTTTGTCTACTGCAAGCAAAGTAGTTAGCTTTATGGCCGAGCACTTATGGACATTAGTTCTCTTAATAGTTGGGTTAATTTTTAGTAAGATAAAGACCAAGTAATCCTAGGCCTGTTAATCCAAGAACAAGCGCTGTCTTTTCATATTCATGGTCATCGCGAACAAAGTCCGCGAGCTTTGCTGAGTCTTCAATGACTTTTGGGTTTGGACTTCGGGGATTAGATGACTTAATCTTGGGTGTTCTTTTATTGTTTGTAATATTACTGCCCAGAATTTATGTCGTTTTTCCCAACCTTCTGTTCATTGCCTGCTATAAAATTTCATTATTATAGTTTATTATTGTTCCTATCTGGAGCCTAGGTCAGAAGTAGCATGTATAAACCAGTGCAACAGCAAAGTCTACTTTCGATCTTGCTATTGTAAAACATTTTGTACCTTTTAATACTTGAAGGCAAATCAACTGTAGAATTAATGGCATCCTCTAAATTTGCTAAGTATTGTTTTTTGTGCATCAAAGCCAGTAGAAGGATCAGTTATGCTCGATCTTGCCTGTGCTGTGAACCTAGCAAACACCAAACGTAAGTACGAATAGAGTCGTTTATTCGTTCTATTCCAGCCCTAGTTAGGCCCTTAGAAGTGTCTAAGATAAATGTTGTCCATGCTGTTTTATGCTCTTGCTGTAGGGACCCGGCTCAACAGTTTTGCCAAAAAGAAAGATTTGAAAGGAGATGCCAGTCATAGTTATACTTTCTGTGCGTGCCCCGAAAATAAAGGTCGCCTAGGCCATGATTATGATCCAACTTTTGTCTAAAGCCTGTCTTGATGTTAATATTGAATTCGTTACAGATCCTTTAAAAGCCTTCATGTCTATTATGTTGCGAGTGGATTAAATGGTTTGTCATTGTATGGAGCTTGCAATTCAGTCAAAATACGTCTGAAGGTGTAATAGAAATGAAATCTGTACACTGACCTCACCAAAGGATCATGGTGATTTAAATGATCAGCATACGACACTCCACACCCAGTTGATGCGCAAAACACAGCAAAGTTTAACTGGTTCTGATAAAACTGCATCGGATGACTAAACCACGCTTTCTTGATGTGGTCGTTTTCAATAGGGGGGTTAAGATATCTGCTTAATGGAGTACTCACCTTTTTATGAAAAGAGGCAGTCTGGGTCACAGCAATGTCAAGAGTACGTTGCTATATTTTTAAGATTGTAGTGTGGCCCAACAGAATATTTTGCATCAGTATATTTGAACGCGCTCATTTTTATTTCGTTCAAAAAATGTTTGTAACAATAACAACCCAAGACCGCCCTTCGTTTTTAGAACATGCTATTGATAACAATTGCGGGGCCAAAATGGTCGCGCTCCATGAAATATTCTACAAAGTCGTATGGTTTAATATAACTGAATCCAAGAAAAATAATGCAGTTCTAAAAGTTAATAAAGAAGGGAAGGTAGTTAGCCGTTAACCATACCTGATGGTTATTACGGGTTTTGTTCGCTAAAAGAAGCAATGAGTAATTTCGACATTACTCTCAAACTTAACAATGCAAATCTAAAAACAATGTTAACATTCAAACCTGAAGAAGAAGTAGCACATTACCTTTTTGATGTAGAGCTAGCTAAAATGTTAGGCTTTGCAGATGACAATCATAGATTTAGAGTTGTGCCAGACAAAACTACTTATGAGGGAGAAACCCCTCGATCTTGCATTACATTCATTACTCTATGTTCATTTGGACGAACTAAGCACTGATGAAAACTTATATGATGGAAGGCCCTCAACTGTTTTAAGAGCTCTTCCGTCAGGGAAAGCTGCATATTGCGATTATGAAATTATACAATTCCCTAATTTACAGTTTAAAAGATTAGTTTGTGGGAGGGTCGGTCATTATTATAAAAATCAAAGACAAAACCAGGAAAGTCGTGAAATGTGATAACCTGCACATTGTTTTGGAATAAAATAATGCGTTACTAAAAAATAATGTCGCGTGGGCCAGAAGAACCAGGAGTTACATTAGCGCCTGTAAGGTGTATAACTTTAGAATTAAAGACCTTGCAGACGTTGCGGACTTTGAACAGAATGGTGAGATAGGCGCTTTGTATGGTTTTGATGACACTAAAGATGGTGATTATAAACGCAAAGAGGTTGGCGACAACAAAAAGTTTCCTAAACTAGAACAACTGCGCAATCTAGAGGCAAATAATGTTGGCCAGTATGAATATAAAATAGTTCGAAAACCTGACCTCAAATGGCACTTAGAACCATATTTAAATGGGAAATAAAATTGAATTCATAAGCCCATTTACATATTTTAGCCGTCAAAAAAGTTTCAGAAAAGCATTCAACTCTGGCCCTTTACATGTAAGTCTTATGCCAGATGACAATAGTCGAAGAAAATTGAAATAACACCGTATGAGAAAAAACAGTACATCCTCCACAGAAAAGAAACAGTTGTAAAGGACGCTTCTACAAAATTTACAGTTCTTTCCACAAATGAAATTAGATGATGCGTTCACAATGATATTTGAAATTTCTGTCTTAAAAGATGAGGCGAGAATGGGGCTGTGGGCGTCAGTGACGTCCTTTTAAAAGGAATTCTAATTAGCTGGCAAAACTTAGACGTTGAAAAACTTAAAGTTACCATCGTCGTTCTTAACAATGGTGAGGATATTAAGGTTTATAACAACAAGCAACAAAATCATATTAGTCTAATAGAAACAATCTTACAGAACTGAATTGGATTAATATTACACATTTAGACCTATAGATTTTATTATACTGAACAAATTTTAACAGAGAGCATGATAAAAACAATAACTGGATTAGATTAAGTTCTGTTATAAAACTATGGAGCAGTTAAACTTTATGACAAAAACCCCTCATTGTTCATTAATTTGTGGACAAACTGGTTGTGGAAAAACATATTTATCCTTGACCTGTTACAAACAGTTTATCGTTATAATTTTAATCATATTGTGGTTTTCTGTCCAACACTTAAATGAACAAAGCATATCATAATAGAAGGTTTATATGGACAGATGAGACATATATTTAGTTAATCCTAGCAATAAACTGAGGAGTGTTTTAGAACAGTTTTATAGGCTGTTTGAAGGAACGCAGACACAATTTATTATAGATGACTGTTCGGCAGAAAGAGACATAGTTAAAAAGAGAAACACTTTGTCGAAACTAGCTTTCAGTGGAAGACATGCTGGGATAAGTGTGTGGATTTTATGCCAAAAATATAACTCGGTTTTAAAAGACTTTAGAGAACAGTTAAAGACTGTAGTTTTATTTCACATGAAAGACAGAGATGCATTTGATGAATGTTTGCGTGAAAATGATGTTATTGAAAATGACCAGGAAAAACAAAGGATAAGCAAAAACTAAAATCTAAAAAGTTTAGTAAATTAGTATTAAAAACGGATAACCCTGCACAGTATGTTTGTTTGTAGATAATCGTTATTTTTTGGTTATTGACGTCTTACTTGTCAGAGAACAGGAAAAGGCGGCTTTTAGGCCACTTTCGCCCAAAAACTCGGTGGAGGGTGAAAGTGGCTTAGAGTCGCCTTTTCTGTTCTCTCCACACGCTATAATAACATCGGCGGTGGGCAGACCAAGGACATCCTGACGACAGCGCAACACGCTCGAAACAAATTTGTAGAGTTTTAAAATTCCTTTTTTAATATCATCAACAAATATATATATATAATGGCTTTCAGGTTTTGTTTTGAGTGTGTTCACTAACAACCCGCACGTGCAAACAACCGCAAACGGAGCCCACACGCTATATAACATCGGCGGTGGGCGGGCAGAGAACATCCTGATGACAGCGCAACACGCTTGAAACAAATTTTAGATAGTTTTTTAAGATTCCTCTTTAACTTGTTTTATTTAATGTTGCTCCCCAAGGGTTGAGCACTTAAAAATTGTTTTAGGCATTAAAATATACTGATCTTAATCGCTCCTCACGTTGAGCACTGTGGCCTGAAGATTTTTAAAATGGAGGAAACCAATTTAGGCAATCAACAAAAAATATACCGTTTTCAATCCGCAATCATACATAAAAAGATTAATAGAACAAACAGAAAAGTTTGTACATAATATGAGATGGAAAGCATTCTTTTTTCTGAACCCAAGTGCAAAAAAAGAGGACAAAAACACCTACGATTTCAAATCATGGCGATCACCACCAGCCATAGACGAAATGAAACCCTTTGAAGATCAAATGAAAAGAATGATAACCAATATTGAATTCAAAAATCCAACAACGTTTTCCAAACAACACTAAAAAAGCAAATAAAACAAGTACAAAATGACAACAAAATATTTGTGAAGGCTGATAAAACTAGCAATTACTACAAAATGGAACCAATAGAATACTCTCAACTCCTTGACAAAAACATCCAGAAAAACTACAAAAAAGCCGACAAAAATATACATGACAGTATCCGCACTAAAGAAAAAGAACTTGCAGAGCGCATAGACCTAAGTGACAGGATAGAAGCGACAGCAACAAAAGAAGCTTTCATAACACTCAAAGACCACAAGCCCAATTTTCATAACAATCCAACATGTAGACTAATAAACCCATCCAAATCTGAATTAGGCAAAATAAGCAAGAAAATTCTGGAAAAAATAATAAAGAACGTAAAATCAAACTCTGAATACAACCTCTGGAAGAACACATACGAAGTTATCCAATGGTTCAAAAAACTCAATAAACAAAGTAATACAGTATTCATCACATTTGACATAGTAGACTTTTACCCATCTATAGATGAGGAACTACTCACCAAAGCACTGAAGTTTGCCAGTAACCACACAGACATAACAGGGTCAGAAATGGAAATCATTCTCCACACCAAGAAAACATTACTACACAGCAAAAATGAAACCTGGATCAGGAAAACCAACAGAAACTCAACATTCGACGTAACCATGGGATCATATGATGGTGCAGAAACATGTGAACTGGTCGGACTATTCATGCTGTCCGACATCAAGAAAAAACTCGGAAAACAAGTCGGACTATATAGAGACGATGGCCTTGCTGCACTAACCAACAATCCAAGAACCATCGAAAACAAGAAGAAAGAACTATGCAAAATCTTCCAAAACCACAACTTAAAGATTACCATTGAAGCAAACAAAAAGGTAGTGAACTACTTAGACATAACACTGGATCTCAACAATCACATATATAAACCATACAAGAAACCCAACGATACACCTCTTTATGTACACACCAAAAGTAACCATCCACCATCTATATTAAAGACCATACCCCATGGCATAAACAAGAGACTATCAAACCTGTCATGCAGTGAGAGAGTGTTCAACAATGCAGCAGTAGAATACCAGGAGGCACTACAAACAAGTGGATACAATTACAAATTACAATACAACCCAGACAACAACACAAATAAAAGCAAGAAAAATAGGAAAAGAAAAATCATATGGTATAACCCCCCATACGACGGGAAACTCAAAACAAACATAGGGAAAGAATTCTTCAAAATCCTAACAACTTCATTTCCAAAAGAACACAAACTGTCCAAAATATTTAACAAAAACACTGTCAAACTATCGTACTCATGTATGCCCAACCTCAAAAACCTAATTGACGCATCCAACAAAATGAAAATCAACACAGCAAAGAAGGGTGAAGAAAGGAAATCTTGCAATTGCACCAGAAAGGAACAGTGCCCACTAGACAATAAATGTCTTCACAGCAACATTGTATACCAGGCTACTGTGACATCAGAAAATGAAAAAGAAACATACATAGGGATCACTGAAAACCATTTCAAAACCAGATATGCAAACCACAAACAGTCATTTAATAAAGAAAAATATAAAAACCAAACAGAACTGAGCAAATATATCTGGAAACTTAAAGACGCAAAAACAAGCTACAATATATCCTGGAAAATCATAAAAAGAGCATCACCATACAGCAATGTTTCAAAAAGGTGCAACCTATGTTTAACTGAAAAATGGTTAATACTATGCAAACCACACTTAGCAACTTTAAACACCAAAACAGAAATAGTAAACAACTGCAGGCATAAATGGAAATCGTTGTTAGTGAACACACTCAAAACAAAAACCTGAAAGCCCCCCCAAAAACACGTGCAGCCAACCCGCACGTGCAAACAACCGCAAACGGGAGCCCACACGCTATATAACATCGGCGGTGGGCGGGCAGAGAACATCCTGATGACAGCGCAACACGCTTGAAACAAATTTGTAGATAGTTTTTTAAGATTCCTCTTTTAACTTGTTTTATTTAATGTTGCTCCCCAAGGGGTTGAGCACTTAAAAAATTGTTTTAGGCATTTAAAATATACTGATATATATATATATATATATATATATATATATATATATATATATATATATATATATATATATATATATAGATCAGTGTGGTTAAAACGCCTAAAACAATTCTACAAGTGTTCAACCCCTTGGGGAGCAACATTGGTAAAAACAATTAGTAAGAGGGATGTTAAAAGATAATTTTAACATTCCTCTTATTACTTGTTTTTAATATATATATATATATATATATATATATATATATATATATATATATATATATATATACACTCACACGCACATGCATATATATATATATATGCACTCACACGCACATGCGCAATATATATATATATATATATATATATATATATATATATATATATATATATATATATAATATATATATATATATATATATATGCACATAGATAGATAGATGGATATATATATATTAATTGTTCAGCAGTATAATGTTTGGTCAATCAGTGGGAGATTGCATCTCTTAGGAGATCCAAGTAAAGGTTGTTCTGTACAATTCTTAGCCACTGACAATGCTTGGGTTATTGAACAGCAGAGCTGACCACTCACACTGTTCCATATCTTTTGATCTCCCTTGCATCCTTGAATGGATCCTCAAGCATAGGCTCAAAGATTGTCCCCTACATTTTATACTGTTTGCATAATGCTTTTAGTTTTTAAGCACTTTTTTCCTCTCCACATTTTCCTTTTGTTCCATTTTACTACCCTTCGCTGGCTGCTTTGGGGGTGCTGTTGGATTCTTTTTTGAACCCTTGGTGATGAGAACACCACAGAATTATGGACTTTGGTGTGTCTCTATTTGACACCAAGAGCACAGACACAATCAGCCGTGTCTCCCTGATGAGTCCGATCCAGCGGACGAAAGGCCTAGGAGCAGGCAATACAAATAGATCTGCCTTCGAAGGGAAGTACGATGGTTCCCTCAGGCTGCTAGTGAAGGGTTTCTCATATTTATAATATATTCCCCCCATTTTTTTTCATCTTTAATTTTTTTTTTTTTTTTTTTTTTAATTCAAATCTTTGCCAAGTCATTACTATAATGACTGAAGAATTGTTAACCTGCACTTGTTTTCTCCCACTATTTAATTGTTCAGCAGTATATATATATATATATATATATATATATATATATATAACACAAGAAGGAACTCTCCCACTGCCGCACCAGCACTCGTGGCTAAGGAGCCAAGTTGGAAGTCCTGAGACTTGATAAGAACAACAAAATAAAAGACTCGGAATCCAGGTAACCTTGGCTTCTGTCACACACACACACACACAGCCTGAAGCCAAGGTTACCTGGATTCCGAGTCTTTTATTTTGTTATATATATATATATATATATATATATATATATATATATATATATAATGGAGTAGAGAGGAGAGAGAGAGAGAGAGAGAGAGAGTGTATGTACGGGGTACGTGTGTCACTGAATTGTGAAAACTCCCTTCCGAGTGGTAGGAGAAACGCTCGGGAATCATCTTTGGACATAGTACACAACTAGGCAAGTTCGGTAAAACGCTGCTTGGTTGGTCAGGGTTTTGCTTCTTTGTTTGTTTGTTTTTTTAATTGTATCTTCTTGGTCGTCTTACAAGGCGTTAATCCAAACGGAGGTGGGAAAGTGAAGATGAGATAAACGGGGGGTGGGAAAGTGAAGATGAGATAAACGGGGGGTGGGCGAGGGTGAGTGTAGAGAAGGAAAACACTGTGTGTTGCGGGAGGCGGGGATGGAAGGGCGAGGGTGAGTGTAGAGAAGGAAAATACTGTGTGTTGCGGGAGGCGGGGATGGAAGGGCGAGGGTGAGTGTAGAGAAGGAAAACACTGTGTGTTGCGGGAGGCGGGGATGGAAGGGCGAGGGTGAGTGTAGAGAAGGAAAATATTGTGTGTTGCGGGAGGCGGGGATGGAAGGGCGAGGGTGAGTGTAGAGAAGGAAAATACTGTGTGTTGCGGGAGGCGGGGATGGAAGGGCGAGGGTGAGTGTAGAGAAGGAAAATACTGTGTGTTGCGGGAGGCGGGGATGGAAGGGCGAGGGTGAGTGTAGAGAAGGAAAATACTGTGTGTTGCGGGAGGCGGGATGGAAGGGCGAGGGTGAGTGTAGAGAAGGAAAATACTGTGTGTTGCGGGAGGCGGGGATGGAAGGGCGAGGGTGAGTGTAGAGAAGGAAAATACTGTGTGTTGCAGGAGGCGGGGATGAGGAAGGAAGGTGGGAGGGAAGTGGATGATAAAATAGAGGAAAGACTGAGCTGGAAACCGTCTTCGGGAAACCCAGAATGGTCATTTCGGGCTTTGGCCAGATTGTGTTTGCCCTAGAGCTGTTTGTTGTTGGTGGTTAGGTGTTCTTTTTTTCTGTGGGATGTTTGTTTGTTTGTTTCTTTGTCTCATAGGGTAAGGGACGATTCGTGCCAGAATCGAATGGATAGGAGTGGGATCGCAATAGATGGCGGTGGGCGGTGGGGGTGGGGAGGAGTGGATATGTTACAAGCTCTGCAGAATGTCTGTAACTTATGTTGCAGTTTTATCTGAGCTTTGATTTGTTTGTTTTTCACTCTCTGAGCCATCCTAGAAGCTCCCTCCTCCCGCTCTTTGTTTCCCTGTGTGTGTGTGTGTGTGTGTGTGTGTGTGTGTGTGTGTGTGTGTGTGTGTGTGTGTGTGTGTGTGTGTGTGACAGAAACAGGGAGACACAGAGAAAGAGAGAATGCAAATGCGATAGGGTAAGTGTGTTTTTCTAGCATGGTAAAGTGCTGTACAACTAAGAACAAAGCGCACTTTACCCTCTTTCGACTTTTTGCATACAGGGCACTAAATAACAATCGATAGTTACATTGAACTTAAAGTGGTGAACAGCCAAATCAGATACTATTATTGTTATTATCATTATTATTATTATTATGAATACTTATATAGCGCCTATCCTCGGCTAGAGACCAAGCTCTAAGCGCTTTACAATCCACACTTGTTTACACAACGGGCTGCCTACCTGGGTAGTGCCGACTGAAGAGCTGCCAGCTGGCGCTTCATTCAGTCGTTTCCCGTGTCGTCCGGTCAATATCGTTCAATATTGTTCACTCAGTTTCCTTACATCCTTCATTCTTTCCATTTCTCACGCAGGGTGCATGCTATGTTTAACGTGTCATCCATACCAACGGTCAAACTGGCCTTCTCTTCCAAAAGTTGGTGATGGGTTTTTACGTGTGTGCAAGATGTTATGCATGCGTTCACACACGGAACCCCGGTTTATAGTCTCATTCCAAAAGTTGGTGATGGGTTTTTACGTGTGTACAAGATGTTATGCGTGCGTTCACACACGGAACCTCGGTTTATAGTCTCATTCGAAAGACTGTATGGTAAATGGAGTCAGAACCAATGTTAACGCCGAGGGAAAAAGCCCCCTGTACTGAAACGGCTCGGCGGAGATTCGAACCCGC
>CM031598.1:31096577-31099077 GCA_018398815.1 Conus ventricosus | reverse complement strand
TGTATCCTTCATGCCCAGTCGAAATCAGGACAGGTGTGGTAATAGTTTTCATGTGCCTGTACCTCCCAAGCCTGGTTGGAATCACAGTCCGCCCGTCAGACCGCGGCCTCCGCCGCAATAACTTGTATTGCGGAGGCCACGGTCACACCCAGACCAAAAAAAACGGCCCTCGTGACATCATCATCATTACCATCAAGCCTGCTGAAAAGGGAGGTCTGCGGGTCTCCTCCTCTGTGGATCCTCCTGGCCTCCTGTTCAGGTGAGCTCAGTTCCACTGCCTCCTTTACAACCGTGTGATCAGCTCGCTGTGAAAAGTCACGTCTCCAGTGATCAGCTCGCTGTGAAAAGTCACGTCTCCAGTGATCAGCTCGCTGTGAAAAGTCACGTCTCCAGTCTACCTGGATTCGGGGACATGGTCAGTGGTGGGTGGGGGGGCCGGATAGCTCAGTTGGTAGAGCGCCGGACTCGTGATCCTGGGGTTGCGAGTTCGAATTTCAGTATAGGGGGATTTTTCCCTCGGAGTTAACATTGGTTCTGACTCCATTCCCCATATAGTCCTTCGAATGAGACTATAAACCGAGGTTCCGTGTGTGAACGCACGCATAACATCTTGCACACACGTAAAATCCCATCACCAACTTTCGGAAGAGAAGGCCAGTTTGGCCGTTGGTATGGATGACACGTGACACATAGCATGCACCTTCCCCGAAGATGGAGTATGGCTGCCTTAATGGCGGGATAAAAAAAAGGGTCATACACACAAAACTCCACTGCCTGGCTATACAGGGAGTGTCCGCAGGAGTATCAGCCTGCGTACGCAGAAAGAAAGAAAAGAAAGTGGTGGGTGGGAGAGAGAGAGGGTAGCAGGAGGGTGGGACTGTGGGGTGTGTGGGCGTGGGGATGGAGGGGAGAGAGAGAGAGAGGGGGGGGGGGGGGGGGGGGGGGCAGGGAAGAGGGGACGAAGGGACAAGTCTGGGTTTTTGAGATGACTCACAAGGGACCTGTCAGCTTCAAACGGTTACAACCACCGTTCCCTTTCGTAGTTCCCGTGTTCCGCTGTCACTGGTGCTATCGCTTCCTGATTACCTGTGTTCTTGCCTTGGTCTGATATGGCGGTCAGACATGATCACCATCAAGTCAACAGTGAAGGCTTATGACAACAGATCAATGATGACTCACACAGGGACAAAGAGATCATGATGGCTCATGGAAACAGATGATTGTGACTCATTAAAATAGAAATCGTGAGCCATGAAAACCGATACTCATGACTCATGAAAGCAAATAATTATGACTCGTGAAAACAGTTAATTATGAGCTACGTGCCTGCACACTAGTACATTTGTCATTAGCGAAAAGGAGCCCTTTGAGGTTGAAGTTAAAAGTACGTTTGAAGAACTAAAGGAGAGTGCAATACAGCCTCTCAAATTCAGTCTTGACAAACAGATACATCTTGACATTGCTGAACAATTCCAGGTGGCCGCTGGGGGAAATGGGTCCCACTGCTTCTGAACAAGACCTTGAAGTTGTCATGATTTCAACCAAGAAATGACTGAAAGAGCAACTCAGGTCCTAGGAATAAGTAGATGGAACAGAAGCTAGAATCTTTTCAAAAAGTCACTAGGATTAGTGGTAAGGGATCCGAACCAAAACTCCCCCTCAGGGCAACGTCCACAGCCATAGCACTGTCCACGTGAAGACCTAATTGGAGGGACAAGAGCATGTCCATGAAGCACAAGATCAGACTCCTGCGTGCGTCGGTATATTTCATCCTTGCCACACAGCCGACAGAACTGGAGGAACCTGGTGAACTGCTCTTCAGTGCGGTGACCCAGAGCATTCCTATGACGGTAAGAAGAAGAAGAAGAAGAAGAAGAAGAAGAAGAAGAAGAAGAAGTGAAGATGATGATGATGATGATGATGATGATGATGATGATGATGATGATGAAGAAGAAGAAGAAGAAGAAGAAGAAGAAGAAGAAGAGAAGAAGAAGATAGATGATGATGATGATGATGATGATGATGATGATGATGATGATGATGATGAAGAAGAAGAAGAAGAAAAAGAAGAAGAAGAAGAAGATGATGATGATGATGATGATGATGATGATTGATGATGATGATGAAGAAGAAGAAGAAGAAGAAGAAGAAGAAGAAGAAGAAGAAGAAGAAGATGGTGATGATGATGATGATGATGATGATGATGATGATGATGAAGAAGAAGAAGAAGAAGAAGAAGAAGAAGAGAAGAAGAAGAAGAAGAAGAAGATGATGATGATGATGATGATGATGATGATGATGATGATGATGATGATCTTTCATCGTTGATTTTTACGGTCGCGGAAGGCCACATACTGGAAGTGACTGCCGTAAATGACGATCTCACGTCTAATGGCTTTCTACTATGGTCGCACAGTTATTTTCTTTGTTTTGGCTCATCAGCCGATGTCTCAGCAATGTGAAGACCAATTGAAATAAATAGTTTGACGTGGAAGACCTA
>CM031598.1:31079077-31091577 GCA_018398815.1 Conus ventricosus | reverse complement strand
CACACTGGGCATACATATGCCAGGCGCGCGCGCGCGCGCACGCACACACACACACACACACACACACACACACACACACACACACACACACACACACACACACACACACACACACACACACACACACACACACACTCACACACACTCACACACTTCAATTTCTATCTTACTAATCAACCAGTCTGATCGTAACTTGGTTTTAAAACTTTAATGTCAACTACAAGATCAACCCTATTAAAAGATCAAAATTACTCGCAGTTTTAAATGCAGACATAATGCGACAATAAAGATAAATGCCAACGAGAATATCGACGACGTGTTCATGTTTTTTCTTTCTTTCTTTTTTTCTTTTCTTTCTCTTTTCTTTCTTTCTTTTTTTTTCTTTTCTTTCTCCTCCCCCCCCCCCCCCCCCCCCCCCCCTCATCGCCATCATAGGCAAACTAGTCTGTCACCACATGGTGCAATGACGTAGGAGGCACGGTTGAGCGAATCGCAATCTCTGTAGGAGGATTCCTAGCCAAACTCGTGACGTTCACGTTTGATCCACTCCGCTAACTTTGGGTTTTCGGATTTTCCCGATTTGAAGCATTTCACTGGCTTGTGCAAGGACTGAATATATTTCGTGATGTGCGAAGGGCTCGGGCCTGGTTAACCAGGCAGTAGGGGACGAGAGCGGAATGCATTGTTTGGGACGCCCGGAGTGGTTAGGCCTCTCCATGCGAAACTGAGGTACAGTCACATGCAATCGTTTGAGATTTTGATTCCTCGTATGAAAATGCACTCGGGAAGCTGTGCCAGGGGAGGACAATGACAATAATAATGACGACCATGACTTCTTAACAACGAAGACGACGACGACGATGATGACAACGATAACGACGATGACGACAATTATCATTAATCTGTGTGTGTGTGTTTTGTGTGTGTGTGGTTTTGTGTGTGTGTGTGTGTGTGTGTGCGCGTGCGTGTGTGTTGCGCGTGTGTGTGTGTGTGTGGTGTGTGTGTGTGTTGTGTGTGTGTGTGTGTGTGTGTGTGTGTGTGTGTGTGTTGTGGTGTGTGTGTGTGTGTGTGTGTGTGTGTGTGTGTGTGTGTGTGTGTGTGTGTGTTTGGGGTGTGTGTGTGTGTGTTGTGGGGTGTGTGTGTGTGTGTGTGTGTGTGTGTGTGTGTGTGTGTGTGTGTGTGTTGTGTGTGTGTGTGTGTGTGTGTGTGTTGTGGTGTGTGTGTGTGTGTGTGTGTGTGTGTGTGTGTGTGTGTGTGTGTGTGTGGCGTGGTGTGTGTGGTGTGCGTGCGTGTGTGTGTGTGTGTTGTGGTGTGTGTGTGTGTGTGTGTGTGTGTGTGTGTGTGTGTGTGTGTGTGTGTGTGTGTGTTGTGTGTGTGTGTGTGTGTGTGTGTGTGTGGTGTTGTGTGTGTGTGTGGTGTGTGTGTGTGTGTGTGTGTGTGTGTGTTTGTGTGTGTGTGTGTGTGTGTGTGTGTGTGTGTGTGTTGTGTTGTGTGTGTGTGGTGTGTGTGTGTGGCGTGTGTGTGTGTGTTGTGGTGTGTGGTTTGTTGTGTGTGTGTGTGTGTGTTGTGTGGTGTGTGTGGTGTGTGTGTGTGTGTGTGGTGTGTGTGTGTGTGTGTGTGTGTGTGTGTGTGTGTGTGTGTGTGTGTGTGTGTGTGTGTGTGTGTGTGTGTGTGTGTGTGTGTTGTGTGTGGTGTGGTGTTGTGTGGGGTGTGTTGTGGTGTGTGGTGTGTGTGGTTGTGTGTGGGGTGTGGTGTGTGTGTTGTGGTGTGTGTGTTGTGTGTGTGTGTGTGTGTGGTGTGTGTGTGTGTGTTATAGAGAGAGAGTGAGACTGGGATGAAGGCTGGTTTCGTTGATTCGGTGAGATGCCCAGACATTTCAATTGTCTAGTAATGATTATTTTGTATTGACGACCATTTTAAGTGTGATCATGTTTTACAGCTATTTGTATTCTGGTTTATCGTCCATCTGTACGGAGATTGTGATGTCGGCATGTTTTATCGGGCGTTTAGTGAATAGGTGCATGTTCTGTGAGCTCTTACTAGTCAGAGACTGTGTCGTATCATCATCATCATCATCATCATCATCATCATCATCATCATCATCATCATTTGCTCTTCTCATTCTTCTCCTTCCTCAAAGTACATATGTACATAACAGTCCAATATATGTCCTCTATGGTGCAACCAAGAATCTTACAATTTCCACAATACTGATTAACATCATCATCACAAACTTACCACCCGAAAATACCGTAGTTCAGTGACAACACATTCTTAATATACCTTTGATCGTCCATCGTAGAAGAACATGAAAACAACACCGCACTGTATGATGATTATTCAGTCGTCGTCCCATAATGCCCTTGGTCATGGCAAGATACCGTAACACACGCTGGTAATAACAGTAAGACCTCGTAATGATAGGCACCTGTCTGTTGTCGGCTAGTCTTGCGGAACAGGGTGGAGTGCCTTGGACCTATTGAGTCCTTCCAGTTCAGACCAGATAGCATTCTAAACTGAACGTTCAGTTTGTAGACCAGTACTGAACACAGTCATTCAATATCACCTCTGGTGGCTTCTTTGTCTGCCTCTTTGCTTGTTCCATCGATTTTGTTATGTTGTAAATTCACCGCCTTGCTGTTTATCCTACTTGCCCCGAACTTTCCTGGACAACTGCAATGGGTAGAGGCCATTAAAGGAGCAGAAAAATCACCTTTAAGTTTGCCTTTACAGCAAGGAGAACAAAACCAAAACAAATGACATGACTTGGCTAAAAATTTCCAATCGCGTTTGTACCCTTCTGGGTCTATTCTTTTTCGTTGCTTCCCCTTTATTTGCTTCGTTTCTTCATTAATGCTCTTTCCAAGGTTAAGAAACATACTTTCAAATGCCTATGCAAAGATCGACGGAGAGCCAGCGCGCATGCCATCGGCTCGCTGTACTGGTCGCATGCTTCGCGGAGCTGCTTCGCGGAACAGGTGTTTTGGGTTTTGATATAAAAGCACGAGCGCTCCATTTACTAAGCATTCTAACTTTGGACGACTACTCACAACACCTTGGACGTGTGTGTGTAAGTTTGAAACACGTGGCTTAGATGTTTATCATTCAAAATATGTGATGATTAAGCTAAAGAATCGAGAAGCTTATGTGTGATATTTTCATCTGAAAATAACTTAGGCAGTAATGCAGAGACTGTCCTACTGTGCGACCTTTATGGGACAGAAACTGAAGTTAGACATAGTCACCTTTCACGAAGTTCAACGTGTTGTTCAATCCTCCGATAGGGGTCTCTCTTTGTGACGTACATCTCGCTCACCTGCCCACTCTTGCTGCCTTTCTATCTGCCTTTTGAATGTTATCTACTTATTGTTTAACGAGGTTTTCTCTCCATATCAAGAGTTGCGAAATCTCTCTCTCTCTCTCTCTCTCTCTCTCTCCTCTCTCTCTCTCTCTCTCTCTCTCTCTCTCTCCGATCGACCAACCAATACACCGCCGATCCGTGACGTAAAGGTCAGGAATCGGTGCTTGTTGTGGCCATTGTAGGGTCTTAAGGTCAGGAACCGGTGCTTGTTGTGGCCATTGTAAGGTCAAGAGCCGCATGCGGCAGGTCATGCCAACACCATGGCCGCATTCAAGTCTTCTGCCGCCCAACTCCATTCATTGGGCCTGTATGGACGTGAACACATCACTGAACACATCAGCGGCAGTTCTGACGTGACCCCCGTGGTCAGCACGCCGTGAACGTCATGACTGGGAACAGAACGCATGAGCGGTGCAGCGCATCGATCGTCTTTCGCTTTCCCTGTTTTCAACTACGTAGTGCAGACGAAAGTCAAAGTCCGTCGTGATCCCGGAAACGAAAATCGATTTTGAAAGAAAGAATGCGGTGGGGCTGATCTTTGAAACAAAAGGGGGAAGAGAGAGAGAGAGAGAGAGAGAGAGAGAGAGAGAGAGAGAGAGAGAGAGAGAGAGAGGTAAAAAAAAGGCAATGAAAAGAAACAATGACGGTCGACAGGCGACTGTTGGATTATCGATGTGCTGAATGTGAAATGTTTCAGGTTCAGTTTCGTCTTGACGAACTGGGTGTGCTAGTAAAGCATGGACGCTTGATCCTCGTAGCTGCTACCCCTTCCCTCCCCAGTGTCCTCTCCCTCCCCACTTCCGTTCCCTACCCTAACTCCACACCCACACACACACACACACACACACACACACACACACACACACTCAGACGGTTATAAACTAGCATCACACACACACACACACACACACACACACACACACACACACACACACGCACGCACACACACACGCACACACACACACACCACACACACACACACACACACACACACACACACACACACACACACACACACACACACGAGAGAGAGAGAGAGAGAGAGAGAGAGAGAGAGAGAGAGAGAGAGAGAGAGAGAGAAACAGACACAGGCGCTAGGCAGAGAGAGAGAGAGAGGGGGGGGGGGGATGAAGTCGGTGGGCCTTAAATTCTGCCATCCAGTCCGGGTGGTTCGGGTTTCAGTCGGCATTGTAACCTTGGACTTTAAATCTGCTCAACCCATTTAATCAGTCAGTCGTGCCCGCCTGCCGCTCACAGCACTGCTGGAGAATTCACCCAGTAGACGGAGCATGATCGATCTGCTGTAGTGCCCAGTGGCCGAGCTGTACTGATGTAGCCCCCACTGTACCCCAGTCGGTCAGCTCAGCCCTGCCCAGAGACGGGGGCTTACCCACTGTGCCGCTGGACGGCCCAACAGGATGGGATACCGAAACTAAGACCTGACCACCTGCACTAGCTGACCGGTTCCACCAGCGGTCAGTCTGTCATTAACTAACGGCTAATGACTGGAAATGCACGCGCTGGTATGATGTGTGTAGCGGCTTTTGGTTATTGGTTTCAGTTTAACGATGTCTCAGGAGGACTGACATTGAGGGGGATGTAAAAAGTTACAGACGGTAGGACTGTTTGTGCCGTTCCCCCAACCGCCCCACCTCCATCCCGGGCCACATGCCAGCCTTCCTGATTTTCCCGATTACCTGCCGGCCGCGGCGTTGTGTCAACGGTCAGGCGTTACTGATTTGGCAGCGCTCGCATTATTTTTATGGACTCCATCTTGGACCCGACGAACACGGCTTGTGAAAGTCACGGTGATTGGTTCGCTATATTTAGTAGGCGAAATGTCAGTGCGGTGGTGCAAGTATATCAGCGTTGGCCTGGTCCACGGTGATCACAACAAAGCAGACCGCGTGGAGAGGCAGAGCAGACGACAGCAATAAACTGCACTGCTTTCATTATCGTTCCTTGTGCTCATGTTCGGAACGACGACGTTGTGTCAACGTCAGTGTAAACGCCCTTGATCGATTCTCGGATACATGAACTGCTGTTCGACAACCGCCAGAAAACTGTGGTGGATCGTCGACTCTGAAGTTTTACAGTTCAGTGCAAGAAGGTAAGTTTTGTTTCACCGGAACTTGCAACTATTCGGCTTTGAACGGAGTTGGTTTTGGTCGGGTGAATCTAGTTCTAAACTGGAGCAGTCTTGATGCGACAGCAATTATCCGGATTGGAGTCGGTGACAAACCGAAGGTTCCATTCTACGGTTTATGATAAGGCCTATATCGTTTCAAACCCGTCAGCGTTGGGTTTACTGCTGCAGCAATGGCTGTTTGTTTTGACAGTTTGATAAGTTAACTTGTAAGGCTGATCAGTCTCGCGTGTCTAATAGCAGTGTAACCTGGGCTGCACGGGCGGTGTAGTGTTGTGATGTATGTGGGTTTGCACTGCTTAATTCTACTTTTCTCAACCTGTCTATACTCTGTTAAACAGTGATGACGGTTTACATGCTCTCGTCCTGGCTCATCCATGTCGTTCTAAAAGCATTGAGGTTATTAGTTTTGCAGCATTTGCCAAAACTGTACGGGAGAACAATTCATCAGCATCATAATAGCTGTGAAGAAAATGAATATTTTCAAAACCTTCACTTTTTCTTCTTCTTCTTCTTCTTTTTTTTCCCCGCATTATAGCTTGGCTGCTTGGTCAGTTTGTCATTGTTGTTTCACTGAGTTTTGATTCCCGAAGGTTTGTGCTGTCGGTATTTTTGTTGTTGTTGATGATGTTTATGTCGTAGTAGTGTACTTTACTGTGTTGTCCGTGTCACACTCTAGGTAGTATTTTTTCTCTCCCTCACCTACATTGTCTTTGTCAATAACTAGTAATCCAACATTCTCCGTTATTTGTCAGTATGTGTTTTCTCTGTCACATGTATCTATCGTCACCTTTTTTTGTTGTTAACTTTGAATACTACACAGTTAAGGTTTAATGAGGAAAACATGATGAAAATGGTGATTGTCACCTAATCATCATTGTCCCATTCTTGCTATGTATCTGTTTCTGTTAGTATTATGTGGTGGTGTGTACCGTTGTGTGTCATCCCTACAAGCAGTGTTGTGCGTGCGTGTGTGATATGACCTGTGTGGGTGCACGTGCAGGTCATGATCAACAGCAACATGCCTGTAGCCTCTCCCTGGAGCAGCATGCTAGAAGTGCAATCCCCCAGCTTTCTCCCAGACCACAACAAAAATTTCTTTGACTACGCGGCGCCAGAGCAAGAAACCGACCCAGAGTCCTTCTACCCTATACCGGACAGTGTGGACGGTGAAGCAGACACCGCCCTCGTCCCTGCCGCCAGTTTCATCGTGGAGGACTTTATACCTATGGACGACATGGAAGACACATTCGTCACGGCAGATTCCGAGCTGATCGTCAGTGTGGTGGGTGGGGAGGAGGGGATGGAGGAGCAGGGTTCAGCCATCATCCCCACACCGCTCTGGAACTGGTGATCGAGGACGGCGAGCGCGTGGAACTGACAGAGCTCGATGCCAGCGCCCCCTTGGTCCTGAGCGCCAACCTCCCGGCTCCCTTGGGCTCGCACCCACCCACCCCCATCTCCTGCCCCCTCTCCGCCAGTCCCAGCCCTTTCTCCCCACAGGGTTACCCCCACCCGCCTTCCACCCCCTCCTGCTACTCCAGTTGCAGCGATGATGTGGCTTCTTCCATAAGTGACGTCAGCACTCCGGGAGCGACGTCAGGCGAGCAGTTCGTCATCCCGCTGCCAGCGGACGACAAGATGGCGGCGGCGACGATGACGGCACTGCAGACCTGCTCTTTGACGCCTCTGATCAAAGAGGAACTGAAGTACACCATTCAGAGTCGGCGTCTGGCCGCGGGAAAGCCTGAACTGGTGGTGGATAACTCCCCGCCCATCAGAGTGAAGAAAGTGGTAAGTCAACAACCGTAATAACAACATCAAAACCAAGACAAACAAACAAGCGAACAAATGAATCTGCGCCCACGCAGAAAGTCATACCACAACACAATACAACACACCACACCACACCACACCACACCACAACACAGCACAGCACAGCACAGCACAGCACAGCACACCATAGCACAGCAACAACAACAACGACAACAGAGAGAGAGAGAGAGAGAGAGAGAGAGAGAGAGAGAGAGAGAGAGAGAGAGAGAGTTTGGACATGTTTGAATGATTTATTCTTGTATTTCGGGAGGTCGATGGTCTTGCATCTGTCTGACTAATTTCACTGGCAGCGTCAGCTGTAACAATGACAGAATAAGGCATGACTCTCAAATTCCAACACTGCCCTAAGAGGGCTGCATGAAGGCACGAGTGTGGAATGGTGTATGTTTCCGTGTTGGCAATTGTTTGGAGTCCTGTAGCAACGTGGGAGGGAGAGTATGTGTACTTGTTGACCGGAGACTTTGCGTCAGTTAGTTATTGCATGATGCTATTGTTGTCGGGGCTTTTGATGGTAGTGGGGATGGAAATGTGATGGTGATGTTGACCTGTTGTCAGTAACAATTGTGCTGATGCACTGTTGATGATTTTAGTCATGATCATTGCGAGACAGTCACTAAGATACTGACGATGCTGCACTTTATGATGTTATGGTTGGTGTTAGTCTACGAATTAAGTCTCTGTGTCGTCAATTTCGAAACAAAATGTGCAATAGCTATCAAAATCTGCCATTGCATGTTTTAAAAGATGGACTTCCTCTGATGGAGCAATAAACAAGGACAACGGTTCATATTCCACAGTGAGCGCCCTGGTCGTCACCTGTCCACGTTATGAAGTGACTAATATCAGCTGAGTAATCTGCAAATGGCAGCTGTTTCGCTCTGTGAAGGGTTTGTTGGGCTGGCTATAAGCCAGCTGAAGAGAAGCTGTATCACATATAAAGTGATACTTTCTTTCACACAATATAAAATTGAACAGGTTCTGCCCACACGAAAAATATATTTCCTTGAGACAAGCGGCAAGTTCACGCCTAGTAATGGCCTTTATAGCTCAGCCGACCTCGAAGGTCACATCAGGGCTGGTAACAAGGTCAGACAGGAAATGTTTACAGACTTCACTGCAAGACTAAAACCATCCATCATGTTTACGTCAAATTAATTCACAAGCACACAGTAAAATGAAGAGAAGGAATGTAGAAATAAGTATTAAGTTTCACCTCCACCCCCACCCCTTTCCCCACACCTGAAACCCCCTCAGTCCATGTATGTTTACATGTTTGTTTCTACAGGAAGTCAGTGGTCATTGTTGTAATAGTTGTCAGTTGTCAGTGGTGGTGTGGTTGGTGTCGGCGACAATACTGAAACAGGCAGCCGTGCTGTCACGTTCCTCTCATTTGTTTACTATTTGTTCGGTGTTCGCATGTTCGTGACTTCACTTACCGCCAGTGCACGCTTGGTATAGAAACCGTTTAAGTTAGGTGTCGGAAAACGTCAGTTTTTTTTTTTTTTCGTGTTCTTCTCCGTGGACTCAGTCACGCGTGTCACTGACGTAGCAACTTGGCAGCAGATCAACTCCGACCGACGCAGCGTCGGCTACATGTGACCCGGATTCAGTGGTGTTTGTTTTTTCTTCCGCCTTGGGGACATCCTGTGGGAAAAGATTCTATTGAAGCACAGACCATCCGACAGTCAGTTGTCCTCCAATTCAATCTGTCGCGTTTCGCACAGCAGTTTTCACACACACACACGCGCGCGCGCGCGCGCACACACACACACGTACACACACACATGCACGCACACATACACGCGCACACAGGCACGCACGCATGCGCTTACACACGCACTCTCTCTCACTCTTTCTCTCTGTATCTCTCTCACTCACTCACACACACACACACACACACACACACACACACACACACACACACACACACACACACACACGCGCGCGCGCGCGCGCACGCGCGTACGATCGTTCATTGAATGAACGTGGGAATCGCGTGCCAAAGCTTACTGGTTTCCCGATGCACATCATAAATGTTTACAACGTTGATACTGCGCTTCAACCCCCCCCTCTCCCCTTGCTACCTCACCCCACCCCCTCCTTTTATTTATTTTTTTCCCCTTTCCTTTCTGGTAGAGTGAGTGTAGAGCGTGATTAATCGTCTCTTTCCAGAAAAACCCGAGGTAGTTCATAGTCCCAGTCCAAGGGCAAGGCTGTGTGGGTTAAAAAAAAAAAGAGAAAAAATAAGAAAGAAAAGAAAAAAAAAAACACCTCAACGACTGTCTACTTTAGCCCTCCATTTTCTCAAAGCCTGCAGTAATTAAAAACCTTTCTAGGTACCCACGGCTTTGTAGGTCGCTCTGTCGACTGATGAACGAGTTCGCCGGCCGGAATGATCCGAGGGAGGGAGGGGGGGGGGGGGGGGGTTGTTGTCGATTGGTGTGTATCGACGGTTGAAGCCGGTAGCCATGGCAAAGTCGGCCAGGCAGGCCGCCCTAAGGTACACTAACTCGGAGTGCGCTTCTAATAAGTGAAGAGAATGCGCTGAGTCGGCAGGGGTAGGGGTGGGGGCGGTGGGTAGTAGTTGGCAGGGTGGTGGTGCGTGCGGGTGGTGGTGTCAACAGGCGGGGTGGTGGTGGTGGTGGTAGTGGTGTCAGGCCTGCCATTTCCCCTGTAACAGCTAACTAGCCGGCTGCTCCTCTGTGTCACACACACACACACACAAACTGGTTGACAGGGTCCAAATTGGCAGGCTTTTTGTCTTTGGGGTTTAATGGCTGTCACGTTTCTGCCTGTTCCCTTGGTCCACACGATCGACTTTAGGGCACGGCGTGGGACCCAGTCCGGCCTGGAAACAACAAGTCTGGGAGTTTCACCATCGTTGATGGTGCTGGAGAGAAGAGAGAGAGAGAGAGAGAGACGTGTGTGTTGTGGTGTGTGTGTGGGGGGGGGGGGGGTAGGGGATATGGATCCTCCTACACCTCTCTATCCAATTCTGCAGAATCATCCGAGCACAATGGTGGTGGTGGTGGTTGTCGTCGTGTGTTGTGTGTGTGTGTGTGTGTGTGTGTGTGTGTGTGTGTGTGTGTGTTTGGGGCGGTGTGTGTATGGGGAGGGGGGGGGGGGGAGAATTGGGGGGAATGGTTGGTGGCAGAGTACGGGGGTATGGTGGGTACGTTGGTTTAGAAAATGCAATTCACGCCCTCTAACCCTTTCCATATGAGTATCAATATACAACTGAAAAACACGCGACAGAAGAGTTCTGCCCATGCTGTGTCAATATTCAATGTCCGCACCAGCTCAAACGATGCACTCCTAAGATGTTAGAAGAAGACACGGTTGAAGAGAACACTGGGCACTGATTTAAACGGTAGCTGTTTTGTTTTGGTTGGTTTAAACTTCACTGGTAGAGCAAAGTCGCTTCGAAAGGGCTGAATAAGCTACAGTTTGTTTGCAGAGAGCAGGTGAATAAAACAGCCGTCAGTGGAAAAACTGCTGAAATACAGCGCATGAGAAACGTTTGGCTGGAAACTTGGGGACTTCCCCATTCACCCTCCCTTTAGCGCATCGCGTCATTTTTACATTTGGCGTGTGCAGGGCAGAGCATAGAACACACATCACCCCCACTGCCACCTCTCGTGCCCGTTCCTCCTCCTTTCTCCCCTCCCACCCCTCCAGGTCTCGTTTGTCTGTGGCCATGATCTTTATTCACCACCACCAACGTCATCAGCTGTGGTGTGTATCAGCGGATCGCTTCATACTCAAGAGGTGTGATGAGGTTGATATCCCCGGAATTCTTTTTTCTCTCCATCTTCAATGCCATATCAGTACCCCGGCACTGGCAGTCCACAGGGAGCAGTCAATGTCAAGGCAGTGTTCCCGCGCGCACGCACGCACACACACACACACACACTCTCTCTCTCTCTCTCTCTCTCTCTCTCTCTCTCTCTCTCTCTCTCTCTCTCACACACACACACACACACACACACACACACACACACACACACATCGTTACATCATTACGTCACAGTAGGCGTGACGTTTTAGCAGGTGATGACGATATTGATGACGTTTCAGATGACGGCGGAGGAGAGGGAGAGGGCGCTCAAACGCCGGGAACAGAACAGGATGGCGGCACAGAGATTCCGACAGAAGCAGAAAGACACGGCTGACGTTCTCCACCGGGTAAGTTTTGTCCCACGACATGAGTTATGCAGCAGTAGTCGTCATGACATTGACGCTGGTTGGTTATCAGGTTTATCATCGCCATCATCATCACTGCATTGGACCTCCAGTGTTTGGGCTACTAACAACGTGAATTATATCATTTCGTGGCTCTGTTCAGTGGGGCAGACCTCCCTTGTATTACATTGAAGCCGCGGCAGTTCTGTCTGGGTAGAAGTAGCCATGGCATTGCAGCAGCGGCAGTCCTGTCTGGGTAGAAGTAGCCATGGCATTGCAGCAGCGGCAGTCCTGTCTGGGTAGAAGTAGCCATGGCATTGCAGCAGCGGCAGTCCTGTCTGGGTAGAAGTAGCCATGGCATTGCAGCAGCGGCAGTCCTGTCTGGGTAGTAGCCATGGCATTGCAGCAGCGGCAGTCCTGTCTGGGTAGAAGTAGCCATGGCATTGCAGCAGCGGCAGTCCTGTCTGGGTAGAAGTAGCCATGGCATTGCAGCAGCGGCAGTCCTGTCTGGGTAGAAGTAGCCATGGCATTGCAGCAGCGGCAGTCCTGTCTGGGTAGAAGTAGCCATGGCATTGCAGCAGCGGCAGTCCTGTCTGGGTAGAAGTAGCCATGGCATTGCAGCAGCGGCAGTCCTGTCTGGGTAGAAGTAGCCATGGCATTGCAGCAGCGACAGTCCTGTCTGGGTAGAAGTAGCCATGGCATTGCAGCAGCGGCAGTCCTGTCTGGGTAGAAGTAGCCATGGCATTGAAGCCGCGACAGTTCTGTCTGGGTAGAAGTAGCCATGGCATTGCAGCAGCGGCAGTCCTGTCTGGGTAGAAGTAGCCATGGCATTGCAGCAGCGGCAGTCCTGTCTGGGTAGAAGTAGCCATGGCATTGCAGCAGCGGCAGTCCTGTCTGGGTAGTAGCCATGGCATTGCAGCAGCGGCAGTCCTGTCTGGGTAGAAGTAGCCATGGCATTGCAGCAGCGGCAGTCCT
>CM031598.1:31071577-31074077 GCA_018398815.1 Conus ventricosus | reverse complement strand
ACGAGCGTTTTCAGCTGTAGACTGTTGCCCGCATTCAACACTGAAAGGGTTCAGTCCTTGAATGTGTGTGTGTGTGTGTGTGTGTGTGTGTGTGTGTGTGTGTGTGTGTGTGTGTGTGTTTCTGAAGCTCTTGCTCTGCTTATGGTCTCTATTTCTTTCTTTGTCCGTTTATTCAGGTGTTTTATTCTCTATATACTTCTTCTTCCTTCATATGAACACTCTGTATATGAAGATGGGTACTTCACATATACCTTTATGAATTCAACCCTGTCTGTTCAGAATGCCATTATCAGAGTCATGCAATGTGCCCTTAATACCATTTCAGAAATGCCAGAAACTGGAAGGGTCCAACACCACCCTGAAAGCGGAGATCAGGCGGCTGGCCAGAGAGAGTCAGGAACTCAGGCAGCTGCTCACCTCCCACCTCCTCATCTGCCCCAAGGTCAAGGTCGCCAGGTGAGACCACCCGGCCTGGCGACCACCACCCCCCGATGAGATCAACAGGCGACCACGACCGGACCCGACCCATCGACCGTGAACGTACGTTGCACTGCTGTGTGGAAAGTGTGTGCAGGCAGGCCTGGCAGGGACTGCTTGACGAGTCTGTGCCTCTGCAAGTCAGAGGACACCGGCAACTTCTGGTGTACAGACACGGCCTCGGGGCCTTGCAGTGCACAGCCAGCCCTTTCAGAAGATTAAGGTACTGAGTGACGTCAGACAGTCTGGCAGTGATCTAGGTCGACACACCAAATAGACAGACCCGTCAGTAAACCTGAAGACGTAGAAAGGAAGCTCGTGGAACAGGAGGACCAGTCGACAGGAAAGAAGGTTTCGTTGCAATGAGAAGACTGTATGATACATGACGGTATAAGTAGGACCAAACCATAATTGTGTATTAGGTATTATGTTACCTCAGTGTCCGCCGTTTGAGGTTTGTTTCCCCTCCATTGGGTGGTGTGATCTGTAGCATTTGGAGGAGAGAGAAAAAATGTCTTCAGAGTCTTAGATCTTTAACATTATGTTCAGTGTCTTGAATGATAAGTTGCGTGTGGTTTGAGGCCAAACTGCGGGGTGTCTGATGACACTAATTATTGCTGAGTGGGTTGTAGGTGACGTGGATGAGAGGTTCATTTTGAACCACACAGCTGGAAATCATAGACCATTGTTTTTAGCTAGTGTGTGTACCGGTGCTGTACGGTTGCTAACTTGAATAAGAGAAATAGGCTATTCATGAACTACTGAAAAAATAAAAATCATAGCTCAGTGGAGTAGTCTCTCCCTCATATATTAATATATAATTTGAAAGATTTATTTGCATGTATATTTGGTTATGTCCGTTTATTTTCCTACTTAATCCATCATTTTCCTCCTTTCTTTATAATCACAATCCATTTGTCATCACATACATAGAATTTTGTCTATCGTCATATACATGGGATTTTTTTTCTGGTGCAGTCATAAGAATCGATCCAGGCTTATTAGAATCACCTTACCGCATTGTGATATTTGACTTTTGACTACTTATGGTACCTATGAGGTATGTCAGTATATGAGGTATGTCAGTATATGAGGTATGTCAGTATATGAGGTATGTCAGTAAGCACGACGAAAAGAACCAGATTATTTTCATCATCATCATTACTACCAGTAATGTCAGTCAACTATTTTTGTGAGACGTTTACTGTCAATTTTTCACCCGTGAGAATCATGTTTTATGGTACTGTTGACAATGTTTTACTCCACCGTTGTAACAGTTATACAAGTGTGTGTATGGTTGTTTGAAATAACTAGTACACTTTTCATGTTAAACGTGTAAAAGATCAAAACCACGACCAACGTCAGAATGATCTTGAAATGTTTTCAGCTATGTGAACAATGTAACCTTGTCAAAGCCATCCGCAGAACAAAGAAGCAGTGGTTGTGTTGCCTGTTACATTTATCGGTTGTTGTGTGTCCGGATGTCGTTGTTAGCGACTGTTGACTGTTTGAACAAATGGCCGTGTTTGACTAGGATCGCACAGTTGCCGCACGAATCGTGCCCATAAATCAGGGACTGAGTGGGCCGGGGGCCGGGGCCGGAACCCGGATGTTGTGAACAGCCAGCTGATATTGGCGTGAGATCAGGACGTGGCTGGTTGACCTGCTGCGACTGGCCAGTCCCCGCCATGACAGCTCTGCTGCTGTGCCCATCAGTCATTGGCTCGCTCATTCGTTCCTTCTTCTTCCTATCAGCCGTTGAAACTTCACATATTACGTGCCGGAGATACAGACCACACACATTGAGTTGCCTTATCAGTTTCCTTCTCGGGCAAATGTTAGCGTTTGTCAATTCGAATTCCTGCTACACACTGTTCACACGATGCACACATCACAGAACTTCGATAATGGAATCACATCTTGCTCGGTTTAAATCACTGGGAGGAATGAAGATGATTTGTGTGTGTGTGTGTGTGTGTGTGTGTGTGTGTGTGTGTTAGGCGACAAAACCCGCTTAAACTTC
>CM031598.1:31034077-31066577 GCA_018398815.1 Conus ventricosus | reverse complement strand
CTGTTTCATAGTACTGTCCAGACTGAAAACGAAGACCATTTCATGGTATTGTCCAGATTGAAAACGAAGACTATTTCATGGTATTGTCCAGATTGAAAACGAAGACTGTTTCATGGTATTGTCCAGACTGAAAACGAAGACTATTTCATAGTATTGTCCAGGTTCGTCACCCGCCTAGTCAGTCATGTTCTCTCCGACCTACAGTATCTCTAAAAATCTGTCGTATTGCTATTACAGGCATTAGATAACTACACTGCTGAACCCCGAGTTTATCTCACCACTCTATCTTTACAAGTGCACATAATAATTTATTTCCTAAACACGATGAATTGGTTTGTTTTACAATATTTCTGGATATGCAATTCAGTAACATCAAGTGACTGTGTCCCGCGTGCAGTGAAGTGATGATGTGATGTGCTTTCAGTTTTGTTTGAAGCAGTTCACTAGTCTCCTGTGGAAAGCGCGCTGGACAGTGTGCAGTCAGTGAATGTAATAGTTTCACCTGAAACTGGTTTGTCAGCTGCCCCTCACCCACCTTTTCCCATGTTACTTCTCCGCTGTTCTCTCCCTTTGTCCGCTTCCCCCCCCCCCCCCCCCCCCCCCCCCCCCCCCCCCCCATCTGTGTGTGTGTGCGTGTGTGTGTGTGTGTGTGTGTGTGTTAGTCATGAATGACAAATATATGAAGAAACGTGTTAGTTGTGTACTTTTCTTTTCTTCTTATGCCGCTCACTTAAGATGAGCATAAAATCATGACCAATCTGTTATTTACTATTTGTGTCGGAACTATGTCGAATCAATTTTGGAATGAAGATGAGGGCAACTACAGCAACATTTGAAGAATTTTGAAAATATGTTTCTGTGATATTTTTTTTATATAATGGAATGGTCTGTACAGTGAATCGGTTGCGGTTTTATTCAATTCTCAGTGTTTTTCAGGCATGAGAGAGAGGGGAGAGAGAGAGAGAGAGAGAGAGAGAGAGAGAGAGAGAGAGATTTTGACATTTCATTGTGCTGTTGAAGGTCTGAGAGAACGAGAGAGAGAGAGAGAGAGGAGAGAGAGAGAGAGAGAGAGAGAGAGAGAGGAATTGGGTTTGAAAAATCGTGATCTTGTCTTGAAGCTTTTAAAAAAAATATTATTATTGTTGTTATCATTATTGTTTAAGGTGTTCTTGCGTTCATGTTTGAAGTAATGATCATGACGTTGTATACAAACGCGCACAAACGTTTATTTTTCCTGTGTGACGTTACGGTTTCAGAATCGGTGGAATCGGGAACACATTTCAAGGGAGAAAACCAGTAATCTGTGTTAACTGTCTGGCTTTTCTAGAGTTGTTGGCTTCTTTGTTGTAGCGCCGTGCTGCAGTTTCGCTGTTGTGCGGCGGAACTGCACGAGAAACGTAATTAATGATATGCAAATGGAACGAAGCCGCGCGTGAGACAGTGTTGGCCCCCACGCGTGTCAGTGTCAGTGCCGGCTGTCGACTGTTACAGTGCGACTTCCTGAAGAGGACACTCGGAGTGACTGACTGATCACATCTTCAACATGCCTCGTCAGCCCCCGACACTGACTCGCCCATCGTCACCCACTGCAGCAGGGCCGCAGTGAAAGTCACGTGAACGGACTGCTTAGTTAGGAATCTGATTTTTTTTTAATCTTTGTGCTTTTGTACTCCATCAATGCAACAACAACAAAAAAACCCACTGTATTTGTTTATTTGCTTGTGCATCTTGTATTTATTTCAGTAATTTCAAAGGACTGTTTTTGGCAAAGCACCGATGTCCCTTTGTTCTGTATAACAGGGGTGAAAAAAAAATCATCTTTCTGCACTGTGTATGAAAATGTTAGCCTTTTATGTATGTTTCTTTGTTTTGTTTTGTTTTGTTTTTCAGTTTAGATTTTCTAATAGTTTTTTTTAGCTTAGATTTTAAACTGTTGTTTTTAATAAATCGATTGATATTACTATGAATATGCAAATGCGCGCGCACTCTTTTGCTCCAGTTGTACATTACATGGTCTTTTTGCATTGGACTGAAGACAACATGGATGCATGCATAATAGCGATGTCAGTTGAATCGTTCATTCAAGTTTGGTTTTGCGTGTCTGTGGAATACATTGGCAATGTACACATACTAGTACGCACCTGTGGCTGGTTAGGTTGTATACTTGTGTGACGATGTGTTCACGTTGCTCAAATGAAATAAAAATGCCTTCTTTCCAACCTTCCAAGTGAGTGTGTCGATCAAAAGGATGACACTGAGTCAATGATTCACACGGCAATCACTGTGTGTGTGTGTGTGTGTGTGTGTGTGTGTGTGTGTGTGTGACGCAACTCTCTCTCTCTTCCTCTCTGAATCACTCAGTTCTCTCTCTCTCTCTCTCTCTCTCTCTCTCTCTCTCTCTCTCTCTCTCTCTCTCTCTGTGTGTGTGTGTGTGTGTGTGTGAATCACTCAAGTCGCTACTCTCTCTCTCTCTCTCTCTCTCTCTCTCTCTCTCTCTCTCTCTCTCTCTCTCTCTCTCTCTCTTTCTCTCTCTCCCCCCTCAAACAGAGAATACGAAGACTGAACAACAGACAGACAGACATTTAGGAAGGGACGGGCACATTGATAGGTACGAAGGCACAGAGGTACAAAGGGACAGACAGACAGTACTAAGGAACAGATACAGAGGAACGAAAAGACAGGCAGGTACGTAAGTCACCGACAGACAGTACAAAGGGACATGGAGGCATGAGGGGACATACAGGTATGACGAGACAGACAGACGGGTAAATAGGGACAGACAGACAGTACAAAGGAACATTGAGGCAGGAAGGGACATACAGGTATGAAGAGACAGACAGTACAAAGGGAAATAGAGGCAGGGAGGGACATACAGGTATGAAGAGACAGACAGACAAACAGTACAAAGGGAGTAGAGGCAGGGAGAGACATACAGGTATGAAGAGACAGACAGACAAACAGTACAAAGGGACATAGAGGCAGGAAGGGACATACAGGTATGAAGAGACAGACAGACAGACAGTACAAAGGGACATGGAGGCAGGAAGAGACATACAGGTATGAAGAGACAGACAGACATACAGATATGAAGAGACAGACAGACAGACAGTACAAAGGGACATGGAGGCAGGAAGAGACATACAGGTATGAAGAGACAGACAGACATACAGATATGAAGAGACAGACAGACATACAGGTATGAAGAGACAGACAGACAGACAGTACAAAGGGACATGGAGGCAGGAAGAGACATACAGGTATGAAGAGACAGACAGACAGACAGATATGAAGAGACAGACAGACAGACAGTACAAAGGGACATGGAGGCAGGAAGAGACATACAGGTATGAAGAGACAGACAGACATACAGATATGAAGAGACAGACAGACAGACAGTACAAAGGGACATGGAGGCAGGAATGGACATACAAGTACGAAGAGACAGACAGACGGGTACGAAGGAACAAACAAACAACTAGGTGCCAAGCGACAGACAGGCAGGTAGGTACGAAAGGACAGACAAGATAGGCAAGTAAAAAAGGGACAGACAGGGACGAAGGGACAGACAGACAGGGATCAAGGTATGAAAGACATTTACGAAAGGACAGACAGACAGACATGTCCGAAGGTACAGGCAGAAAGGTATGAGGAGAAAAACACGTATGACAGGTAGGTACGAAGTGATAGACAGACAGATACAGGAGGACAGACAGATAGGCACGAATGGCGGGGCACTGGTAGGCAGGGGCGGACAAACAGGTACGAAGGGACAGACAGATAGACTGACAGGTACGAAGGGACAGACAGATAGACAGACAGGTACAAAGGGACAGAGAGACAGATACAAAGGGACGGAGAAATGGGTTTGAAGAGACAGACATTATACAATGGGACAGTACAGACAGGTACGAGCTATTCAGACATTCGAACAAAGGGGCGGGCAAAGAGGCACGAAGGGACAGACGGACAGGTACGAAGGGAAAGACACTGGTAGAAAAGGATAGATACGAAGGGACAGACAGTGGTAAAAAAAGGACAGGTACGGAGGAACAGACACTTGTAGAAAAGGACAGATACAAAGAGACAGACAGGTACGAAGGAACAGAGACTGGTAGAAAAGGACAGGTACGAAGGAACAGACAGTGGTAGAAAAGGGCAGGTACGAAAGGACAGACACTGGTAGAAAAGGGAAGGTACAAAGGAACAGACGGACAGGTACGAAGGAACAGACACTGGCAGAAAAGGACAGGTATGAAGGGGCAGACACTGGTAGAAAAGGACAGGTACGAAGAAATTGACGGACAGGTACGAAGAGACAGACACTGGAAGAAAAGGACAGGTACGAAGGGATAGACACTGGTAGAAAAGGACAGGTACGAAGGGACAGACACTGGTAGAAAAGGACAGGTACGAAGGGACAGACACTAACAGAAAAGGACAGATACCAAGGGACAGGCAGGTACGAAGGGATAGACAGTCAGGTATGAAGGGAGAGACACTAGTACAAAAGGACAAGTACGAAGGGACAGACACTGGGTAGAAAACGACAGATACAAAGGGACAAACAGGTACGAAGGAACAGACACTGGTAGAAAAGGACAGGTACGAAGGGACAGACACTGGTAGAAAAGGACAGGTACAAAGGGACAGGCACTGGGTAGAAAAGGACAGGTACAAAGGGACAGACACTGGTAGAAAAGGACAGGTACGAAGGGACAGACAGACAGGTGCGAAGGGAGAGACACTGGTAGAAAAGGACAGATACGATTGGACAGACAGACAGGTACGAAGGGAGAGACACTGGTAGAAAAGGACAGGTACGAAGGGTGAGACATTGTTAGAAAAGGACCAAGTACGAAGGGACAGACAGACAGGTACGAAGGGACAGACACTGGTAGAAAAGGACAGGTACCAAGGGACAGACACTGGTAGAAAAGGACAGGTACGAAGGGACAGACAGACAGGTACGAAGGGAGAGACACTGGTAGAAAAGGACAGATACAAAGGGACAGACACTGGTAGAAAAGGACAGGTACGAAGGGACAGACAGACAGGTACGAAGGGACAGACACTGGTAGAAAAGGACAGATACGAAGGGACAGACAGACAGGTACGAAGGGACAGACAGACACTGGTAGAAAAGGACAGATACGAAGGGACAGACATTGGTAGAAAAGGACAGGTACGAAGGGACAGACACTGGTAAAAAAAAAAGGACAGGTACGAAGGGAGAGACACTGGTAGAAAAGGACAGGTACGAAGGGACAGACAGACAGGTACGAAGGGACAGACACTGGTAGAAAAGGACAGATACGAAGGGACAGACACTGGTAAAATAAAGGACAGGTACGAAGGGACAGACAGACAGGTACGAAGGGACAGACACTGGTAGAAAAAGACAGGTACGAAGGGACAGACAGACAGGTACGAAGGGAGAGACTGGTAGAAAAGGACAGGTACCAAGGGACAGACATTGGTAGAAAAGGACAGATACGATGGGGACAGACAGACAGGTAGGAAGGGAGAGACACAGCTAGAAATGGACAGGTGCAAAGGGACAGACACTAATAGAAAAGGACAGATACCAAGGGACAGGCAGGTACGAAGTGATAGACAGACAGGTACGAAGGGAGAGACACTAGTACAAAAGGACAGGTACGAAGAGACAGACACTGGTAGAAAAGGACAGGTACGAAGAAACAGACACTGGTAGAAAAGGGCAGGTACGAAGAAAGAGACACTGGTAGAAAAGGACAGGTACGAAGGGACAGACAATTACGAAGGAACAGACACTAGTAGAAAAGGACAGGTACGAAGGGACAGACAATTACGAAGGAACAGACACTAGTAGAAAAGGACAGGTACGAAGGGACAGACACTGGTAGAAAAGGACAGGTACGAAGGGACAGACACTAATAGAAACGGACAGATACCAACGGACAGGCAGGTACGAAGGGATAGACAGTCAGGTATGAAGGGAGAGACACTAGTACAAAAGGACAGGTACGAAGGGACAGACACTGGGTAGAAAACGACAGATACAAAGGGACAAACAGGTACGAAGGAACAGACACTGGTAGAAAAGGACAGGTACGAAGGGACAGACACTGGTAGAAAAGGACAGGTACAAAGGGACAGGCACTGGGTAGAAAAGGACAGGTACAAAGGGACAGACACTGGTAGAAAAGGACAGGTACGAAGGGACAGACAGACAGGTGCGAAGGGAGAGACACTGGTAGAAAAGGACAGATACGATTGGACAGACAGACAGGTACGAAGGGAGAGACACTGGTAGAAAAGGACAGGTACGAAGGGTGAGACATTGGTAGAAAAGGACCAAGTGCGAAGGGACAGACAGACAGGTACGAAGGGACAGACACTGGTAGAAAAGGACAGGTGCGAAGGGAGAGACACTGGTAGAAAAGGACAGATACAAAGGGACAGACACTGGTAGAAAAGGACAGGTACGAAGGGACAGACACTGGGTAGAAAAGGACAGATACAAAGGGACAAACAGGTACTAAGGAACAGACACTGGTAGAAAAGGACAGGTACGAAGGGACAGACACTGGTAGAAAAGGACAGGTACAAAGGGACAGGCACTGGGTAGAAAAGGACAGGTACAAAGGGACAGACACTGGTAGAAAAGGACAGGTACGCAGGGACAGATAGACAGGTGCGAAGGGAGAGACACTGGTAGAAAAGGACAGATACGATTGGACAGACAGACAGGTACGAAGGGAGAGACACTGGTAGAAAAGGACAGGTACGAAGGGTGAGACATTGGTAGAAAAGGATAAAGTACGAAGGGACAGACAGACAGGTACGAAGGGACAGACACTGGTAGAAAAGGACAGGGACGAAGGGAGAGACACTGGTAGAAAGGGACAGGTACGAAGGGACAGACATACAGGTACGAAGGGAGAGACACTGGTAGAAAAGGACAGATACAAAGGGACAGACACTGGTAGAAAAGGACAGGTACGAAGGGACAGACAGACAGGTACGAAGGGACAGACACTGGTAGAAAAGGACAGATACGAAGGGACAGACAGACAGGTACGAATGGACAGACACTGGTAGAAAAGGACAGATACGAAGGGACAGACATTGGTAGAAAAGGACAGGTACGAAGGGACAGACACTGGTAAAAATAAAAGGACAGGTACGAAGGGAGAGACACTGGTAGAAAAGGACAGGTACGAAGGGACAGACAGACAGGTACGAAGGGACAGACACTGGTAGAAAAGGACAGATACGAAGGGACAGACACTGGTAAAATAAAGGACATGTACGAAGGGACAGAGAGACAGGTACGAAGGGACAGACACTGGTAGAAAAAGACAGGCACGAAAGGACAGACAGACAGGTACGAAGGGAGAGACACTGGTAGAAAAGGACAGGTACGAAGGGACAGACATTGGTAGAAAAGGACAGATACGATGGGGACAGACAGACAGGTAGGAAGGGAGAGACACTGCTAGAAAAGGACAGGTACAAAGGGACAGACACTAATAGAAAAGGACAGATACCAAGGGACAGGCAGGTACGAAGGGATAGACAGACAGGTACGAAGGGAGAGACGCTAGTACAAAAGGACAGGTACGAAGAGACAAAGACTGATAGAAAAGGACAGATACGAAGGGACAGACGGACAGGTACGAAGAGACAGACACTGGTAGAAAAGGACAGGTACGAAGGGAAAACGATCTGTAGAAAGGGTGGTACGAAGGGGACAGACATGGTATAAAAGACAGATCGAAGGACGAGGGGTTTAAAGGGAAAAAGCCCGGGTAGAAAAGGAAGGTAAAAAGGGGACAGCCCCTGGAGAAAAGGGCGGACAAAGGGGACAGACACGGTAGAAAAGGACGGGACGAAAAAAAGAGGGACAGGACAAAGGGACAGACCGGTAAAAAAGGAAAGATACAAAGGGGAGACGGCAGGTAAAAAGGGACAGACCTAGAGAACGGGAAATGGCCGCTTCTAACCACGGCTCCCACCAAGTTTTTGGGCAAAAGTGGCCTAAAGCCCCCTTTTTTTCCTGTTCTTGACAATAGATCAATAACCAAAAAAAAACGTTTATCACAAACAAAAACTTGTGGGTTTTTACCCTTTTAAAATACAATTTACAAAGTTTTCAGAGGTGCGTGGGGGAAAGAGCCGTGACTGAAAGCCCCAAAGTAACGAGGGGAAAAGCACCCGTGGGAAAGCGCCCCAATACAAGGGGGGGTTTGACTGGGCTATCCGATTATTTACCGATTAACGGTTTTAATTACAGCGGGGGGAGCAGAGAGCCCGGGCGGAAGAGAAAGAGAGAGAGAGAGAGAACCCCGGAAACCCCTGAAAAAGCCCGTTAAGGTAAAGTTCCCCTCGAAAGACAGACAGAAGACAACAGAGAAGAGAGAGACGAGAGAGAGACAACGCAGCAGAAGGGGGGGGAGACAGAACACACACACACACACACCAAAAACCCCACACCAACACAAAAAAAAAAAAGGCCAGACACACACAGACACACAACACACCACCACACACACACACACACAACACTATTTATTATTTTCTCTGCATTTTTCCCCACTGAAACCCATTTTGCAAAGTGTTTTTTTTTTCTGTGTACAGTATCTATAATAAAAGTGTCTGCTTTCCCCAAGTCGCGGGTTTAGCGACCCCCAACAAATGGGGGCCAAAAAACCCAATACTCCCGACCTCTCCCACCCCCACCCCTTCCCCGCCCAGCCTTCGATTAAAAACTTTTACTCACCAAACACTCCCGCGCGATGGCCTGGTGCACCCCGGCCAATCGGGGCGCTCACAGACTGGGTTAACCCACCATTCTTCCATGACTGCGGAAAAGCCGACGTGTTTTATGTGCGTGGGTGTGTAACCTTTCCCCAAAGAACAGAATTGTGTATTTTAAAGGTTTTGTTGGCCCCGGAAATGAAACTTTAAGGGAAATATTGTTGACAAAGATACAGCCAGTTTAATACTTTTTACTATTGATGGAGGTTCCTTTCTAATAAATGGCGCTGCATTGTTGAAAGCGGCCGAAGAAAAAAAAAACCCATCACGCTTGATTGTTGGGACGGCTTGAACAGCTAAAGCCAGTTTAAAAACATGGCGTTATTTTTTAAGGCGGAGGTAAACACGACTGTTTCGTATGCTAAAAAATTATATTTGAAACATTTTGCGTTCCTCCCAAGAAAAATGTTCTCAGTTGATCGACTTGATTGATTGTTAACTAGATTCAGTGTTCATGTGGCAACGATCGTGTTTTAAGATGTATACTTTTTTACTTTTTCTAATTTTAACCCAGTTATCTGCCTAAAGTGTCCCCCTTAGAAACGAATGGCGATTTTTGAATGTTCTGGCAAAATAGTAGGCTAGGCGACCTTAGAAATCACGATGGAAGGAAGTGTGTACCAGCCTTCTCCAAAAAAATGCTTAAAAAATACAATGACGGGGTGTACAAACTAGGGCGATTCCCAACCCGGATGAGAAAAGGGGGGGGTGGGGTATAAATTTTTTGTGTGAGAAAAAAGATAATGAAACTCTTTGTTGCGGGAGGGGGGTCTGTGGGAAGTCACCCTTTGGGAAAAATAGCCTTTTATACATAAAAGGGCTATTTTTAGCACAAGAGGACTGGGGTGAAGCGCCGCATAAAACCCCTTTTAAAAACATGAAGGGCTATTTTTAGCAGCAAGGGGGCTGGGGTGAAGTCACCCTTGCATAAATACCCTTTTAATACATGAAGGGCTATTTTAGCAGCAAGAGGACTTTTGGGGGGAAGTCAGCCTTGTAAAAAATGGGTTTTATACATGAAGGGCTATATTTAGGCAAAGGATGCAGTAAAATTAGCCTTGCTGACTGCTACTATAAATAGCCTTTATGTGTGAACGTCCTATTTTAGCGCATGAGTCTAACAGGTGTATGGTGCCGTAACTGGGACGATGTCCCCCCCCACCCCCCACCCACGCATGCACCCTCCCCCCCCCACGATGCCACCTCCTCCCCCCCCCCCCACCCCACGATGCACACACTTAATCATTTTTAAAGTTTTTAAAACTTAAGTCACCTCAGTCATTTAAAACCCCCCCCAAATTTGTTTTTTTAAAAAGTTTTTTTTTAAAGTTTTTAATTAATACTTCAAGTTCTTAAAAATTCTTGATTAGTTTTTAAATTAAGTTCCCCTCAAGATCTAACTAAGCATCCTCTAAGTACAACAATTTTTTTTTTAAGTTATTTTAATTATAAAAAAAATACAATCTAGTTTTTTTAAAATAGTAATGTCAATATAGTACACACACGCCTCAAAAAACCGTCATCGTCGGGGATGTCTTGCAAACCCTTTTGGCGGGGATCGGTCAGCATAGATCTTAAGAAGTTCTTCATCCAACAAACCCCAGATTACAATTTGGTTATGGAAATGTCTTTTTTTGACTCCCTGCTTTATTTTTTGACTTCATCATTTTTTAATACGCCATGACTATTTTTTTTAAAAATTTTTAAAAATTTAAATTTTAAAAAATTATTTATTTAAATGGATCAAAAAGAGCTTTGTTATTGGGGGTTTTGGGGGTGCGTTGCTTTTTCTGTATTGGGGTTTAGATTTTTTGATTGCTTTTTTTTTCTGTTGCCCTTTGGTTTAAAAATTTTTTAACCGTAATAAATGCCCCCCAAAACAGAATGGCGCCAAAAAGGCAACGTTTAAAATTTAATATTCATGAAGACTTGGTGCTGTAGGTCTTGTATTTTCTGGAGTTTTTTTACTGGGATTTTATCAACTTTGTTCTGGGCGTTGGCGGTGTTATGTTTTTTTGATGAGTTAATTCTGTAACCCTTAATTTTTTTGTTCGTTCCCCCCTGCTAATTTTCTTCCTGCTTTAACACGCCCGGTGCTTTTCAAATGGTCCCCACCTGTTCAGGTTTTTTTGATTTGCTGATTTTCTGGTTGGTTTACTTTCTCCCCCGTTCAAAGTTTTTCCGGTTCTGTGATTTTTTCCCGCTCGTTCATTTTGAAGGGAAAAAAAATCTATATGATTAAAGTTATTAAACCCCTGATTAGCGGCGATAACAATGTTCCCAAAACGTAATAAAATCACAGCTAGAGACTCTAAAGACTTTTTAAAACTGGACCTTGCGTTAAAACATGTAAACTTGTTTAGATCAATGGGGGGGAAATCCTGACTAGTTTTTGTAAAACTAAGAACCGTTTGCCCCACACTTTTCACCATTCTAGACCCCAAAAGGGCTTTATACCGTTTGATACTTTATAAATGTCTTGTGGGACTCGTTTAATCTGTTCTATGGAATTCGTTCCGAGGAACTTTTTGTTTTCCCCCCATGCTGCCAAAGAAAACCCCTCTCCTTTTTGGGGTAATAGCTTGGCATCAACTTGGTCATTCATAAGTCAGGGGAAAGGGTTTAGGCCGCCCCTAGTGTAGTAGATCATCGCTGTTCAAGTTTTTTTAAATTATATTATTTTTTTTTTTAAAATGAGCACCAAAAAATTACCAACCTTGTATCCATTCTGTGTTTTGGGGGGTTTAAGGTAGGGCCCCAATGCTTGGTAAAAGCTTGTTAAGAATTAAACCGGCAGATCTTGGCAAAAAGACTTGAAGACTCCAAAACTGATTGCTTATAGCAGCTTGTTCGCTTTTCAAAAATTTTCTAGTCAACAAGGAAAAAATTCCGACAGTATAAAATGTAAAAAAAAAATAATTTAAAAAAAATGGTTCACTCGTAATGAGAAGGCGGCGTTTGGAAGCTCTTTCTTTAGTGGAAGTAAAATTCCCATTTGTAAACTGCGGGTCGGGGAGAGAAAAAGACATAACAAAGCTGGGGAAATACTGCAGCACAAGATCGCTATGAAAAGCAGAGAAATTTGGGAGTTTTGTTTTATTAAAAACACACGAAAAAAAAAAGGGGATCGCTTACACATTTAAAGTGTTGTAAGCAATAAAACAATATTATCTTGTAACAGGAAACCAAACGGCATTGCCCCCCACCAAAAAACAGTGCTTTTATCAAACCCTCAGAAAAACAAAAGTGCAAAAAATCGGGTTTATTGTCTTTGCATGACCCCTTGTGTATTTGTTGCACAAATATTTGGTGAGTAAAAATGAACAAAATATTTTTCCCAAAAAAGGGTCGGGGGAAAAACAGAATAAAAAGCAAGCCAGACTGGGGTCAGTGAAAAAACAGCAAAAGAAGGTTATCTAAACAACGATTTGCAAATTTAACCCTAGACGAAACAGAGACCACACTTTGTTAAAACAACCCCAAACGACACCCCCAAAAGGATCTTTATATTTACCCCCTGATACGATTAGCAAAAAAAATTTAAGTACGCCTTACAGTCTTGACATAGCTTCAAAATACAAAGATCGGGAAACCCTTAACACAAAAAAGTGCTTTTGCGTTGTGCTGCCATAAACAATATACCAACGGGGCCCCCTTTCTTACTTCGCTGATTCAAATTTATGATGGAAAAAATTAAAGGGCAAGTGAATCAATTTTTTGTTGAAAAATAGATTACCATTAAAAGAGGATCCGGGGGTTTTACAAAAACAGGCTTTATTTGAAAAATTTAACAAACATTAGCTGAAAGACTTTCTCCACCAGTATCACAGAGAGCTTATTCAATTCTCGCAACACGAATGGGTTAGAAGATTGCCCTCAGTTTTGCGCGATGAAAAGAAGAATTTAAAGGGCTAAAACCAGTAAAGCATCAAAAGAAAACAATAAATGTTTCTGAAGATCCGTACACCCAGCAAACTATTACCGTTGGTTTTAAAGTAAGGTACCTTTTTTTACCGGGGGGAAACAGAAGGGGGCACTGCATCAGGGAAGACCCGTTTTGGGGTGTTTATCCTATGAAAAAAAGAATTGTAAAAAAGAATCCGCCCCTGTATTATTACGGAAAAGACACAAAAAACAACCAGCCCCCCAAAGATCTTTTGGAAGGGAAAAACTGCAGATAATCCCACCGACACAGTTCCCGCTTTAATTAATTTACGTAAATATATTTGATTTTAAAAAAGGAAGTCAAAAGGGGAAGGGGCCCGAACGAAACAAGAAGGGAAAAGGAAAGCCTTTGAAAAGATACGGGAAATTTTCATGCGGTAATGCTAAAAGGAAACTTTCGGGTTAATCAAATGCATGCAATCATCCAGATCACCTAAACTCAAACCCCCAAATTTGGGGAAAAAGAATATTTGAAATAATAAAAAAAAATTCGAAGCGGCAAGAAAACATAAAAAGATTTAAATGAATTGGAGAGCATGTTGATTTTATAACAAAAGTTTTTGAAAATAAAACCCCCCCTGTTTTTGCGGTCCTCCATGCCCGATTGAAGAAAATCGGATTAACAAAACACTTTTGTTTTGTTCTATCAAACGACTTCTTTTTTAAAAACTGTTGTGTTGATCTATGTAGATTAGATCGCAGTTTTTACGTTGTCCATAGAAAAGTCTTATTGCCAAAAAATGCTTTTTTGTATTGTCAGCGATTTTTTTTGACTGCAAAACACTGCGAGATTTTCCCCTTTTTGCTTTTTAATGTTTTTCCCCCTTTCCGGTCGAAATACTGTACATTTTTCCCCTTAACCCCCAACATCCCTTGTCCCCTTTTCCAGAAAATTTTCATCCTTATCTTTCCTAAAACCTTTTTATTAACGGAGAATGTAAAGGCAAATCTTTGGGTAATCAGATTACATACCATCCTGTGCCCTTTACCACTTGGGTTTTTTCCTGTTTTTTAGATGTCTTCGGGGGGAAAATTTCTATTAAACAAAGCAAACTTTGTATCTGTGTAAAGTATTGGATCATCAGGGCTTTAAATTAAAAAAAAATTCTAAAAATCAAAGGGTTTTTTATATTTAAAAAACGTAAAACCCAATTAAAAGGGGTTTGTCCAAATTTGATTTTTTTCTTTTTTTTTCTTTTAGCCAAAAAGTGTTTTCAAAAAAAATCTTCTAACCTGTAATTGGGTTTTGAAGGCTTTTTGGTTTTTTCTCTTTTCTAACACTTTTACGTTTGTCTTTCCCAAGTCTTTAAAAAAAGCTGTTCCCCGAAAAAATTTTTTTTTTGAACCATTGTGGTTTTTTGTTCTGTTTCTTTTCATGTTTTATATTTTAAATTTTGAACTGTTTTGAAAAAAACAATTATGCGTAACTGTTTTCAACTTCAAACCATGTTTTTTAAATAAAATTTTTTAAAAATAGTTGACAACAAAATTTTTTTTGCCCAAGATTGGCACAATTTTGGGTGTTGTTTTTACTTGTTTTCTGCTTAAGGATTTTTGGGTATAGGCCCTAGGAATTCAAGTCAACCCCAAATGAAACCACATTTACGGCTTAAAAGTAACCCATTAAAAGCCTTTTGAAATTATTTGGATCCCCCCTTTTAATTTTAAATTCGTAATAAGGGCGCCATTAAAAACCATACAATTTTTTTAAAAAAAAAATATTAGATTTTTTTAAAACCCAAAGGGCCAAAAGAATATCCCCAAAAAAACCCCCACCCAACCCCTTTTTCCCAATATCGTCAGGGGAAATCCGAATAAATCAATCTGTTTTTTTCCGAAAATTTGGGGTTTCCCCCTATCCCGGGGCGGGGTTTTAATCCCGGGCCCAACATAAAGTTTTCTCGGTCTTTCTGTAATTTTTTAAAAAAAAAGTAAAAAAAATACAGGGGGCCCCCTAATATGAATCAATATCCCCCTCGTTTTAAAAATCTAACTTTGCCCACGCATCTTGAGCAGCTGGAAATCAAATCACTGATGCCCTTTTTCCTCGGACTAGAAAAGAACGCCCTTTAGAGAAGTTATCTTCTTTAAAACCCTTTCCCAACTTTTAATGTACTCAAAAAGGGAAACGCCCTTTCTAACAGTTTTGGGTCAAAAATATTCTTCCCGTTATTGGGCAGGACTTAAGGCATAGCCGTGACTCTAAAAAACCCATCATTTTTGGGCATAGAGTCTAAAAAGACATTTTATTTAGATTAAAGCACATGTACTTTTCTGATGACTGTGAATGCTGACACCCCCAAAGGTACGTCCACGCTTTCATTATAAAATAAACCGTAACCTCGCAAGTTATGAAGAAGAGGGACATTCCTGTCTTAGATCAAACTTTATTTGAAGATTGCATTTTACTGGGCGTGCTCCTCTGAACTTTCCGCAAATGTGTCAGGTCTCTTACTGTGGATTCTCGCGTCGAGGAGACCAAAAACCCACAAATCCAACTTGAGGGGCTGCGTCATATGTTCTTGGTCTTCAGGGTCTTTGATTTCAGATAAATTAGTTATTAGAACAGTCATTACGCACTTGCGCATGCCTCTAAGAAGTTTCTGCGCATTAGGCCCTCTATAAATTCTGCTTTAAATGAACGCCACCCGACTGAAAATAATGAGGCAAAAACAAAATTGATGTTTATCAAAAGCTGTTTTTGGAAGTTTCTGTGGGATTGCCCTTCATAAGGAAAAATAAGGACCGAAGTCTGCGTAAACTACGTATGGTAAATTTGCACCCCTTTTCCAGTTCTTAAAAACAAATTTTTAGACCCGGGTGGGGGCGTAATTAGTTCTGTTTACAGTCTACAGAACTTTTACAATGTTTTTATGTTCGTTTTCGCGGCTTGAACAGGGCTTTCTTGTAAACTTTTTCTACGAACTTGTTTATGGTAATGCTTTGATGATGCCGAAAATCTACTCATTGTTCGTATCAATGTGTAAGGGGGTACCCCCCGCTGGTGAAAACATTATAGTAAGGTCAACATATTTTTGTCTGGCTCGCCAATCGTTGGACTGTTCGGGACATTTAAATTTTGGCTGTAGATTTTTTTTTCACCCTGTGTAACTTAAATTTATTTTTTTGTTTTGTTTTTTCCAAACGATAAATTTGGGGTTATACCAACAGGAAAGGACCCCATAAAGTTAAATAATTGATGTAAGGGTAATATTTAGACCTCTCTCTGGGTTTTTTGGGGGGCGTGAGGGCAGCCTTGCGAGAACCCCCACATAAAAATTTTTGTTGAATTCCTTATTTTAAACTGCTCTTTTTCGACTAATGGGGGGGTACGGAATGAAGCCTTGCCACAATGGGTGCAATTTTTCCTTTTTTTTTAAATTGATCTCTAAAACTTCCCCCCCCTTGACCAACCAGAGCCTTCATTTTGGCTTCTTCAGGGGAGCGTCAAACTGTGTAACATTTCGTTGCCCAACCAGGGGTTTAAGTCTTTACGAGAAAAAAATAGTCTGTTGTTTATTTCGAGACCCCAGCTTCTAGATTTTCTTATTTATTGTTACATAGTCGATTAAAAACAGCAAACATTATTTAACGGCGGGTTTTTGTTTGTTTATTTGGGAACTTAAAAATTTAGCATGAACAACGCTTGCCTGTACGTTTGTTGGATCAATGTTTCTAGATCAAAAACATTCAGTGCTCTTGATAAACGCCTCTCCCAGCTTCCTTCAAAAAATTGTCCGGTCCTTCATTATCTTATCCATGCTGGTTTTTTTCTAACTCAAAATATTTATTTAAATTAAAAAAAAAATACTTAATCAAAATAAATATCAACGGTCTTTTGCGCTTTGGACCATAAAAAAAATATAAAAAAACCCTTCGATGTTGTTACTTTGACTGTTTAGAACAAGTTTAATGTTTCGTTTATTTTTTTAAAACTTTTTCCTTTTTTTTCTGCTGGGCGTCTGGTTTGGTTGAAAAAATTTGCCCTCCCCTTTTTTTAAAGATCAAACTTTTGTTTTTTGAGTCATCAAAATGGGCCTGAAAACGATTAAATTCCTTTTCCTGGTTTAGTCAACAACCCTTTTATTTATTGTCATTAAAAACGAATTAAGTTTACCCCGTTATTAGTTGACCATACTGTGGTTTTTTGGATTTAGTTTTTAATTTTTTGCCACCGCACTTACGCAATGAACCAGACCGAGGCAAAGACAAACCTCCTAGGGGAAAAGCTGGGGTGCGCCTATGCCCTTCTAAAGAAAAAAACACTCTTTCCCCTGCCGTGCAGCATTTTTTAAGTTGTGCTCCAGTTTTAAAATTGTAACAGCATTACGGCAGCAGAAACCTTCTTTTTGTTTGCTTTTTTTTTGGGAAAGGGCTTGCTCAGTACTTGCTGCATTTGCGTAAGTTTTTTTTAATCAAAAGGGTTTTTTTGTTGGGGGGTTTTTACATCTCTTCTTTGGCGGCGTAGGCACTTTTGGATAAACTTGAACAACATGCTTTTTATAAAAAAAAAAATTTTAGATGTTTTTCTTTTAATCTGTTTTTTTCAATATTCAGCTGCCATCATATTAAAAAAAAATGTACTTTTAAGCGTTTAAAATGGGCTTTTTTTCTTATAAATTTGAATGTTATTACGTCTTCCATTTTCCCCCCCCTTCCTCAATTTTTTCCCTCTTTTTGCCTTAGGTCAATCCAAAACCTATTTCGTTGTTAAAAAAATCATCAAGTCTAACATTGTGAAGGCAGATCTTTAGAAAAAGGTCTACGTTGGATTTCTACCCCCTCCCCCTCCAAACAGTTTTTTTTATTTCATCAAAATGCTGAAAAGGTTTAAGCCCGCTACGTAGTTTTTGGTTGGGATACCCTAATCGAACATTTATTTCGTTTTTTTTAGGAAAAAAAAAAATTTTCACTTTCCTCTTTTAAAAGGGTTTCCCTTCTCTTCGCCAGCAAAAAAAACCTTTAAGCGATTTTTGCTGCGACACAAAAAAAAAATTTCCCCTTACGTCTCCCTGTTCTGGGATTGTTGTAGATGAATCACTCTTTCGAAATATTTGCTAATTTTTTGACTGTATTTTGTCAATCACCCTTGCAAATTAGGGTTGCCAAACAACGTAAAAACCCTAACGGAGTCAAAAGGTACTTTGCTTGGGTGTCTATGATCTGATAAAACGTTTGTTTTCATTAAAAGTTAGTTCATATGAAAATCGTTTTTTTAAGCTCCTTGAAAGTAGGCGCAGCGCTTTTTAACAAATCAAAATCTAAGGAAGGGAAAAAACGTTTCCATACCAAATTTACAGCTACAGCCTTTTTGCTGCTTTTAGCATCTGGGGCAACTGCGGCCCCTATTTAATTTTGTGCTTCTTCTTTTTTCAATTTCCCTTTAAACGCAAGAATCCCTTTCTTCCCGGGAAAAAATAGATCAAAAAGGTTAAAAAATTCTGCTTTTTGTAAAGAAAATATTTTGCCCCTCAAGTTTTATAGAATTTTCTTAACGATTGCCCCCCCCAAATTTTGGGAAAATGTCCCTTTTGTGCTTTGTTGAGCGAGTACTATTTTGAAGTAAGACGCGCGGCCTGGCAAAAATCACTTCATCCGCTCCTAGGTTGGAAATTTGACAGTAAAGAAATTTTATCCGCACAATATGATGGTTATTTTGGGAAAAGTATATTCCCTTATTTCCCTTTACCCAAAGGGGTCTTTCAGTCTTCTATGCGGGGCAAGAATCGAGCCCTATGCTTGTGGATTTTTTTTTTTAAAAAAAAAAAAAAAAAAGTTAATTATTTAAAAAAACATGGCAGGCATTTAAGATGAAGATTATGATGATTTTTTCCTGGAGACGACATGGGAAATGATCCCTTTAATACAGCACCGCTCGGCGCCCCACTGCGGCTGAATTAACAGAAAGTAAGGCAGATCTTATCCAAAGTTTAGGCCAAGAACCTCCCCAATTTATGCCCTAATGATTTTGAAGAAAAGATGACCCCTTTGTTTTGGGAGCGACCCGGGGCAAATTTTTCAGCTTACATCTAAACCAGACTCATCAAAGTTTTTAAAAAGATTTCAATTTTTAAAAAAGGGCCCGGTGAGCGATCAAAATCGCCTTGTAATTTCTAAAAAACCCAAAAATTTGTGGGATGCAGTTGCTAAACTTCAAAACACCGCAAGAACTTCCAACACAACCAAATACAAAAAATGGAACTCAAAATTTTTTAAAAAAATCAGCAGATGAAATAATAAAAGTAATAGAAGCAGAAAACCCGGTTTTTTAGAAGAAACGCGTTAAAAAAAAATTAATGATTCCCCATTGCCCATGCGGGAAATAGCGGCCCCGATCAGCTTTGAGAACCATTAGAGGCGAATTAACAAACAAATTTAGCAAAATGGGAAATAATGAGCATTAAAAAAGAAAAAAGAAAAAAATCGTTGAGGCTGAGCGCAATTAGGGTCTGATATTAAAGAAAGAATAACCCAAAAACTAAAAAATCTTGAACAAGAAAAAATCAGCAAGACTAGAAGCGTTGTCTACTAACCGAGAACAATTTTGAAATCAAGTGAGCAGAATAAGAGAAACTATCCCAAGAATTTTATATGAAAACCCAACCAGCAGAAAGAATAGAAACTGTTTTAGGAGCGGGGGTCACTTTTCAGCGTTTTTAAAAGGCCTTAGGATTTGCAATAAGTACATGGGGGTTGGCATTCAGGCGGCGGTGGGCAAAGTTCAGTGCCTCCCCCCCATCGCCCTTTCCCCCTATAAAAACAAGGGTAAAAAAACAGCTTGCATCTTGCGAGTTTATTAAAAAAAATTGCTGTAAAGCAAAGACTCTTTTCCCGGTTTTTTAGGAGGTTTGTTAGCTGGGTTTTGTCACTGCAAGCAAATTATTGGCTTTTGGCCGAGCACTTTTGGACTAGTCTTTAATAGTTGGGTTAATTTTTTTTAAGATAAAGACCAAGTAATCCTAGGGCCAGTTTAAACCAAGAACAAGCGCTGTCTTTTCATATTCTGGTATCGCGACAGGTCCAAATTTTTCCGGCCTTTGGGCTTTGGGCCGCGGGATTGGATGATTATTCTTGGGGGGGGCATCTTGTTTTTTTTTCTGCCTGCAATATTACTGGGCCCGAATTTATTTCGTTTTTTTTTTTTTTTCCGACCTTTGTTCTTGCCTGCCACAAGGATTTCATTTTTGTAGTTTTTTATTTTCCACTGGGGTCTGAGGTCAGAAGGGAGAGATTTTAACCATGCCCAAAAAAAGTCACTTTCGTCTTGCGTATTGTAAAACATTTTGGGACCCTTTTTAAATCGAAGGGAAAACAAAATGTAGAATTAAAGGCGTCCCAAAATTTTCTAAGTATTGTTTTTTTTGCTCAAAAAACCTTGAAAGGGTCATTTGCCGATCTTTCTGGCTTGTGAACCTAGCAAACACCAAACGTAAGTACGAATAGAGTCATTTATTCGTTCTATTCCTGCTTTAGTTAGGCCTTTTTGAAGTGTCTAAGATAAATGTTTTCCCTGCTGTTTTATCTCTTTCTCTATGGACCCCCGGGTGAACGCGTTTGGGCCGAAGAGAAAGTGTTAAGGGGATTCCTCATAGTTATACTTTCTGTGCACGCCCCAATAAAAAGGGGTCCTAAGCCTGATTAAAATCAGACTTTTGTCTAAATCTGTCTTGTGTTAATATTGAATTCGTTTCAGATTTTGTTTAAAAGCCTTCAGTCTATTCTTTGCTGAAGGGGTTTAAACGGGTTTTTCATTTGGTAATGGGCTTTCAGTTCAGTCAAAATACCTGAAGGTGTAATGAAATGAAATCTGTACATACCAACCAAAAGGTTTGGATAAATTTGTGATCAGCATCGACACTCCACACCCCCTTGTTGCACAAAAAAAGCAAATTTTAAATGGGTTTTAAAAATGCTCGGATGACTGAAACCCCCTTTTGCGATTAGTCTTTTTTTAAAAAGGGGGGTTAAGATATGCTTAATGGGGGTACTCACCTTTTTTTGAAAAGGGATCAGACTGAGTCACAAAAAATGTCGGGTGTCAGTTTTCTATATTTTTTAAAATGTAGGGGCGGCCCCACAGAAAATTTTTCATCAGTTATTTAAACATCATTTTTTTAATTTGTTTTAAAAAATGTTTGTAACAATAAAAAATCAAGACCCCCCCTTTCTTTTTGGGAAATGCATTAATAACGAATGCGGAACCGAAAAGGTCGCCTCCATGAAATACACAAAGTCGTATGGTTTAATATAACAAAAACCAAAGGGGAATAATAAAATTAAAAAAGTTTAAAAAGAGGGCCAATTTGTTGCCAGTTAACCTTACTGATGGGTTATTCGGGTTTTTTGCCGCTAAAAGAAGCAATGAGTAACTTCGACATGCTCTCAAACTTAACAATGCGAATCTGAAAACAATGTTGACCCTTTAAAACCTAAGAAGAAGAAATAGGGTACAAATTTTTATAAAGAGCTAGCTAAAAGTTAGGCTTTTTAACTGCCCAAACGGTCCGTTCATAGTTTTGAGTTACGTCAAACAAAATAATTAAGGGGAAAATCCGCCGCTTGCAAAACATTCATTACTCTATGTTCATTTGGAGACTAGCAGAAAAAACTTTATGAGGAAGGCCCTCAACTGTTTAAAAGGCCTTTTTTCCGTCAGGGAAGGCTGCATTTCGATTTTGAAATTATACAATTTAATTTACAGTTTTAAAAAAAATTATTTGGGAGGGTCGGGTCATTTAAATAAAAATCAAAGACAAACGGGGAAAGTTTGTAAAAGGATAACCTCACTTGTTTTGGAAAAAAAATAATCGTTTTAAAAAAAAGTCACGTGGGGCCCAAAAAAATCAGGAGTTACATTGGCCCGTAAGGTGTATAACCCCTTTGAATTAAAAAAACCTTGCAGAGTTGCGACTTTGAACGAACTGAATGCGCTTTGGGGTGGTTTTTTAGTACACAAAGTGGTGATTATAACGCAAAGAGGTTGGCGACAACAAAAAGTTTTCCAAACTAAAAAACGCGAATCTAGGGCAAATAATGTTGGCCCGTATGAAATAAAAAAAATTTTGAAAACCTGACCTCAAATGGGACTTAGAACCTATTTAGAATGGGAAAAAAAATTTGAATTTATAAAAACCATTTCATATTTTTTGCCGTCAAAAAAGTTTCAGAAAAACATTTAAACTCTGGGGCCCCTTTTCAGTAAAATTTTGGGATAAAATAGTCAAAGAAATTTAAAAACGCCCTAGGGAAAAAAAAAAGTACATCCTCCCAGAAAAGAAACGTTGTAAAAAAAACTTTCAAAATTTTTGTTCTTTTCCCCAAACGAAAATTAGGAACACGTTTTTACAATGATATTTTAATTTCTGTCTTTAAGATGTGGGGAGGGGTGGGGTTGTGGGGGTTTGTGAGCCTTTTAAAAAGGAATTAATATTACTGGCAAAACTTAGGTTTAAACCCCTTAAGTTTAAAACCCTCGGTTCTTACAATGGGGGTATTTGATCAAACAACAAGCAAAAAAATCAATGTTGACTTTAAATAGAAACAATCTTACAGAACGAATTGGGTTAATCTTTAACATTTTTGGCCCCTAGGGTTTTTTTTTACTGAACAAGTTTTGAAAGGAGAGTATGATAAAAAAAATAACTGGTTTTGATTAAATTCTTTATAAAACTAGGAGCATTAAACTTTATGTAAAATCCCCTCATTGTTCAATGATTTGTGGGCAATGGGTTTTGGAAAAACAATATTTGTCCTAGACTTTTTACAAAAAAAGTTTATCGCTAAAATTTTGATCATATTGTAATTTTTTCCAACACTTAAAAGGAACAAAGATTTAGATAGAAGGTTTATATGACAGACAAAGACGTAATTTTTTGTTAACCCTAGCCTAAACTGAGTGAGTGTTTGAAACTTTTTTAAAAAGGTTTGAAGGAACGCAAACACCTTTATTATAGTACTGTTCGGGAGAAAAAGATATAGTTAAAAAAAAAACACTTTGTCAAAGTGGCTTTCAGCGGAAGACTGATGGGGGAAAATGTGTGGATTTTTTGCAAAAATTTTTAACTCCGTTTTTTAAAAAACTTTAGGGAAAAAATTAAAACTGTAGTTCTATTTCACTGAAGAAAGATCATTTGATGAATGTTTGCGCAAAAAAAGATGTTTTGAAAATGATCAGGAAAAAAAACAGGATTAAGCAAAAATTAAAAAACTGAAAAATTTTGTAAATTTTTTTTTAAAAACGGATAAAACCCCCCACGTAGTTTTTTTTAGATAACGGGTTTTTTTTTGGTTATTGAAGTTTACTTGTAAGAACAGGAAAGGGGGGCCCTTTTAGGCCACTTTCGCCCAAAAACTTGGGGGAGGAGCAAGTGAGTTAGAAGCGGCATTTCCCTGTTCTCTACACTGATAGAAAAGGACAGGTACGAAGGGACAGAGATGGTAGAAAAGGACAGGTACGAAAAGACAGACGGACAGGTACGAAGGGACAGACACTGATAGAAAAGGACAGGTACGAAGGGACAGACAGTGGTAGAAAAGGACAGGTACGAAGGGACAGAGATGGTAGAAAAGGACAGGTATGAAAAGACAGATGGACAGGTACGAAGGGACAGACACTGGTAGAAAAGGACAGATACGAAGGGAGAGACGGACAGGTACGAAGGAACAGACACTGATAGAAAAGGACAGGTACGAAGGGACAGACACTGATAGAAAAGGACAGGTACGAAGGAACAGACACTGATAGAAAAGGACAGGTACGAAGGGACAGACACTGGTAGAAAAGGACAGGTACGAAGGGACAGACACTGGTAGAAAAGGACAGGTACGAAGGGACAGACACTGGTGTAAAAGGACAGGTATGAAGGGACAGACACTGGTAGAAAAGGACAGGTACGAATGGACAGACACTGGAAGAAAAGGACAGGTACGAAGGGACAGACACTGGTAGAAATGGACAGGTACGAATGGACAGACACTGGTAGAAAAGGACAGGTACGAAGGAACAGACAATCACGAAGGTACAGACACTGGTGGAAAAGGACAGGTACAAAGGGACAAATAGATACGAAGAGACAGACACTGGTAGAAAACGACAGATAGGAAGGGACAGACACTGGTAGAAAAGGACAGGTACGAAGGGACAGACACTGGTAGAAAAGGACAGGTACGAAGGGACAGACACTAATAGAAACGGACAGATACCAAGGGACAGGCAGGTACGAAGGGATAGACAGTCAGGTATGAAGGGAGAGACACTAGTACAAAAGGACAGGTACGAAGGGACAGACACTGGGTAGAAAAGGACAGATACAAAGGGACAAACAGGTACGAAGGAACAGACACTGGTAGAAAAGGACAGAAGGGACAGACGGACAAGTACAATGAGACAGACACTGGTAGAATAGAACAGGTACGAAGGAACAGACACTGGTAGAAAAGGACAGGTACGAAGAGACAGACACTGGTAGAAAAGGACAAGTACGAAGGAACAGCTACTGGTAGAAAAGGACAGATACAAAGGGACAGACAATAGTAGAAACGGGCAAGCAGACAGGTACTAATAGACAGACAAGAAGGTACGAAATGACATTCACATACGGACGGGCGGACGGACAGACAGACAGACAAAAAGTTTTAAATCGTCATGGTGTAATCATGTGCATGGCGTAAATAACCGTGAAACAGCGCGGTGACAGTTCACTCACAGGGCCGTCACTCACCCCCGTCACGCGGCCTGCATAATGTTTGGCGGCCCGCCAGCCTGCACCTCTTCACGGGGCCAGCTCCCAGCCCCCTCCCCACCTGGTCAACCGGTACTTCTGGTCCCGCTTTTACCATCAGCCAGCTCCGACAGTCGTTCACAGTGCGTTGTGCGGCAAAAACGGCGCAAACACAACCTTACACGGAAATGCCGCCCGTAGCGGGCACCAATCGTCGGACAGTTTACGGAATTTGGAGAATTATGTATTCCGGCACATGTATCGATGAATATGAATAAAAGACAGAGCAAGACCTAGAAACAGTTCGTGACGAAACAACGAAAGGGGCAGATTGCTTAGATCGACAGCGAGATGGATTGCGTAGGGTGAAAGAAAAATTCTGAATTCTTTTGTAACCTTTAGAAAAGAAACCACACCAATAATCAGATGACAAAATTAGTAGCTGAAGGCGGCTTCACTGGAAACAGGGGGATGTATAGAATGAAGTTAAACCTTCATATGAAAAATCATGTGAGGAAAGAGAGGTCTCAACTGTGAAATATCGAATCTCAGAAAAGATGTTCCAAAACCAGCAAAGGAAGAACTGGGATTGCTAAAATAAATCACACAAGATGAAGCAAGTTTTGCCACAATTAAAAATAAATCGAATGTCAAAAAAGAACAAGAAAATCCCGCAACAGTTGGATTTGTGCAGTCTCTCTCCTAAATGAGTGGCGTGAAAGGCAGATCGTCAAACATTTCAAAGTTAAGAAAGTCCTGTCAACTTTTATCACTGAAGAACAAATCGGATTTTCCTTTAAGTAGATTCATAGGTGATAAAATCAGATTGATATGTGATTTCATTAACCACTTAAACGAGAAAAAAAGGATATTCCAGGATATTCCAGGTTTACTACTAAGTATTGACCTCGAAACCCTTCGCTGGCTGCTTTGGGGGTGGCAGTTTACTCTCTGTTCACGTCTTTTCCATCCCTCTCTCTCCTTTTCCACTGCTCCGTTCTTTCCGTTTCTCGACTGTACTCATCTATTTCCCCTTACCCTCTCCACTTCATAAATGCTCACTGTTTCTGTTCGAACCTTTCCCTCCCTCTCCCCCTCTCCCCCTGTCCTTGCTCTCTGTACTGCAACTGCCCTCACTTCTGTTCCCTCCCCCCCCCCTCTCTCCCTCTCTCTCTCTCTCTCCCTGCTCCTTGCTCTGTTTCTCAACTGTCTTCACTTTATTCCCATCCCTTTCCCCCTCTCTCTTTGCTCTATTTCTCAACTGTCTTCACTTTATTCCCATCCTTTTCCCCCTCTCTCTTTGCTCTGTTTCTCAACTGTCTTCACTTTATTCCCATCCCTTTCCCCCTCTCTCCTTGCCCTGTTTCTCAACTGTCTTCACTTTATTCCCATCCCTTTCCCCCTCTCTCCTTGCCCTGTTTCTCAACTGTCGTCACCCCTCCCCGTCCCCCTCTCTCCCTCCTTCTTATTCTCCGTACCTGAACTGCCCTCACTTCATTTCTCTTTCACATTCCATCCGCCCACTCACATCTGTCTAGAACTGTTTTGCGCATCTCTCTCTCTCTCTCTCTCTCTCTCTCTCTCTCTCTCTCTCTCTCTGTGTCTCTCTCTCTGTCTCTGTCTCTCTCTCTCTCTCTGTCTCTGTCCTCTCTCTCTCTCTCTCTCTCTCTCTCTCTCTCTCTCTCTCTTTAAAGTCTGCAACTGACATCTGACTGAAAACTGCATGTGGAAAATTCGGCCGTATGTTTTGTATTGTGCATAATATAAGCGTTCCTTTGCATTCTGTTTCGTGTGCTCATTCGCATTTTGGCTAATTAAGAGGAAAGAACATACAAGCGTCCGCAAATAAAGGATGAGCCTACAAGACATACTGACCACGGTAGCTGAACTACCGTCAACTAGTTAACAACACTCCACCCAAGTGAGTCGGGCAGCCAACCCACTACTACTGCTGCTACTACTACTACTACTGCTACTACTACTACTGCTGCTACTACTGCTACTACTGCTACTACTACTAAGTATAATAGTCAATGAATGAAAATGGACATAAAAAACCGGGTAGGTGGGACTGGTAGGGTGGGTGGGTGATTTCTTCTACTGAATTAGAACGAAGGACCAGCACACTGGCCTGTACTGGATACTGGACTCACTGGGCTGGACAAGGTACAGATCACTTACGTCCTGCTGCGTTTGACGCAAATCAGCTTTTGTTTTTATGTGTAACAAAAACCAGATGTAAAAATTTGAATGCACGACAATAAACCGTTAACTATCACGACAATAAACCGTTAACTATCACGACAATAAACCGTTAACTATCATGACAATAAACCGTTAACTATCACGACAATAAACCGTTAACTATCACGACAATAAACCGTTAACTATCACGACAATAAACCGTTAACTATCACGACAATAAACCGTTAACTATCACGACAATAAACCGTTAACTATCACGACAATAAACCGTTAACTATCACATATACGTCAGAGTTTTGCTTGTTTGTTCCTTTAGGTGTAAATGAAAAAAGGCGGACATGTACGCCAGAGAGAGAGAGAGAGAGAGAGAGAGAGAGAGAGAGAGAGAGAGAGAGAGAGAGAGAGAGAGAGAGAGAGAGAGAGAGAGAGAGAGAGAGAAGAGAGAAAGAGAGAGAGAGAGAGAGAGGTGTGTGTGTGTGTGTGTGTGTGTGTGTGTGTGTGTGTGTGTGTGTGTGTGTGGTGTGTGTGTGTGTGTGTGTGTGTGTGTGTGTGTGTGTGTGTGTGTGTGTGTGTGTGTGTGTGTGCATGCGCGCGAGCGCGCGTGCGTGTGTGTGAGACTGCGTGTGTGCGTACATGCATATGAACAAGAACAAGAACAAGAACAAGAAGAACAAGAACATATTTTATTGCCATATGAAAACCAGAGGTTTTTGTGGGCACAGATGATCAAGTTCAGACATTCAGCTAAACTAAACTAATCCTAGCGTTGTCACATCTTGCAACATAACATCATTAGTAGCAGAAAGAAAAGCACAGTGTGTATCAGAGTCTGATTAAATTTTCTGTCTCCGAAGAGAAAAACACAACAGGATATACTGGGCAAGTACAGGTTGGAAGCAGTCCAATAACATAAGCTCCGAGGGTTTTGTCATGTTAGTCTGTGGTGGAAAATCAGTTTTTATGATCCTCGTCATCAGGTCATAACGTTGTTGGTTAAATAATTTGCAGTCATCGAGAAAATGTAGTTCGTCCTCAACGACGTGGCATGTCGTGCATAATCTGTTTTCTCTGTCAGTGTTGGTATAACGGCCCCTCTCAATTTGGAGGTCATGGGCACTTATTCGTAATCTAGTTAGTGCTCGTCTGCAATCTGTGTCAGTGTGTTGCTCCAAATAAGCCATATGTGTGAGCGTACATGAGTGCGTGCGTGCGCGCGCACGTGCATGTGTGTTTGTTACTTTTTTCTTTTCTTTTTTTTTTTTAACAGATATCATTGTCTTCGTCGTTGTGATCATCATGATCCTTGTGATTATCATTATTATCATCATCGTAGATATCATCATCAGTGTCTTTTTCCTCACTTCTTCTCATGAACTCGTTCTCCTTACCCTTCACTTAGTTTTTCTTTCTTCCCTTCACTGCTTTTGGGGGGGGGGGGGGTGTGTTTGTTTGTTGTTGTTGTTTTTTTTTTATGTGCGTTCGCGCGTGCGAGTGTTTGTGCGTGCGTCCAAGCATGCGTGCGTGCGTGCGTGCGTGTGGGTGGGTGGGTGTATGTGTAGCTGCCCTGTTCGTTCTTTCCCGACAAACGGATGGCGGTGGGTGGGGCTGCATACGCGAGGACAGGGCGCCACGCTGTCTGCCCTCAGCCAGAGAAAGGGTGTGGCGGGGCAGGGGGAGTGGAGTGGAGGGGGTCAGCAGGGGCACTGTCGCGGATGTCCCTGACACCTTTCTGACGAGTAGAGAAGAGAGAAGGTGGGAGAGGGCCGGGTTGGGGTGGGACTGAGGAGGTTATTGGACTAGTTTCTGTTGTACTGTTCTTTTATGAGAGAGAGAGAGAGAGAGAGAGAGAGAGAGAGAGAGAGACAGAGAGACAGACAGACAGACAGACAGACAGAGACAGACAGAAAGAAAGACAGAGAGACAGACAGACAGACAGAGAGAGAGAGAGAGAGAGAGAGAGAGAGAGAGAGAGAGAGAGAGAGAGAGAGAGAGAGATCATAAACCAGGTTATTTCCAGATATTCAAAAACGTCTTGTAATTAGATCAGTTTTCCGTAAATCGAAGATTAAATGAAAACCTTGACTTCTTCAACAGGACAACAACAACAACAATATCCACACACACACACACACACACACACACACACACACACACACACACACACACCAGTCAGCGTTTTCTTTGTCTGGATCGATTGAACGAGAGATCTGAACCAGCTGTTGGGCCTACTTGTAAATCCTTTCCGTCAGCAATAAGGCCACTGTTCAGTGTCTAGGAACAAGATACTTAGGAGTCGAAACACCTGAAGAACAGAGGACATAGCACAGTGGAGTGCGGCGACAAACAAGAGAGGGGGTATCACAGCATCAAGCAGGCCTGCCTCCTGACCAGGAATCTGATCCTCCACACAGCAATCCTTCAAAGACTTAGATCCACATCCTGAGGACGGACGCATCCGATGCCGCGGCATGGAGCCGTCGTGCCGCAAAAACATGGATGGAAAGCTGTTCTTCAATCGGCTATGCCGGCAGAAAACTGTTCGACGGAGCGGACGTATTCTACAATTGAAAACGAGTGCCATGCCATTGTGTGACGTTCCTTTGTGTCGCATGGGCTACAGATTATCGCCCGCTGACGTGTTTGAACTCAGCAGAGTTTATCAATGACGGGGTGATGCCATGGGCGATACATCTGCCAAATTTTGAGGTGAAAATTGCGTCAATCATGGGAGTTCAAAATGACAATGCTGGTGCTGACTCTATGAGCCGCTTGGTGGAGTGAAGTAAGTATCATTTCATCGGACTTTGAGAACAATTTGGAGTGTTGGTTTTGAAATGAATCGCGACCTTTTTGTTTTCTGACACACTCCTCCCCCCCCCCCCCCCCCCCCCCCCCTTAATTTGTTCTTAGTGATGGTGGAGGGAGGGATGGTGGTGGTAATGTTACGAACAGATCGATTTTACTTGTTATTATCTTGGGTCGATTCAGATCTACGTATCTTGGCTTTTGCTTTTTACGTGTAAAGTTTAATGTGTCGTTTGTTTACCAAATTACGTATGCACAAACTGCATAATAAATCCGGAAGTCTGTTTAAAGTACCAGAATGAGACAAAGAGTGATAGAAGCTTCCAGAAATTGTTTTTGCAGTGTTCCGAGTAGTTCAGTTGGCTGTACTACGTCAGGATTCTCAAACATACTAAAACGCTATAATTTATGATTGGTTAAGCCACTCGTATTTATTGAACTCTATATTTGGATGTATGTTAAATAAAGAGAGAGAGAGAGAGAGAGAGAGAGAGAGAGAGAGAGAGAGAGAGAGAGGATAACTCACAGAGGGTAACTCGTGCTCCCAGGATGAAATACTTTCAGGCCAAACGAATGCTGGTTACGACACCAGCTCGCCTGGCAGAAATGGCAACCCTCTGTGTCGTCATTTCTGAGCGGCGATTTCGTGACCATCCCACGATGAACTAATTACAGGCCCATAACTCTAAACGAACGCTGCTTTCGACATCAAATCGCCTGGCGGAAATGACAGCACTTTGTGTCGTCATTTCTCCTTGGCGATTTGGTGAGATAAGCAGCGTTCGTGTGGAGTTATGGGCCTGGACTTGTTTCATCATGGGGGCAAGAGTTACCCTACTTGTTTGATATTGACTGGATTTCTAAGTCATCGTTGAGGATGTGGTGTTACACATTACACCTTCTACGAATAATTTAATCAGACACACATGCTTGCGTGTGGGGACACGCACATGCAGGCGCGCACACACATGTACACGCATGCACTCGCGCACGTACACGTGCATGCGTGCGCGCGCGCGCGCGCGCACACACACACACACACACACACACACACACACACACACACACACACACACACACACACAGCGAAACATGAAAGATAAAGGGATGTGACAGGTTGAAGGCAAGCACTTTCGGAAACAAACTGCCAGTTTTGTGAGTGTCACAGTAGACCTAATAAAGAGTGGGGCTGATCAGCCTGAATGAGCTGCCATTGCATTGCCTCATGTAGGTATGCAGCGGGGAAGTCACACCAGTGACAGACGTTACACAACAGCAGAAGTTGTATCAGCCAATCGAACTGCATGCTCCTTGCTAGTGTTAGGATACGATGCTTCTCTTGCATTATCATCGTGATAGCTGCGAGCATGCTTCCCCTGCGAGGTGGCATAGTAGTGAACACCAAGGGAGAGGTGGCGGCTCTTCGTTGAGCCCCTGGACACTGATGCGAGAGGTCAGTGTCAGGCGGCGCAGCGAACCTTCCAGCCGTATGGGCTACGGCGGATCTAGCCTATGCCGCCGAGGGACGGCTCCTGGAGATGTGGGGTGATCGGCGATGGAGTGTTGCCTGACTACGATCACCGTGGCTCGGGATACCATGCTTTTGAGGGTCAGGCATGGGGCACTCCTCTCGGGGTTGGGCTGAAAAAAAATTGCCCTCTCGGCCGTAGTCTGCGTGGACCATAGAAGGGACTCGTGTAGCGCTCCAGCGACTTTCGTCCTGTCCCCTCTTTGAGGCGGCCTCATGCGGCACAGGGCCATCGCCATCCGAGGTTGAAGAAGGCCGCCTGGTGGCCCTGAAGACAGGCCTTTTGTGGGGGAAGAAGGCCGCCTGGTGGCCCTGAAAACAGGCCTTTTGTGGGGGAAGAAGGTCTCCTGGTGACCCTGAAGACAGGCCTTTTGTGGGGGAAGAAGGCCGCCTGGTGGCCCTGAAAACAGGCCTTTTGAGGGGGAAGAAGGTCTCCTGGTGGCCCTGAAGACAGGCCTTTTGAGGGGAGAAGAAGGTCGCCTGGTGGCCCTGAAGACAGGCCTTTTGAGGGGGAAGAAGGTCTCCTGGTGGCCCTGAAGACAGGCCTTTTGAGGGGAGAGAGAGGCAAAGGAAACCGACACCCATCGTCGGCCGACCAACACCACAACGTGAACCGGAGTTCACGCGGAACCAGAGCCGAGAGAGCGACAGATGACCCCCACACCCCCACCCCCTCCACACACACACACACACACACACACACACACACACACACAGAGGGAACCGGACATACTATTGCCAAGGACAATAACTGGCACGAAATATGCAGACTTCAGTCAAGTATATCTTGTCCTTTAGGGCCCACGGCCGACAAGACGTAAAACTCACCATTGACGTGACGTAACGAGCATCGTTCTCTCTCTCTCTCTCTCTCTCTCTCTCTCTCTCTCTCATGTCTGTTTCATTCACGTGGTGAACTGAAGTTCGTTCGTTCATTCATTTGTCATGCGGCTTGAAGAACGAATCAAAACCCTCTGGCGTCTATTTTGCATTCGTGAACAATTCAGTAAGAGGATTTGTAGAGGAAGTTGCTTAATGTATTGTATTGCGCAGGGACGGGCTAAAATGTAGGAGGAATGGGAGTGGAGGGGAGGGAGGGGCTGGTGGGGGGGGGGGGGGGGGGGGGGGAGGGGTGCCTATCAGCATAGTGTGTATTCCAACGTCGCGAAATTCCCTGTCGGTGGTTTCCCCTGTTCAGCCTCTCTTTTCGTCCACTGTGAGATCCATTCACTTGTGTTCGTTGTAGAAAGTCTTTACAGTGCCCCCCCCCCCCCCCCCTCCCCGGTTGGGGGTGGGATAGGGGGTGAAGGGTGAGTGTTTCCAATTCATAATATGCCACGCCTAATTCTTTCTTCTTTTTTTTTGTTTGGTTTCAAACCTCTCCCAAGGAGCGACCATTTGCTTGTTTGTCCATCAACAGGATGACCCAATAATCATTAAACCCATAGCAACCAAATTTTGACCAACGATGGTATGAGGTCCGGGAACGAACTCA
>CM031598.1:31004077-31026577 GCA_018398815.1 Conus ventricosus | reverse complement strand
ACTGGTGTGACCGTAATAATTAAACCACGGGGAAAAAAACAACATATATTCACTAGTCCCGATTATCAGGTTCTTTCTGTCTTGGTGAAAATGATGTCTATTCAAAACAAAAAAAAATCTAAACGATAAAGTTGGAGCTCTGATGTCAGGTTTACAATTCACTCCATAACATACTTTAATATCAGAAACTACAGGGTAAACCATGTGAGCTCGTGTTTGGACAGGTACAATGGGCACACCACGCTGCCCTGGAGCTGTACTCAACAACAACAACAACAACAACAGCAACAACAACAACAACAACAAAACTGGCAGATAATGTTATAGGTGAGCAGCCTCTTTTAGAACAAGACCAAGCCATGCTGGTGCATGAACCACCGATTCTGAGGCAACATCAGGTTATACTACTGCAGGACCAGCCGACGTGATTGCTGGACCAGCCCCAACCAACACGAGACCAGTATATGCCGCTGCACAGCTACATTGTTTCATGTCAGAACTCGCTTGTACTGCTGCTGTAAGACAGTCCTTCATCAGCACAGGCCAACCAAACATCAAGACAGGACCAGTCCCCATGGCTACTGGACCAGTGTGCCTCATGGCACCAGTATGGTTCGTCAGTGCAGTGCGAGTCGGACCAACAGTTCACCACAGGAGCGGCGTGTGGCACCACAGGACCATCATGTGTCATTACTGGAGCAGCTTTCGTCATCGCTCGACCAGCCGACGTCAGCTTGAAACGTGGCTGTTCAGTCGGGCAAGGTTGAGTTTCTTTCCCTCCGATTCCGTTTTTAGTCACTTTTAAGGAAATGTTTGAGTTATGTGCCTTTGAAATTTCTCAACCATTCATTACGTTCAGATGCTGAATCATCCTTCGTGTTGCATGGCCAGAAACTGTTTGGTTAAATGATGCATTCGGAAATTATACGGCCGTGCGCGTGCGTGCGTGTGCGTGTGTGTGTGTGTGTGTGTGTGTGTGTGTGTGTGTGTGTGTGTGTGTGTGTGTGTGTGGTGAATTAACTCGATTGTTGATTTCGTTTTGATACTCTGTTACCCGGGTTTTATTGTATTTTGTTATTAATGTTATAAAACTCCCACCAGTCCCGCGATGATAATAATAATAGGCCTCTAACAATTATGATGATGACGACGACAACAACAAAACAACAACAACAATAATAATAAAGCAGCCTAGAGTGAATAGCTTCGTTTTCAGCGTGCATGGCTGATTCTATGTGGACTGGCTCCGCTCGAAAATCATTGGTGCGATTGGCAATCGTCCCAGAGCACATCGTGTGTGTCTGAAACTGCTCCGGTGCAGTGACTAATTCTTATTGAACTCCGCTGCAAATCGCAACTGGCATTTACCCTACGGCGATTGCTCATCCCGCCGGATTCTCATGTGCACCGTGACATACATAAACATACGTACGTACATACATGTATGCGTACAAATGCCGGTAATATATAGTTCCACTTGAAAACTGATAAACTACGCCGTTTGCAAACAGAAAAATAAAACTGCCTCCCCCACCCCTACCGACCCCACCCAATTTTTTTGTTCTCTCCACCACCACCCTGCTTCCTTCTGAATTCCGGGAATGAAAAAATGATTATCTGAGCGTTTGAGCAACCTTGTTAACAAACGTTTTCATCTATTCGAACGTGCCGTGCCGTGCGTCGTTGGTTAAAAACGTTACGAACTTCACCACGAATTCGACCCCCCCCCCCCCCTTCTCCCCCTGCGCTTCAGGATTCTTGTACAAGCTATAGTGACAAAACAGAGTAGCGTAAAACAACAAGAACACCAGCAACAGCAGTAGTGGTAGCAGTAATAGTAGTTGTAATAATAGTAGAAGTAATAGTAGTAAGAATATGTGTACGCCTAACCACTTAAATGCTCTTGACGTTTACAATGATCAAGAACACACATCAAATTACAAGCCAAATGAACTAGAACGACAGACAATGCACAAACGCTTCCCGCATTCACAAACTCGCTCCACATACACAAGTACCACCACCCAGCCTCGCCCTCTTACACTCCCTCTCCACCCATTACCGACTTCTCAAGCAAAAACAAGCCGTATCAAATGAATAAACACAGGAATCTGAACACATATTCTATTCCTGAAAATAGGACAGGCACATATTTGCATATATCAGTCAGATAGGAAAATGAAAGTTTTCAAGTCTGATCTAAAAGAGGGTAGAGGGGCAGAGTATCTGATTTGATGTGGAAGAATGATTCAAACAGAGGGGGGCTGATGTGGGAGAATGATCCAGACAGAGTGGGCCTGATGTGGGAGATTGATCCAAGCACAGGGGGCCTGATGTGGGAGATTGATCCTATCAAAGGGGGCCTGACAGGCAGAGGAACGCTGACCAGAAGTTTTTGCACCGACATGGGAATGCTGAGGAGACGAGTAACAGAAGAACGGTGTATAACACGTTGTGGTGTTTACGAACGCTGCCGTTCAGTTAGATATTGAGAACAGAAGGATTCAAAGCACTTATACAGGACAGACGCAGCTAGCTTTGTAGGAGATCTTTTGCTGAACAGGGAGTCAGTGAAGAGAACGCGATAATGGGTGAACATCATCAAAGGTACATGAGCGAATGACCAGGCGGGCAGCATGATACTGGACGCGTACGCGGACCTTCTAAAGCTTCCTGAGGAGACAATATTGGGAGCCTTGTTACGGCATACCGAAACAGAGCCTAACAAAACAGCATTAGAATAATCCAAACGCGAGAGAACACGCGCAGATAAGGATTTTCGTGCGTCTTCGAAAAGGAGATGACGGATGGAAGCAATACAACAGAATTCAATAAACCAATTCTGAACGACATCAGCACTATGTGGTTGAAAGGAATAAATTTGCTCCAGTGTCACGCCAAGGAGAGGAAAAAGTGATCGATGAGTCAATGAGGTCAATAGAAAACGGAACAGAGGCATAAGTCGAATTCTCTAATGGACAAATCAACATTATATCCGTTTTGTCTTCGTTCTCTCTAAGTTTGTGCCTGTCAACCAGCTTTTGAGGTCAGTTATACGGGACTGAGTGCCTCCAATCATTGTCGGAAGATCAAAAAGAGGTCCAGAAATATAAAGCTGATAGTCGTTTGAGATACTGTTATGGAAAAGGGAATGTTGATTTACAGTAACAGAGACAAGGGAAGTGTACAGAATGAAAAGGATTCGCCCACAGCATTGAGCCCTGGAGCACACCGCACAGTAATGGAGTGGGGTTGGAGGTTGAACCATTGACAGAAACAACTTAACGAAGATCGGTGATGTAGGGGTGAAACCAGTTGAAGAATGCATCAGACGGAATAACAGGGTTATACAAGCGGGAGAGAAGAATAGAATGGTCGATGGTATACAAAAAAACAAACAAAAAACTGCAGTGAGGTCCAGCAGAGAGAGAGAGAGAGAGAGAGAGAGAGAGAGAGAGAGAGAGAGAGAGAGAGAGAGAGAGCGAGAGAGAGAGAGAGAGATTATAGGTTGTTGTCAAGGGCAGTCATTGCAGATTTTCAGAAGAGCGGTTGAAGTGCCATGGTCAGAACAGTAGACAGACGTCCAAAGGGGGTAAATCAGGTTATTAGAATGAACAGAATCCATGAGCTGAGCACAGACCGAAGGGGGGTAAATCAGGTTATTAGAATGAACAGAATCCATAAGCTGAGCACAGACCAAAGGGGGTAAATCAGGTTATTAGAATGAACAGAATCCATAAGCTGAGCACAGACCAAAGGGGGTAAATCAGGTTGTTAGAATGAACAGAATCCATAAGTTGAGCACAGACCGAAGAGGGTAAATCGGGTCATTAGAATGAACAGAATCCATAAGCTGAGCACAGACCAAAGGGGCTAAATCAGGTTGTTAAAATGAACAGAATCCATAAGCTGAGCACAGACCGAAGGGGGGTAAATCAGGTCATTAGAATGAACAGAATCCATAAGCTGAGCACAGACCAAAGGGGGGTAAATCAGGTCATTAGAATGAACAGAATCCATAAGCTGAGCACAGACCAAAGGGGGGTAAATCGAGTTAATAGAATGAACAGAATCCATAAGCTGAGCAAGAGCAACTTTTTCACTGATTTTGGCGAAGAAAGAAAGATTTGAAACAGGTCTATAACTCTTCAAATTTCAGGATCGAGGGCAGACGTTTTAATAGAGGACGGACGACAGCGTTTTTAAAAGAGGAAGGAACAGAATCAGTGGACTGAGTTATTAATGAGGGTAGTGATGTGAGGCAGAGTTATTAATGAGGGTAGTGATGTGAGGTAGAGTTATTAATGAGGTAGTGATGTGAGGCAGAGTTATCAATGAGGGTAGTGATGTGAGGCAGTTATGAATGAGGTAGTGATGTGAGGCAGAGTTATTAATGAGGTAGTGATATGAGGCAGAGTTATCAACGAGGGTGTTGATGTGAGGCAGAGTTATTAATGAGGTGTTGATGTGAGGCAGAGTTATTAATGAGGGTAGTGATGTGAGGCAGAGTTATCAATGAGGGTAGTGATGTGAGGCAGAGTTATTAATGAGGTAGTGATGTGAGGCAGAGTTATTAATGAGGGTAGTGATGTGAGGCAGAGTTATTAATGAGGTAGTGATGTGAGGCAGAGTTATCAATGAGGGTAGTGATGTGAGGCAGAGTTATTAATGAGGATAGTGATGTGATGTGAGGCAGAGTTATCAATGAAGGTAGTGATGTGAGGCAGAGTTATTAATGAGGGTAGTGATGTGAGGCAGAGTTATTAATGAGGGTTGTGATGTGAGGCAGAGGTATTAATGAGGGTAGTGATGTGAGGTAGAGTTATTAATGAGGGTAGTGATGGAGGCAGAGTTATGAATGAGGGTAGTGATGTGAGGCAGAGTTATGAATGAGGGTAGTGATGTGAGGCAGAGTTATTAATGAGGGTAGTGATATGAGGCAGAGTTATCAATGAGGGTGTTGATGTGAGTCAGAGTTATTAATGAGGGTGTTGATGTGAGGCAGAGTTATTAATGAGGGTAGTGATGTGAGGCAGAGTTATCAATGAGGGTAGTGATGTGAGGCAGAGTTATTAATGAGGGTAGTGATGTGAGGCAGAGTTATTAATGAGGGTAGTGATGTGAGGCAGAGTTATTAATGAGGATAGTGATGTGATGTGAGGCAGAGTTATCAATGAGGGTAGTGATGTGAGGCAGAGTTATTAATGAGGGTAGTGGTGTGAGGCAGAGTTATTAATGAGGTAGTGATGTGAGGCAGAGTTATCAATGAGGGTAGTGATGTGAGGCAGAGTTATTAATGAGGGTAGTGGTGTGAGGCAGAGTTATTAATGAGGGTAGTGATGTGAGGCAGAGTTATCAATGAGGGTAGTGATGTGAGGCAGAGTTATTAATGAGGGTAGTGATGTGAGGCAGAGTTATCAATGAGGGTAGTGATGTGAGGCAGAGTTATCAATGAGGGTGTTGATGTAAGGCACAGTTATCAATGAGGTAGTGATGTGAGGCATAGTTATCAATGAGGGTAGTGATGTGAGGCAGAGTTATCAATGGGGGTAGTGATGTGAGGCAGAGTTATTAATGAGGGTAGTGATGTGAGACAGATTTATTAATGAGGGTAGTGATGTGAGGCAGAGTTATCAATGAGGGTAGTGATGTGAGGCAGAGTTATTAATGAGGGTAGTGATGTGAGCCAGATTATTAATGAGGGTAGTGATGTGAGCCAGAGTTATTAATGAGGTAGTGATGTGCGGCAGAGTTATCATTGAGGGTAGTGATGTGAGGCAGAGTTATTAATGAGGGTAGTGATGTGAGGCAGAGTTATCAATGAGGGTAGTGATATGAGGCAGAGTTATCAATGAGGGTAGTGATGTGAGGCAGAGTTATCAATGAGGGTCGTGATGTGAGGCAGAGTTATCAATGAGGGTAGTGATGTGAGGCAGAGTTATTAATGAGGGTAGTGATGTGAGGCAGAGTTATCAATGAGGGTAGTGATGTGAGGCAGAGTTATTAATGAGGGTAGTGATGTGAGGCAGAGTTATTAATGAGGTTAGTGATGTGAGGCAGAGTTATCAATGAGGGTAGTGATGTGAGGCAGAGTTATCAATGAGGGTAGTGATGTGAGGCAGAGTTATCAATGAGGTAGTGATGTGATGTGAGGCAAAGGTATCAATGAGGTAGTGATGTGAGTGAGGCAGAGTTATCAATGAGGGTAGTGATGTGAGGCAGAGTTATGAATGAGGGTAGTGACGTGAGGTGAGGGAGAGTTATCAATGAGGGTAGCGATGTGAGGCAGAGTTATCAATGAGGGTAGTGATGTGAGGCAGAGTTATCAATGAGGGTAGTGATGTGAGGTGAGGCAGAGTTATCAATGAGGGTAGTGATGTGAGGCAGAGTTATCAATGAGGGTAGTGATGTACGTGAGGCAGAGTTATCAATGAGGGTAGTGATGTACGTGAGGCAGAGTTATCAATGAGGGTAGTAATGTGAGGCAGAGTTATCAATGAGGGTAGTGATGTGAGGCAGAGTTATCAATGAGGGTAGTGATGTGAGGCAGAGTTATCAATGAGGGTCGGATGTGAGGCAGAGTTATCAATGAGGGTAGTGATGTACGTGAGGCAGAGTTATCAATGAGGGTCGTGATGTGCGGCAGAGTTATCAATGAGGGTTGTGATGTGAGGTGAGGCAGAGTTATCAATGGGGGCAGTGATGTGAGGCAGAGTTATCAATGAGGGTTGTGATGTGAGGCAGGGTTATCAATGAGGGTGTTAATGTGAGGCAGAGTTATTAATGAGGGTAGTGATGTGAGGCAGAGTTATCAATGAGGGTAGCGAAGTGAGGCAGAGTTATCAGTGAGGGTAGTGATGTGAGGCAGAGCTATCAATGAGGGTAGTGATGTGAGGCAGAGTTATCAATGAGGGTAGTGGTGTGAGGCAGAGTTATCAATGAGGGTAGTGACGTGAGGCAGAGTTATCAATGAGGGTAGTGATGTGAGGCAGAGTTATCAATGAGGGTAGTGATGTGAGGCAGAGTTATTAATGAGGGTAGTGAAGTGAGGCAGAGTTATCAATGAGGGTAGTGGTGTGAGGCAGAGTTATTAATGAGGGTAGTGAAGTGAGGCAGAGTTATCAGTGAGGGTAGTGATGTGAGGCAGAGTTGTTAATGAGGGTAGTGAAGTGAGGCAGAGTTATCAGTGAGAAGAGTGATGTGAGGCAGGGGTATCAAGACAGTGGCTGGAAAACGAACCGGAAGTAGATCGAGTTCATAGGTTTTAATGCCAATTTTCATAATGATCTTTCTAACAAAGGGTTCAGATACAAGATGAAAAGAAGTAGGAGGGGTTCTAGAAAATGGAGGATCATAAAAAGATGTATCACTGTCAGGCTGAGAATCTAACGATTTTCTGAGGTCGGTGATCTTACCAACACAAAACAGTCGAAAAACGGCCTGTGGAAGCTCAGATAGCAAAAGATTACAAGGGTGTAGAGAAGAATCAGATTTTCCATGGGTTTGTTAGTAATGCTGTAGAGCTGTTTTAAGCAAGCAAGAATCCTGGCGTTGATGTAAGCAGATTGTGCAGCATGGATAAGACAGTTAACGAAATTGCTTGCCACTGGAAATATTTGCTTGTGTCCATTTGATCCAGGCCTAAGCCCCTGTCTTTCAGCCTCACGCCTTTCATGCCTGGCCCTAACAGCCGCGGTCCTTCAGTCACTTGGAGTCTTTTAGCAGAGGCGTATTGGTCCAGCAGCCCAGTTCTAATTGTTTAACCAAACCTTTTATCGTTGTTTCCCAAGGATTCTACTGTTTCGACATCCAGTTCAGACGTACTCTCTCTCTCTCTCTCTCCTCTCTCTCTCTCTCTCTCTCTCTCTCTCTCTCTCTCTCTCTCTCTCTCTCTCTCTATGTGTGTGTGTGTGTGTGTGTGTGTGTGTCTCTCTATCTCTGTCTGTCTGTATTTCTCTCTGCATATCCGCTGTCTGTTATGCAGTTTCTCTTTGTCCTCAACGCCCTCTCTCTCTCTCTCTCTCTCTCTCTCTCTCTCTCTCATCCTCTCTCTCTCTCTCTCTCTCTCTCTCTCTCTCCCTCCCCCCCCCCCCCCCTCTGTCTCTCTCTCTCTGCACGCGTTGTTTTATTGCTCATCATGCAGCAATTCTCATGAAGGTGAACTGTTTAGAAGCAATAAATTATTCTGTGTCTGTCTCTGTCTGTCTGACTCTGTTTGGGGTTTTAGCCTTGGATAATAAATGAAGAAAAAAGTATGGTGACAAAGCCCATAGGATGCAAGTGTTGGAGGGAGGAGGGGTAGGACCCTCACTAAGAGGGGGGGGGGGGGGGGCAAGGAGACGGATCCCTTCGAAGGGAGTGTACAGTAAACGTTTCTTGATGTTTCATTCGCACGATGTTCTAGTTTTAACATATACACTTTTGTCCTTGATATCATCTCCTTAGCCGACCAGTCTATAACAAAACAAAACAAAAACAAAACAAAAAAAAACAGGACTTGACAAGACAAATCTGTTTATGTCATAGACCGTCCGTCGTAATACCGGAAACCTGCAGTATGAAAAGACCGTCTGTTGTGATGCAGCGGTTATTGTCGCGGATTTGCGGGCTAGATGGCACGGGTTCGGATCTCTAGGAAGCCGCAGCATTTATTTCTGTGATCTTCTTTTTTTGACCGAAGCCGGGTCCTACATAGAGCTGAATAGAACAGAGGCTCAAATGGGAAGACTGCAGCACAGTTGAGTTTCACCCACTTAATGGGCCCCTCGCTGAGTGTTGCTGGAATTTTCCGACCAACACTGCAGTGAATCTGTATCTCTCGGCCTGTCTGATGCTGAGGTAAACTGCTAAAGGAAGCTTAAGAGTGTCCTGCGCGTGCTTGTTCAGAACAAACATCACTGAACACCCACCAAGTGATTCGGCAACAGGGCGGTGATTCTCATCTCGACGGGATACCTTAGAAAAACTTGATGCTGACTGCTCGCCTGTGAACTTCCAGTTTCGGTGCTGCGATACCTTCCTGCCTGTGGCTGTGGAGAACAGCGCGGAAAACGGGACAGAAAAAAAAAGAGGAGAAAGGAAGAGAAGCCGAGGAGGCAGTGAAAAGCGGAAGGGGGACAGGCTGCACACCAAAAATTCATGCGTCAAGGCGTTGCTTAAGGAGTCGAGTATTGATAACCTGGCGCAATTTAGATTGTTTCGAGAATTCTTAACGTTTTTGAAAGTTGATTCTCCTCATTTTTTCCCCCATATGGTCATCAAGGTACAAGCCATGTGGTTGCAAGCAGACAGATTAAAAGAGAAAAAAAAGAGGACTATTTTGGGGAAAACCCCTTGGCGCAAAGATAGGGTCACGGGTGACTGCAAAAGCCTGAAATGTGTTGCCAACTAAGGGGTGGGTCGTGCGTTTGAAGATTGTTTTTGATTTCATCGGTGAAAATCCCCCCAAAACAAGGGAAATAATTGGTGGGGAGTTGTTCTTTTGATTAACTATCAGTTTCACATTGAATGCTGGCTCAAATTTATGGTAGGCCTCAAAACGCTTTCATAGGTTATGCTGTGTTTTATGCAAAATCCTAATGGTGGCGTGTGGCCACATGGAAGACCACACAGAAAAAAGAGGAAAGGGGATGAAAAGGGAATGCATTGTCAAGAGTGACCGGCGCAAGTTTGCAAGGTTTTTGTCCCTTTCACGGAAGTTGATTTTTACGCATGAACTGATTTTCTTATCTTGCAGCGACTGAGTTTTTTGATAATATCCAAAGTAGGCCTACATGTGAACTCGAACCCCACTCAGTGGCCTGTTGTGGCTATCGGCACTGAGTCGTGCTATCATCTCTGCTGCGCGGGCTATACACACTGACTGACCAGTTCCGTGTTATCTTGTCTCTCATGGAGGCTGACGTGAATCAGTGCCACTAGTGGATGCCATTTCCGAAGGTTTTCGGTGGAAGAGAGATATTCACAGTAGGGTACTTTTGATGTTTAGACACTTCCTTTACGAATGAGATTCTTATCGTGAATTGTTAATTACATCATTTAGCAGATGGGCGTTCGTGTACGCATAAACTATACGTCTATATCTGAGTAATTTTCGCGTAGATAAAGTTGTTCCAGAAGCCACCGGCGTACAATCTGCGATGACACAGGAAGTACATTTTGGTACGCAAGGAAAATTGATCACATTTCACAAACGCAAAATGACTATGAAGATCCTTGGTCCATACAAAAAATACTAGTATATTTGGCGCCATAGTTCTGCCTGGCGTGTTGCATCGTTTCTGTCTGAATACAAAGGCACAATGAAGGTTGGGAGAGGGAGAGAGGGGCGGGGGGGGGGGGGGGGGGGGATGGAAGAAATGCCAGAAGGTGGGGGAAGGGAGGGAGGGTTGGGGAAAAAGATCTGAATGACGTCATACATCGAAAATATCATTCTCAAACAATCGAACGGTGTTGTTCAGAAGGCAGACAGCTCTGGAACCGAACTCGAAGCGTCTTTTGCAGACATCATCGACTACCGCTGGATATCTTTTTTTTTTTTAGAGCTACAGCTTGCAGGCTTTTTTTTTTTTTTTTCAAATCAATACATTTCTTCTGTCCTTCTTAGTAGGGAACGTACTCAATGACACAGAATATTGACATATAAAGTCATTGTTTACCAGTGAACAGATTCTGAGCTGAGATTCTGTCTGCATATTAACGTTCCTGTGCTGGGTTTTCTGTTTAGTATCCCGTTACATATAAAGCTTTGTTACGATGTCGCTATGAAAAATTGTCACGGAACGAATGAACCCAGAACCATTTACGGAAAGTGCAATGCATAAAAAAAAGTGACTGGAAACTTGCGACAGACTCCAGGGGAAATTTATCACTTGCGCTAAATGGATAGATAACACTCGTGTGTTTCATATCTTTTGCATGAGTAGGTGAATGCACATCAGATAAATTAGTGTATCTGTTGTAAAAACTTGACAAATATGGGTCATATTGTACCATGCCGGTATTTTACGCTAATGTTGGTACCAGACTTCCAAATGAAATTACTGTTATTCCACTTGCACGCCTTAAGATGTGCTCTGAAAGAGGGGTGACAAACTGAAGCAAGACGCCCAAAGATAACAAATTTACACTTGCTTACCAGCAAAATATCTACAATTAAGCGTACAATGAAACGAGTTATTTTATTTTTCAGGTTTTGGTATTCTAAACGATACCGGAATAATCGTGTATTCTAGTATCGAACAGACCGGGTTTACAATAAAGCGGAATCAGCCTTCTGATATGCCCAATTACCTGTATAAATCCCATGCTTTTATAACAATCGTTCTATCATAACGTGAATGCATGGTGACTGTATGATAATGCATGTGAAAGTGTGCAAGTCCAAATTCTTTGTCATCGTGACTGTTTACTAAAGTAAAGCCATAATCATTTCCTCGTACACCTGACCCTGGAGGGTTTCCACATTTGATGTTCAGCTGTCCGTTAAAGCAAGTGTTTCAGCTGAACAGAGCAGGCAGAAAACTGCACAGATCACATCAGAAAACAGATTTAACTAACTTAAACTTGTGTTTGTTGCCAGTGTACGAAGTAAGATAAGCAACCTTGGATCACAGCTCACGAGCGGAGCGGACGTGCTTGGCTGTCGCTCTCTCCACGGTGGTGATACTATCCGACTTAGAAAAAGTCTGTGCAAAACTGTAAACGTGAACATGTAATGGGACATTGAACCAGAATGTGTTAGCCACAGGATTCATGTCCTCTCCCTTTTTCTCACGAACGACGTGTGGTTGTGAGATTCAGAGTTTGTTCATTCTTCATGATGCGGTTAAAGTACATGGTGAATTGATGATTCGTGAGGGAACTTAGCTACAAAAAACAAAAAATGGGGAGGGAGGGGGGGGGGGTGCTTTCTGGTAGCATGCCCACCGAAATATGTTTGACCATTGAACCTAGTAAGGTTATGTGCTCGTCATGATGTATCAACATTTTTCGAGAAATGACGAGCACAATTTCTGGATACTAAATTTACAGGTAGGGTGGTAACAAAAGGAAACCGTCCTCGTCAAGTGATAGCTGTGTGAGTCCCGAATAAAACATAGACCTGAAGGTAACAAAGAAAAAACAAAAAGACAGGACAGTGAATCCAGCTGTGACAACATGGGTTAGAGGAGACGCTTCGGGACATGAACAGTAGATTGTTAGATATGGCGGAAAGACTCGCTAATGTTGCCACGAAAGACGATATAAAAAGCCCCCTCCCCCTTCTGTGTAACATAGTAACTTCAAGGTTTGGTTGTCCTTTTCTGTCCCCTCCCCCTTCTACATTTTTTTTTTTTACTTCGCGCTCATCTAATTTCCAATTATTGTCTCAATATTGTTATTGCTAGTCGCACCTTGATTTACCGTCTTTTGCTGGCTGTCAAGTGACCAACTGATTTTTCCTTCATTTCTGTTGAAATATACACCTCAAGATGAGGGTGTTGTCCGAGATTCGTTAGGGGGCAGGGAGTGGGAGGATGGGGTGCTTGATGGAAACGCTGGCCTCTTAGTCTATTATTATGAATAGTACCAATAGGTAGAGTGGAAACTATTCAGTAACAAAGTAAGCTTTAGATAATCATCTTGTAATTCAACTTGCTATCTTGTTCACATCCACTAAAGTTTGACTAATGTGATGATTACCCTCTCCTACTGGAAGATAGGAACTTGAACATTCCCTCTATTCATGAGTATAATCATTTCCTTTATGTTGCAGAATATGTCAAAAACAGCTTTTCCACTTTGTGCAATATTGTCGCGGGAGATTTAGCTGGATAATTTGGGTGTTGCTTGCACTCCTCTCCCTGTTCGTCTTTTTCAGCCGCGCCCTCCCCCCCCCCCCCCCCCCTCCTTCCCCGCCACACACACATACACACACATGCTCTCTCTCTCTCTCTCTCTCTCTCTCTCTCTCTCTCTCTCTCTCTCACACACACACACACACACACACACACACACACACACACACACACACACACACACACACCTCTCTCTCTCTCTCTCTCTCTCTCTCTCTCTCTCTCTCTCACACACACACACACACACACACACACACACACACACACACACACACACACACACATTTGTTTTGCTAATGGTGAAAGTGGGCTGTCTTCTATCCAATGTGCACAATGAAGCAAAGAAAAAAACATTAAAAGAAAGATGTGAACATTGCACCAGAATATGGAGCTGGTTTTATTTGGAAATAATGAACAAATAAAACCTGATGAAGTTTTTGAACACATTATTCTATGGGCTAAATATTCTATATACAGATGTAAAATAAACAAAATAAGACCTACTGTAAAACGCTGTTTGAGAGAACTTCATAATATATATATATATTGAAAAATATATGCATTGTTCAGAAATGAAATACATGGAATTTGATAGAAAATGGTATCCCTATGAAAAACTAGTTGATATGTCTAATGGAATGAGAAGAGGAGGGAAAGAGAAAAAGAACGAGTAAAAAGTGATCGATGGTAATAAGTAGCTAATGAAATTTATTAAGAAAATATGTCTAGACAGGTGAAAAATTCTCCCTACCACTTGACCCTATTTGGCCAGGCATACTCGTATAAATTTCCCTTTCGAGTGCCTCCTGAAGCAGAAAAAGTTGCACGTTTGGGGGCCTTTTTTTTCCATTTTCCCTCTTTCTTCGTAGATTATTGAATGGAACTGTCTGGGGGGTTTTCTGTGTGTGTGTGTGTGTGTGTGTGTGTGTTTTGTGTGTGTGTGTGTTTTGTGTGTGTGTGGTGTGAGGGGAGAGAGAGAGAAGAGAGAGGAGAGAGAGAGAGAGAGAGAGAGAGACAGACAGACAGACAGACAGACAGACAGACAGACAGATAGACAGACAGACAGAGCGCGCACACGGCGGGTGTGTGTGTGTGTGTGTGTGTGTGTGTGTGTTGTGGTGTGTGTGTGTGTGTTGTGTGTTGAAGATGTGTGGTATGGAAATGGTCAGTTTTGGGGTGACTTAAATCGAGAGACGCAGACACAAAACATACGCCAGAGATTATCTTATCGACTAATTACGATGTATGCTCGTATCCGTGGCATCTGTTGCTGTCTCACAATTATGCTTCTTCACTGTCATCGGGAACCACCCAAACGCAAGTGTTCACATTTAGGAAGAAGCACGTGAGATCCATTATCATACTGAGCATTCTCCTGGCGACTGTTAACGCAGGACTTGTTGTTTCGTCCTTCCCGCTCTGTTTTTCTCAGTATGCAAATTCACATGTTCCTGTGGCTACATGATGTAGTCACACTGTACATCCCTTTGTATGTAGCTGGTATGTATCCACTGCCCTCTTTTGTTGATCAGACCATACATTCAGCGTCCTCTGCGTTGCTCAGTATGTATTTTCATGCCCCTCTTCCTTGGCTCCAGTCTATATTCACAAGCACTTGTCTCTTGTCAGGATACATCTACGTGCTGATATTGCTGATTACAGATCCACTGACCTCTGTGTATCATTCAGCATATGTTCACATGTCGCCGATACTTGAGGGAATTCTGCATTCACACCGGACGAAATCCGCGGTCGATTTGGACGCCATGTCTGCCGGAGGCTTCAAGGCACGAGACAGGCTATTTTAAAGTCCTTCCCCACCCCCCTCCCCTCCCCCGCCTTTCCTTGCCGACTGTCGGCAGAGCCGTCTCCGCTGTTTACTGGGTCAGAGAAAGTAAACAGTCTGGCGCTGTTGGCTCCTTACAAACTGTGCCTGCAAATCACACCGACTGAAACAAGGCTGGAATCATATGGAAGTTATGGTTTACACAAAAGAAGGCGCTGCGCCTCTTTCTTTCTCTTCTCTCTCTCTCTCTCTCTCTCTCTTCTCTCTCCCCCCTGTGTCTCTCTCTCTCTGTCTCTGTCTCTCTCCTCTTCTCTCTCCTCTCTCTCTCTCTCTCTCTCTTCTCTCTCTCTCCTCTCTCTCTCTCAAACCATTGTTAAGCCTGCACAAGCGAGCACTCAAATTAGTCCTCCTAAAAAGCAGTAGTCTTCTGGTGTCACGACCGACCCCTGGAGGGTCTGCCCTGAAAAGGATCGGTCTAGGTGGGAGTGAAGGGAGTGACTGACCTCACACCGCCTCGCAAGAGCCCACACAAGAAAGATTACGATACAACACCCATTATTCACACCAACACACTCAGTCATAAATAAGCATTCCAACACACAAAAAACTGCACAATCACAATCAAGCATTCCAACGCACAAACATGGCACAATCACAATCAAGCACTCCAACACACACAACATGCACAATTATAAATAAACATTTCCCCTTTACGACGTACACAATCACATTACAGCATTCCAGCACATAAAACCCATATACACAATTATAAAGAAACATTTCCAGCATCGATCCCTTCAAAACACCAATGGAGTGCGTCCACACCCCTGCCCTGTCAAGTCCACTGGGAGCACCCTGTCGCACTAGGTGCTCCGAGCCGGTCGGTTCTCGAAAGGGAGTCGCTCAAGCCGACGCCCTCGACTCACAAGCGGCAGTGAAGAGCGCGTCCCGGAGGGGGGGGGGGGGGGGGGGGGGGGGAAGGAAAACGAGGCGCTGTTACTGGAGGTCCGGACGGGGGGTCAGGGCCGGCAGTCAAGACGGCGGGTCCTTCCCAGTCCGGGGTTTCCGACCAGGCGTGGCCTCGACCAGCCCCGTGGCACCATCCAGTCCGCGGTTCCAGCCAGAGCGTGGCCTCAACCAGCACGTGGCACCATCCAGTCCGTGGTCTCAGCCAGAGCGTGGCCCCTCAACCAGCACTAGCCCATCCAGTCCGTACTCCAGGTGAAGCCCCCGGGAGGGGGGGAGGGGAAACGTAGCTGGGAGGAGAGAAAAAAGGGGAAAGGGAAAGGAAGAAGGAAGGAGGAAGGAAGAAGGGTACTGGAACCCCGCGTCAGTACAGTCCTGCCCATGCTGTCAAAATCTAACAGCCACTCGCATGATGGGCGAGGGGAAGTCTATTTAAACGCAAAGTAAACCCCTTTCGAATCAGGAATGTTCACTAGGGTCTTCTCACACGATGCAGGTAAAGACTGCATTAAATCAACAGTTATAAAACAAATATGAATTATCTTCCCCCTTCTCTCACTCCCATTTAACATTCACCTTTTTTAAAGGAAATAACCAACACAGCGCCTCGCTTTATACCGCCCCCCATTTGCAAATAATATTCAATGGCATAATTGTCACATTTTTACCCACATTTCAAAATAACACAAATCTCCAACCACGCACCCGAACGACAAATCATGCGTACGCACGCTCGCGAACATAAAACTCGTTCTCCTTGCACACACAAACAGACGGTGGCCGAAGGATAAGAGTCCGGCGAATGTGACAGGGGCGGACGAGCGAGACCAAGCAAGTTCCAACCCTAAATCACCAGGTTCTCTCCCATCCCCACCGACTACCGCATCACCAGATGAAATAAACAGGAGAAAGAATTTTGGAATAATTTAGAATGGCCAGGTTAAAGATTGAATTAACCAGAAAAAAGGTCTCACACAATATTTCTCTTACAATTGGGAAAACAAAAGAAAATTGCGCAAAAGGAAGACTAAGCGGCTAACACAACAAACCAAAACAAAAAAACCACAAAACTGATGCTTACCGCTACCCGGGGGTTTGACCCAGAAGAGGCGGGTCAAACGATCTCCCCTGCCCTCTGTCCAGTCGAGAGGACAGAGGCACAGGTGCGGAGAAAGAAGAAGTGATGTCCCTCTCCTACAGGCCGACTGTAGGAACTAAAGTTACCGACTGTACCCTCGATGATACGGTGAAGAACCAAGACCGGAGCAGGCGCTCCAGAGGACATCTTCCGCTCGAGTGAAGAGCAAACCCTCCCTCAGCAATGGCGGAAACATGCCATGCTGCGTCACAGAGTGAGCATACTTCAAACAAAAAAGAAATGAAGCACGTGCGACAGGTAAAAGACAGGCGAGAGGCCAATAGACAGCAAGTTCGAGGGGAAAGGTACCACCCCCCGTGAACCTTTACAGGATGAATAGCACGGGCAGTGGAATAAAGAGAGAGAGAGAGAGAAAGCAACCGAAGTTGGTGAACTACACCAAGGTGCAACCGCCCACAAGCCACATTAAGGGACGGATACACGACAACAGCAACGACAATAAACAAATGAATATTCCGCCACCTAGATGGGTCAAAAGTCGTAGGCCTCGTGACAAACTCGTGACAAACCCCCTTCTAAAAGCATCTGTTTCTCTGAGATACAGTGCTCCTTTGAACCCTTTACGCATGTGCAAATTCACAACAATGGGACCGAACCCAACTCTCTGTGCTCGACAGAGTACGAGGAATCCATACAAACATTCTACGATAGAATCATACAGGGAAATACATAATACTACATTTATCAAACAAATAAGCAAACTTCCCAACCTGAAAGTAACAATCCGAACCATTGGTGATCACTACCGTTAACATCACTGAAGTGAAACTGTCACTATACCTAATTAAAAGACCAAAAGGGGATATAACCCTGGTTGAGGGGAAGTGTCCCTCTGACCGATTTCCAATGTGCTGACTACGGAGCTCGGCTAAGATAGTCAGCATCCGTATTACAGGAAAACCCTTGATATGACGGAAAGTGAACGCATGACTCTGCAGCTCCACTGCCTAACTCATGAGTCGAACGACTGACTGGTCGGATCCCGGTCCAAGCATGGAGAGGATGTTTATCGCTCTCCAGTACAAACTTCCGGCCGTACTTCTTCTTGGGCACGCCGTGCGCGTCCAATCTGCCTGAGAGATTCAACAACATAGGGGCATCGTTAGTCCTAAGCGGGACAGCCTCTGGGTATCGACTCGCAGATTCTACCACTACCGAAGTGTAGCGGTGACCGCGATCGGATGGAGGGTTAATGGGTCCCACCAGGTCGACCCCAACCTTGCTGGGAAAGCCTCCCCAACCCGTGCACTGACCCTAGGGGAACACGCTTCAAGCGACCCTTAGGCGTTGTCCGTTGGCAGACATCGCAACTGCGGCAGTACTGCCTAACCTGTGAGTTCACCCTGGCCCAAAAAAAGTCTTGTCTTACTCGCTCGAGAGTCCGCTTGGAGCCCCTATGACTGCCATGGGGGAAAACGTGGGCCTGCCGGAGAACAGATTCTCTCAAGCTTTGGGGGACTACTAGCTGCTTGGCCACACGATCTGCCTGAGGGGGAAAACCCTTAGAGGATCCCTTGTGGAGCTTGAAACTCACCTTGGCGTGTCGGGCCAACTGAGCGGGACGATCCACAAGTTTTCGTAGGCGTTGGGACATCCAAGTCCTGGCCTGAAGACGGATAATGCTAGCAGGATGGCCCTTGCCAGAACCTCGTTAGAGATCGGCTGAAGAACGGGACGCAATTCCTGTTCCTGCTTCTTAGCTTTGGCGCGTGTGGTGACTCCCACACAGCCTGACGGGCAAATCCGTAGACACGGATGACTGCGTCCGTCAGCAAAGGTGACAGTATTCCCTATGAGAAGGGAATACATAGGTCGCTCCACCGCGATGGCCATACTTCGCCACAAGAAGTAGGGGGTGGAGATAGGAATAGTACAGAAGGAAAGGGGGAGGTTAAAACCAGCCTCCAAACCCGCACACATCAACTAGCGCCCCGCCGGGCCTCAGGGGGGAAACCCAAAATTTTTATCCACAAAGATCGTTGATGCTCCCCAATCCCTGATGGTGTCGACCAAGGTGAACCAACAACAGAAAGAAACACTGGACACTCTGTACCACCAGATGCTTGGTTTGGGCCCCCCCGTTAGCCGAGGGCGCGGATGTGGAAAGGACTAGCCCCATGACTACCAGCGGCTTTAGGGCAATCTTTCCCAAAGTGGCCGGGACGACCACAAGAAAAAACAGTCGGGGGGCTGAAATCCCCGATGAACTGCCTGCCTTGTTTTACCCCGCTAGCAGTTGTCGGCGCCTTATTGCCACTAAATCCTGTGGAGGGCTTCCTCTCGTATCTGGGCGATGCCCATAAGCCTGCGAGCTTCAGCAAACACCTCACGGTGTGAATCGCGCCGCGAAATCCTGAGGTGCTGTCTCGCCTATCCGGATCCTCAACTCTGGGGACACAGTGTTGGTGAGGGTGTTCAATGAGGTACATATCCTCCACTCCAACTTAGCCAACTGACGCCAGTACCTAGCGTTTTGCGCAGCCTATCACCAAACTGCACGAAAGGGCTCGTCGTTATTCTTCTTCCCTGGACCTGAACTTCCTCCTGTACGTCTCTGGGGTAAGGGGAAACGCTTTCGCAGAGCCAACTGCATGTCTGCATAAGGGCGCACCTTCATTTAGAGTGAGCACCACTCCCTTGCAGCACCAGAAAAATCCAGAAAAAAGGTGCATAGCCTTTTGTCCTCAGACAATTGTATGAACTAGCAACCTTGTCAAAAAGTTCCTGGAACATATCAATGTCCTCACTAGGGGCTGAACTCGGAAGCTTTAACTTTGGGCCTCTAACTCTATCACCTGCCTGGGATTAACCCCCTGACTTACAGATGCGGGAGACCGCGAAAGAAGTTGTTCCATCTCCTCCCTACGCAGAGCCTCCATCCTGTCTAGTTCTTTCCCCACGGAGGGCAGCCTCTTCCCTACGCTGGGCGGCCTCTTCCTTACGAAGGGCCTCCTGTCTGGCAGCCTCTTCCCTACGAAGAATAGCCTCTTCCCCATGCAGAATCTCCTGTCTGTCAGTCTCCTCTCGGCGCAGAGCCTCCATCCTGTCTAGCTCTTCCCTACGGAGCCTTGCCTCTTCCCTACGTTGGGCTTCCTGCCTGACAACCTCCTCTCTGCGCTCTTCCTACGCAGGGCTTCCTGCCTAGCGGCCTCTTCACTACGCTGCCGCTCCGAAACATAAGGACAGAGGTGATATCCTGAGCGGGGTTCACCACTCCCGACACGGGAGGATGACCGTCTGACCCGTCCCCTTTGGGGCTCGACTTTACCATGAGGAAAGTCTCACCCGGGGGATTTCTCCTTACGAGGGGAAGCCTGGAGAGGAGAAGGTTTCGGTCCTTTTGCGACTCCCAAAAGAAGCCCACAGTTGCCTCGCTATTTCTCTGACGCTTCCGAGGGGGAAGTGCCAGTCGGGGTCTCGACAGGAAGACCCCCCGCGAAGAGGTAGTAAAAGTATCCTGGACTACCTGCTACAGCACTGGAATAAGTAGAAGTTACCGTAGTCGAAGTACTGGTACTAATAGTAGGGACTACAGTACATTTTGAATACCCCTTTTTCTTCGACGCACGCGTCGCCACACCACCAGCGCCGGACGTCGCCATGACAACAATATCCTACGGTTTTCAAATACAGGGGGAAAGACAATTTTCCCCTAGAAAAAAAAAATATTTTAGGGGCGTGGTATATGTGTGGATGTGTGTGTTTTGCGTGGTGTGCGGACAAGTTCCGGCTGCTCCCACTCTGGCAACACCGCGCTCTACAGCACGAGCAACAGTGCGGTGGGGCTCACCGAAAAAAAAACAAAACAAAAACTAGTCCGGTGCCCCACTCTGGCAACACCGCGCCCACACACGAGCAACGTGCGGTGGGGCTGGCCGGAAAAAAAAAACAGGCAGGGCGGAATCCGAGAGAGGGAAGAAAAAAAAAAAAAAAATGAACTAACGTCCGATACAACCCCCCTGTACCCCAATAAACCCCGGTTTGAGAAAAAAAACAAGAACTGGCTAAATACAAAACAGGGGAAAGGAAGACTGAGCGGCAACAGAAAGGCAAACTTACGGCGTACCTGCGTGAGGTACCCGGCGGAAGGAGGTCTGGACGCGGTCGACTCCCCCGGTCTCACCTCGACCCCCCCCGGGCCCCCCGGATGTTCCTTCAGGCCACCAAGACTCCCTTCACGCTAGAGTCACCCAGCCAACCACCACAAACAAACACGACAAACTAACTAAATGAATACAAAACAGACAGAACTAAACAGGTACTCCGCGAAACGAGAGGGGACGTCAGAGCCCTTCACATCCGGACGAGCCCACAATTGTCACGACCGACCCCTGGAGGTCGCCCTGACAGGACGGTCTAGGTGGGAGTGGAAGGGAGTGACGACCCCACACGCCTCGCAAGAGCCCACACAAGAAAGATTCGATACAACACCCCCTTTTTCACACCAACCACTCGTCATAAATAAGCATTCCCAAAACACAAACTGCACACATCACAATCAAGCATTTTCCCAACGCACACAACATGCACATCACAATCAAGCACTCCAACACACACAACATGCACAATTATAAATAAACATTTCACCTTACGCGTACACAATCACAATTACAGCATTCCAGCACATATAACATATACACAATTATAAAGAAACATTCCAGCATCGATCCCTTCTAACACCATGGAGTGCGTCCACACCCCCGCCCCTGTCAAGTCCACTGGGGAGCACCCTGTCGCACTAGGTGCTCCGAGCCGGGTCGGTTCTCGCAGGGAGTCGCTCAAAGCCCACGCCCTCGACTCACAAGCAGGCAGTGAAGAGCGCGTCCGGAGGGGGGGGGGGGGGGGGGGGAAGGAAAGAGGCGCTGTTCTGAGGTCCTGGACGGGGTCAGGGCCGCAGAGAGGCGGCCCTCTACATCGCGGTCCGACCAGGCGTGGCCTCGACCAGCGCGTGGCACCATCCAGTCCGCGTTCCAGCCAGAGCGTGCCTCAACCAGCACGTGGCACCATCCAGTCCGTGGTCTCAGCCAGAGCGTGGCCTCAACCAGCACGTAGCACCATCCAGTCCGTACTCCAGGTGAAGCCCGGGAGGGGGGGAGGGGAAACGTAGCTGGGAGGAGAGAAGAAAGGGAAGGAAGGAAGAAGGAAGGAGGAAGGAGAAGGGTACTGGAACCCCGCCATCAGTACAGTCTGACCCATGCTGTCAAATCTTAACAGCCACTCGCATGATGGGCGAGGGGAAGTCTACTAAACGCACACAGTAAACCCCTCGAATCAGGAATGTTCACTAGGGTCTTCTCACACGATGCAGGTAAAAGACTGCATTAAATCAACAGGTTATAAAACAAATATGAATTATCTTCACCCTTCTCTCACTCACATTTAACATTCACCTTTCTTAGGAAATAAAACCAACACAGCGACCATCGCTTTATACCTGCCACCACATTTGCAAATAATAATTCAATGGCATAATTGTCACATTTTATAGCCACATTTCAAAATAACACAAATCTCCAACCACGCATCCGAACGACAAATCATGCGTACGCACGCTCGCGAACATAAAACTCGTTCTCCTTGCACACACAAACAGACGGTGGCCGAAGGATAAGAGTCCGGCGAATGTGACAGGGGCGGACGAGCGAGACCAAGCAAGTTTCCAACCCTGAATCACCAGGTTCTCTCCCATCCCACCGACTACCGCATCACCAGATGCATAAACAGGAGAAAGAATTTTGGAAATAATTTAG
>CM031598.1:30889077-30994077 GCA_018398815.1 Conus ventricosus | reverse complement strand
AAAAAAAAAAAGAAGAAAAAAGGAAACGACGAAGGAAAAAAATTCTTGCGCCTGTGGCTTCCAGCCCCCATTGAGCGGCAAACGATATGAACCTGTTCAGTACTACAGCAGGGGGAGGGGAAGGGGAGGAGAGCGGAAAGGAGGAGGAAGAAGACACAGTGCGGAGGAAAAAAAAGGAAGAGGGTAGCCTATGTAACGCTGGATAGGAATGGTGAAGGGGGGTGCGGGTGGTGTGAGGGGGGTACATTCCGTTTCCTTGCAGGGCGTGGCCGTGAACAGCTCAAGTCAGGGTTGCCGAATGATGGGAACAAAGTCAATGAGCCTGCGTGAAAGAGACTGATCATTCATCATTAACAAACACACAAATAAATGAAAACGGACGCGCCGAGCTGATTTGGACACAGACACACACACACACACACGGTTTCCATTTCCCACAACACGCGTTTTACCTTTACCAGTATAATCTTGCGCACGTTGCCTCGCTTTTAAACTTACGTATTTTAACATATTTGATTTGGTAACACAAAGATTGAAAAGCGTGTGTAGGCCTGTGTGTGTGTGTGTGTGTGTGTGTGTGTGTGTGTGTGTGTGTGTGTGTGTGGTGTGCGTGCGTGCGTGCGTGCATGTATGTGTGTGTGTGTGTGTGTGTGTGTGTGTGTGTGTGTGTGTGTGTGTGTGTGTGTGGCGTGCGTGTGTGTGTCTGTGTGTGCGCGGGCGCCTGTATAGGTACTATAACTGAGACATAGGTCTGCTGTTTAATTAAGAGTAACATAACTTCGATCTGATTTGTTTTCCTTTGATTGCTGTGTCAATGGACGCCTGCGGCAGTCATACTCGCGGCCGCGTCAGCTGTGGTCATTTCGGTGATCGGAAAGAAAGTCAACGGGAAAAAAAGTCAACGGGAAAAAAGTCAGGGTTAGGGTTAGGGTTAGGGTTAGTATTAGGGATAGGGTTAGGGTTAGGGTTAGGGTTAGGGATAGGGTTAGGGTTAGGGTTAGGGATAGGGTTAGGGATAGGGTTAGGGTTAGGGATAGCGTTAGGGTTAGGGCCGTTGACTTTCTTTCCCGTTGACTTTTTTTCCTACAATCGGTCATTTCATTCCCCCCTTGGTCTCGTAACAGAGACATTATTCCTGTTCTGCCCCCCCCCCCCCCCCCCCCCCCCCCCCCCCCCCCCCCTCCTTCCCCGCACCTGCCTGTCTACACTGTCGGAAGCACGGTCTGAAAAGTTTCCTACTAGTCTCTGTAACCTTTGAGCAATGCTGGACAAACTCTTTGGCATACTTTTGTTCGGTTCTTTTTCAGTCTGACACGGTAGCGCCAGCATACCATTCCACTTTCCGGCTGGTTTCTGTTCTAAACACCATGCTGACATTTACTAATATGAAAACTAACTGATGTTTGTATTCTGAACAACGATTTCCAGCGTCACGTTCAAATGTTCTTTTACTAAAAGATTGCACTCACTTCGACCACACGTAATGTTTTGCAACCAGAACATCCCTTATTTGCGGGTTAATGCTCGAAATAGCCATGTTCTCAGCTATGATCAGGTTGAAGGCATTGAACACCTGCAGGTTCGTGATATGTATCAGTACAGAAACTTTGTTTCAGTATTTTATGGACTGAAACTCGACGCATTCAGAACGAAATATAGTGCAGGAACAAAATGCATATGTGGTAAGGCAAACGTGTCGAGGACCCACGTTTTATTTGATTGTGTGACTCTTAAGGCATACTTACCATGTTTATTAGGCATGACAGTGACTGATGTTTTTTCTGATATTGATTTTGCTTTCAAAGTTACCTTTTGTTTAATATGCAGTCCTGTTAGATATTTACTATAATGTTATAAGTAGTAATTATTCCATATTTTGCGTGCACTTCCCCACACCTATGCTTCACACACATACTCTTACACACACACACACACACACACTCTCTCTCTCGTCTAATATCACACAATTTTGTGAAAAGACGTAAAAATGAAAGTACTACGTAATGTTTTGACAGTTTTGTCAGTCGTGACAGGCCAATGAATTATTTAACGATGCCCTTGCATACAAATGCAGTGCCTGATATAGTCGCCACATGTGCATGCCTATATACTGAGCTGTGTACGTCAATCACGCAGTGTGTGTGCCCGGCAGTGTGTGTGTGTGTGTGTGTGTGTGTGTGTGTGTGTGTTCCTTAAATGTGTAAGTTGATGGGTGCGCACGCATATTTATGTTTATGTGCATGCATCAACGAACAGTCATTGCTACCAATTATTTGGATGATGCTTACAGTAATCAAAACAGTATATATCTGCTTTTTGTTTCTTTCTTTTTTGTTGAAGTCGTTGTCTGTGATTTTACACTGATGATCTTATAAAAACAACAACAACATACATATGTGTTAAGCCAATTATAAAGCCCCCCTTCTCTCTCACACACAAATACGCACAGAGAGAGAGAGAGAGAGAGAGAGAGAGAGAGAGAGAGAGGAGAAGAGAGAGAGAGAGAGAGTGAGTGAGAGAGAGAGAGAAAACAAATACTTGTCTACCGATTAATCCACCCGCGGCTGCCATCATCCCTGACTTACACTTTTAGGAAATGAAATTTTTGAAATGTTGAGCCGCTGAATGAAAGTGACTGACGACTGGGGACGATCTTCGTAGCCTACAGCTGGTCGTTTTCGGGCGGGACAAAACACACAAGGTCTTTTCAAGCCGGGGAAAAATGTGTTTTTCTTTGTCCTATCTGAAGAAAGCAATAGGTGGAGGTCCGATTCTTGTTGTGTTGGTTGTTCACTCGGCGGCACAGTATTTCAACGTTTATTTCCGCCTGCAGTCATTACACACTGGAATGGAGTCTTTCGGGTCAAGGCAGCTGACTGGCTGGAGTATGCCCCTTTCGCGCTCTTCGTTTTTCGTTTCATGTCTGGTGCCCGGTTCTGCATCAGTGAGGGCGTGCCGTGTACACGGGGTGGGCCCGCTTCGGGGCAATTTGACAGCTGCCTGCCCATGCCCCACACGGAACGGTGTCACTGTTCTTTGTGTCATCGTTAAATCTGTTTCTCTCGTGCCTTTTTTTCTCTCAAAGACTTTCATCTTTTTCTATTATCTGATTTCTAGAAGTAAAGCAGCACGACTCGCGATAGAATAATCAATCAAAACAAGATGATCGGCATGTTGTAGCCGATTAACAGACAAAGACTGAAGGTGTGTATTTGTTTTCCATCTCACTTCCTCCCCGTTCCAGCACAGGCCTACCGTGACAGCTGATCAACTCACGGAAGTGACACAACTGACAGGCCCATGTTATTACCCCCTCCCCCACCCACCCGAAAGTTTATTTCACATCTATTGCATTGAGACAGTTTATGGTGACTGGCACGGTTTGATGACAGGTGTCTGTAAGCAATTGAACCGATTTCACATTTTTACACCCTCAACTGTAACGTGTATGATTGATCAACTAATGATTTGTAAATCTATTTCTCCTATTTGACAAAAGAGATTCGTTGGACACCACGATAAAAACATTTTAAGGCTGCTTATGTCTGTGACATAGGCCTACTTGTTGATCCTCTTTCCTGATGTTTTTTTTACCCGACACAAGCATTAAGCGGTTTAGTTTTGCTTGTCGCAAATCTGATTGCTGGTGTGACCGAATAAACAATTTCTCAAAAATCCTCAGAGATATATTGTGTTAGTAGCTTCCAGTATGACGTCGTTCATTTGGACTCCAGTCCAGTTGACCAGTGTTAGCCTAGCTCTTACCACGCTATTGGAACTGACATAGATCTAGGCTTGCAACTGTCTTCTGTCAGCTAGGCTAACTGTGATTCATTCACATAAATCGCTGTGGCTCAAGCAAGCTATTCGGCTCAATGGAGCAGCCAGCGGGGGCAGGAATTTCACAACCGCATACGTTTCCTCCCCAAGGCTTCGCGTACAAAGTCGAACATACGCGGCATAGTTGCGCTAAGGGCTTGGTCCCGCTCTTGCCTCACTTCACTAGGCCTATCTCCAGCCAGCTCACATACCTCAACACAAGGTTATGCATGCGTCTGGACTTGTCTGAGTTACCTCCCCTTTTGCCAGCAGTCATTGCCACCTAGCGTTTCGTGGAAGCTGTCTGAACAAGGCTGCCCTCGCCACTCCGGCCAACGATGCAGGCAACCGCCTGTTTGAAGCGACCACCGGCCTTGCTGCAGCTGTAGACAGTGATAGGGTGGTTTCTAAGGTGCTGTTGTGGTAAGTAGTACACAAGTGCATCCATTGGAATGGCTGCTATTCGAAGACAAGTTGACCAGTATCGTGTGTTCGCGTCTGCTGCTCAGATCCTGTTTTGTGAATGTACTGTGGTGGGAGCTAGGGGGAGTAACCACTTACCAATCGTCGCTGTACAGGCAAATGCTTGTGCCTTGCGTGGTTCTATTTTTGTACCATATTGGCGCTTCGGTATCTTAAACCTTTGCACTCAAATTGCGGAACATTTTGGCTAACTTGCCGCAGTTTCGATGGGCCAGACAGGTCGAAGATAGCCAGGAGTTTAGTACGAACATGCTGTGCTGCCCGGGCAGGAAAGGCAGCGACATGTCGCCGGCTAAAAATTTGATTGACACAGTTGTGGCACGCTCAGCCAATCGGCGAGTCGCGTGAGGTTATCTCATGGCTATTCTTAGACAGTGAGTAAGGCAAAGAATACTACGAATAACTCGGCAGTTCACCACTGTCGGCGAGTGACCTCGATTTTGTCGGTCTCCACAAAATACCGCGGTGGTTTTGCAAGCCCCAGCCAAAACTCCTGCAGAATACAATCCCGATAACTTGCTCGGGGACTTACAACAAGTCAACATGGGGACCATTCATAGATTTTATGCCATGCTCGTGATGCGCGGAGCGCTGCATAATGTTTTCTGCGCACGTTCATCGGCTCACGGAGAATGCGTCTGCTTCGTGTGCTCTGTGCATTCTGCCTTGCATGCAAGCACAACAGCTGCAGTCTAGCAATCTGTTACACAGAGAGCAGCTTCTCTCTTTCGTTCTCTCTCTCTCTCTGGGTCTGATATTAATTTTTTTTTAAAAAGTGCTTGCTCATCTGCTACCCTTGCAAGGATTGTTATAATTATTAACCCATCCTCCCCATGTAACCCTCTACATTTCCTGTGTGAGTTTTCATGTCAGTGCTTGTGAATGGTGAGATAAACGTTCTTTAATTGGGTTCAGCCTAAGGCTCTTAAAAGACAAGTTGTTCTCAGATGAAGGAATCAGTGGAGTTGTATGAATGCTATATCAGAGAAAGCAGGCCTTCTATAAAAATGAAAAAAGGATAAATCATAACTACATGTCAGACGTCAGGAAGGATATGTGAATGTTGCTTCCTGTGTTTGTACTCGGGTGTGGGTTCTTTGAGATACTTGCTGAAAAAGAAATAAAAGGGAACTTGGATGCACTGGATAAAAATGAAGCAAAATGTTCACAGTATTTCATGACATTATGATTGGTGATTGATGGAGGTGAACTGCTGTCTGAATTATCACAACCAATTGATCAGATTCCCAAGTTATACTTACATCACAAAAAGGCATGAAGAATGCTATAATATGTATTTGAAGTTTTATTTATTCAGCACATGTTTCAGTGCTCAGATTAAAATTTTCAGTGGAAGGCAAAATGGCATGTTGCAAAAATGAAATACTTATTGAGTGTCAGGTGCAGAAATTGGATGCCACAACAGATTGTGAGTGAAGCCGATTGTCATACATTAATCGATAAAGTTTCAAGATATTAGCCACTTTTCTGGAAATGGGTATACATACAGACTAAGAATAAATAATGATAAATCGCTTATGCAATAGCAAACGGTATCATAGAACATTTTGACATCCACTCCATAACTACTAAAGGCAACTTGCAAGTGAAGATGGCAATTTGTGTTTAAGTTAGTGTTTTATGATAAAGAGCAAAGACAAAATGGTACTTGACTGTTGCAGCGTGTTTCAGGTAGAATGTTTGCCTAAAACGCTCCTTTCTGTTGTCATCTTATGCCTTTTCTTTCCCTACTGGTTTACCTCTTCCCCTTTTCATGCATTTTTTGTCACTTTAGATGTATTTATTCATTTTTCTTTTGTTTTGTTTTGCTTTGTCATTTTTAAGTTATATTGCAATGTGGATGATAGCATGGGGTCACATGTTGACAGCTAGGGGTGATAAAGAAAGCAGTACATGTGAGCAAAGCATGCATCAGTGAATCATATATTTATATATATCACAGGAAAGTGAAAGTGTGTCAAACGAGCACAAGCCAGCCTTGCAAAGTGATGGCGAGAGTAAAGCTCAAAGTAGATGACTGTGACAAGACTTGTTGTTCTGTAATGTTTGTCATGAAAAACTTAAAGTATCCTCCTGTGTACTCTTAGTGAAGTCTAGGAGATTTAGCGCGCCAAATGGTTTCTGAATCAATTTGGCATCAGGTGTCTGCTGCATTCATCCTTCAACCCTTGTCATGGCATGTCATCTTCAAATGATCCAGTATGTGGGCAGAGCAATAGCGGTTATATTGGTGCTAAGGAGTCTTCCAGTGTGCACAGGAATCATGAATGTCCTGTGCTACATTCACAAAACCACCTATCAAATTGCTGCATCTGAGGCCAGTTGCTTTTCAGTGGAGTGCATTTATGCTGTAAAATATATAATACAACATATTAATGAACGCTACCTTGTTTTTAGTTACCATTATACAGATGTAAGTTAATTTTTTATAACACTGAACTTGATTTGTTGATGTAAAAGTTAAAAACAAATATAATCAGTCAGACAGGCAGCTGCCTGGAACATTTTTGTCATTTTGGGTGTTCTGTCATGGTCACCAAGACTCCTGTGACAGCACCATCACTTGCAGTCCACAGGGAACAGTCAGCATCAGGTTGTCATGAGGCAACTCATCAGGAGAGACACTGCATTGCTTTAGAAGGGACTTTGTTATTAACTTGATCTGTGAGGATAGTGGGTACAATGTTGTGAAATCAATAATGTAATGATAATGATAATTTATCTTCGTATGCACCCAGAACTGTGCTTGCATTTTGAAATGTGTATCTTTATTTCATGGGATTACTAAAGGTAGGAGAGTAATGATTGAAATTACTGTCCAGTATGAAAGGAGAAATGAAAATAAACAAAGCTGAGACAATCATTCCCTGATGCACAGTGCAGATATGGAGACATGTAAACAAACCAAGAAATACACAGACACACAGACACACACAGGCACACACACACACACACACACACACACACACACCACACACACACACACACACACACACAACACATACATTGATACAAGCACACATGCATGTGCACTCTCTCTCTCTCTCTCTCTCTCTCTCTCTCTCTCTCTCTCTCTCTCTCTCTCTCTCTCTCTCTCTCACACACACACACACACACACACACACACACACACACACACACACACACACACACACACGCATAACACATACAAGCACACATGCATATGTGCACTCTCTCTCTCTCTCTCTCTCTCTCTCTCTCTCTCTCTCTCTCACAGTCACACACACACACACACACACACACACACACACACACACACACACACACACACAACACATACAAGCACACATGCATGTGCACTTTCTCTCTCTCTCACACACACACACACACACACACACACCACTGTGGACATGCACCTGACAACTCAAAACATACACAGTTCAGAGGAGCGACAATGGAAACAGTATTGACAGAAAGGGGACCGGATGGGGTGGAGGGGTTGGGGTGGGGTGTTCAGATTCTTCTCAAATAATAGGATTTAGGTTGTGGCTTGAATGAAGGGAAAGCTTCAGAGTGCCCGAGAAAGAAAGGTAGATTGTTCCAGAGTGCTGGGGCGTGATAGATAGAAGATCTTTGAGTGTAGGTCTTTGTTTTGAAAGAGGGAATGTTCAAGAGTTCTGTGTCAGAGGAAGAGTGGAGTTGGCAAGCAGTGTAGATATGGAGACAGATAGCCAGGCGCTGTTCCGAGATGACCGAAGCAGTGGAAAGTTTGTAATGTGTTCTGTCAGAGATAGGGAGCCAGTGAAGAGAATGAAGTAGTCGAGATAGGCATTTAAATTTTGAGCGTCTGAACATTAGGCCTACAGGGTTGTTTTGAATTTTCTGAAACCCTACCAAAAAAAATACCGTGGGATGCCAGCAAGAAGGGAATTGCAGTGGTATATTCTGAAAATGATAAAGGTGCATATCAGTTATCAGAGTCCTGGTTGCTTCAGTAGAGAGGAGGTGGTGAATAGTATTAATTCTGCAGTTCAAGATAGTATACCTTCCTTATATTTGAAATATGGTTTTTGAAAGTTAAGCATTAGACAAAAATGACCATAAGAGTGGGAACAGACATGAAAAGGAAACAGGAACATTTCACAGAAAAGAGACAGGAAAAGAAGAATAAAACAGAATTTTTTAAAAAGAAGACACAGGCATTTGTTCCATTTTGGTCCAAGAGACACAAGCGTCTACAGTGTTGGTCAGAAAATTTGAGCGGCAGTGCCAGAGCTATTAACATTGATTAAGTGGATTGCACTCAGCTGTGAGGTTTCATTCTTTCTATTTGAGCCCATAGCACTTGCAGCTCTCAGCCCTGATATGGCCCTTTGCGGTCGGCTGGGCTATAAGCAACATTATCTTATCTTACTTGCAGCTCTGGGGAAGGGCTGGCTTTGGCTGCACCAGTAAATACACATCTGATTGGGACTTGAATCCATGACCTCCCAGCCTGGGGCCTGTGACACTAACCTCTGTGCACACATTGTCCAGTATTGATCCAAAAGTAATCACAAGGAAAATAATGTGCAGGGCTCTTGTCTAGTTTCGATCCAAAAGCAACAATAAGAAAAAATATTGTGCAGGGCTCAAAATTGCCAGATAATTTTTAAATGCCCTGGGGACAAGTAGATTAAGGAAAATCTGTGTGTTTGTACTTGCTTGTTGGAGGTGGATAGATAGTTGATAGAAAATCAGGGCCAGTCAAATCGGGGCCATCAAAACACCTCAGCGATGACATGCCCTGCACAGGTGATAATTGTGTGAGAATGGGACATAAGGAAGTAGACAGACCTATCATTTGTACACTGAACATACCTTGTCTCGGTGAGATGGCACTTGTCAGGGATTCTGCTCACAGAAAAACTGGGGGATGCTAAAGGTGTGGAATTGAAAGGGGAAGGAGGAAGTGCAGTCTATCTGCATTGAAGCTGTCTGCTTTGTGAGCCATTTGCTGATGCATTAAAAAATTGGTTGCCCTATGGACAAGTAGAGAGAGCATCTTTACCTGTCTTCTGGAAGGTTAAGTTGTTCCAGACAAGCAGAGGAATGGATGTTTAGAGCCTTGATGTGTATCCAGAGGATTTTCCTTCAGTATCAGTATATTCACTGGTATTCGTTCACTTTTCACTAAGCAAAGATAATAATCATTTTGTATTTTTATAGTGTGATGCATGACTTGCAAGTTGTAAGAAAAAAAAATTTAAGCATTTATTATCAACAGCCAGTGCTTTGAAAAAGTAATGTGTGACGCTGTAGCTGTCTATCAATCCGTCAAGTTGGATTCATCATGCTTTCATTTAGGCTTATGAGGCCAGGTGCTCAAAAGGGTCTGGCTGATTTGTGTGTAAGAAAACAGATGCCAGATCAACAAAGAGAGTTTAACTTTAAGCACCACAAATAAAAGATTAGGGTTTTAGTGCATCATTTTAGTGGATTACCAGGAAACCATAGGATCACTTCAAGCATTATGGATCAGTATAGAATGAAATACTCTCATGCACATCCAGTCTGCTTCTTAACAGGGGCAATAAAGAAAAAAAAATGGTTATAAAACGGCCATTTATATGATAAAGCAGCTGTGGTCATCTAGTTAAAAACAGTTGCATTCTGTTTGTTTGATCCGGTCTGTGGACAGAACTGTTTTCACTTAAAGCCACCAATGCTGGTGTTGCATTTAGAGGAGGGTTGATCATATTACCATATTTATATCTATCTATCAGTCTATCTATCTATCTCTGTGTGTGTGTGTGTGTGTGTGTGTGTGTGTGTGTGTGTGTGTGAGTGCGCTCTTCTGCAGTCTGTGTGAGAGTGTGCCATCCTACATAGCGTGCATGTGTGCCTGTTCTGTTAGTGAAAACTGGTGTACTGCATTCATACATCTAAATTTCTCTGTGTTTTACAATAAGATCTAATACTTTTTTTTTCTTTGATTAGGAAATTCCTGTTGGTAGTATTACAGCTGTGGAATGGTGATTGTGAACTCATCACATGCAAAGAGTTCCCTCGCATTTTTAACTTTGTTCATTGCCAGCCCTGTCTTGTCAGATCAGACAAGCATCTGACAATGATGGATGGTAGACCAGTGTGAGATGTCATCCCACAAACACCAACAAGCCACTGTTGATACAGTGGACCATGCATTTCCTTGTTTATTTGCATATAATTTGTAGTTTGTTCTGGACTTTGCGACATATTCTATGAATTTATAGAAGAAAAATCGAGATATGTCTGTGTCTACAAGAAATGAAATGACTTGGATCATACTCAATAAGTTGTAGGTCGTCATGTAAACAAGATATAGCTCATCCTGTCGTATTCTATTTTATTTTTAGAAGCATAAATTCAGAGTAGAAATTTCCGGAGGGCACCAGTCACAGCAAGAGAAGTAAATAGAAAGATGTTGAATTACGTATACCCTCAATCATAATAATTAAAATGGGGCTTGCCATCAGCACATGTAATTTACATTGTTGAGCAGACTTCATGGAAGATTTTATTCCCTAGAATTCAGAAAGATGGCTTGTATGTGAACATTTCAAAGTGATAAAGTTGGTGTGAAAATTTGCCCCAAATTGAAATGAAAGCAGAAATTGCTGGTTGGAATTTTGTGAAAAAGGAGCGTTTTTATTACTTTTTTGTTTTGTCACTGTGCTGAAAATTTTAAACAACATCTCCCAAGCATTTGACATATGTTTGACCTTGAGATAGAAGAAATTGATACAAGAAAGTGAAAATAAAAAAAAGCATCAGACTGGTGTATTTGTAAATAGAACTGGTGTGGTTAATTGCTGTTATGCCTAAATCCATCTGTTTTTGTTGAGGTAATTCGTGTGCTTATTTGTTTTTAATTTCAATAGTTTTTTAAAAAAAAAAAAGGGGGGTGGGGGGGTTGAGGAGATGTGTAAGTGTGAATGGATTAAGTGCAGGGATTGTTGCAGATGGTGATGTCATACTCAATGATTTTCTCACTGTGATGTCATGATCTATTGGGATTATGTCATAATATGACGTAGGTAATACCCCAAAGACCCAACCTCACAAGTTAGCAGGACCACAGACGACAGCAGTGTTCAGTGATCAGCCTCTCCTGATGCTGTGTCCCAGAGTCGCTCTCCTCACTGGGGCACATTCCAGAGAAAAGGAAAGAACTTCCAGTGCATCTGTTTATACTGCCATAAAACCTACATCAGAATTTTCTCTATATTGTTAAAATCAATTGGTGACAGTGGTCCACCTTCACATGTGATTCAGCACTGTGTTGCAATAACAGTCCAAATACATCAGGCAAGTGATCACCCACAGAAGTTGAAGCTGAAACCTCTTGAAGTCACATCCCCGAAGTCGGAGTGTGGCTGCCCATGTGGCGGGGTAATCAAAAACGGTCACACACATAATGTTCTCATCCCCAGCTGATGCATTTGTGCCGTAGTGTTCAAATACTTCGGCTGTTCGGATGATCCCTGGAGTCTTTTAGCCAGGGTACGACAACAACAACAAACAACAACAGTCGACCTGTGGCCAACCATATGTGTCCAAAGTACAGAAAACAGGCACTGTAACATTCACCCTCTGAGGGCTAACATGAAAAGACAAACTATGACAGCAAACATGTTCATCCCCTTGTAAGCCATCATAACAAAGCAAATCACTCCTGAGAAGGAAAGTCCCACACGCCAGGAACTTAGGAGTAAGCAGCTGCAATTTATGAAAGGCACAGAGCTCTAGACCCTCTAAAAACCCAGACAAATTAAGTATGTGCTACTAAGTACACAGAAGAAATGTGTATAACTTGAAAAAGAGATTATCAGTGCTGAAAATGCCCACCTGTCCTATTGGTAAGGACAACATAACATTGGTGGACAATTGAAAAATGATCTCTCCCCGTGTCCGTTTTACTCCCAGTTTTTGACTGCGTTAGTGAAGGAGTGACGGAGTAGTTTGCTTTGCACTTCCCACCTCCCCTTCCACTTCCAATTTCCACCTCACCCCTCACCCTTCCCGCTCATCCCCTGCTTTCTCTCAGAACAGAGCCCCATGAAAGTCACGTCTCACTGACATGGTGTGTTCTGCACATAACAGGTGCCAGCAGCAGGGAGGTGGGATCGTGCTTTGCCAAAGCAGAAATGATGGATCAATTATACGTATTTCTCCCTGTCAAGAAGGCACTTTTTTTAATCGACGTTGTCCATTACTTTTATTCAGCATCTCTTTACTCTGGCAAAGCAGTCGACATTTTGGTGGACAAGTGGATTGTTTACATCTACTTGACCCCAGGATAACCAAAGATGATCTTAAATGTCTAGCCCAGATTATAGACAATAGACCCATAGACAATGGATTCATTAAAGACAGAACAAAACCGAGGCATATTTTGGCTTTTGCCTATTTTACCCTCTCTCTCTCTCTCTCTCTCTCTCTCTCTCTCTCTCTCTCTCACAGGCACACACACACACACACACACACACACACACACACACACACACACACACACACACACACACACACATATATATATATATATACATATATATATATATGAAGAAAAATAGGATCAAAGCTATTCAAAAGAGGTATAAGAAAACAATGTAGAGGCTCCACAAAAATGAGGAAAAGTAGGATTGAGGCTTCACAGAAGAGAGGAAAAATAGGAAGGAGAACGCACAAAAAAGTACACACACACACACACACACACACACACACACACACACACACACACACACACACACACACACACACACACACACTGGAGGAAAGATAGGATGGAGGCTCTTCAAAAATGAGGAAAACTAGAATGCAGGTTCCATAAAAAGTGAGAAAACAATGGGATGGAGGCTGCCCAAAAAGTCAGGAAAAGTCAGATGAAAAGTCTGACAAAAGAGGAAAAATGGGAGAATAGATGCTCTACAATTCAAGAGGAAAAGTGTGATGGAAACTGGAAAAAGAAAAGAAAAAGGAATTGGGGGTTGGGATGGGGGGGGGGGGGGGGGGGGGGGATCAGATAGAAGCTGCACCAAAAAGAAACAAAAAAAGTAAATGGAAATAGGATTGGAGACACCACAAAAAGTGAGGGAAAAGGTCATGGAATCTGCACATATAAAAGGTGAGTAAGGTAAAGGATAGAAGCTCCACAAAAAAAGTGGGGAAAAATAGATCATGGCCTCAAAGAAAAAACAAAACGGATTGAAATGGAACAGAAATAGCATGGAAAAAAAGTTGAGGGAAAAGATTGGAAGGTCCACCGAAAAATTTGGAAGAATTATGGAGGTCCCATTAAAAGAGAGAGAGAGAGAGGACTTAGAAAATGGGGGAAATAGGGGGGGGGGGGGGGGGGGGGGGGGGGGGGGGGATATTTTAAGATCCAGAAAAAAGAGAAGGGGGGATGGTATAGTATGGTGGACCCTCAAAAAAGGGGGGTTAAACAGGAAACAGGCTTTACAAAAAAAGTAGAAATAAGTAGGGATGTAGTAGGGTCCACTTAAAGGAAAGGACGGTGGTTTGACCAATAAGAAAAAAAGAGAATGAAAAAAGAAAAAGAAAAAAGTGAAATGACAGAGAAATAAGGAGACCCTACTCAGGAGGAAAAAAGTTGTTAAGACTGAGTAAGAGTATCCAGTGTGATTTGACTGGACATGAGATGATGAGTTCATCTCTGAAACTTGTGCATGTGACGTAGAGATGTATTAGGAACATTTCCTGAAAGACAGAAAAAATGCTCCAAATTACATGCAGAAACTTTTCTTCACATCACTAAGGAAGAAAAGCAAGTCAGCACAGCAGACAGTTTCAAACAGAACGCTGTAAGAGTGCAAATACCATGTGAGTGATGGGATGCATGTATCATTGAACCTGAATGATGGATTTAAAAGTTATGAAAGTAGGATCGGAAATGTATTAAATGACAGCAAGTGAGCTGCTTTCTCTCATCTGTCAATGTGCAAAATATGATTTGTGTTGATGGTGTTGGTACTTTAGACCAGAACAGACTTTTAGAATTTTTACATAGATTTTGTGACCTTTCACATTTGTTCCTTTTAGGTATTCCTATAAACATTATTTGTCATAGCAGCACTTATTCTATAGCTCTATGTAGAACACAAAGTTAAAACATAAAGTTCCTCTCCTTTCATCCTTGCCTTCAAGGGTTTGGGTACAGGTCAAATGGTAACATTTGGCTGCCATATGGTTACCAGTCAGGGGCAGCATAGAACCAAGACTTTAAAGTTTGAAGAGCTTCGCCATTCAAAAAGTCAAATAAGAAGTACACAAGTTTGTTTTCAGAGAACAAATATCTATAATTTGTTCACAATATGAAATTAATTGAAGACATTTTCCATATTGCAACCACACACTGGTACACAGAGAAAAATCAAGAGCATTTTTTTGTTCACCTAACATGAAAGAAAACCTTACCCTCATAAACCAGTTCTCCAATGAAATGGATGCAAATTCTTTACCATAAAGATATGAGATTGTGTGTACGTGTGTGTGTGTGTGTGTAAGATAAGATAATGTTGCTTATAGCCCAGCCGACCGCAAAGGGCCACATCAGGGCTGTGTGTGTGTGTGTGTGGTGTGTGTGTGTGTGTGTGTGTGTGTGTGTGTGTGTGTGTGATTAAAATGGTTGCCTGCAACTTTTAAAACCTGAAAACGGTTTGACAACATTCCAATTTTCTCAAAAGCAGGGTCATTTTTTTAACAATTTAGTCACAAGAAAATCGGCTACAGACAGAACTTCAGATTGTTTTGAATGCCAGGGGTTTGATGACCTGTTCATGGGGAAAATGAAGGGAGAGGAAGGGGGGTGTCGGGTTTGGATTGCTAAACTCTAACCCATTGCCAAACTATGTGTCGCAGAACAAAATATCTGATTGAGGATTGGGGGCTTAATTTCAAATCTTTACCATAACAATGGAACGGAAGTGGGCATCACATAATCTGATGGCGGAGTGTGGGGAGGGGTCAGGGGTTGTAGGATGGTGGATTCATTCGACCTTCACCTACATTTTAGTGGTATCCAATGGAAGTAAGCACCATTCTTTTCTTCTTTTTTTTCTTTTTTTTTTAAAAAATAAAGATTGTGGCATTTATTTGGTTTGAAGAAGTTAGAGGCCTGTTGACTCGATCTTTGCGGCAAACGTCATAGCCCAGGCTGTATTCGTCAAGATATTTAGTACAAAATTAGGGCGTACATAACTGAAGTAACTGAAAACTGAAAGTAAGTACTGAAAGAATAGTAGGACTACAGTCATCGATGAATACAACAGCCATTTAAAACAGGTGATGCAATGGGACTTCCATGTGATAGGCTTCCCATTTATGATCTGCAGTTTACCGCAGGCTAGTTGATTAAATACTGACAGTGATTTGTCTCAGTGGTCTGCCTTTGGCTGATAGATAAATTACACACCAATGGATGCTTCTAGCCAAAGGATCATGAGCCATTTTAAAAAAAAAAAAAGAAGATTTTCGCGCCAGTGGCATGGTAGCACCGACAACCGAAGCAGGCTTACTTCATCTGTGTTTGTAATGTAAGTTTTAGTGAAGTAACCTGCATATCATATACACATGCAGTACCCTGTGTTCGGATGTTTCAGCATGCAAAACCATCAAATTGCAACCACCCAGATTTTTGTTGTAAGATAAGATAATGTTGCTTATAGCCCAGCCGACCGCAAAGGGCCACATCAGGGCTGTAGATTTTTGTTGTACATCTGTATTAAATTAATATAACATAGGTATGTCATTTGGATTTTCTAAGCTTATGAATTGAAACATATGGAAGAAGACTGAATGAAAAATTATTTTTGCACACAATTCCACTGGCACTGTTTGGTCATTAGCTTTGGATCAGGTATGCTACTCAACAAATGCCTGTGCCACTGAAAATTGTGTTACAGATCAGCAGTTGTTAAAACTTAAGTGGACAGTTTTGGTAACACTTGCGCACAAAAGTGGTGCACCAAAATGGGCTTCTCCGGTTTTACTCCTGTCAAGTCAAAATTATCTTTATTGTGGGTTAAAGAATAAGCTTTACAGCTTTTTTTCATCCTGCCCTCAAAAAAGAAAAGAAAAGAATATTCTGTGTGTGTGTGTACGTTTAAAGATTTGATGACTCAGAAATACCAAAGTAATCAGGAAAATTTAATCACCATGAAGAAGACTGAACCGGCTCTTAGTTACAGCTGTCTTGGGGGGTGGGGGGGGTGGGGGGGGGGGGGGGGGGGGGGGTATTTTGTTTGTGCTCATGCCTTATCTCTGTTGATTGTGATATTGGAAAAAGACATGTTTGTCAAACATTTGTTTGAATTTTGTAATGTGTACTGAATAAGTGTTGCTTTGAACCCTGCTTTCTTTTTTGTATTGTGTATGGAACAGGTGTCACTTTGAGCTTTCTGTGCTTTGTATTGTGTATGGAACAGGTGTCACTTTGAGCTTTTTGTGCTTTGTATTGTGTATGGAACAGGTGTCACTTTGAGCTTTCTGTGCTTTGTATTGTGTATGGAACAGGTGTCACTTTGAGCTTTCTGTGCTTTGTATTGTGTATGGAACAGGTGTCACTTTGAGCTTTTTGTGCTTTGTATTGTGTATGGAACAGGTGTCACTTTGAGCTTTCTGTGCTTTGTATTGTGTATGGAACAGGTGTCACTTTGAGCTTTTTGTGCTTTGTATTGTGTATGGAACAGGTGTCACTTTGAGCTTTTGTTGCTTTGTATTGTGTATGGAACAGGTGTCACTTTGAGCTTTCTTTGCTTTGTATTGTGTATGGAACAGGTGTCACTTTGAGCTTTCTGTGCTTTGTATTGTGTATGGAACAGGTGTCACTTTGAGCTTTTTGTGCTTTGTATTGTGTATGGAACAGGTGTCACTTTGAGCTTTTTGTGCTTTGTATTGTGTATGGAACAGGTGTCACTTTGAGCTTTTTGTGCTTTGTATTGTGTATGGAACAGGTGTCACTTTGAGCTTTTTGTGCTTTGTATTGTGTATGGAACAGGTGTCACTTTGAGCTTTTTGTGCTTTGTATTGTGTATGGAACAGGTGTCACTTTGAGCTTTTTGTGCTTTGTATTGTGTATTGAATGACGGTTGCATTGAGTTCTGTTTTGTATTGTGTATTGAATAAACGTTGCTTTTAAGCTTGTTTTGTGTGTTTATATTTAATTTTGGCTCAGTCACCATTACGGGCTTGAAGAATTATACTGACATAACTCTCTGTGAGCTGAGGTTTAAAGAGCGAGCCACTCTAGTTGATGGCTCAGTCTTCCTAGGTCCACATAGAAAGTTGGTATGGACGCAAATATCATTTTCTGAAATGACATCCTGCAGCTGGTGCACAACTTGGGCACAGTTATAGTACATTTTGTTCCGTTGTCTTGATGTATCCACTTCAGTATATACATGGGAAATAGCTTGTATTTGTATACATGATGCTCTCCTGGAGTCCTTTGTGCTCTTGATATCGTCCTAGAGTTGCTTATTCCGAATGCCATATCAACCATTTGCATTTGAGAAGGCTTATTGACGTTGTAACTCATATTTTCTGACAGGGTTGATAAATTGATGAGTGGGACATTACCTTGTATACTTTTTGCTTCCTTTTTTTGGATGCATCGTCAACAAGAAATTAGAAAGTGGAGCAGGCAGTCAATATGTGGACTTGTGTGCCTGTTTGCTCTATATTTTCATGGTGCTAGAATTAGGGTATTACTTTTAACAACATAAGTTTGAGGAATCATTTTCAGGTAGTTGTCTCCATTGTGTGGCCTAAAAACAGATGTGAAATTGTTGCCTTGCTTGCTTCATTCTTTTTTGTTCCTCTTCTAAATTACATTTGAAGCAACAAATTGTATTTTGCATTCAGTGACTTGCCTGCAGGCATGGACGTGATATACGTACACATCTTGCAGACATGGATGCGATATACGTACTTGTTGACTTGCAAGGCTGTCATTTTAAGGGGTCAAAATGTGCAGTGCAAGATCCACTGCTGTGTGTGAAGTGCTCAACAACAACAGTGCACTATGTTTACATTTTAACAATCGGTGTTTCAAACTATATATGTACATTTCATGTTGCTTTTAGTCTTACATGTGTCTTCTAATTCAAATCAAAGAATTGAATGGATTCTTCATGATGCTGTAAGGAAAAGAAACCTATCATCTGTCCTATAAATGGTTTATTTGTTTTTTCTTCAGTAACGTTTCGTTTTTTAAAGTAGGTATGTAAAGGTCATGATGAAGTAAATATTCATGTCCATGAATCTGTTCTTCACTTCCTGTTATTTCATACAGATGGGAAGTTGTAGAATACCAGTAAAATGATTGTTGTTGTTTTTTACAGAAAAAAAGAAAGCTTGGAAGAAGTATACAAGGGATTCTTTATCCCATGCCTTAGTCTCTCTGTCCATCCCCCTCTTGCTCCTCACACACACAAGCATACATGCACACACACAGATAAAAACACCACACACTGAGTGTCTCCATTTTAATTCCCTTAAAATATGCAAGAAAACAAACACCAGTTGTCCTTGAAAAGAAGTGATTATATGACATTGAAGATTGAAGAGTGTGTCGCACGGGTTTACCTGACTGGCGTTATATACAGGACAGTGAAGCAGCTCAGTGTTTGTTTGTTTAATATTTCTTACCTTTTTTCATTATTATGCTTTGCATAATAACAGGGAAAACAAAAATCAGAGAATTGACAAAAACAAACGAGCAATTCACACAAAAAAAACGACATGGAAAATATAGATGTAATATACCATTTGAATTTACCCCCAGATAACTTCCTCTAATTTCATTTCACTCTGACAAAGACTTAATGACTGATGAAGTTTTGCTTGCAGTTGAGTCATTCCCCTGACTATCGTTCTTGACTCGTTTGTATTACAGTTGTCTGTGGCGTGTGTGTGTGTGTGTGTGTGTGTGTGTGTGTGTGTGTGTGTGTGTGTGCACGCGCGTTTGTGTGTGTGTGTGTGTGTGTGTGTGTGCATGCACGTGCATGTCCACGAGCATGTGCGTGTGTGTCCATAATGAACTTTTACATTGGGATTTTTCAGCAAGTGGAAGCATTAATGTATTAAACTTGGCCCTGATAAGTATTGATAAAACCTTTTCAGCCATCCAAATGTGTACTGTCATTGACTTGTAATAGAGGTGAAGCTGTTGCTAACATTTCCAGCAATGTTTTAGGTATTGCAAAATTATAGACATTTGATGTTTTATAGGTTGATGAAAGACATTTTAAAGATGTGTCTTAATATTGCACCAAATATTAAGTTACAGTTATTTAATGTCAAACTTTAAAATGTCATTTCTGTGGGAGGTAGAAATATAATGGTTGTATTTCTCAATATAAAACTAAGAAGGACCACATACATGCAGTACAGAGTTGTGCATGTTGCTCAAAGTATTATGTTGCTCTGATAATGCACAGTTTGAATGTGTGGGCGTTTGTCAGTTAAAAAAGAGAAAAAAAAGTTCAATAGATCCCCGCAGTGAGCTTTTCACACAGAGAGGTGTGTAGGTGGCCATTGCGTAATTGGCACAGAGAGCACTGACACAGTAAGGACACTTGGACTGCTGCTGTTATTATAATAAGGAAGAGAAGAAGAGAGGAGATGGAAGAGGAGAAGAGGGCGAGATGTATGTGCTAATTGGAAAGTCAAGCGAGAGGTAGAGAGAGAGGGGAATAAAGGGGAAGGGTGGGATGATAGCTTTGAAGGGCATTGAAGAAATAACTTGTCAGCACATACTCTCTGAAGTGAGAGCGTGTTATGTGGTTATCCATTGCAAGCATTGATTGCCACCTATGTTTTCAGACTTTGATGTCAGGTGTCGTTAAATTGTATTTACATGCTTCTCTCCTTCCGCTCCAATCCTGTACTTTTCATTCTTCTGTGGCATGTGTTCATCACAAATGAGTTGAATCATGAGGTTTGTGTGTTTTGGGGGTGAGGGGTATGGATGTATGGTGAGATTTAAGAATGAGGGATGGGTTAAACTGCAGAAAATGCATTAATGCATTTTTTCATGATTTAAAAAAGATGGTAGTTCGCACTTCATGCAAGGTGCATTCCCTTGGGTTGGTTTTACAAGCTTCGTTTTGGTTGACCAGCTTTTACCAAACCAGGTGCACTATATTTAGTCATCTGTGAGAAACTTGAACCATCAGGGCCAGTGAAGCCTGTCTGCAGTGAGCTTTTTTCTCCACAGCCATCTCACATCCATGAAGAAACACTGTTCTCAGTTTCCATTCAATGGCCCAGTGGACAGGAGTCAGGGAATAGGTAAAAGACAGGTACATGCAAGGAAAAGAGGTGAAGGAAGATTTGTCCCACATTGAGCAGCAGTGCAATGGCACCCTTTTTATTTTATTGTGGGTATAGTTGTAAGAATTTGGAAATTCTGACCACATAGTGTGAATGTCATCATTTGTTATTGAAGAGATTCTCTTCAGCATTACAGATGCTCATGTTTTTTTGGTTGTTTTTTCCCTGCAACATCAGTGTTTGTTGAAGTGCTGTGGGCTTATGAGGAGAGTTAAAGGGTTTTCTTTTTCACTAGAACATTTTAGAATGATGTCTTCAGTCATCACAGAACACATGATTAATCCGACTGTGTCAGGTTCTGTCATTATGTGATTAGAGTGACATTTCATTCTTTCTGAAGATATTTTTTTGTTTTGCATAGAATAAAGGTGAGGTAGAGAGAGAGAGAGAAAGAGAGAGAGAGGAGAGAGAGCGAGCAGGGGGACGAAGAGGAAGGGTGAAGGAGAGGAACTTGCATTTCATTCTCATTGTGTTGATCAGCCATTTTCAGTTACTGTTGTCAAAAAAGCAACAGTTTGGAAAGGTAGTGGGTGGTTTTTGTTTGTTTTGTGGATATGCAATTTCCTTTTTCTTGCTTTAGAATTCAGAAAATTAGGCTGAAGATCTCTCATACCGTCTGTTACAGACTGTTTTTCAGGGCATCTGAAAAGCGTCTAATTAAAGATGTTTGGAAACTGGACATTGCATATTTTTGGTCTATGCTATGCAAATGTCTGCATGCAGTGGAAGATTCTGCTTATCACTTTGTGCAAGTTTATCAAAATGAAAATGAAAACTGAACTTTGTTGATTGTGAACCTTGAGCTGATGTAATCAAATTCTTCCATGTCGTGTTAGAGGGCAAAGGTTTCTGAGCTTCTGTGTAAAAGATGATGATATTCATAAGGGAATCATTTTTGTGAAAAACACAAAACAGTGTTCAGCCATTCTGATTCTCATAGCTAAAAATACATTTAACGTGTTTGGCCTGACTTAGCTGTCTATAAATACTCTGAGAGGTCAAGTATGTAAAAGATGTATATTGTAGCACAAAAAAAAAAAAAAAAAAAAGGAAAGAAAAAAGGGTGGGGGTGGAATGGGGGAGAGAAGGGCGGAATAAAGAATACATTGAAACAAAGGGGGAGAGAAGGGCGGAATAAAGAATACATTGAAACAAAGGGGGAGAGAAGGGCGGAATAAAGAATACATTGAAACAAAGGGGGAGAGAAGGGCGGAATAAAGAATACATTGAAACAAAGGGGGAGAGAAGGGCGGAATAAAGAATACATTGAAACAAAGGGGGAGAGAAGGGCGGAATAAAGAATACATTGAAACAAACAAACAAACAACAACAAAAAGCGAACAAAAGGAAACAAGAGAGAGAGAGAAAGCGAGATGGAGAGAGGAGGAGAGATGTATCTTAAAAGGCTTGTCTGAATATTTTACGAATGCTTGACTGGATATTAGCATTCCATTGTGAAAGACAGTTCTCTGTGTTCCAAGTTGATATTGTATTTCTGTACTTTGTTTTTAATGGGATATTTATATCATATTAAGACAGAGTAGTGACTGACAAGGACGTACACTCTCTCCTTTCATGATGGTCTTAGCCCCATTTTATATTCAGGCTACAGGGTAACAGTGTAGGGTACTGTTGGTGCAGTCTTGTGTGTATCCCTTTAAAAAAAGTTGCGCTTCCCAGAGCCAATCTGTTGGGGCTGTGAACTGTCAGAAGTTCACCATGTCAAGGGCATGGCATGATGGGAGGTGGAGCCCATCTCTCTCCTTTTCACTGCCTTTGGCCTTCCATGAACTGAGTCGGGTATTGGTGTACAGCTGGGTGGAGAGAGAGGGTTTTGTAGCCCAAAAAAAATGCAGCCCTGCATGTAGTTTAACTCACAATCATCAGCTCTGCAGGCAGATGCTCTAACATTTGATTGTTGGCCCCTCTGTGTGTTTATTGTTAGCATTATATCAATCATTTTTCGTTCTTCACATTGCAGCAAGACTTCATGTGAAGTGGGAAGACAAATCTGAGCGAGCTGTGTTGTGAAATGTATGTCATCAGTGAATGTGCTGACTTTTGTCCTAGTAAAACAGGCTTTCTGGTTAAACAAGAAACAGTTTTGTGGGACAGTCATCAGTGAATGTGCTGACTTTTGTCCTAGTAAAACAGTCTTTCTGGTTAAACAAGAAACAGTTTTGTGGGACAGTCATCAGTGAATGTGCTGACTTTTGTCCTAGTAAAACAGGCTTTCTGGTTAAACAAGAAACAGTTTTGTGGGACAGTCAGCAGTGTAAGATGCCAGTTGTTGCTTTTTTCTTTTTTTTGCTGGTCTGTGTATTCTTATACTTGAAAAAAACCCATTAAAATGAGCAAGATTTACTCTTCAAACTTATGGACTGGCTAGGTATTTTTGCATGTTACATATTTTACCCTAACAGAATCAATATCCATAAATATATCTTACACAATCAATATTCATAAATATATCTCAGTTCATACACTGTATATTGAAACATAGTGAATAGCTATAATTTACAGAATATCGCATCTCTTCTCCTCCTTTTTATGTAACCAACACCTTGTTGTTGATATTTCAGGCGCAAACAGTATATGGTGGATGTTTTCACATGTCTGTGGCAACACCATTCTCCACAGCCTACAGACCTTTTTAAGTATGTCTGTGGCACACCATTCTCCACAGCCTACAGACCTTTTTAAGTATGTCTGTGGCACACCATTCTCCACAGCCTACAGACCTTTTTAAGTGTTTGATCTATTGTTTAAATACTGGGTTGGACCCTTAAGTGTACTACACTCTTGCTGACTGGGACTGTGGAAGATCAGGACAACCTGTGATTTTCACCAGCGAGAACTTTTGGGATTTGAACCAGACGCCTACAACCTGTGATTTTCACCAGCAAGAACTTTTGGGATTTGAACCAGACGCCTACAACCTGTGATTTTCACCAGCAAGAACTTTTGGGATTTGAACCAGACGCCTACAACCTGTGATTTTCACCAGCAAGAACTTTTGGGATTTGAACCAGACGCCTACAACCTGTGATTTTCACCAGCAAGAACTTTTGGGATTTGAACCAGACGCCTACAACCTGTGATTTTCACCAGCAAGAACTTTTGGGATTTGAACCAGACGCCTACAACCTCAGTCTTCCAGTTGTGCAAGGAAGCATGAGACGAGCATAAACCTCAGCTGAATGTTTTGCCTGCTTTTTGTCTCTCTGTCTTCCCTTCACGAGCTTGATGTTTGCAGAGGGGATGTCTATGTTTTATATTGTGTTTATTGGATATGGGTTTATTATTTTGTAGTGTTCAAGCCGTGTGAAAGGAATGAGTTCACAGATGGGGTTGATGTATTTCGGGGTATTATGAAGTGAGAGAGAGTTCTTTAATTTAGTTTAATTTAGAGAGTCTGTTCACACTTGGTGATATTAAACTTTAAAAAAAAAAAAAAGGAGCGAAGGGAAGGGACCATTAAAAAAATCTATTAATCTGATGCATGGAAAGCACTTTTGCTATTTGCACAATTTCTGGTTTGTGGGTTATTGTTTTGATAGAATCATGTACACAGTCACATCCACATTCGATTCTTTACATAATGAAGTTGATATTGAACAATGAAAAAGAATATGGTCCACTGATGGAAGACTTGAATAATCGCATGCTACATTTTGGGAAAATTTGGTTTTCCACGAATTCAGTCAAAGCTTGTATGTTAATGGTGACAAATATTGTGGACATTATAATATTTTTAATTTCATACTTCTCTGGAAGGTGTTCACTGTTCACACATTTTTGTAATAACTAATTAATTTTTTCAACATCAAGTTTTAAATTACTCTCAGATGTTTTTTTTTCTGAATGCACCATCTCTAGCTAATTTATCTGCTGTTTCATTACCAGATATGCCACAGTGTGATGGAATCCAGCAAAGAGATATCCCAATTCCCTTCAACATAATAACATGTATATGATATCTTATTTCAAAAAAATAAATTTTTTCTTATTTTTGATTGCCAACTTTGCAAGCTGTATAACAATGACTTGGAATCAATGCAGAAAAGTATATCATAGACAGCAGTGTTGTTGTCACACATAAAAATCAACACATAAGAATAGCTTGCAGTTCTGCCGTAAATAAGGAGAACCCTTTCCCAAGAGAAAAGGCTGTACAAATCTTCGGGTATTATGAAGCATGCGGATGGTATTAGTTATGTGACAGTGTTAGTTACATTGTTCTGTGATCATGTTTATATCTGACAAGACACTGCTGGTTCTTACCCCCCTCCGGGGGTTGCGACCTTGTCGTGGTCGGAGGGCTTGCGTGGTCCAGTGATCCCTTAGGCTTTGCTGGCGGGGGCATCAATACTTTAAGATAGGCTGGTTTTTTTCAAACTGCTTCTAGGTCCGAAAAGCCAAGATGCTGTCTGGCCTAAGCATAACGTGGTAAGGAGGTTGATGCCCCTGGTAGGGCTTTCCATGTCAGATAGGCTAAGGGTGAGAGGATCCTGACTAAGAGTAACCGCCTTTCTTCTTTTCTTGTTTTCTGCCTTTCTATTTGGCCCTTTTCTATCTTCGTCTCCCTTCAAGTCTTCTTTTCCACACTCCTTTTCTCTCTGTGGTCTCCTTAAGATCCGCCGTGTTTGCCGTGCGGTGCGACTGTGTCGGAGGGGGAATGAGATCCTGGTGATTGAGAGGGCCAGCGCTCTCAACACATCACTTTGGCTCGGACCTCTCCTAGACAGGGAGTACACTTTGGCCCGGGTGTTACTAATCGGCTCCCCTTCTTGGGGCTGGGTCAAGACAGACAGTTCCCCTGCTGGCCATGTGAACCCCTGCAGTGCTCAGCTCTCTGTCCCCGGGAGTTGAGCATGATCAGGGGGGATAGGATTGGTTGCTTCTGTTTGTCGTATGTCTCTCCCGAAGCCTGGAAGGGGTCAAGACATTGGTTTCTTGGCCCTGGCCCCTTAGTTGGACTCCAAGGTGGGTGGGTAAGGGAGGGATGAAATACAATGAACTTAATATGGCCTTTTCAAAAAATATCCCCCCAAAAGGAAGAGGAAGGCAGCATCCCTATTTCAGGGGAACGTTATTCTGACAGCGATTCTGACACGGAGGTACGACAGAGGACAGGTTTCTGGGCTTCCTGGCTCGTGGTGGAAGGGCGGAGCAGGAAAGACCCCTTTCAGCTCTGAGCCCTTTTGCTATCCAAAAGGGCTTTCAAGGGCTTAGCAGGTGACCTCAGTCCGTCAAAAGGTTGAGGAATGGCTCGTTTCTGTTCAGTGTCGATCAAGAAAACAATCTGAACAGCTGTTGAGGGCAACAAAACTAGTGGATAGGGAGATCAGGGTGACTCCCCATAAACAGTTAAATTCATCGAAAGGTGTGATTCGCTGCAGAGATCTAACGGGTGTCTCAGAGGCAGAAATAAAAACGGAACTGACGTCCCAGGGTGTGACGGAGGTACGCAGGGTGACAGTCAAGAAAGGTGCAGAGAGAGTGGCCACCAACACCCTCTTTCTGACCTTCTGCAACCCTGTGCTGCCTCCGGTCATCAAAGTTGGCTACCTGAACGTCCGTGTTCAGCTGTATGTCCCGTCCCCGTTGAGATGCTTCAGGTGCCAGAGGTTTGGACATGTCAGAGACCGCTGTTCTGGGCAGGAGGTGTGCGGTGTTTGCTGCAAGGCAACCCATGATGGGCCGTGTAAGATCCGGCACATTGTGCTAACTGCGGTGGCGACCATCCCTCTCTTCACGAAACTGCCCTCTTTGGATTCAGGAATCCACCATTCAACGAATAAAAACAGAAAGAAGATCTCCTTTTTTGAAGCCCGCAAGCTGGTTGTGGGCAGTCAGACTCCAACAGCTTCATATGCTTCGGCCGTAAAGACAGTTCCAACAGTTCACACTCGGTCAGTCTGCTGCCAGACTGATGACTTTACGTTTTCCAAGACATTGCAAGGTAGAATTGTCAGCTCTGGTGGAAGCAGGTCCACCACCTTCCAACCCAAAGTGACTGCCCTGGTGGAGGCAAAAATCCACCACCCCTCAGACTGCCAGCAGTCTACACCATCTGCTGCTGGGCAGATTAAAAAGCCAGCAATCCCGCCTCGAACTCTTCTGTCTAGTGCCGTGCGGGCAAGGGAGTTCAACCCAGTGTGGAGATGGTGGAGATGAGGAAAAACCTCCACCGTCTCCCAAATCCAGACCTTCTTCACCTGTTGGCAAGTCTGCCAGCAGGTCTGAAGACCAACACAGTCCAGTACAAACCTCAAATAAATTTACACCTTTAGCAACAGATGTTGATGAGGAGATGACCTGATCTCTCTCCTTTTCGCCCTCTGCACCATGGATAGTACAGTATTCCATTGGAATATCCGTGGACTAAATTCCAACTTTGAGGAGCTGCAGCTTCTGTGTCAATCTCTAAAACCTTCCGTCGTGGCTCTTCAGGAAACTCAAATTCAAAGCCAGAAGACCTTTACTCTTTCTGGCTTTAATATTCTTTCAAACTCTGCACAACCATCCACGTTGGGATGTGGGCGGTTTTGCCCTTCTCCTACACAAACTTTGTTGTATAGCCCTGTCGCTCTGTCTACCTCCCTTCAGGCTGTGGCTGCGAGAGTCAACTCTCCCAAAGACTGTGACAATCTTTTCCCCTTTTATCTTCCACCTTCTGTCCCGGTTTGTCGTCAGGACCTTGTCAGTCTGATAAGAAAAATTCTGGGACCTTTTTTGCTGTTGGGTGACTTTAACGGCCCACAATCCTCTTTGGGGTAGTGTCAGTACGTAAATCCAGAGGTCTGCTAATTGAGGATGTCCTTCGGATTTGGATTTGTGTTGTCTGAACGAGGGATCTGCAACTTACCTCCATTCTTCCACGGGTTCACTTTCGTGTTTAGATTTGTGGTTTGTGACCCTCGCTGGTCCTGGACTATGAGTGGTCTGTCCATGCGATCTGCACGGAAGTGACCTTTTCCCCTGCCCTTCTACAACCTGTCATAACTGAACACGTCTCTGCCTTTTCAACATCAAAATTATAAGAAAGCAAACTGGGACCCTATTTGCAGCCACTATTTCTACGGAATTCCAGGACACTGATTTTTTTCAGAGTCCGGACCAGCTGAATCTCTGACAAACATATGATCAATGTGCTAAAGCCTGTATTCCAGTGTCTTCCGATAAACTTCAAATCCCCCCAAAAACCCTGGTTCGTTTCAGAATGCCAACAAATTTCCAAAGTTCGGAAATGGGTCAGCGTCAGGTATAACCAACGACCTTCGGGTCCAACGCTCGAGCCATCAGAAACTCCGTGCTAAATCAAGACACACTTTTAAAATCAGTAAACGTCGGCCCTGGAGAAGCTTCTGCTCCAGGCTGACATCAAAAAACTTCCCAAGAAAAAGTGTGGACATCTTTAAAGAAAACAAAGGGAAGAACACCTGTCCCACTGTGAACCATCTCAAGTTTTCGGACTCTTTAATACAGACAAAAAAGCAGTTGCTAATCTGCTTGCTTCAACCTTGAAAGAATTCCTCCTCTTCAAACAAAATCACCCACTTTTGTCAAAAACAAAGCCTAAAAGAAAAATCACCCTGCAACTTTTCGCCCGACAACATGGAAGACTACAATCTTCCTTTCACGTTAAACGAGCTGAAATCTGCCTTACTTTCTTGCAGTGATTCTTCTCCAGGTATGGATCAAATTCATTATCAACTGTTGAAACATCTTCCGCAAGAAGGTCTGAACATACTGCTACAGGTATACAACCATGTGTGGACTACAGGTTTCTTTCACCCTCTTGGCGGAAAGCCCTTATTATTCCCATCCCCAAACCTGGAAAAGATCTTTCTAATCCATAAAACTACCGTCCCATAGCTTTGACCAGCTGTGTCTGCAAATGATGGAGAAATGGTCAATGCTAGGCTCATGTGGAAACTCGAAACCGTGGCCTTTGGCGAAAGAACAGTGTGGTTCCGCAAATCGGAATACCGTTGACCATTGATTGGGTCTGGAATCTACACTTCGGAACGCTTTTTTGAACAGACAGCATGCAGTGGCAATTTTCTTTGACTTGGAGAAGGCCTCGATCCCAAACTGGAAGTCGGGGATACTTCATGATCTCCCGATCTGGGTTTTCGAGGTCATCTTCCGCTTTTCATTCAAAATTTTTTGGCCCAGAACGACAGTTTCAGGTCCGGGTTGGCCCCACTCTCTCTGATGTCCATGAGCAGGAGTTGGGTGTTCCACAGGGGAGCATATTGTCTCCTGCCTCTTTGTATTAAAATCAACAACTTGTTCAATCAGTTCGCAGGGTTCAGACTGCTCATTGTTTGTGGATGATTTTGCTGTCTACGCAACTGGAAGCCTGTACCCCGGGGTCCAGCGCAGGCTCCAGCTTTGCGTAGATAAAATCCCTCGGTGGGGGATGAAACGGTTTTCACCTTTTCTCCCAAAAAAGACGCAGTGTATTCACTTCCTAATTTCCATCAGTTTTTTCCCGATCCTGAACTTCAAGTAGGGAAATCTCCATTCCGTGTTAAAGAGGCCAAATTTCTGGGAGTCATTTTGACCAAAAACTTAACTTTCTCAGCCCTATTAAAAACTCAAAAACTGCTTGCCGAAAGCATGAATATTCTGCGGGTCGTATCGCACACCGACTGGGGCGCCGATAAGAAAACTTGTTTTCACCTCTACAGAGCCCTGGTCCATTCTAAACTGGACTCGGTTGTGCTGTGTAACGGCTCCGCAAGATCATCTTACCTCAAACTCTTGGACCCTATCCACCATCAAGGGCTTCGTCTCTGTCTTGGAGCGTTCCGCACCACCCCTGTGTACAGCCTGTACGCAGAGGCGGTGTGAACCCTTCACTGTCCAACCGCAGGCTGAAACTGTCTTTGAATTATTATATCGACTGTTCTCAGGAACCGCAGAATCCTGCCTATGACTGTGTCTTTGACCCTCTGTTCCAAAGTAAGTTTTAAAACAACCGAAATGTATTCCGCCGTTTGGTCTTCGTATGCGGCCTCACGTGCGGAATGCAGGTCTAGACCTGGAGTTGTGTCCGATTTTTCCCAAATTTCCGGATCAACCTCCGTGGACCTTTTTCACCCAGAGATTTGTTTCGACCCCGCAGCTTTTCGCAAAAAGTCTACCAGCTCTCTGGCGTACAAGGCATTGTATGCTGACCTCTGTTCCAAATTCCCATCCCGTCAAAAAGTTTTCACTGACGGTTCCAAGGGCTGAAAACGGAGTGGCCTGTGCAGCCTACTGCCCTGGGGTCCTTCTCAGTACTGTTGGAAAAATATTTATTCCGATGTTCTGTCTATTCAGCTGAACCCTTTCCGCTCTGGTTTTTGGCTTTGAAGATGATCTCGCATTCTTTTGAAGAGGGACTTTCTGGTTCTGTCGGATTCGCTGTCAGCTTTGGAGGCCATAGCTGGCCGCAACCCTTTGCATCCAGAACTTTTACTTTTTTTAAAAAATTTTTAGCAAGTTGAAGGCGGACGGTTACAACATTACTCTTGCTTGGGTTCCTGGTCATGTTGGCATCGGCGGGGGGAAAGAAATGGTTTATCGGGTTTTGCCAAAAACGCCACAAGAGAGAAATGTCCAACGTTTATATCCCTGCTCAGATGTGAAACCCCAAAAATTTAAAGATTATGTGAGAGACCTCTGGCAGGGAGGATTGGAACACACAGACGAGTAACAAACTCTTTCAGATCCGTCCAAACCTTAAGGACTTCCTCCCATCTTCGTCGGGAGGTCGTAAAGAGGAAACGGTTCTGTGCCGGCTGCACACCGGCCATTCGTATTTTACCCATTCTTACCTTTTAAAGAGTGAAGAAGCTCTGTGGTGTATTCCATGTCATGTGCCACTCACAATGAAACATGTTCTTTTAGAGTGTTGGGACTTGCACGATGTGAGACACAAACATTTTACAGCGGAGTCCATGAAGATCCTGTTCAGGGATGTCCCGCCTGATGTGATCCTTGAGTTTTTGAGAGAGATTAACATTTTTCATCTGATTTAAGATTTTACGGAAGAAAGATTTTTAATGCAATTTCTGGTGCGTTTCTAGACGATGTCATTTAATGAGATGTGTGAAAGTTTTTTTTTTTTTTTTTTTTTAATGACTGGTGAGTTGATTTTAACGTGGTGACAGCCCTGATGTGGCCCTTTGCGGTCGGCTGGGCTATAAGCAACATTATCTTATCTTATCTGGTTCCTTACCCACTGTCTTCCTTTTTCTTGTTGTGTGAACAGAGGGGATGACCACGTGCAGCGTGCACACCATCACCACGCACGCCAAACGTCACCACCATCCTTCCCTCAGGTTCATGGGCTCAGGCACTGGCTCCCATTCCGGCTCTGGCTCCGGCTCCAACTTCCCACCCGCCCATCAAGACTGAGCCGCAGGAAGAGGACAACTGCAGCAGCGCTCCTCCCTCCACCCCGAACAAGACCCCCCAACGGTGCACTCCCCGCCGGTCGGTCTGCTCAACCACCGCAACCTGGTGCAAGACGAGAAGCTGGTGGTAGCCACCCTTGCGTCGCTGAACTCGGGAGACCCCAGCAACATCATCAAGCAGGATCTCCGCCTCATCATTCAGTCCCGCAGGAAAGCAGAGGGGAAGGGGGAGCTGCAGGTGGACTTCAAGACTCCCCCCAAAGATGAGGTAGGGGGCAGGGGGTGGTTGCGGGGGCTGAGGGCATGCCTTTGTCTCCCTGCAGGATAGCTCCATGTATTTTTTTTTGGTTTTTATGATGGCATTAGTCGTTGATTATTACAAAGAAAAAAGCTGGCACAAAAAAAGATAGGTGGTAAAAAGCTAGGCCATTAAAACTTCCAATCAGTACTATGAAAAGAAATATGCGTCAAGTTTTGAAGCAGTGTAAAGAATGGGGATGTTGCACTAAGCGCAGTGAAAAGAGAAAACACAAAACAGAATGTGCGCCTTGGTATTCAAGATAATAGAAAAACCGTGGAGAATGAAAACTGTGGAATGAACACCATAACAGACAGAGTGACATCATTCTTCATTTGAAACAAGGCACGTGATATAGGTTTGAGAAATACTGACTGAGATTAAATTTGTCTTTTCTTTTGAGGTCTCAAAACCTTTTTTTTCAAAAATTCAAGTGCAACAGATTTTGATAAAACATTGTGTTTTGATGGCAGAAAATTCAGACTTCACAGTCAGAAGTGAGTGTTTATATGACCATCAAAGAGAGGGAAAGTAGATGAGGGAAAGATGCGATGATTATGTGACCCCAGAAATTAAACTCGTCCTCACACCTACAAACTTGCTCACCTATGTAAAGTCTAACAAAATCCATCACAACCTGCTTGTGGCACTCAGCTACCTTTGCTGACAGCAACATACCACATCTAAAGGTAATTCAAATCTCAGGTTTCTCATTCAAGGGTTTTCTTTTTTCAATTTGACAGAAAGCTGGCAGCATGATGTTTCCAAAATTGTTCAGTTCTAGAAGTTCCACATTTCCATAATGCAGCTATAGGTGAAGACTGATTTAAGTTAAATAACTTGTGCATGTGTGTGTGCATGCACATGTATGAGCATACGCATGCACTGGTGGTGCACATGATGATGTAAAGAAAAACAATGGATAGCAGGAAAGTGACAGTTGTGAAAGCAATGTGATTAGTTAGTGGGACATAGATAAAGGGAGATAATTTAACAGGGCTATATTTTGGTTGATATGTAAATAATCTTTCAATGGTTTTTGACAGCTAGTTTCTACAGATATCTGAAGCAGTCCCATGCTCTTTTGGAAACATATTCAGTTAGAGAACAAAAAATTCAGATAAAACCTATTTCTAGCTGCATGCTGGTATAGAATGCATTTATATTGATACAGAAAGGAAAACAAGGTAAAATGTCAGTTGTTGCTTACCTTGTAGTTGTTTTGTAAGTGTATTCTTATTGTTTTTAAATTGATCCCACCAAGTTTTGGAGTGTAATAATTCATTTTATTTTGAAAGTTCAGTGCATGATCTTTTAGGGTTTTGATTGGTTGCAGATGTATTCAGACTAAACTTCTGTCTCCTTCTTCTCCTTTTGTATCGAAAAATTGTTGAGCACATAGAGATGTAGATATAGAAAACCAGACTGGCACATGTGCTGAGAATAAAATGCTGTTGCATGCACACATGTATGTTCATATAAAATAACTAGAGTTGGTGGAAAGAAAGCAGACGAACTCAATAGTTACTTGTATGGTGCCAGTATGAAATGATTCATTTCAGCAATGACTGATGTGAAAGTTGCACTTTCTTCTCAGTATTGGAATCAGAATGAACTGGGTGCATAACTGCCTCTTGAAACAGCGTTTGGCACTCTATGCATGGCTGCCCAAAATTCCGAGCACAGAAAAATATACTTTGCTGCCCCAAATGGACAAGTGAACAGTCAACTTGTTCAAGTTTGCAAGTGCAGCTGAAAAGATTGGAGGTTTGGTTGAGGGGTGTTTCATTGATGATTGATGCTAATGCGTCATAGAAGCAAGTGCGACACTGATGCGACGCTCTCCTGCCTCATTATAGTTGACGGAAGAAGAGTGGGAGAAAGTTAGGAAGCGCCGCGACCAAAATCGACTCGCTGCCCAGCGTTTTCGACAAAAGCAACGAAAGATGTCTACGACTTTATCAGATGTGAGTATCTTTGTATAATTTGTGTTCTTCTGTGCTCACTACTATGAAATGATTTTACAAGAATCTAATTATGATCTTTAACTTTGCTGTTAAGAAGGTTGGTTCAGTGTTCCCAAAGACATACATATGTGCATATAAATGAAGCACAGAACTTCAACTATACATGACTCTTGCATCATAGTGATGCACATTATTTTTCAAATCAAGAGTGCTGGCTCACTGCAACACACACTATTTCCAAATCAATGTGCTGACCTGTTGAGCGTAGCGCCACCAACAGATGTATATTGCAGCAGAGAATGCGGAAGGAAGCACCTTCCATGTTTTCTGGTTGTAGTTGCAACTTCTCTGCCATGGTGCAGTGATTACAGTAGCATAGCAAGAACAGCTGGAGTTGTTTTTTTTCTGCTCATGAGCACACGTGTACTCGCTCTTGTTTTAAAAGGCTGCTCTTAAGTGGCTGAAAAAGGCAAAATCATGGCCAAATGAGCCACAGGCAAACAACACAGTAGTCAAAGTCAGTACATATTTACCCTCAAGGCAGCCCCTACCCCCACTTACCAGGTTTTGGAAAATCGGGAAGATTCCAGTTCTCCCTTTTACAAAAATCTGGAATATTCCCCACTTTACCTTGCTGACCCACACACCCTCTACCGTTTTAAGACAGCTGTTGACTAAAATTGGAAAATGACCCTCAACAATTGTAGTAGTGAAAGCTCATAATGACCCTCAAAATTTTATGGTCATTGGGAACACTTGTAATAGACTGTTTTTTAATACTTGGCATTTGATATTTCTGTATTTGGCACTAGTTTTGTTTGCTGAAAATATTTTAAAGAAGGAGATGTGAAAGATGATTGTCCTCACTAGTGTTGTAGGGTAAGATGATGGGTAAGATATTGTATGGAGATCCTTTTCCTTAGATTTGATTATGAATATTTTCTTTGCAATGTAATTTTGATCATATATTTTTGGAATATATTTTCTCCGTACTGATTTTATTTCAATATATGATTGTTTTGGTCAGTTTTTATATGTCCATATGAAAGAAAACTATCTGGGCTAGCAGATCAGATTTCTACATTCTAGGCATTCATGAACTTGTCTTTCATGCATCCTGGTGAAAGTCTTCAGAGTTTAGTTTTGAAAAGTAGTTTTGTCAGTGTATCATGTCAGAAGCTTTGCTTTGGAAGAGTGGTTTTCTCAAAAGCTAGTTTCTTGTCAGCTACTTTACATTGATGGAAGAGTGGTTTTCTCAAAAGCTAGTTTTTGTCAGCTACTTTACATTGATGGAAGAGTGGTTTTCTCAAAAGCTAGTTTCTTGTCAGCTACTTTACATTGATGGAAGAGTGGTTTTCTCAAAAGCTAGTTTCTTGTCAGCAACTATACATTGATGGAAGAGTGGTTTTCTCAAAAGTTAGTTTCTTGTCAGCTACTTTACATTGATGGAAGAGTGGTTTTCTCAAAAGCTAGTTTCTTGTCAGCTACTTTACATTGATGGAAGAGTGGTTTTCTCAAAAGCTAGTTTCTTGTCAGCTGCTATACATTGATGGAAGAGTGGTTTGCTCAAAAGCTAGTTTCTTATCAGCTACTATACATTGATGGAAGAGTGGTTTTCTCAAAAGCTAGTTTCTTGTCAACTACTATACATTGATGGAAGAGTGTTTTTTTTCAAAAGCTAGTTTCTTGTCAGCTACTATACATTGATGGAAGAGTGGTTTTCTCAAAAGCTAGTTTCTTGTCAGCTTCTATACATTGATGGAAGAGTGGTTTTCTCAAAAGCTAGTTTCTTGTCAGCTACTATACATTGATGGAAGAGTGTTTTTTCAAAAGCTAGTTTCTTGTCAGCTACTATACATTGATCAGGGAGGGAAATAAATCAGCTGTAAACATGGCTTTTTTCTTGAACATTGTTTTCACTTATTTTTCTTTCAAGGAGAATTAATGAGTCATAGTATCGAGGAAAAAAGCATTCCATTGTTAATGGATACAAGTTCACACAATAATTCATGTTATATTGTTCAGCAGAACTATTCTGCTTAAGATCACTGGACTGTGTTCACTGTTAGAGACTTGGGTCTGCCCTTGACATGTTCAGATCACTCCTGTATGTAATGTGCACATGGAGAGTAGATCACTCCTGTATGTAATGTGCACATGGAGAGCAGATCACTCCTGTATGTAATGTGCACATGGAGAGCAGATCACTCCTGTATGTAATGTGCACATGGAGAGTAGATCACTCCTGTATGTAATGTGCACATGGAGAGCAGATCACTCCTGTATGTAATGTGCACATGGAGAGCAGATCACTCCTGTATGTAATGTGCACATGGAGAGCAGATCACTCCTGTATGTAATGTGCACATGGAGAGCAGATCACTCCTGTATGTAATGTGCACATGGAGAGCAAATCACTCCTGTATGTAATGTGCACATGGAGAGCAGATCACTCCTGTATGTAATGTGCACATGGAGAGCAGATCACTCCTGTATGTAATGTGCACATAGAGAGCAGCAGATCACTCCTGTATGTAATGTACACATGGAGAGCAGACCACTCCTGTATGTAATGTGCACGTGGAGAGCAGATCACTCCTGTATGTAATGTGCACGTGGAGAGCAGATCACTCCTGTATGTAATGTGCACATGGAGAGCAGTTCACTCCTGTATGTAATGTGCACATGGAGAGCAGATCACTCCTGTATGTAATGTGCACATGGAGAGCAGACCACTCCTGTACGTAATGTGCACATGGAGAGCAGATCACTCCTGTATGTAATGTGTACGTGGAGAGCAGATCACTCCTGTATGTAATGTGCACATGGAGAACAGATCACTCCTGTATGTAATGTGCACATGGAGAGCAGATCACTCCTGTATGTAAATGTAATGTGCACATAGAGAGCAGATCACTCCTGTATGTAATGTGCACATGGAGAGCAGATCACTCCTGTATGTAATGTGCACATGGAGAGCAGATCACTCCTGCATGTAATGTGCACATGGGAACCAGGAGGACCATCTGAAAAATTATAGTTAGAAACAGTATTCTTTTAAAAAAACAAAACCAGTGGATTATTTGGTTTTCAATCTCAAGTTCCATGTTTAAGTATTTTTGTTTGTTTGTTTTGTTTGTTTGCTTTTGTATACCTATCACCATTCTAGACACTCGGCTAGGTTGATTTAAAGAGTGAAGTTTGTCAGGCACAGTTGATTCTTCAGGTCTTCTGCCTGTGGTGATAGTTCATATCTCAGGTCAGCATAGATTAGGCATTACTGAAAGATTTGCTTGAAGAGCTTGTATTCCTGTATTCCATGAGCAGGGGTCTATTTCTTTGTTGTTCTGCCTATAGCCTGCTGGGGAAAGACTGTCAGTCACATCATTGCCATGAACACCACAGTGGGATAGTTTCTATTACCAGGGTTATTCTGGACCTGGTGCAGTTCGTTTCTGTTGCCCAGCAGCATGTGGCTTCTGGTACTGCTGTCCTGCCGTGACTTACAGTCTGTTAGGAAGATGGTGAATTGACCCATTTTCTTCCCTACACTGAGGATCTGTCAGGAAAAGATGGATGGAGCTTTTTTTTTTTTTTTTTAGCTACATTGAGAATCTGTATGGAAGATACTGTTTTCTTTGATACCTTGAGGATGTTGACAGCTTCATGAAGAGCTGAGGTTTCAGCTCTAATTTGTAAATTCATGTAAAGTTGACAGAGGTTTTTCCTGTTGGTAGGTGATTGGCAAGGAGACTTCTGTCTAAACATCACATACTGATTTCATCTCCTTTTTTTTACTGCTTCTGATCTGAACCATCATCGACTCTTCAAGTACCTTGTTGGTTTGAGGTTCAGTGTGCCCGGTTGCCAGAGTTTCTCGGGTGATGACACAAACTGGAGCACCGTTTCATAATAGTATTGTAAAAAAAATCTGCCAACTGTTATGGGTGTAGTTTGATGCATGTTGGATGGGTCTGTGTTGCCGATGTTTATGACTCGCCTTCATGGTCACTTACCTGCACTCTGTGAATCTGATCACTCATGTCATACTACCTCACCATGTCTGTATCACCTAAAATCATTGTTATCAAATTTTTATTGAATATTCATGGTCAGTGCTGTAATTTATACATCTTTCTGTATCTCGGTGCCAACCAGGCAAGGATATTTCTAGCATGTACATTGTTGCTCAGACAAGTCAGTCGCCAAACAAATGAAATGAAGGACATTCCGTAGAGTGATTTCAGTCTTCATCTCCTGCCTGGTAATTATGGAAGTTCTTTGCAAATGAATTCAGGAAGTGTTCAGTCACAGAAGTTTTGGAAAACAAGACCTGGTTCAGATGAGAATCCGATGAGATATAGCTTGATATGACCAGATACTATAGCAAATCGTCTCACACTGGTCGTGCCTAGTGCTGGTGGACTTTGAACCGCAGGGCTGTGTTGAATTACTGTGTTGAATTGTAATAGCTTGAGAAATAAACATACTGTGTCAGGGGCTGTCATCAAGAAGTTCCAAGAACTAACCTGTAGTGTTGATCTGAAAATTTGAGCAGCCATGAAATGAGTGAAGGGAATGAGATTGGCCTCAGCTTGCCAGCATGGCTTCCATCTTTTCAGTTGAGACATACCACATTCCTCTCTATCAGCAAGTCTGAGTTATAGATTCCGGCAATTTGAACATTTGAAAGAGTTTCCACTCCTTACCTTTTTACTAGTTTTCAGTTACTCGTCTGGCATGATAAACAACTGTATCAGTATGGCTGGTTAGACTCTGTGTGTGTGTGTGTGTGTGTGTGTGTGTGTGTGTGTGTGTGTGTGTGTGTGTGACAGCAAGCTTTGTAAGCTCCTCATGCTCCTTTTTGTTTGTTGATGAAGAAAATGGCTTCACCTCTTATCTCAAATTTTAGAGGGTATATTTACACACTTATTTCATATCTTTCTTCAAGTCTACTTACCATTGTGATATGAATGAATGTGCCATGATGTTGAACCAAGAAGTCATTCACAAAAAGCTGCTGATGAAGACAGCATTCGATCATTCTGTACTGTACACAAGCAGTTTGACAGAAAACAACAAAAGTGAACCAGAAAAGGTGTTGATGAAGTCCAGAGGTCCATAAAAAATGAGTTGGCAACATTTACAGCTGATTTAGGCTCAGACTCAGATTTTTAGACTAAACCCAACGTTAATGCTTACACAAGTGTTCTCCTTTTTTTCTGTCAACACCTGTATGCCATTTAGTTTCACTGTTTCCAGAAGTATTCCATTAGTTAAGCATGTACTCATTTATTACACCATTGCTTGAATTGGATCAAATTCTGTAGAATTACTTCACTTCCTTTGCCAGCATTAAATTTTAACTTTGAGAAATGAAGACGTTTCTTTACTCTGTTATCCTTGATGTTTAAAAAAGAGCACTTGGAACCTCAGTGACGAGGCCAGGCTTCTTTTACTATGGATGGTTCTGGGAATTCTTGTTTCTTGGTGCAGTCAGCCAGTGACTAGAAACAAATACATTTGTTTGAATCTTGAAGAGTGAACTCATCTCCAGTATTTAATTTTGAGAAGGTGTGGTCCTTGCACAGTTGAGTGATGCACATTTTGTACGTCATGGAGAATCGTGTTCTCAAAACCGAGACAGATTTCGCTGTTTGGTAAAGGTTGTCATACAAATGTCTGTGAAATCTCAGATTTACATTGTGCTTGTTTAAATAAGGATTTGGCTCAATGGGTAGCTTAGGGGTGACTTGTGCATCATGCCATCATTTCCTTTTTTGCTATTAACCAGTTGCGTGCCTTTAGTCGGTCAGCTGACGCGGAATTAAAAGTGCTTTCCCAGTGCCTATGGTCGTTCCCCTGACGTCATGCATTTTTCTTGAATTTTCATTCGTTACTATTTCTATCAACGGACTCAAATAGAGTTTGCGTAGAAAGCCTTATATGTCTGTAGTCTTAAAATAATATGTAAATGACCACACGTGAGGGGAAAGCCCATTTATTCTCATCACTGACTGGATGACCAGCCAGCACTTCGTCTCGCTTGCAAAGATGGCGGCACAAACTTCGACAAGCCCAGCGACCAAATCAACGTATTTACACAGCTGAGCAGGCTCTGCTGATGATTTTTGACAAAGACAATAATCTTTTATTCAACGACTCACTCGAGCATGAAGGTGAGATGATGATAGTGGTGGAATTGCCGACCATATTCGTCAGTTATTGAGTAGGGCTCTGTGACCTCAGTGTGTGTTCAGCTGACAGCGTCGAACGAGCCAGCCTAGTGTGTACTGTGCACTGCGTGCTGGTGTCCAGTGATGTGAAAATCAGCGCGAGAGGCGAGCGTGGCCTGCTCGCGGCGTGACACACGGTGCAGACGGAAAGGCAGGGGAAGATGAGTGGTGAAAGGGAGGGTTGAAGTCGAGCAAGGGGGTGTGGTGGGGAGAGGGGGGGCGTGGTCGTGGACTGGTCAGTCTGCATCGGTGTGAGGTCTTGATAGACTTCCAAACTGTTTTACTTTCATTTACAGGTGTAGTGTGACAATACAAACTTAATTTTCAACTTTTTTGCTGTGTGTTTTGTTTGGATGTGGTAAATACATATGTTTTTGATCGTGCAAAAAAATCTATCCAAATCTAAAAGCCTAAATACTTTTTTATTATCAAAATTAAAACAAAAGAAGCCCAGATTCAAAATCTTCATTCAATTTCCTTCAAAAATGATATAGATTTCATTTTTCTATCTTTTGTAGTTTCTGAGCTAGAATGTTTTGTTAATTATGACCCCCAAATCATGAGATCTCCCTGGCACCTGGGAACACCTTTGTTTGTACTATAGTGAGGCACTGAACGGGTTAATGTTACTATTTTGTTTTGAGCTCATCTCTTCTCTTGCCATCATTTCATTTTTTGCTATTAATGTTACTATTTTGTTTTGAGCTCATCTCTTCTCTTGCCATCATTTCATTTTTTTTTGCTATTAATGTTACTATTTTGTTTTGAGCTCATCTCTTCTATTGCCATCATTTCATTTTTTGCTATTAATGTTACTATTTTGTTTTGAGCTCATCTCTTCTATTGCCATCATTTTATTTTTTTGCTATTAATGTTACTATTTTGTTTTGAGCTCATCTCTTCTATTGCCATCATTTTATTTTTTTGCTATTAATGTTGCTATTTTGTTTTGAGCTCATCTCTTCTATTGCCATCATTTTATTTTTTGCTATTAATGTTACTATTTGTTTTGAGCTCATCTGTTCTATTGCCATTATTGTAATTATTAGTAATTTTGTTAAAAACACTTCTAATAATAAAAAATAAAAAAACTTGCAGAGCTCTGTACATTTCTGCATTTGTTTCAGTTTCTTTACAGTTGATAATTTCCTATTACCATCACCGTTACACTTCTGTTTATAGAAATTGTGTATGTATGTGTCTCTCGTAAACTTGGATCTGTCAAAATCCTTCACTCTATTTTATTCATAATTATGGATGGGCTTTGTTTTTGCCTCCCCCCCCCCCCCCCCCCCCCCCCCCCCACTTCTACCCACACGCTCATAATAAAGGTGTTCTGTTAGGCACTATGATAGCTGCAGAAATTAAATATTCTCACTCACATGCTAGTCCTGAAATTTCAGACAGCTGCTTTTTTTTATGCATTTATACACTAAAAACTGAATATTATTTTGACAGAAAAAAAGCCAGAGATGTCAAGAATATGACTGTGTGTGTGTGCATGTGTTTGTACATGTTCGTGTGCCCTTGATGACTGTGTATGTGTATGTTCGTGTGCCCTGAAAGGTTGGTCAAGGGGAGGTAATCTGACAGTTGAAATCAATGATGGGCCAAACTTGGAATGCAACATGATATTGACATAAATGCCTGCCTTGTTGCTTTTGATTTTTTGCCCGATTACTGGTGTTCCTTGCTTATTTTGTGTGTGTGTGTGTGTGATTTTAATTTCTTTTGTGTGTTTCAGAGAGTGAGACGGTTAGAAGCAGCCAACACAAGACTGAAAACGGAGTTGGAAACACTAGAAATAGAGAAAAGGAAGTTGTTGAGACTGGTGTACCAACACGGTGGTGCCTGCAGTGACATTGACTTCAAAACCCATATGATTTGAGCTGTAGGCAGAGGCTGTGCAGTTGTATGATGAGAGACTGGGTGTTCCTGCACTGTGTTGGCCGGTGTGGGCAATGTGGACAGCATTGGTCCATCAATGGGTTTTGTGGAATGGGAACTTGCAAGCACTGTGTGCTTCTATACCTGTGTCTGATTGTGTGGGATTTTAGTCATGTGTGTATGTGTATGTGCGTTAGAATATGTGTGTGTGTGTGTCTGTCTGTCTTGTAATGCAAGAGCATTTCTCTACATATGTGTAGTATGTGTGTGTGAGGTCACTGAATGTTGCCATTTTCCTTCCTTCCCCCCACTCATCCCTTTTTTTTTTTCAGTTTTCTTTTTTTTTTTGGCATAACAGAAAGTCTATTTGTAAAAGTTTATGAGGAACAAAATAAACAACCCACCATAATTCTGAATTTGTTCGTGGGTATTAAGTAAATTAAGTAGTAAAACAAAGTATTAGCTGATGCAAAACTGTAAAATATCTTCCATAAAACACACATTTTCTAGTGACTGGTAATAGTCTGAAGACTAAATGTTCATTAATTTAGTTTCAGCATAAATACACAAGCAGTCAGGTTCACATTACTCGTGCATGGGCATACACACACACACGCACGCACGCACAAACACACACACGCGCACGCACACACACACACACACATACACAAGCACGGAAGATGGTATTGTTGCCCTGAACAGTAGAAATACACCTTTTTTTAGCTAATGAAATAAGAAGTTGCCATACCTCAGATCTACAGATATCCTAATTTACTCTCTGTAACAGGTGTGGGAAAGGACTGTAAAACTGAAAACTTAACATGTGGAACACATAGATGGAAAACATTTAATCAGATGTTTATTTGCATCAATTTTGGTTTGTTTTATTTTGCTTTTTTGATAGATCTAGTAACAAAATTTTCCAGTCTGCCATGCCAATGAATAAGATTTTCAGACATTTCTTTTTGACTTCAAAACCACAGAACTGTTTGGATTTTTTATTTAAAATTTTTTTTATATTATTGTCTTTATTGTAGGCCATGAATTGAGTAAAATTCTGAGCAAAAATAATACAGATTTGAAAACCAAAAATTCAGTAATGCTTCAGAAGTTTAAAAAAGATTATGAAATATTATAAATACATGAAAACAGGACAGAAAAATGATGAGAGCAGTGGGATAGATTTGATTTAGTCATCGCTTTGAGGCATTTCAGATTGAGAGACAGTGAGAAGCACTTGCAAAGGACAGCATCAGGAAATGTCATACCTGGTGAGAACAGCAACTGGAAAATGTCATACCTGGTGGTAACAGCAACTGGAAAATGTCATACCTGGTGATAACACCAACTGTCGTGCCATTGTCGAGGGCTGAAGTATTTTATTAAACTTGGATTTTCTCCCATCTGGTTTCCATTATTTATATATACTCAAGGATGCAGGAAGACAGATGATATTTTCTTCTGGTTCTTGTTTGTTCATTTTGCATAGTTCAGGAGATGGGGAGACACAGTAACTAAGAAAGCAAGGTAATTTTTGCTTCCATAGTAATACAAGTAAACAGGGCTGAGCCCATGCTGCATGCAATACCCACAAGTCGACTTGCGCACATGTAAATTACAGAGACATGGAACAAGGAAAGGAGCTTTTCTTCAATTTTCCACATGTGTGCTTGACTGATTAGGTGGTGCTGGTGGCATTGGTTTTAGTGTTACATGCCTGTACTTGTTTCACATGTTAGGAAAACATTTTTTTTCCCATTACAGATTTATTGACTTGTTTTGAGCTTATTCATTCATGCAATTATTTAACTCCCTATTTCCCTCCCTCCAAAGCCCTAGTGTATGCTGCTTTAATGTACTCCCTTGGAAAGTTGAGTTTTCTATTGTTTGTTCTGTCACAGTGTGGTCAGTCGCGGTATGGTCCATTTTTTTCACCGCCATCTGTCATCCATTACTAACCCTTGGACTTTCTTTTAGCTCCAAGAAAGGGAGGACGTTGTCAGTTGGGGATGTATTTGTAAAGGAGGATACTGCTCATGAAGTCATAATACTGTGAATGAAGTCTGATGCTATTCAGATCTTTGATACTGCCAGGTGATCGTATGGTGCACCATTGCTGTTCAGATCTACATTGAAGCATTGATACTGTTCACATCTGATTCTGTTCCAATTTGCATTGATGATCTGATGCTGTAAGATCTGTGTTGATGGTTTGATGCTGTCCACATCTGTTTTGATGGCCTGATGCCATACAGACCTTTGTCGATAGTTTGATGTGAATCTGGTCTGTGTTGAAGATGGTCTGATGGTGTTCAGATCTGTATTGATGGTCTGATAGTGTTCAGATCTGTATTGATGGTCTGATAGTGTTCAGATCTGTATTGATGGTCTGATAGTGTTCTGATCTGTATTGATGGTATGGCATTGTTCAGATCTGTATTGATGGTGTCACAGTGTTCAGATCTGCATTGATGGTGTCACAGTGTTCAGATCTGTACTGATGGTGTCACAGTGTTCAGATCTGTATTGATGGGTCTGACAGTGTTCAGATCTGTATTGATGGTGTCACAGTGTTCAGATCTGTATTGATGGTATGGCATTGTTCAGATCTGTATTGATGGTCTGATAGTGTTCAGATCTGTATTGATGGTCTGATAGTGTTCAGATCTGTATTGATGGTCTGATAGTATTCTGATCTGTATTGATGGTATGGCATTGTTAAGATCTGCATTGATGGTGTCACAGTGTTCAGATCTGTATTGATGGTGTCACAGTGTTCAGATCTGTATTGATGGTGTCAGTGTTCTGATCTGTATTGATGGTATGGCATTGTTCAGATTTGTATCGATGGTGTCACAGTGTTCAGATCTGCACTGATGGTGTCACAGTGTTCAGATCTGTATTGATGGGTCTGACAGTGTTCACATCTGTATTGATAGTATGGCATTGTTCAGATCACAGTGTTCAGATGTGTATTGATGGTATGGCATTGTTCAGATCACAGTGTTCACATCTGTATTGATGGTGTCACAGTGTTCACATCTGTATTGATGGTATGGCATTGTTCAGATCTGTATTGATGGTCTGATAGTGCTCAGATCTGTATTGATGGTCTGACAGTGTTGACATCTTTGTTGATGGTCTGATCATGTTCAGATTTATATTGACGACTAATGCTATTGACTCTGTATTGTATTCAGCAGATCTGTATCGATGGTTTGATATGATTTGGATCAGTGGTGATGGTTTGATAGTGTTCAGATCTGTTTTGATGGGTCTGATATTGTTCAGATCGTACCAGTGGTCTGATGTTATTCAGATATGTACAGATGGTCTGATGTTATTCAGATCTGTATAGATGGTCTGATGTTATTCAGATCTGTACAGATGGTCTGATGTTATTCAGATCTGTACAGATGGTCTGATGTTTTTCAGATCTGTATCGATGGTCTGATGTTATTCAGATCTGTATCGATGGTCTGATGCTATTGGGGTCTGTATTGACAGTCTGATACTGATCAGATCAGTATGGATGGTCTGAGGTTGGTCTGATCTGTAGTGAAGACATTTTTTCAGATGTGCATAATGGTAAAAAATTCAGTGTCTGAAGTTATCCTTTTGGGCAAGAGTTATGTTCTCAACTCAGAAGGGAGTGCCTCTGGTTCAGTTACTTGTTTTCATCGATTTCTTTATAGTGTTGTGAAAATAGAGTTTTCTTTTTGTTTTTGTCTTTGTTTTGTTTTTGTTTTTCCAATCAGTGTATTTCACCTTGTCTGAACTGGCCTCACAAGATCAAATCACTGGTTCTGGAGCCCACCGAGGGGACCCTGCAATGATGGATGTTGCACCAGTTGTCTCTGCCTGCAAGGATGGGAGCTGCAAACACTGAATTAGGTTATTGATAATGTACCACACATGAAATGTTTGTTAATGACAAGTGCTCAATGCCTGTAATGCCTGCAAAAAAATGTCTCATCTTACTCTTAATTGGTACAAGTCCATTAAGAGGTCCATTGACCTGTAATAGTTTGAATGATGCAGTGTTTGTGTGTGTGTGTGTGTGTGTTTCCTTGTTCACACATAAGCATGCCTGGGGGGGGGGGGGGGGGGGGGGGGGTTGATGGCACATAACAGAGCATGTAAGTATGTTGAAGAGAATGTAAAGAACATCCCTCCCCACCCCCACCCCACCCCTTTTTTTGTATTGTCATACTCCTCATCAACTCCATTGGAAAGTATCACCTAGGAAAGAAAATTTATGTTTGTTGTGAATGAATCACAGCAATTTGGTGAAAAGGATTGTTCTTACAAAGTCAGATCTTCAGTATGAAGTAGCAACATTTACAGTGGCAAATTTGGTTGATAACATTGCATGAAGCCTTATTCATTGGTACTTAGTACAGAGAAAAGTCTTTTTATACTGCCATAATGCGAAACACAATTATACCTTGAAAATAGACTCTGGAAACTTTCATGTTTAGGGATGGGTTATTGCTCCAATGTTAGTGACTTTGATATCAGATTATTGGGAATAAAATTTGTTGAGCTGCCATCACTTCTTTACACTTAGACATGTGGAGTTGATTCACTTTGGGGTTTGAACCTCGCTTAAGCTCCTCACCTAGGTAAGATAAGATAATGTTGCTTATAGCCCAGCCGACAAGTTCCTCGCCTGGTCAATATTCATTGGTGACAAGTTAAGAAAGAAGAAAATGAAATTAATGAACAGGTCTTTTTACATTTCATAACAAGATTTTCGCTATATTAGTTTCTATAAGCAGGTGCTTTTAGTGGACCAGTTAAGCAGAAACACTTAAAAAAAACAACATTTATTGCCTCCAGTGGCATCCTTAAATGCCAGTTATCTTTCTCCTCCATACACAACCACATTCAGGTTTGTACCACAATGGCCTAATCATGGGCAGTCCACAAAGAGCCATCAAAATGACGATTTTGTGAGGCAGGTGACTAAAGGAGACACTGCCTGCTGCCAAGTCCCTTCAGAAGTGTACAGTGGTGCCTGTCCTGATCCAGCATACCAAGGACTTCACATGCTACGTTTTGCACTGATAACAGTGATCAGTCACAGAGCTAGTGTCTGTAAGGATCCTCCTCAGGAGGGTGCCACCTTTCCATCCAGTGACATTCCCAAGGAATTTTGTGCAGACGATTTTGATGAACATGCCACAGGCATGACTGGAGAGTAAATTGAAATGAGCTTACCACAAAGCAAAGCATGAAGACCAACAGAATTCGAGATTTAAAAAAAAAGAAGTTATGATTCATAAGGATTGAAGGGATGATATGGAGTTCTGTTCTGGTTACGGATTGTATGACTGGACTGTGCTCGCTCTTCCTTTCATGATGTGTCTGGGTTTCAACCAGGCCTGAGAGCTGCAGACATCTGCAGTGTTAGTCAGAAGATTATAATAATGCTGTTGGACTTACATCCATTCAGAGGATGAGATAGGACTGTGGGATTTCAGTCTTTCTATTTCAAACCATAGCACACTGAACTGGGGTAGTAGCCAGCCAGGCCTAAAAGTCTCAGAAATAAAGGCCCATATGGGAATCAAACCCAGACTTTCTAGGTGGCAAATCTTCAGTGCTAAGCATCGCACGATAATAGCTGATAATCAAAAGGTAGTTCTGTAATAAATGAGTTCTAACCACTGAAAGGGGAATTCATAGTTTGCAGGATTTAAACCATGACCCCATTGAATATGATAGAAATTTTAATGCTGTGAATATAACTACCCAGCTACAGCACCTCACACTTGAGCCTTTAATTGTATTTTCTTTGATTTTTTTTGTTATTATGATTTTTGCATGATAATGCTGTTTGCAGGCATCTTCAGTTTCCCCATTCCCCCATCTGGTCAGATCACTTGGCCTTGTGAATGGATCTACATTGGTCTTGCTTTTTTGGGTGTTGTTTCTTTTAATTTTGATCAGGACATAGAATTGTCTTCTCTCCTTTCGTATTAGCAGGTTTGTTGTTAAAAAGGTTTTGAAGCTTAAGGTTCATGATCTACATGTCATTTGCTAGGCAACTTTCATTTGGAAGGATGTAAACGTTTCCTGTTAATTTGAATAAAGGCTTATAACTCACATTCGAAATGAAAACCCTGTGTTTTTGTATGTTCTGTGGGAGTGACTGAAGCCTGTGCACCCACATGCAAACACACACACACACACACACACACACACACACACACACACACACACATGATGCCTCTGGATGAATATTTGCAACGTGGTCTTAAACAATGTATTTTATGTGGTTGATTTACTATTTTATGTGGTTGATTTACCAATGATAACATTGTCAATGAAGTCTTTTTAATCTCTTGACAGATTTTCCACAAGGATCAAATGATATAGTTTTCTTAATACACAGTTGGAACTCAGAAGTTGAATCTCCTGCAAGTCAGAAATGAATCTGAAGGAGATGGTGCTTTTTTTTTAAATTTCACTTTTCCCTGTGCACCTTAAGATATTCAAATGGCTAATCTATCTATGAATAATTCATGGGTTTTTTTTTTGTGTGTATGTGATTTTTTTTAATGATTAATGGTACAAATATCAAGACTTTCACATTTACATGGGGAACAAGGAAAAGATGGAATTTTTAGCTGCCCCTTTTTCTTCCTTCATTTCATGGGGGGATGGACACCAGCTGTTGTACTACTGTAGTTAGCCTCTTGGCTGGGAGTTCATAGGTTTCAGTCCCACCAAGGGCATTTATTGGAGATCTGTAATCTCTTTGGGTTATAGATATAAACTTAATGATGTTAAAACAATTTGAAAAAAAGACTGTTCCAAACAAGGTCCACCATTCCTATTTCCATTCCCTCTATTCCACTTTCAACTTTCCCTTTTCCAGCAAGTTGTAACTTTTTCAACCCTATGTTCATATATGTGTTTACGTGCTTCTGTGTGTGTGCTAAGCCCTACTTTCAGTACCTGCAAGTTGGAGTTGTTTACCATCATACCCCTCCTGTCAGGTCCCAAGACACACTCACTCACAGGCTGGTTCCCACACAGTTCAGACACCAGCAGTCCTCAAGGAGGTATTGGTATCAGGCCTTCTTCACAAGCAACCACATACTGCTGCCAACACTTCCTTAAAGATGATTATATGTAATTTAAGTGGGACAAGTTCTTCCAATGATGGCTCTTCTGAATATGCTGATAGTGATAGCAAATTCTTGACACAAACACACTTGTCTTGGCAGTGGTGCAGGTGGGAAAAGTTAAAGTGAGGCCAGTATGTGGGTACAGCACGAAAATCTGCAGATTTGAAAAGAGAGCATTTGTTTTACTATGTTTGATGATCATTGAGAATGAGGACCTTAATGCTATGTTTGACCTATTCAGTTTGAGACTGAGACAGGGAGCAAGTTGTTTTGTTCCTTTCTCTATGTACAGTTTCAGTGATCATTACCAGAGAGTTGATCTTCTTGGATGCATTGGGTGAACTTTTTTCACATCCCCCAAATTGTGATTCTTGTCTGCTATACGCTCAACATTTTTGTTTTCCCTCTTTGCTCTTTAGTGGATTGTCACACTGTTGGCATTAGTTTTGTGTCAATAAAATTCAGTGTCAGCCAGTCATTGTGACGTAGTGTTTAGCATTGCATTCACAGGTTACAGGCTGGAAGATAGTGATGGATTTCAACTCCATGAGAGGCATGTAGCTGGGTAATTTTTGTCTTAAAACAGTTCATACCCTTGCTTAGTGTGGTTTGAGTTCAGATGGGAACACTGAAACCACACAGCTGATTTTCATGCACTTATTTGATGGATCTCTAAAAATGTTACTCGGATTACCCAACCAACACTAAAACACTTTCATATGTTATTGATGGTGAAATATGAAAGAGGAAAAAAAAGGCTGATCACCGTCACCACCAGAATGGACTACCATGGCATCATATATTTTTCATCCCAGTCTTTTGGATAATCATTTAAAATTCCTTGGGGGTTTATGTTGTGCTGTAGTACTGACCTCGGTTTTGATTTTATTTTTCAGGCCAGTAAGATTTCTGCCATTTCCACCTTTTATAAAGTAATGATTTTGACATTTGAAAAAAAAATCATCTGCCAAAAGAATAGCCAACTATTTCGCCATTTTTCTGAAGTGCCACTTTTTTCAATTTTTTGTACAAAAACAACGGGGGGAAAAAAGTTGCCCCACCCCCCCTCACCATCTAATTTTTTCAGCCTTTTCTCTTTTCTTCTTTAAATCACTTACAAGCCAGCCCCTTCACAGGGCGTGTCTTGGTCAGTGACTGTGTACGAAGTACCAGAGTTAGCAACATAGAGGTAATGCCATGGAAGAAGTAAGGAATGTGAGCCAGAACAAACAAACAAGCAAACATTCAAGTCAGAAACATCCCCTATTCTCCTCCTAGATCCACCCATTTTGCTGATTGGTATGATGCTTGTTCCCATGGCTCTAGTACTTACTGTGTGTGTTGATGTTAGATACTGAAAATAACCAGCTTATTGGGAGAGATGGCTAGATCAGATGCTTTGTTAGGGGGATGACAATCAAAACCATGGTCCCAAGATTTTGACCATTAATTTTAGACATACAGCCCATTCCAGTAGGGCAAGAAACTGGGCAAGAACTCAAATCCAGAGGTGACATGTTGGCTGGAGAAGGCAAACAACAACAACCTACCTGTCATCAGTACAAAGCCAAGACTTGTGCCATAGTTTCTGAAAATCATTTAGTTTTTGCAATTGCGCTTTGATTATATCTTTTGTAAGCTAGTGTCTGAAACAGTAACTCTAATTTCTACTAAGCCATTTGAACACCTGCAGCAAAATACAGTACCATTAATCAATTACAGTCAAGCAAATGATAGTTAGCCCTGGAACACTATGCTGTGTAGCACAGTGCATGGCAGGACGAAACACTACAATGCAGTGCAATGCCTCACAGTCGAGTATCATGCACAATACATTGTACTATGTATGGTACAAATATCTGCAGAATACATTGCTCCGTGTGTAGTACAAGTACTTGAGAATACAATGTAGGCACAAATACCTACATGATGCACTGTAGTGAGTATAACTATCTGCAGAACACACATGTATGATACAGTTACTAGCAGAATACATTGAAGTGGGGAACAAGTCCCTGCAGAATACAGTATTGTAAGTATAGTAAAAGTACCTGCAGTATATAATGTACATGTGGTACAAATACCCGTGGAATACATTGTAAGCATGATATAAGTACCTGCAGAATGCAATGTATGTATGGTAAGAGTACCAGCAGAATACATTGTATGTCGGGAACAGAAACCTGCATAAAACAATGTACTGTGTACGGTAAAAGTACCTGGAAAATGTTATGTTCTGTAGTTCCTGCAGAATACAATGTACTATGTATAGTAAAAGAACCAGTTGAAGTAATGCAGAGTGAATGGTATAACTACCTGCAAAATGTACTGCAGTATATATGGTACAAGTCCCTGTAGAAAGCGATGTAGAACGCTAGGTACAAGTACTTGCCCAGGACAGTGTAGATTAAACAGTGCACTGCAGTACAGGACAACACGGTGGATGAAAATGGCATGCCCAGTCCTACTTCAGATTCAGTGCAGTGCAGTATGGTACTGTGGAGGAAAAATATCACAAGTCATACTTTAGATTTACCACAAAGCAGTTTAGTGCAGTGCAGTGCAGTGTAGCACAGGACAGTTGATGAAAATGGCATATTGAAATAATGGTTTTGCATGTGATGTATATAAAAAGGAGAAAGAAATTCAAGTACTTAAAAAGAAATGCAGAAAATGTGATTAAATTTAATTTGGATGTACAAAAGTGTGTTGTAGAGAACGGAATATTTGCTGCTGACCAAAGTTTATCTTTGTTTCATTAACTTAGTACAACTTAACAGTTTTATTAAACTTAGTACAACTTAACGGTTGTATTAAACTTTTTTTTTCTTTGGTCCACTTAATTTCAACACAACCAGGTGTACTTCCAGTGTGTATGATCTTGCATTTCATTGGATAGACGAGTTACTGTTGGGTTACCATTCAGTCACAGATGTTGAAGTGTTCTCTATGCAGGAAAACTATGTCCACCTGTGTGTCTGTGTCACAGCAGCAGCTTACATCAGAGGAGCTGGAGAAGCGAGCCAGGAGGAGAGAATTGAACCGCCTGGCCGCAAAGCGCTCCAGAGAGAAGGGGCAGCGTCGCAAGGAGACTCTCATCCAGGTAAGGCTTCAAGCCAGGTTTATGCTAGCCGTTAAACATGGGAGGAAGGAATTCTGGGTAATGTCCCATTACATGTGTAGGTGATTGTAGACATCTGATTAAAATTTTCACAATTTTGGAATGTTCCTGTTCACACACACACACAAAAAGAAGGTAAAAAACGAAAAAAGGAAAATCTGGTGAAGGAGAGTTTAGGAGAGAGATAAGGACAAGTAGTGTGTATTAGGAAAAGGATAGATGGAGGGATGGATTGGAGATGAAGTCTGAAGTGATCTAAGTACTATTAAAGAATATTGTTTTATGGACTTGCCAGTTGACATATATGTATATACATGTGCATTTACTATAAACACTTATTGTATGGACTTGCCAGTTGACATATATGTATATACATGTGCATTTACAATAAACACACACACAAACATATACATATATGTATATATATATATATGTGTGTGTGTGTGTGTGATACAACGTAAAAAAATAATTGGATCATCTTTTGTATGGCTAACATGACTTCTGGAGGAAATGGAGGGAAAGAAAGAAAAAAAAAATCCAGCATTCTGTGTTCATATTAAGCTTTCCCAAATAACTTTTTGAAAAAAAAAAAAAAAAAAAAGTTGTAAGGTTTACAGAAGTTAGTATTAGTGTGCAGGCAGTCAGGCATTTTATCCCTTAATCTTGTACAGTATGCACATGGCACTCAAGAAAGAACTTAAATAATAAAAATATGCATATAGATCATGTATTTTATTTTATTGCATTATTTGAGAAACATTATTTGTATCATCAGTGCAGAACAGAACAAAAATCACACAGATTACAAGTATTTCTTAATAAGCTAAAATACAGGTATAAAACTGAAGAATACATTGCTCGAAAAGATTTTGTATATAACGATTTTCTTTCCAAGTGGCACTCATATATGCCGATGTTAGCAGACACAGAATGAATTATGAATGATATGATATTGTACATTATACTAGTATAAGTATGATTATAGCACCCTAGAACTGTTACATTGCCTAAAACAGCCCCATTGGACATACATGATCTTAAAAAAACAAATATGTAAAATTTCATAATACACTCGGCTTGCCTCTTGTGCTCTCTCTCTCTGTGTCAGTCTCGCTCTCGCTTTACACGTAAAGATGTTGTAACCTTTTGTCTTCAAAATGTAGAATGGCATTATTGTTATGTTTGATATGTTGGTTTCTTTTTTATCCACCATTTGTTTGGATTTTGTTTTTTTTCTTTTATTTTCAATTATGTTGTATTATATGAACTTGTTTGAATAAAAAAAAATATTTGAAAAAAAAAGAAAAGAAAAGAAACTTAAGTGAAGAATAAATTCCCAAACTGTCTTATTCCCAGAAAAAGCACAAGTTGAATTGTATTTTAGCATGACATCTATGTTTTTAAGAGAAAAGGTGATTTGGATCAAAATAAGTCTTGGGGTTTCTAATCTGAAAACCAAAAATATTCATCTTAAAAGGCCCAATTCAGACAGGTCTGTTGATGATTATATGAGAAATAAACACAGAATATGATACTGTATGAAACAGTGTCAGTGCGCTGTCAAAAGAAGCATGCGGGTAGAAAATAATGTACAGTATGGAAGATATAGGACTATATTTATCTGAAAAACAAATCAGTAAATGATAAAGGGATTTCAAACCGTGTTTCTTGTCAGATTTCTTGGCAAGGGTGTTTTGCTCAATGACTTTTTTTGTTTGTTTATTTTTGTTTGTTGGATTTTGTTTGTTTGTGTTTCTTTTTTTTTTCATTTACAAGGACTTTCCTATAAGTACCATCAGTGTGTGCTGTCATACGTACAGAAAATGGCAGTGTGTGCAGAAAGGGGAAAGCGTCAAGTAATTAATACTTACTTAACAGCTTATTCATTATTGGAAAGAAAAAAAATCCTGAAAAAAAATTAAGCTGATTTGAGGATCCCCCCCCCCCCCCCCCCCCCCCCCCCCCCCCCCCGCCCCTCCCAACTCCACATATCTTTTTTTTTTATTTTTTTTCTTCGATTTTTTAAAAAAAAATTTTACAATTAAATTACATTATATTTCAAAACAATAGAAACAATTACAAATAAGGACTACAAAAAGCATACACAGGTAATGAGACAATTACTAACAACAACAAAGCATTAACAAACCATCATAATCATCTTTCATCATGGTCATAAATCATTCTTCTCGGTCATTATCAAATCATCCCATGTAATATGTGATTATCAAAATGATTTTTTTTTTTCTTTTTCTGTTTTTGTTTTTTAACAAAAGAAATATAATAAGATGAGCGTCTTCGTCATTTGTGTGAGACTGCTACTGTTGTGATGGCAAATAAATAAGAGGGGAGGGGAAAGCAAAGAAGGAAAGAGAGTACACGCGATTGGAGGTGATGGTCGAGGAAGAGAGGGAGAGGAAGGGTTCGTGAGGACAGAGGCGCGACGTGGATGGGGGGGTGGGGGGGGGGGCGAGGTGGGGGAGGGGATGCTGGGGGGGGGGGGGGGGGGAGGGGAAATACAACAGGCTGTCAGGTGGAAAGAAAGATATCGCTCAGGAGGAAAACACAGGCACGGAGGGGGAGTGAGAGAGAGAGAGAGATTGTATGGGGTAAAGGGATGGGTTAAGGGGAGGTGGTGGTCAAGATGTCAATGATGTGCTGCCCGTGGGACAGAGAGGAAAACAGAAAGTACTCAGCGAAGTTAGAGTACGTTAGGCCTTATGGCAGAGGCATTCATATTGTAGACATTCTGCAGATCCAAGGTATGAGAAAAATCTTTGTTAACAAAGTCTTAAAGTTTATCAGCGGGTTATACGGGAGCCATTGATGATCAAAAAGTCTATTTTCTCCTTCATTGCATTTTACAGTAGCACTCTTATGAGTATCTTTGTTTCAGTAGCCCGATGAAAGCAGTAATGGTGTTTGTCCCTTTTCCATTTGCTGTGTCAAAATAGAATTTAGCCACTAAAATTTCAGATCTAAACACCTTATCAGTGATAACGCCCTCACTGGTACCAATTTAAAATAGATTTCAGAAAAAAAGTTAGGTTGGACACAGGTTTCGCAAGTACTGTTCAGCAGTCTTATGCAGACTGTTCAAAAAAATGTTTTTGCAGCCTGACAGTTCAAAAATAAAGATATATAGGTTTCTTCTTCTATACACAAGGCACCGAGACGAAGCAATAATTTTGCGAAGAAATAGGATATCTGCCTGTCGGAAGGATTCTAAGTAAAACACATCAATACTGGAACCATCTTAATGAGTGTCCCCGAGGACGAAATTAGACATTTTCTAAATATGTTTTTCCAACTCAAGTTTGCATAATAGGTGTTCCATTTAATTAAGACCTGAGGGACGAAATGGACGAGTCGGACTAGAACTGAATATAACATTTAATTACCTTTTAAAATCATTGTCCAATTTTTGGGATCTTGTAAATTTATACCTTGGTGTCACTGTGCTTGGACTTTATTTTGATATGTCTTTACTGCCTCGATAAACACCGGCAAACGTAAATAATTAGACTTACATTGGGAATTTTCTACAGAAGTTTTCAATTGAGAGGAGACTCCTTCTTATTCACAAATCTTCGCACTTGCCACCAATATTACCTTCGTCCACCATTGTTTAACGGAAACAATCCTCCTATCTCTTAATATATTAATTTTATAATGAATACATTCAGAGACAAAATCATGATATTCTCGATTACATTTTAAGATAATTTTTTATAAGTTTGAGGACATCCCTCCAAAAGTAATATTTGTTCTGAGTCAGTTAATGTTTGACAATATTCACACCTGTAGTTTAAAGTTTGTCCCCAATCCTGGGAACAAGAAAAAGGCAAATTCCTGAAGATTGTTAGGGTTGCCACAGTATATTCTTTATAACCTGGTTATTTTAACAGACGACAAAAACTGCGAAACATTAACATTTCTTAGAAGTCCACCATTTTCATTATTTTGACACACACACTTTTTGCTTACCGATTTGGTTTCCCATTCCCACAAAAAACTTGAAAGAACAATGTGTCATAGTTCTGTAAAAATTATCCTTGGATTGGAAGATTACTAATAAATGTACGATTTTGGACTTGCAAAGTGTTTATAACAGTAATTTTCCCAAAAGTGTTAGAAAATCTTTTATTATTTGCTAAAAGGCTTTTAAATCTGCAGAAGCTAATTTGTCAAAATTGAGATCTTACAATTCTATCAATATCGGTAGAAAATTTTATCCAAGTACGGTAAAATCCAGGGTCCACAAAATTTCAATCCCTCATATATCTTTGGGAGGAGTTATTCATGTGCCAATCAAATTATGTTTGTTTTTCGTGTTTACTTTAGACCGACATTAATGTGAATTGTTTTAATAAATATAATTGCTTCTCGGAAAAGACATTTCATTCGTTAAATAATAACAGTTATGTATCTGCAAACTTCGACAATCAATGTTCCTTGCCATTTACAGTTAATTCCTCTTAATTTGATTAATTTTTACGCATCAATAATGACAAAATTTCAGCACACAAAGCTAATAAGGAGATAGAGGGTCCCCCCTGGCGGAACTCCCTGCATATTTTAAAACGGGGGTGTAATACCCATTAACGGAGGCCACAGGTTGTTATATCATTATAAAAGCCTTTATCCATCTTTTTATATGGGGTCAAAGTTAAAAAAAACTATAAAACCTTATTCTATAAATTCCATGATACCGCGTCAAAAGGCTTTCTCAAAGTCTACTGTAAAATCTGGCCCGGGATATTCTGTTTTTCAGTGAGTAACAACACATCATAAAGCAGACGAATATTTTCACCCATGTATTCTTCTTTTAAAAAAACGGGGTTTTGATCTTTATTAATTAGTTTATCACTTTATGTAAAATAGGTCTGAGTCTATTCGCAATGGATGATGAAGCTCTCTTGTATGCAGTATTCAGCAAGTGATTGGGCGCCAGTTTTTCAGGAAACTGTTTCGGTTTGTTATCTTTTTGGTATCTATAGAATATACCAGTGTGGAGTAACCGACATCTGTCTGATGCGAATCCGAAATTCAATGAAAGGACCAAGAAAAATACCAGTTGTACGAAAAAAGAATTTATAAAATTTAGCAGTTTAAAGCCGTACTTCCGGTGGCTTTTATTGTTTTCATTTCTTTCAGAGCAGCATGTGCCTTCAGCATAGTAATTCCCCCTTCAAAAATTCTTTATCTACTTCGTCAAGTTTCGGAGGCTCAAAAAAAAAGGTTATCTAATTCAAATTCATGGATCTCCCTCTCTCTATTCCAGACTTTCATAAAAAGCTTGTGTTTCTTTTAGGATACCCCCTGTCATAAAATATAGTCTCACATCATTTTTTTGTACATAGCACTATTGTTTATTAACGAAGTTCATTTTTCCAAGTTACAAAAACTACCTGTTGTCTTTTCGCCGTCCTTAGCAAAGGCTCTAGAATCTTCCGCATTCCTTCGAGCCTTTTATTTCTTATTTCCTTCCAAGTTGTTTTTTTTTCTCTTGAGGCTTATCAGGAAACATGAGATCTAAGTTATTTTCTAATTGGTAATATCTTTTATAATTGTTTATTTTCTTGTCCTGTGTTTTCTTTCTTCTATATGTACCATATGAACTGTTTTCCCTCGAATTTCCATAAGAGAGAGTTTCAAAGAACAGTTGATCGTTTATTTGAAAATGTTACTTTCGTCAGAATGTTACCTAAATTGTCAAAATCATAAACCAGAATGGCATACTGTCTTTTGATTATGATTAACTAGTTGCTTCACAATATTTCTATATTCCTTGTCTTTTAAGGGGAGTTATTAAATTTCAATATTGCTTATCTCTTTTTCTCAAATTACCCTTTTAACTAAGGGAGCATTAGAGTGATACAGATCGATATCCAGAAAGTTATTTAACCCCTCTAGTATTAAGAGATAATGAATTGATATCACAGAAGTACTCCAGTCTGCTCTGTTGTACCGAAATGAATCTTCTCCAGGTGTACTCTCTTTCTGGATAAAGATGTCTCCCACGACCAATAAATAAAAAAAATCCATCATGTCAGTAAGACTATTGCGACATCGTGGGCGATTTATATAATACTACACTTTCTGGGCGTCTAACTTTGGATTCAAGTAAACATTCCAATCTCCACCTTATCATTATATTTTCATTTACCCATATTTCTAGGAAGCTCACAAATCAGCTCAACGAACCTGGAAAATAATCTCTGTTATACTTCCATATAATTGACGAGAGGAGATTCTCTGTTTCTAAACTCGAATAAATCCAATTACTAAATGCATCCTCTGGGTCTCTGGTTATATTATGCAATTTATATTCGAAAATTGTTATTAAACAGCACAGCTACCCCGTTTTTTTTATTAGTCTCTTTTACAGATAAGTAGCTGTCAATAACCCAACAAGCTCTTTATAAATTTTTCGGACTCAAACTTCCCGTGAGTCTCAATAAATTGTATGATATTACTTTTTGTTGCCTTTAAAAAATCAAAACACGTCTTTTTTTTTTGTGTGATCACTAGGCCATTGCAATTGTAAGAGTATATTTTAAAAAGAGTATGTTCTGATTCAGTCATGGCAAGATCGGTAAAGTATCTTCTTTAACAAGCACTGTAGATGTTGGAAAAGATCTTAATCAAATGATAGATAGAGAACGTGAACTGCAGCACGATAATATATCAATCGCAGCATGTTGTCTTAAGTGAATGACATCACTAACCACCAGGGAAATAGTAAATAACCCTGACATCTCTCCTGAAAGGGAGAAGCTAGAACATGTGTTATACTTCCAGAAATAACAGGAAAATTTAACACACAAGAAAGAGAGAGATATCTTAGAAAAATTTTGCCACACAACATACTAATCGAAACGTAACACTCCAAAAAAGAAAACAATATGATACAAACATACATTTCAACTTTCAATCGTCCGTTCAACAATTTCCAGTAAACAGCCGATATATTATAGCTTCCGGACGGCTCCTGTACAAAGAAAAGGAACGAGAAGGGAAAGGGTGGTGACGGGATGGGGTGGTGGGGGGGGGGGGGGGGGGGGGGGTGCTGGGGGAGGGAAGCGGAGGAAAAACAAGTCTTTGGGATTTTTTTTTCCTCTTTTTTTTCTTCTTCCTTTTCCTTTTTTTTTTTTTTTTTTTTTTTTTTTTTTTTTTTTTTTTTTGAGAGGAGCGACGAGAGAAGGAAGAGTGGTTCTATTGTTTCAAAATGTAAGATAAATAAATGAATGATTCAATACTTGCTAGTATTAAAAAGAGAGAGAATTTTCATCATTTCCAAAAAAACAACGTATACGTTGTATATCATGCAAAAGGTGCACATCAAGGCTACAAGTAATGAATATCAACTTCAGTAAATGGCGAAGAGAGAGCGAGAGAGAGAGAGAGAGAGAGATGATTTCATTAATTACGAGGGGAAAAATTTTTCAAAAATACAAAGCATTGTACTCAAATATAAGGACATTAGATAGAGAGAGAGCGAGAGAGTGGGAGGGAGGGAGGGGAGAGATGAGAGAGAGAGGGTGGTGAGGGAGGGGGGGATTTCCGTTGTTTCAAACCAAAAATATACATTGTCATACTACAACAGGGTAAAAAGGAAAAATTCAAATAATTTCGGTTTGATTATATGCAGAGAGAGAGCGTCGAGAGAATTTCCATTCTTGCAAAAAGCAAATACATACATATTAATAGGCATCGTATAGCACATACATCACGATTTAAAAAAAAAAAAACAAGAAGTCAAAACAATATCGATTAGAATTAAAGGAGATGAGAAACATTGAGAAGGGAGAGAGAGAGAACGAGAGGTTTACATTGATGCAAAACGCAAAACATATATTCTTGATTATGCAAAACAGTATTTCAAGTAAAACGTATTTTGAAACCCAGTGGATAAGCCTGCCTGCAGAAGCAGAGCGAGGAGGAAGGGGAGGGGACACAAGGGGGAGGTGGGAGGGGAGAAGAGAGGGAGGGAGGGAGAGACGGAGGAGAGAGAGAGAGGGTGGGGGGGGGGGGGGGAGGAGAGAAGAGAGAAGGAGAGAGATTTTTGCGCAACCACAACCAACATCTACTTTGTTGATAATGTAAAAACCTGTATATGAAGGGGGGAAAAAAGTGATGAACATATATGATTTTGAATAAATGCCGAAAGAGAGAGAGAGAAGAAAGAGAGGAGGAGAGATGAGAGAGAGAATTTCCACGTGACAAAAGCAATTATACACATAGGTCATAATGCATTAGTAAAACATATACATCACGGCTTAAACGTATTTCAAACACAAAATCGGATTTTTCATTAATGTTGAGGAGAAGAGAGAGAGAGAGTGATAGAGAGGTTTCCACTGATGCAAAAAAAGCAAGTCATAATTCTTGTAATGCAAAACATGTATTTCAAGTAATCATGTGGATTAAAGGCCGAGAGAGAGGGGGAGAGGAGGAGGGAGGGAGAGAGAAGAGACGGTGTTTCATTGTTCCAAGGGGAAAAAAAAGATTGTTCAAAAGTTCCAACGCCAGTACATCAAATATAAGGACATTAGAGTAGCGAGAGAGGAGGAGAGGGGGGGGAGGTCGGGGGGGGTAGAGGGAGGGAAGAGAGAAGGGACGGTGAAGGGAGAGGGGGGCTTTCCATGTTTCCAAAAATTGCAAATATATACATTGTTCTTAATACCATCCAGGTGGTAAAAGAAAAATTCAATACTATAGATTTGAATATATGCAGAGAGAGAGGGAGCGAGAGAAGAGAGAGAGGAGATGAAGAGAGCGAGAGAGAGAGAGAGAGAGAACGAAAGATGAGAGACGAAAGAAAGATGAATTTCCATCTTTTTGCAAAAAAGCAAATACCATACATAATTAATAAGCTAGTATCGTAAATTACATACGGATGTTAAAAGAAAAACAAATAAGAATGGAATTCAAAAACAATATAGATTTTAATTACTGAGAGAGAAACTAGAGAAGGAGGGAGAGAGAGAGAGAGAGGAGGGTTTAATTGATTCAAAAAGCACAATATAATTCTTGATAATGCACAACTGTATTTCAAGTAGAACTATTGAAACAATGTGAGTTGAATGAATACACAGCGAGAGAGAGAGAGAGAGAAGAGAGAGAGAGAGAGAAGGAGAGAGAGAGAGAGAGAGGGAGGGGGGAGAGAGAGAAGGAGTGAAAGAGAGAAGGAGAGAGATTTGCGTTGATTCAAAAAGCAAAAATACTTTGTTGATAATGCAAAACATGTATATAGGGAGAAAAAAGAAAGAAAGAAAGTGTGAAATTAATATGATCTTTAATAATGCAGAGAGAGAGGAGAGGGGGGGGGGGGGAGAGAGAGAGGGAGGGGGGGATAGAAAGAGAGAGAGAGAGAAAGGGGTTTCCAATGTTACAAAAAAGCAAATATATACATATTTATAGTACATAGTAAAACATATACATCATGCTTAAACGTATTCAAAAAATATCGATTTTCTTTAATTGTAGAGAGAAATAGAGAGAGAGAGAGAGAGAGAGGTTTCCATTGATGCAAAAAGCAAAATATACATTCTTGTATGCAAAAAAATGTATTTCAAGTAAAACGTACTGAAATAATGTGGATTTGAATGAATACAGAGAGAGAGAGAGAGAAGAGAGAGAGAGAGAGAGAGAGAGAGACAGGGCAGACAGACAGAGAGAGAGAGAGAGAGAGGGAGGGAGGGAGAGAAGGAAGGAGGGGAGGGGAGAGAGAGAGGGAGGAGGAGAGGGGGGGTCAATGATTCAAAAAGCAAAATATACATTGTTAATAATGCAAATATGTACATGTATGTTGAAATAATATTGACAGAGACAGAAAGAGGAGTCAGCGTTGCAAGAAACAAAAATACACATTGTTCTAATGCAGAATATGCACATCAAATATAAGCCATGGGTGCTAGGACTACCCTGTTGCCAAACCCGAAACTAAAAAAACCTGAGAGCCGTAAACCTGAAATCCCATATATAAGAAAATGTTTGAAAAAAAACAGCTGTGCCTAGTCAGTAATACTGCAATGCTAACACAGGTCAGGCATAGACAGCCCCTTTGGAGGTGTGGGGGTGAGAGGACAATGTTGGTGAAGTGGGCCCATTGGCTTATGGTAGGTATACAGGGATAGGGGATAGTGCCCTAATAGGTGGGGGGGGGGGGGGGGGGGGGGGGGTAATGGAGCAGTCCCCCTTTTCCCCAAAATGTTTTCTTGTTTACAAACGTGTTTGATGCTCTCTCTTTGTAGAAGCTTTAAAAATTCAACATTAAAATCCTTTCACAATAATATTGTCTACCTTTGTCAATCAGTTCCTTACTCTCTCTCTCTCTCTCTCTCTCTCTCACACACACACACACACACACACACACACACACACACACACAAAGAGACAGATCTAATCAGGTAGGAACGAAATAGTATTTCACATGAAAAATTCAGACAGCTGCATGCAGTGGCACAAATATGAATAGCATTTCTTTTATATCAGATTTATATGTAAGTGTTTCCCTTCAGGTGTAATACATGAACAAAACAACTTTGAGTTGTGACTTGGAAAACCATAACTTTAGGAGCCCATTTCTGTTAATGGACATTGCCGCCAAAAACAGTACAAACATAAACCACTTGTATATTACTGACAAGATTTGTACGTGTTATACATATTAGCTGTTTCTTATAATTCGTATGAATGTATTTAAGAAAAGAAAGTGAACAGGAAATAATTTCCGACTGTTTCCTAAATCAAAACAAAACAAAACAAAACAGCACAATTTCTTTAGATGAACTTAAGCCCAAATACGACTTGCCTTGCTAAAGTCAAAGTGAGAGAGACACACTGTTACACTAACAGTATAAATTACATACACAGAATACGTTATTCCATTGTATGATGAATTTTTCATCACTGTTCAAGTGCAACAGCATTACAATACTGACTAGAAAATATCCAAAACTATACAAAGAACCTGAACTTATTTCTCAAGGCATTGGCATTCTCAAGGCATTGGTATACATTTAAATAAGGAAACATTTAACTAGTTTTTAAACATTTTTCATAGGGTCCAGTGGATTTTAAAATCATTTGAACTTATATATATATATAATATATGTGTATATATAAGATAAGATAAGATAATGTTGCTTATAGCCCAGCCGAAGCAAAGGGCCACATCAGGGCTGTCACCACGTTAAAATCAACTCACCATGTGTATATATATATATATATAATATATATTATATATATATATATATATATATTATATAACTGCAAAAGAAAAACAGATGAATTCAGTTATTTCATAAAGTGATTTATGGGAGATTCAACTTGCTAACCATTAGATAGGATGTGAGTGATGTTCCATTAAAAGATAGTGAAGAAAACATTAAAAAAAATCAAATTGATTTTTTAATCCAAAAAAAATTAAGAATGTAAAACACAACCAAACGAAGGTCAGAAGTCCAATTTGTAAGACTGAGTCCTAGCAAGTGAAGAAAATACTGAATCAGACATTTAACATAATGCACTACGAGTCTGTAATCCTTTGGTGACGGAGATTCACTTCCAAAATCTCAATGTAAATAGAGAACACATTTTTGAAGAAAGTTTTAAAATCAGTGGCATGTATGATTTTAAACCATTGTTAAAACCATTAATAGATTGATGGTACTGTGAAGGAGAGCCCGGTTTGCCGAGTGGTTAGAGTGCTTGCCTGCCGCGCAGGAGACCTGTGATCAAGACAACTCTCAGAAGAAGAAAATTTTCCATATGCTCTCCAGTCCATCCAGCTGAAAATGGGTACCTGGCCCTATTCAGGGTTGGGGAAGCTGAATGCAGCGAGGGAGAGTATTGGGCCCTGCCCTTACTATGATGACCCCAGAGTAGTGGAAACTAGCGTTCTGCTCCCTACAGCCGAAATGGCTACTTGACTACCTTTACCTTACCTTTTAGTATTGTGAAGAAGTAACCTGTATTACATTAGACACTAGAATATAAAAACCTGCCAAATATAAAGTATCTAATATCAAATCTGTATATTAGTTTTGTTCTGACACAAACAACATGCAGATAGGTTTTTATTGACCTGAAATTGTTTACTCCCCATGTGACCCAAGTCTTTCTAGTTAATTTACATCAATTTGATCAGAAACAACCAGCATCTGTGTGACATTGCACACGTTTCAGTTCATCACATAAAATAATAAAATAATCATCATTCCTAGTTCCTCTTTTTTTTTTTCTTTTTTTTTTACAGAAGTTTCATTACTGATGTCTGAAACAATAAGGTCAAAGACGTGTCAGTGCTGGAAGTGTTCAAAGTTGGTGTGTAATTTTCAAAAAAATATTTTGTAAGCTTCTTTTCTCTCAATTTTTAAAGTCAAAATCAACAGTTTTTATTTTAATCATTTGTTTCAATCACACACATCTCAATGCCTAACAAAAATAAACATACAAAGAAAGAAATATTGATTATGTCATCTTGTGGAGATTACCCTTACAAAGTCAAAATTGCAGAAGAATGACTACTGAGCAAGTAATTAATATACTGATGTAGCCAACAAGGCAAGACATGAATGCCACTTGGCATCTGCATCCCATCCATCTAACAGCAAAACATGATTCCTAATCTGTTTTGGGTATTTTTGAGAAAAAAAGCACGTATGTCATTTTTGGCTGGCCTTTTAAGCTTGGCAACTTTGTCAGATTTCTTGTTGGAATACAGGCAACGAAGTGGTTCGGTCGCCACACAACCTCAGGAAGGTCCTTCCATTTATCCGTGACCACACTATACCGACTCTTGCTCCTGGTACATCTGTTTCCCGAGAAGCAAGTTTTCTCGGAAGAAGTGGTTGATGAAGGTGGCTGCGGACGTTGTTACCCCAAATGTAGGATATATGGAGAAGACCACAGTCTGGAGGACACTGGCAACAGCATGCACTTGCCAAATGCCCAAGTACGAGTTCATCACAGTTGCTGCCTTTACTTCTCTTGAAAAACACGCTTAATTTCTTCAGTGGTCAGATTTCTTTCTTTCTGCGTACGCAGGCTGATACTCCTGCGGACACTCCCTGTATAGCCAGGCAGTGGAGTTTTGTGTGTATGACCCTTTTTTATCCCGCCATTAAGGCAGCCATACTCCATCTTCGGGGAAGGTGCATGCTATGTGTCACGTGTCATCCATACAACGGCCAAACTGGCCTTCTCTTCCGAAAGTTGGTGATGGGATTTTACGTGTGGTGCAAGATGTTATGCGTGCGTTCACACACGGAACCTCGGTTTATAGTCTCATTCGAAGGACTATATGGGGAATGGAGTCGGAACCAATGTTACTCCGAGGGAAAAATCCCCCATACCGAAATTCGAACCCGCAACCCAGGATCACGAGTCCGGCGCTCTACCAACTGAGCTATCCGGCCCCCAAGTGGTCAGATCATCCATGTTATAAATGTCAGAGTACTGAGCATACACCTTTGTGACTTTAGGAATGTCTGATGACAGTTTAGAATTGGATAGATAGTGATCTTCATTCAGTGCAGTTCCATAACAAATCTGGCACACATTTTCTAAGTACAAAATCTTCACTGCCAAGGCTAATACTGAGGCTCTTCTTGTGAGACAGTTACCGCCTCCATAAATGCATACGGGTGTAAGTGCGGGACCATCTTCTGGATACAGATCAGCATGCTGATCTTGCTGAAAGTTATCAGCAAAATTGTCCCTTTTAATTGTCAAAGGATAACTTTCAACTGCTTTCCCAGTTCAACGAAATCTAATCCAATTGAAAACGGCAAACAATGTTCAGCTATGAACGCACACAGAACAGTTTTCAACTCAGCAGTTCGATCACCAATTCCATCTCGGGTCACAGTAGTTTTAGCAGCCCCATCAAGCTTAGCAGTCTGTTACAACGTGCCTAGAATGTGCTTGTGCGCAGTATCAATTGCATGAGCCGACAAGGCTTTTTTTTTCCCCACTAGAACCGTAAGTTACCGTCCGGTTGCAGGGAACACAAAAGCAAACACCGGGCGAGTCAATCTTCCTGCACCAACTTTCGAAGTGCACACCATCGTTGTTTTTTTCCTGCAGCCACACCCACCTCCATCTGTTTTTTTTTTACACCTTTTTCAAGGAAAGAAACGTCACTGTCCAAAGTCAGTTCTTTCATTTTTCACTTCCTTTGGTTCAGAACTGAACTGAACTGAACATAAAATGGCGATTTCGACCATGCCGCTTGATAACAAGGGACGTTACTCTCAGCGAACAATATACATCTCTTTCGAGGCTCACGAAGCAGACCACTTCTCTTCACTGCCGATGCGATGTTTCTTCGGAAACAATGTTGAAAACCGGTGAAATTCTCCGAAATTATTTCTACCGCAAAATATACTTTGAACGAAATCGGAAACCGGAAACATTCTCCCGAAATTATTTCAAAACCGGAAAATATATTTTGAACGAAATCGGAAACCGGAATTCCGGCTCACGCCGGAAAATTAGCACCCCTATATAAGACATTGAAATTCAATAAGCGCAGAGAGAGAGAGAGAGAGAGAGAGAGAGAGAATAGACATACAGACAGCGGACAGGTAGGTAGGCGAGCTGAAGAACGAAACATCCTGTCATTGGAGGGAGAGGGTACAAGGCGAAGCGGGGGTGGGGGGGGGGTAGAGGGGGGGGGGGGGGGGTTTAAAAAAAATCTTTACAGGAAAATATTACAATTCATCGCCATTTATCTGCTGGACTTACATCTTCCAACCCATCAGTCTCGCACTGTTCCTCATCCATGCTGTCCTGACTCAGGGCTTGTTGTCGTTGGTGGTGGAGACCCAGGACAGAGGCACTCGGCGAAGGAGACTGTGAAGACCGGAGGTAGCGAAGGCTGCCGTCTTCTTTCCCTCAGTCTGGAACCTGGTCTGTGATGCTGACGGTGTGTCGGTGGCGTGGATGATTTCAGAACACTGTCCAGTAGATCCGCCTTGATCTTAATGTGTTTTATATATCCGTTATGGGCCTTCACAAACACTTTGCCCCTCACTGTCCAGCACTGACTTGTCACGTCTGCATCACGCACCGCCATCAGGAGCTGGTAGTTCCTCTTGGTCAGGTCTTCAATGATTACTGGAGACCTCTCGACACCCGGGCGCTTACGAAGATTGCTGCGGTTTGACAGCACTTGGTCTCTTGTCTTTCGTGACACAAAGCGAACTATAATTCCTCTCGGAGCGGTTTGGCCTGTTCACTTTTTCCCCAATCTATGTGCCGCATCGATATCGTTCTTAGTGATGTGGCGCAGTTGTAATTTATTGTGGAATATTTTGAGCAAAGTTTCTTCACAGTCTGCTACCGTTTCACTGTCTGGCTCAGGCACGTGGTACACCCTAAGGTTGTAATTTCTGCCATACTGTTCCAAATCATTAGCTCTGTCATCTGCAAGGCCAACTCGATATTTGGCGAGCTTCAAGTCAGCTCGTAGCATCTCCTCTTTTCTTCTGCAATCCTCGATGTCGGCTTTCAGTTTCGAGTTTTCATTTTGAAGCAACATGATTTCAGCTTTCAGTTCCTCCACAGTGTTGGTTAGTTTTGAGATATGTTTTCCATTCTCACACAGTTTTTCTAGAAGTTCAAAGTTACTAACTTCTCTTTGTGTGCCACTCGTATTTTCACAGAATGTTCGTTTGAGTCCTGACTGAAGTCAGAGACTGTGACCGAACGCGCGGGGCAGAACTGGCAGGAAAATGAAACAGAATGGAGTCGGAGGTCGGTGTACTCGCAGTCTGTTTCAAACCTGGAGCAGAACCTCTTGCTTTTTTGGCCGGCGTCTCCTGTCTCTCGCTGCTGTCGTCAAGAGCCGATGCATTCGATTCACGGCTCAAGTCGCCTCCAACGTCCAACTGACTCTCAGCGTTCTTTTGAGCACTTTTCTTTGTTCTTTTTTCTGTTTGTTTCTTGATCGACTGACGATCGTTGGGCATCTTGACGGCAGATCAGGAAGCAACAGGAGTCACACTGTACAGGGAACCGTCTTTCGAAGCAGTTACGACAGGGTGGCTGTCATAACACTCAAGCCGCTCAGCAAAAAGAAGGGGAAAAAAAAACCTAAGTTCAAAAAAAGAAACTGTTCGCTGTGCAGCGAGAGCTCAGCCGGGCACGTCCGCTCCCTTCGGCGTAGCAGTGTTCACTCACTCCCACATATCTTGAATTCTAAGTCATTGCACCAGAATTGATTCCCATGGATGTGAAACCATGTCTTCTAGAATGGGAGAGGAGTTGCAGGTTTTGGCAGAAATGAAAAAAACAGCTCATCTCCCCATTTCACTATTGGTATGTGTATATATGTATGTATTAATCCAGGTCTTTTTGTAGTGCTGTAATGCTTGCCATGCTGATGGTCAGTGTTGCCTGTTGTAGGAGATCCAGGGGCTTCAGGGCCGTAATGGAGTCTGGAGGGAGCCATGTCCTCTCTGGTGGAGGAGAGGAACAACTTGGTTCAAACGCTCAAAAGTCACCTGCCTGAGTGCCAGGACTCGTCCGCCATGACCCGCTCAGCCCAGCTGTTGGCCTTCTCCCACCGTTTGGCTCAGCTCCTGGACTGGACCATCCCTGGTCCTGGCTCCGCCCTTCTGCCTCCACCGAGCAGACGATGGTGGTGGAGATTCAGGCCCCTCCCTCATCACAACCCCCTCTCTCCTCTGTTCCTACTCTTCAGACCAGAGAAGCGTCGCTCCACAGTCTGTCTTCTCCTTCTACGCCGTTAGCCCTGGGAGTGGCTGCCCTGTCTTTCCCAGCCCGGGTCAACATTCTGCGTCGGAACTTCCCAGCCCCTCTGCTCATTACTCTCCTGCTGGTCGAAGTCACACCCATGGGGCTGCTCAGTCTGAGGTTGCTGCCACGAGGGATCTGGAGATTGATGCCTCAGCAGCGGCTGTTTTAAGAGAGGAGATAGAACGGCGACATCATCGTCCGGCTGTTAGGATGTCTGCCCCTGCCTCACCGACCTTTTCGTCTTACTGTGCCTCGCAGCATCCTCAGTTTTCTCCCCGTTCATCGCCCCCTCCTTCCCACCCTTCCTCTCTTCCTATCACTCCTACTCACCTGCTGCCCTCCCCATCACGTTCTCTGCCTCCACCTCTTCCCTCTCCGTCTGGTTCTCTGCCTCCTTTTCTCCCGTCCCCGTCTCATTCTTTACCAGCTCATCAGCCTTCTCCTTCACGCTCCATGCCACCCTTCCTACCTTCCCCTGCCCACGTTCACTCGCCCTCACACCTCCCATCACCCCATTCCCACCTCCCATCACCCCATTCCCACCTCCCATCACCCCATTCCCACCTCCCATCACCCCACGCCCATCTTCCATCTCCCCATGCTCATCTTCCATCCCCTCACTCTCACTCCCATCCCCGCATACCCATCTTCCATCTCCCCACTCACATCTCCCTTCCCTCACTCTCACCTCCCTTCTCCACACTCTCACCTCCCATCCCCCATTCTCACCTCCCATCCCCCATTCTCACCTCCCATCCCCCATTCTCACCTTCCATCTCCCCATTCTCATCTCCCTTCCCCTCATTCTCACTTGCCTTCTCCATCTCACCCCTTGGCGCCACCTCTTCCATCCCCCTCCCACCCTTTCCCCTCTCACCTGTCATCCCCCTCTCTCCCCGTCCATCACACCTGGCCTTGGACATAAGTGGAGGGTTGAAGGGACACTGGTAGTCACCTGGTCTCCTTCACAGGCACCCTCAGGAGAGCTGCAGAAGCCCTCTGTCCAACCCGGCCCTTCTCCGCAGTCCCAAGCAGAGTCCAAGCATTGTCAAACGCCCCCAGAGTTTGGATCTGCGTGGAGCAGGCATCATCCCAAAGAAGGACCCTGCTCTGAGATCTCCCGTCATTCCTAAAAGGACCCAGCGTTACGTTCCCTGTGATCCCCAAGAAAGATCCTGCTTTGCGCTCGCCCACAATTCCAAGAAAGACCCTGCCCTTCGTTCCCCCATTATAGAAAGCTCACCTGTGCAACCCGTCACAGCAACAGCAACCCCGTCATCGGCATTACGAACCAGCGGGATATTCAAACGAGGTCCTGTGCAGCGAGTGGCCAGCTTCCATGGTGTGTCGGCCCAGAATCCCGGTGAGCAGGTCACACCGCTCAACCTCAGCAAACGACGGAAGAGTGAAGACTACGGGTCGATGATCGGTGAGCAGGATTTGTCTACTGGTCAGCAGACGGACTTCAGTGGCCTCCGCACTTGGCCTCCATCTGGTTCTGGTTCCTGGGTGAAGCCAGAGGAGCGCGAGACACCCCTGAACTTGGTGTGTCGGGAACAGCCTTCGGCCACCATCACCTCAGGTCAGAGCGGGTCAGCTCAGGAAGCCACCAGTCAGCCCCACAGTCCCCAGGCTTTTAACCAGGAAGGGATCGTTCCCCAAGACAGCAAAGATGAGTTGACATCATCTTTTCCTCAAAGACTGATGCGTTTCAACAGTTACGACGGATCAAGTTAGACTGTCGATTTTGTTTGTGGAAATCGGTGAAATATTCGTGAAATATGATGTACATTTTTTTTTCAGCATTATCTGTTGATTACAGAGTGTTTTCAGTGGTCTGAAAGAGGACAGGTACGAACTTTGGCTTAAAGCAGGAGGTGTTTTAAACAGAATTGGAATTGCTGGACTCAAATCTTTAATTTGTAGAGACTTATGACCATTGATTGCAAATGCCAACATGGTTTTATGTAGTCCATGTGTGCACTTTGGCTGTGGGTATATACAGTTCTGCATCATTTGTTTGATAGAATGAAGTATGTAGTGTTTTGGATGGGGATTTTGTCTACCTCGGATGTTAGCATGGTTTGTGGATATCTGTATAATCAGGAATAGAAGAAATTAAATGTAGAGTAAATGGAATCATTCTCCTTTTGGTATGTATTTGTTTTAGATTGCTGTCTACCTCTTGTCTTGGCAGAAAAGAAAATTGAACAGAAAAAGTATGATATGTTGTTTAAACAGTTTTCGGCTTTTACTGTTGTGTCCTTCCTGGGATACATTTTGTTTATCATTTATGTTGCATTGAAAGATTTTAACTTTTGAAGGTGAGTGCCATATTCTGGTTGGTTTCGTTTCACTTTTGTTTTACCTGGGTTCTGGTTCAATTTAACCTCATATCTTCGTTGTGTGTACATGACATTGTCAGCTGTTTTCAAATTGTGGCCACACTACCTGTGTGACAGGAGTCTGAAAATATGCATGACACCTGTAGTTGAGATATGTATATACATGATACAGTGAACATGACTTACAATTGTTGCTACATACATATAACATATAGTATAAATGTGTTATACTTGGCATGACTGACTTACATAGCTGTTAGTTTGCATCTTGTATTTAGTCTGGATGTGTATGTGATAAAAACACAATGTCTGTCTGTGTCCTGGAGACTGTGGAATATATGCCACGATGTCCCCACATGATGGGAATGTGAAGTCTTCGTGTTTCCTTGTTCAAACTGTTAGCTTCTGGGCATTGAATGCCTAAGGAAGGCCTAAGCCTGAACCATTTTCCCTGATATTGGAAGTAACTTTGAGCATTAGTACTGGTATGTCATATATTGAAGTTAGTGATGGGAAATGAACTGTTCAAGAGGAAAGTTAAAGATAAAAAGCTAGAAGGCTGTTGACGGACTGCAGATGTCCGACAAGGTTAAACAGATTCTTATCTGTCCTTTGATCCTGATCCACTCTACGGATCTGCACCAGAATTTCAATGGGTTAATCCATGGGTCACATTCCATCTTTTTACCAAGTTTCAATAAAATCAGTGCTGTAGTCTGCATTATCGGGATAACAGACGAACCAACCAGCAGATTCAGGTGAAACATAACTTCTATGGCACAGGCAAAAACCAAGAAACCTTCCCACTGAAAAACAACTTCTTTGTTAAACCTTCCCAAGGAAACACAACTTCTTTGTTGGCAGGGGGAAAACCAAGAAACCCTCCCAGTGAAACACAACTTCTTTGTTGGCAGGAGGGAAAGAAACCCTCCCAGTGAAACATGACTTTGTTGGCAGGGACAATGAACAAAGAAACCCTTCCAGTGAAAACATGACTCTCTGGCAGAGGCAAAACTAAACCTCCCAATGGAACATGACTTCTTTGGCAGGGGCAAGAAACAAAGAAATCCTACCCAGTGACACCCAATTTCTTTGGCAGGGGCAAAAAGCCCCAAGAAACCCCAGTGAAACAACTTCTTTGGCAGGGGCAGTAACAATAAAAAATTAAAAAAAAGAAGAAAAAAAGGTGAAACAGAACCTCTTTGGCAGGGGCAGTGAACAAAATAAACCATCCCAATCATTGTAAATAGGTGCAACAGATGGACGGTCACCATCTGTAACATGGGCAGTATGAAATGCAAGACCTGAGGCATCTCAGTTGTCACACATCTGATACAAAGCATTGCTGTATCAGCCGGTGTATTTGTTAGAGCTTTACACACTCAGTAGTTTTTGCTGTGCCTAGATAATATATGACTCCATGTGGATCTCTTGTTCTTCTCCAGCCAATGGAAATGGACTGGTTTTTCAGAAATTTAAAACCAACATAACTTGCGTATCAACATAACTTGCGTATTGGAAGTTCAATGATGTACGAATGTCTAGCACAGGGCTCAGGAAATAGTTCATTGATTGCCATGATTTTTAATGTTGGCAGGCAGTCTGTCTTTCTTTCTTTCTGCATACGCAGGCTGACACTCCTGCGGACACTCCCTGTATAGCCAGGCAGTGGAGTTTTGTGTGTATGACCCTTTTTTATCCCGCCATTAAGGCAGCCATACTCCATCTTCGGGGAAGGTGCATGCTATGTGTCACGTGTCATCCATACCAACGGCCAAACTGGCCTTCTCTTCCGAAAGTTGGTGATGGGATTTTATGTGTGTGCAAGATGTTATGCGTGCGTTCACACACGGAACCTCGGTTTATAGTCTCATTCGAAGGACTTTGGCAGGCAGTGATTTACATGTTAAATTCTGGATAGTAATCAAACCTTTTTTTTTTAACAGGATTACCTCAAGAAACATTTTCTTAACATTTATTTTGCAGACCTGCTCAAGTCTCATCAATAACGAGGAAAGAGAGGCTTGGCTTTCTTCCAAGTTGGAGTGAAATTGAGGAGAAAGCTTTTGGTTTTGCCTGTCCGGGCCAACATTATACATGGGTTGGTTGCCTAGACAATTTTTCAGTTACTGGTGAGTTAAATGTTTGCGACCAGAAATCTTCATTGGTTGCAGACTTTGGGCGTGCAGAGAGCCCATTTGACAGCTTGAACTTGTTCCCTTTCCTCACCCCTGTTGTGAACGCCATGAGTGATTAGGTATTGAATAACCATAACAACATAGGAAAATTGAACGTTTTTCAATTTCCTGTTCTGAATATACATGCTTCATATTGTCTTTAAAAAAAATTTAATTGTTGACAAGGAATCTTTGTGTCCTGGGTCTTCGAGAAGGGAAAAAAAAGAAGCTGAATATCAATTTCCATTTGTTTTGTGTGGCAAACTAATTGAATGTTGGCATTCCCACTTTCCCTAAAATCACTGTGGTTATTGGTCAAATACAAATTACAGGCATGGAATTTTGCTGGAGGCAAAAAGAACATTCGGTGCCAGAAATGTCGGACTTTGTGATTTTTTTCTTTTATTCCTTCAATGTGAGTGTTTGCATTTCAACTGACCAATGCACCCCATGTCAAGTTTTTGAAAACTGACTGAAAGTAGCACCAGCTTACTTACCGTTCATCAGCAGTGCTTTTCATTGCCTTTCACATCTTCTGCTTTAGATTTCTGCATTGGGCGCGTCAGGTGATAACAGATAGTTGCAAAGCTGCGACAACAGAAGTAAATTTCAGAGGAACAGTAATTACGATACACATGACCATCTTTATGCGGTTAATGAAGAATGCCTCTCCAACTCATGAATTGTGAACATTCTTTACTCTCTTGCTGTCAGATTGAACCTTTCACAGCCCTCATTTCTTTGAACAAAATTCTGTGACATTGTGACTGTGAACATGGGGCCACCACCGTCGTTGCATGACCCGATGAAAATGATTTTCTCTATTAATCTTAACTCTTGCACAAAAGATTGTCACCTATTTGTGCATTTACTCTGGGAAGCAAATTGGGAGAAAGATATGTGAGCAGTACACAACAGCTTTTTGACAAGCTTCTATCTATCATGGAATGGCAATTCCAAAACCAAATTTTCACCAATTTTTTCTTCTTCTTTTTTTCAGCAGCAATGGAATTACGGAAATGTGAAAATGTGTAAATTTGACCTAACTTGCGAGTGGAAATCCACCACTCTGGTGTAAAAATCCCATGCCTGAAGTTACATTTTACATGTACAACTTGACAATTTTGTCAACATTAAAGTTACTTCGTACTGTCTGTTAATTGTTCTGCTCCGAAACAGGTCATATATGTATTCATATCACAAGCCGTTGAAACTACATGTTGATCTGTAACATTAAACTTTTAAACAACCCATCGTTCGATAAGCTGCCTGTGTTTGATGAACAAAAATGTACCTTTTTTCTTTTCTTTTCTTTTTAATTCTTCATGGTCAGTCACAGCTGACGTATGTGTCATTCATTTCAAAGCTTGGAAACATTTTATAGATCAGAAAACTGTCTAAAGCCCTCCAGTATTTCATCGGTATCAGAACACTATACTTGAATCTTTTTCCAGCATAGGCTTCATCTAGATATCATGTATTTTTTATCCTGTTTGCTACATGTGCCCAAAGGATGATGAAGCACTTGCTTGAAAGAGAAGGGAATCAAAGACAGTTATTTCCCTTGCATTGTAATTCAACTGTAACGAGGCTGTGGTGGGATGGGCGATGATTGTAGTTTTGGAAACTGTCGCCTCCAATTCTTAAGTGTGGTGCCGGTATTTAAAATGTTATGCTTAAGACTTCAATAGTATCTGAGCATTTGCACACTACATAATTAAAATGTATGAATAATAAAACTGACTTTATATATTATAAATTAGAATAATTAAAAGATATGATAATATGCATTCAATGCATCTTTATGCGTTCAGTTATAAATTTTATTTCAGAACCTTTTTTGTTTTGATATTTCAGATTTCTTCTACCGGTAAGATAAACACCTAAACACAATGTGATGTTTACTGTCTCCATCTCACGTTATTGCGCATGTACTTGTGAAAATGAATGAAGAACCTGAAACATATTATCTTTGCTATTTTCTTTTCTTGTTATGACCGTGCCAGAGTAGTCACAATGAATCATTAAACAAAAATTAATTTAGAGAAAAAGGAAAAGAAGAGTGGATGCAATGAAACATAGAAAAAAAAAAGGGTTGCCAGTTGAAGCTTCTGACATTCATGATGCTGCTGAGAAGTGAAAGCCTTGGAAAGGTGGGCATAAGCAAGCACACCACTTTAGTAACAAGTCAACACAAGACCACATAGAAGCAATGTATGAATGGAGTACTTTCTTATACTATGGATTTGATAGGGTATTTTTTCTTTTTGCAACAGGGGAGTTGCAAGGTAACTGACACCAATAAATCACACGTTTTTGCATGGAGCTACGTTGTTGCACAGACTCTTTAAAGAAATTGTGGGCAGCTATGCCAAGCGAGTACAGGCCTGGCAGTGCAAACCAACATCTTCGGTTAAAGTTAGTGGCTATCCATAGTGAATTTACCTCCTACATTAGTGGACTGTGCAAAGTGTTCATGGGAAAAAAAAAGTTTGGTCAATTTTCCATTTGCTAGGGTTGCTCTCTTGCCTTGGTTTTCTTGTAACAAATGTTCTAGAACAGCCCACAGGGAAATGCATTTTCCCCGTCTCGCATGCGGAAGAGTTCTCACGATAGCAGAACTGGCAACTCCATGTTAGCATTATGTTGTAACTGTAATGGGTCGAACAGCCTGCAAGTGAGAGACAAAGAGAGAGGGAGAGAGAAAGAGCACCAATGCACAATGTTTGTACTTGTGTATGTATGTATGAACATCAGTGTATTAGAAAGAAAAAAAAGGTGCAGTGTATGTATGTATGAGCATCAGTGTATTAGAAAAAAAAAAAGGTGCACTAAAGGTAACCCTGTGAATCCTATACATTGGAAAAGAAAGACAATAAAGTAAATAAGAACAACCAACAGTTCCAAGTCAAACAAAATATGAGCACTATGCACACACGCACACACACACACATATACAAACACCACCAGAGAGAGAGAGAGAGAAAAGATAAGATGCATATGTGACATAAAAAGACACAAAAAAAACCCACCACCAAAAAGAAAACGGACAAACAAACAAAAACAAAAGAAAACATATGTTACTGTGTTATACCTAATGCCAAACAACCGCAACTTTGACAGAAATGTGGCTTTCTTTTATGTCTAACATGCACAGCATAGACTATAGGGTAGAAGAAGATGAAGTTTTCATGTCACGCAACATTAAAAAAAAAAAAAAGAAGACAAATAGACATGACCTTTTATTTTTAGAGTGCAATTCTAAATGAAAAGTTATAGAATAATACAAAGATGTTCATAGTACATGTAACATTCTCCACTGGAGTCAATTGTTTTTGTTGATAAGAGGTTCATAGCATTTCCACCTAGAAAGAAAATTGGCATAATCCATGTTGACATAAGCTAAGTGTTTCTCTATTTTGTATCGATAATGGAGTTGCACTAGATACGGAGTAAGACTGATGGTATATTCATCAGTAGAAATCAAGGACAACTCCCAGGATTATGGACTCATTTTCATCATATGTCAGTTTTCTTCAGTATTGTTTTTTTTTTTTTTTTTTTTTTGCATTTGCTCTACATTTTTTTTCAAAGCAAAGAATTAATTGGCAGTGATACTTTATGAAAGAGACTGAGGCTGTATAATGTTATAGCTTTAAAAAAATTGTGGTCTGTGTACAGGTTAATTTCTGTACTGCATACACACACACACTCTCTCTCTCATGTGCATTTACACACACACACACACACACACACACACACACACACACACACATAACATTAGTAGCAAAAGTAATTTATGCTTGGGTGATCTTGTTAAAAAAATACACAAAACAAAAAAAAAATTACAAAAAAAAAAAGGAAAAAAAAAAGATGAAAGGATTAAATTACTGCGTAAAAGAATATTTCTGACATTATGACTGGTCCTTCTCAGTAATTGTGAATTACTTTCTATTTCTGTGCATCCTGCCTTCCATGTCTATCAGAGTTTGAAACAGTTTAGAAAGTTACACATGTGACATAACTAATGTAGCACACTGCATGTGGAACACATCTTGTGGACCATAAAACCTTATCAGCACAGTGCTTTTTGCAGGCTAATTCCAGGTGGTCCAGTGCTTTTAAATGAAGAGATACATTTTGATTTATTTGTTACCCTCCTTCAGCTAGGTTTTTCATGCCCACACACAGATGCTCTCTCTCTCTCCCAGTCAGACACACACACACACACACACACACACACACACACACACACACACTGTGTTCAGGGAGTTGTTGAAGCACACACACGCTTAATAACCACTGTCCATTTACAAACATGTATTTTCATCCTGCTTCTGTGCAAATAACGTAGCTATATACATTTCTCAACATCTTATTAGTTTTGTCATGGTCCCTCCTGTTACATTTCAAGTCTTGTAACGTTTACTTTCGTTTTTTTTGCATTGATTTATTTTCTCATATTAATACCAAAGCGAACGAATTATTGCAAAGAGTCCTTACATTCATCCAGTCCCTTCTGTTGTTAATACGGTCTGTTGGTGTACATGTTGGTTATGATTTTGGAGCGTGGTAGCATTATGTTAATGAGTTGTGGAGTGTGCAGCATGTTCGAGGCAGCAGGAAAAAAACATTTTAAAGTATTATGTGTCGTCTTTGTCAGATGTTTATTTGCGTATTAGTCATCCCAGCTGCCATTGAAGCTACTCTTGCTGCCAAAACTTGTACAAAGAGAAAGTTGGTCTTTGGTTGATATGTTGTGAAAAGGGATTTACTGCATCTCCTTAACAACCATCAGGTGTGAGGAATGTGGTTTTATTTGTTATTGTGTTTGGCTGTTTGCTGTGTTGTGTTTTCATGTGCGTTTGTCATGTATGTGAGGGACACTTTGGATGTTGTTTAGTGTTTGGATTTTACAGCTTTGACAGAGTAGTGTGACCACACATTGTTGTAATGGAAGGGTGAAAAATGAGGATCTGAAAAGAAGAAAACCATGATTGTTTGGTATCCAATAGTATTTAAACTGGAAACTTTAAACCATTGTGTGGATGCCCTTTAAGTGGACATTTACATTGGTAATCATTCATTGTATTGGTAATCTTGACAGTTTGTTAAGCTGTCTGTGTCTGAAAATTGACCGTATGGATTGACACCCTGTCAGCATGTGCATTTAAAACACACTGATCACCATGCTAATTTGAATTGGAATGCAGACAGTTAAACCTCTACAAACATCTGACCAGTTTGGAGAGCATGTAATGGTGCAATGTGGTCTTTTCATGCATCTGAAATGACACAATCTCTGTTAATTATAGAATTCTTTTTCCTTTTTTTTCATGCCGCTCAGAACACCAAACTTGATAGTTGTTAGCATGATTCCACCTCTCCTCCTTTGTTTACCCATTTCATGAATCCAAATCCCTTTGATCCCAGTGGTGAAATCAATAGTCTGTGTTATTTCATTATTTCTCTTTATCTTGTGGTTTGTCATTTCTTCCTTTCTTTACTTATTTTGCTTTGTTGTGAACGGGTGGAGTCTGTTAATGATGTAAGTGTTACGGCTGTAGTGCTTTTAATCAACATATACAACACTTCAGGTGAAGAAATGCTGTCCTGTTAGGTTTTGTACTTATGTTATACTTAAGAGTTACTGGTGGACTGGAGCTGTGATGGATTTAAAAGCATGCTGAACTTGAAAATGATTGTACTGGTGGTAACACTAGTGTAGGCTTGTTTCTTTTGTACACTCTCTATCCTGTATGTATTTACACAGGTGACTGATTGTACTACTTATTGTTGAAAACTTTCTATCTAGTGGTAGTTACCCATCTCCATGCTTGCTTGGGACACAGACACTCAGAATTTCTCACTGGGGACAAAGGTATCCTTTTATCTTTTTCATAAGTTTTAGACCTTTGGAACATGTTTTCAGAAGTTTTTGGGTTCATGGCAATTTAAAAGAAATTACTAGAGTTCTAATACCTCTGAAGAAACAATGTTTTAAAAAAAATTGTACATGCTTTCAAAATAAAAACGGGGATGAGAGAGTAGCTTTATTTGGTAGTCTGGTTACTTTCAGGGTGGTCTGGTTACTTTCAGGGTGGTCTGGTTACTTTCAGGGTGGTCTGGTTACTTTCAGGGTGGTTTCTTTGGTGCTTTCTTTCTTCTTTAAATTCATTTCAGACTTTTTTGTTTGTTTGGTTTTTTTTGATTGGTTGGTTGGTCTGTCTTCTTAGAGGGATGCTTTTTCTTTAACAAATTTTTGTGCAAGAAAATGGGTTGAACGTTCCGTGCGTTTTCATTTGAATTTAGAATGCAGTGGAAATGTTATCCTTACAGAATACTTGTAGATAGATGTAACAATGCTGTTATAATATTGTATATGTAAATCCACCATACCTCTCAGAAACATTCCCTCCTCCCCCTTTCCCCCAGCCCCATCCTCTCCTCCCCTCCATGCAAGAAAAAAAAAGAAGAAAGAAGCAAAGAAAGAAAAAGCACCCAGCATAAAATGAATAAATGAATAAACTAACTGAATAAATCTGTGTGCATTTTCTGTACCCATGTCATTATGCACAGTATGTCTGTGTAGAGTTTAGGAGTAAAGTACGGGCTTATGATGAACATACAAAGTTACCCAAAGTTGCCCATTTCTTAAGATCTTTTATCTGACAGAAATGTTTCTGTGTGTATACCATCCACCTTGGTCTGTAACAGCAATCTCATTGCCTGAGCTGAATAGTGGTAGAAGTGATTTTATAATCTTCTACAGCAGCGGTATAGACGAAAATATCTACAGAACTATTGGAGACAGCACAGTGTAAGGTCAAACTCCATTTAATGCAAATGTGTTTTCAAAGGCTAATGAAAAAAAAAAAACGATTGCATTATTTTACCATGCCTTTTTCAAAGTACAGACTAAAAAAAATGGTACAAAATACAAGCTAGAAACTGGTTTACAACAAGCCTGTTTTGTACAAGAGATAGATGCAATGGACATATTAAGGGAGAGAATTTGATCACCTCAGTATGTCAGCTTGCACTTGTTGCGCATGCATTTAATGACTTTCTGTTGCAAAAATTCTATTACACAAGCTTAGTGCTTACTGTAGGCACTTTTTATATTCACTTCTGTGAGCAGTTATTTGCGAAGAATGGCTACCACAATGCAATTAAAGTCAACTGGAAGAGCAATGGAGGATAAACAAGCACGAGATGAAAGTGTGGGCAACAGGGGGGCGGCCCTCTGTTCAAAACCTCGTGTACATGATTTCCCTTTGAAAGCGTACTTCTTTCTGTTAGGATGAAATAGCTGAGATATCCAGCTCATGTGTTTATTGGGCAATTTGTAGAGCCTTTATGAAATCTTCTTTTAAAAACATTTCTAACTTTTTTCTTTTTTTGAAGTGCAACCGAGAGAAAATGTGCTTTAGGCAGCGAGTGTCAAAAGTAGGAGATCTTGTTATGCCAGAATGTGGGTGAAACATGTGCATGAACACAGCACAGAACACAGACTAGTTAACTGATAGGATGAAAACTAGCCTTTCATGAACATTTTGTGAGTCCATTTGTTAAACAGAATCACAGGTTTACTTCAAACAGTTTTCCTGTCATGGAATGGGCACAGATATGTATATACGTAACTGTTTTGTTGTTCACCTTAATATAAGAACAGCATGGCTTGCCCGAGTGTTTGATGAGCTTGTCCCATTTTTTTTTAAGTTGTGATTTAGATACACATCAAGATATTCTCATATTATGAGTTAGACTGACCACTCTCCAAGTGATACCTTTTCATTTCTTGTCATCCCAGTTTCCCTTAGTGTCTAAGAGTTATCATGTGACATCCATACTGCTTCCTTCCCTGTGTCTGAACCTTCTACCCAGCAGCAGTCTCCCCTTTCTCTCTCCCCCCCCCCCCCCCCCCGTTCTCCTTCCAGTCTCTCCCAGTGAACGCCTTTACCCCTTTATCCAATAATAACATGGACTTGCACAGCACTCAGCACCTTAATAAAAGACTCAAGGTCCAATATACAAGTTCAAAACATACCCACATTCATTCAGATTGTAAACAATTAAAAAAGGAATGAAGAAAAGTTGCTTACCTAACACTCCATAATGCATACTTTACAAAACATGTGTAGAAGCAAAATACAAAGCATACACTGGCATTCATAAATTTTGAATGAAAGGTTTTATTTTGACACCTAAAATTTCAGTCAGCATACTTTTTTTCTTGTTGATATCAGAATGAATGTAATTAATATGTTCTTTTTACTTCATATGGGCGTGACTTTTTACCTCTTTTTTTTGTTGCTGTTGTTTTGTTTGTATGCTCATTGTTCTGAAGATCATTAGATTAAATGTTGATGCAGTTGTACATTTTGTTTAAATTGTAGTGCGTTTCTGAAGGCTTGATGACCCAAGACAACATTCCAAAGATTGTTTAAAATGGAGAGAGCATATATGTGTTTATGATTTAAAACAGTAGTGTATATGTGTGCATGTTTCAAAAACGGATTAAGCGTATATGTGAGCATGTCTAGCAGTCCTGATTTCTGTGTCCTGTGCCATCCGAGTTGTTTTTGTTCTTAGTAAAGTCAGAGAGAATGCATATACTAGGGTCTTTATTTCTGTTGTATTATGTGCAGTGGAAATTGTTGATACTTCAGAGTTAGCTTGTGCTCATTCTAGATTCTTTATTTCTGCTGTATTTGTGTGCAGTGGAAATTGTAACTTGGTTCAGATTAGAGTGTATGTTTTCCTGTTGTCCAAATTTCTGCTGCCTTATTTTGACAAAGTGTAGCTAGTACAGAGTTAGAGTCAAATTCAAAGTTAAGTTTATATAAACCATGACGTTTTAAAGACCACAGGGCTGAAGCCAAGGGAAAGAACGCCCTACTGCTATGTGGAGAGAATGACAGTGCAGTGCCCTCACCTGATTTCAGTTATTTGGTGTGCAATGGACATGTTGCTAGTTCACAGTAAGAGAGGCAGAGCTGTACTAGTTCTGATGTTACTGATTTTCGCTGTATCTGTGCAGTTGATTGTTGCTAGTTCCGACTTTGAAAAAAAGTGTGTTTGTGTGTGTCCTGATGTATGTAGTGGACATTGCTTGTTTAGAGGTGGAGAGACAGTGTCTTCAGGTCCTGGTTTCTGCTGTATTCTTTTCAGAGGAAAATATACTCTTAATTCATGTGAGAGGGTAGAGAGAGTCCTACTCCTAGGATCCTGATTTATGTTGTATTCAGGCAGGGACTGTTTCTGGTACAGACTTGGAAAAACCAAGAGTGTTTTTCCTGTGGTCATGGTTTCGGGCTGTATTCTGCTGAGAGGAAAATTGTTACAAAGTGAAGAATTACTAGAGAGAGAATCCTCTAGGCTCTTGATTTTCGCTGTTTTCCCGTGCAGTGGACATTGTTGCTTGTTTAGAGTGACATACAGGGGGGCATGTGTCCTAGGGGTCCTGGTTTCTGCTGTATGTTATTTTTTTTAGGAAATCGTTGCTAGTCCACAGCAAGAGAGACAGAGCGAGTGCATTTTTGGGTCCTGGTTTCTGCTGTATGTTGTGCAGGGAAAAATTAACAAACAGGGGTTGTGCTTTCTGGATCCTGATTTATGCCACATTCTGTGAAGTGTAAATGGTTGCTAACTCAAGGTCTCAGTGAGATAGCAATTGCGCATTTCCTGGAATCCAGATTGCCTGTACTCTGTTCATGGAAACTGGACTCGTACCAAGTCTTGTTAGTGCAGAACAACTAGGAGCAGTTTAAGGGCGGGCAGTATTCCAATGAAGTAATAGATGTTTTCTTGTTGCTACTATCAATGAAAAAGGACACACGCTGTGACATTCCTGTCTCTGGGCCTGTCTCCTTCATTTCAAGTTTTCATCATATTATTCCTCCTATCACCCCTCCCCTTTTTCTCTACCATGCAAACATATAGGGATCATTTTTAATTCAGCAAAAAAAGAAGTGGCTGTATATCTTTTCAGTTTAGCGGGTCCAGTGAATACTTGGTCATAGCCTGTTACAGATGTGAATAACTGTATTGGTGAGGCATTTTATACTCCAATTTGTTGTTCAGATACTCCAATTTGTTGTTCAATAGTACAGTAATATACTGCAAATGTGTGAAAGTCTGAGGGCCTTCAGACTCCTGTTCAGTCTTTAGAAATGTTATGTGAGATCTGGTATTCTTTCACTTTTTTTGGGGGGGGGGGGGGGGGGGGGGGGAGAAGGGGAGGGGGGATAATTTTGCTGACATGTGTGGAGTTGACTAAAGGCTTATCACTGCAAAGGGGTGGGGACTAATCAGTGTACACCAGTGTGACAACTTGATGGCCATATTGGCAGACACAGCAGTGACGACATTGTAAAAGAGATTGTAAATATGGTCTGCATTATGTTTGTCACTGTGTACAAAGAATGCTGTTTGTATGAGATGTAGACTTAGTGCATATAGTGCTGACTGTGCTAGATGTGTTATGTATGGTCTGTGGGAGCCAAAAGTATGCTTTGTTATTACTGTACTAATGGACCTGTGGTAGTTTGTTTTCTTTGCCAATATCATGTTGTTATTGCTGTGTACATTTGAAGTTGTAATTGCTGTGCAAATTTGGATTTTTTTTCAATAGGCAGCAGAAATTCAAGTTTTGTGAGCATAATTATTTGGCATACAGGAATATGACCTGATTACAAGCTTTCAGGAGAAAATGCATCATATTTATAGCCACTTCATTCAGGGCCAGCATCATCTGTAAGGTGAGGAAAAGTGCAGGCAAACCATTGGTCCATGATAGCATGCATGTGTTGGACCAGGAGATATGCGTTTAGTTTAAACAAGTGTGATTTGTGTTATAGAATAATCAAGGAGTGAAAAAAAAAAGTCAGTGACATGCTAAAGAGACTAGTGCAGACAGGTGAAAAAGATATTTCAGTCATTGCAAAAATTATGAACTAATGAGGTTTTGGATGGGATCCACGAGGCATCTACAGTAAATGTCTTGCATACAGCTCTCGCATTCATGAAAGAGGGTTTTTTTCCCCATATGGACAATGGGATATTTCAGAGAAAGAAAATACTATTTAGCAAGTAGTGTATATAACAAAAGTAAAAGTCGGCACTACCCAGGTAGGCAGCCCGTTATGTAAATGAGTGTGGATTGTAAAGTGCTTAGAGCTTGGTCTCTAGCCGAGAATAGGCACTAATTATTATTATTATTAAAGGAAAACCGAGACCAGTGTTGAAGTTTAAAGACCAATTCCTGAAAGAAATGTAATAAAATAAATATATTTTTCTGGTCAATTTAAGATCCGTTTTACTAAAATACTTCCATGATAATGTTGATTGATCTGGTGTCTAATACCTATCAGGCAATCAAAAGAAGAATACAAGGGATATGAAAAACATTGAGTCTTAAAAAAAAACATGAAACTTATAACATACACACACACACACACACACATATTTACGATTGTGGGGTCTAAACCATGTGACAAAATGTCAAGTCTTAGACAAACTTTTTTTCCTTTTAAATTAACTAAGCTTATTTCCATACCGCTATCATCAACACAACAAGTTGTTCTCAAGACAACTCGGTATGCTGTTTTCCATCTTCAGTTCCCTGTCATCCCAACAGATTGCTCTCAAGACATAACTCAAGTATACTGTTTTTCCATCTTCCGTTCCCTGTTCTGACACTTCAAATCATGTGACAAGAAACATGTGTAAATTCTTTATGCTTTGCGTATTTGTCATTTGAACACCCCCCCCCCCCCCCCCCCCTTTTTTTTTTTTTAAATTCAACTGAAAAATCCCTTGAAGTGCATAATTGAAAAAAAAAAGAAAGCAAACAAAATAAATAAATGAATAAGTAAATAAATAAAAGAAAAGAAAAGAAAAAAGAAAGCAACTTAAAGAAGTTTCAGTGCAATTTTGTTGTTGTTGCTTAACTGAGTACCTGCTCTGAGATGTAAATGCCTTTGTGACACTGGAATGTGAATGTGTTTGTGATTGAAAACTTGCAAACAGGAGCAGATATACTTTATTCACACTGTATTTGTAGCAGTTTTTGCTTATAATCGAAAGGTTTATGATTCAAAAATTCAAATCCTCTGTCTAAGTTCCTCTTGTCATGTATGTCTATGGAACGATGAAAGTCTGTTGTCACGACAACGTTATTGTAACGCTTTTCTATGGATGGGGGACTGTTCTGGATGCCCCTCCCTGTTCTAATCTTCGTGTCAAAGATGATTTTGTGTGTGGTGTTGTTGGTAGTTGTTGTTGCTTCACACTGTAATTTGTCATGGAAGGTTTCTTGACATTCTTCCATTTCACTTCACAGCCACGACTCCCCCCCCCCCCCCCCCCCCCCCCCCCCCCCCCCTCCCGTCCACCCTTTGCTCCGTCACAGCTGTTCTCTCTGTCTCTTGCTCGCTGGTTCTGGGCAGTTTTGTTTTTTTCTTGAAAATTCCTTTTGTAACACATTCCCGCCCCCTTCCACACCAACGGCATTTTCTTTCTTTGTTAAAAAAAATAAAAATTTCTCCTCCCTCTCGCCCCTTCTGTCCCATACAAATGCTACTTTCCATCAAAGAAGGTAATTCTAGTTGCAGAAAGTATTGAGAATTCTCATAAGGTCTAAGGAAATGTACACAACCATCAGCTTTAATATTTGATCAAAAGAAACTCTTGCATGAGAGGGGGATATGAAAGGAAATCTTTCTCTTTTCATTAAGCGGAGACACAGTTCTCCATTAGGACAGCAGATTGCAAGCACTGGAAAGTATTCTCTCTCTCTCTCTCACTCACTCTCTCTCTTTCTCTCTCACACACACACACAGAGGCAGCATGTCACATGTCTTTTTTTTTCCATTCAAAGAAGGTCGTTTTATTCATTGCGGAGGTGCTGGATTGTCCAAGCATCCGAGACCCTACCCAGCTCCACCCCACTCCATCACACACACCTTCCTCCCTTTTCCCTTTCAACCTGATTCCCCAGCCTCCAGATTTTCTCTTCCCGGTATCTTGGTTTCCCTAATATTCAAATTAAGTTACCCAGTACAACTTGGAACAGACCTTTTTTAAGGTGGAAATGCTCGACAAATATTCTGTGCAAGAGCAGAGAATAGTTTAAAAAATAATCTTTCTTATTCCTCTATCACCATCCCCCTCCCTTCCATGGCAATTGGACAGATGGATGAATTTGTCATGCTGTACCTGAATATGCTGGGTTTAGACCTCTTTGAACTATTGGAAAGTAGAATGAATAAACTGGCCTTCTGAACTCTGTATACCGACAGGTTGATCATTATTATATTCGTTATTAACATGTGGCTTTTTTTTGTATGTGCAAATTTGTTTCATTAGAACTCTTACAAACTGAAGTCATGGGGTTTTGTTTTAAGGGTTTTTGTTTGTTTTGGAATTTTTTTTAGATTCTCAAAGGGTATAGCACATTTAGACTTGTTATGTTTGGTGATCATAACATTTTCGTTGTTGGAAATATCAAGGGCTTTGGTCATGAGGCATGTCACTTTGGTGTTATTGCTATACATCTTATGATTTGGGGGCTGTTACTATATCATACGGTGTTTCACATTTTGTCGCCATCAGTCTTATTTTGATGATCATAGGGCTCTTGTTCCCAGTTTTTGTTGACAAACGTGTAGGGCTTTGATGTTACTCTTACACCTTTATACATTGAATGATTTGGGGTTTCTTTGTTCTTCTTACTACTTGTACTGATCTTTTGTTATCGTTTCCCCACTTACTTGTCTCCAACGGTTGTGCCTGGGATTTCTTACCTGACGTGTGTGCAAACTTTGTTACGTATATTGTGTGCATATATTCATGTGCGGATATGTGTGTTGGTCCGTTCCTTACTATGATCCGTTGTCCATCACCTGTACCTGTTTAGTGGCCCTCATTCACACCCCTCGTTCGTTTTCCCTGTCATTCCATACCGGATTAACTCTCTGTTCGTGCTCGACACTGCGCCTCACCTGATCATGAAGTCGATGGAATTTCCCCAGAGTTCTCACCGTTGTCTTCTGGCTCTCAAACAGCTTGGGAACCTATCAGCAAAGGTGTTCTACTCGAACTAGTCTGATATGATCAGTTTGGATGATCTGCCCTGTTCGGGATGTGCCGCCTTCCCCCCACCCCCCTCTTTTTCTCTCTTTTCCTCTGTGCGAGTTTGACAGACCCTGAAAACGCTCTGCGTGGTCGGCTATAAACCCTGACTTGTCCCACTTGGGTCATATGGGCCCCTATCAGTGGTCCTGAAAAAGAACTAGTAATTAGGAAACCGGATACAGGACAGCTCAATGAATATGGCCCAGAGGAACTGGACACACGCCTCTATCCATTTCACCATGAAAGGAACCAACTGCACCTCCAGTACGACACAGCGTGTGTGTGTGTGTGTGTGTGTATATATATATATATATATATATATATATATATATATATATATAATATATGCCTGAGATGGCATCAGCAAAAAAATGCCCAACCGACTTAAAGTCTGGAAACAACTTGTCCGTATTATGGGACTCCGGTTAACAGGAGGGTAATCCCACTGTGTATGTTACGTCATGGCGTCCGCACTGTCGGAGTGGCTGAGGAAGTTGAGGCTTAGGAAGCTGACCGCGAAGTAAATGAAAACGTTGAATGGCTCGGCAACTTCACGAACTCAGCCTAAGAAACAATCGCCATAAACCTCAGCTTTGTTGAAATCAAGCTGATAGTGTAACCGATGAAACCTGAAAGGCACGGAAATGTATAGACTCGAGGAAAGAATCGGCATAAACTCAGCTTTGTTGAAATAATGGCTTTCAAAGTCTTTATACTCATCTTTTTTCATCAGTTGTTTGTCCCCCCCCCCCCCCCCCCCCTATCCCCTACAAGCGCATTTTTCAATACCAATCCGTTCTTCTTACCATGCTACAGTTTATTCCCGCTATTCTTTCTTAATATGCTTTAACATGTTTGTTATTTTTTGTCAATTGAAAATACAAACCAACCAACAAAGAAACTGTAGAAATACTACACGTCGTTTACTCGGCCGACTGTCGATCAAGTACATTTGACACTCTTTTTTGACATTATTTGTTTTGGACTGCGTTTGTCACGGTATCGAGTATATTTGACATCAGAAAATTTCCTTTCTAAACATCACTGTGAGAAAAGAGGGACTACTCATTGTTCACCAAGATTTAACAGCATCGGAATTTGTATGTACTTCTCTATTATCTGGAAATTTAATGAAAAACTTCTCATTCACAATGCATCTCTCTCTTGTCCTCTCCTGTCTTCCCCTCTTCTACTGTCCCCCCGGTCCTTTATACTATGGAGGCAACTAAATAAAGGAGAAAAATCACACCAAATCGCATGTGTCAGTTTATTGTACGTCTCTATCGTTGCCTTAATCCATTTTCTGTCTTTTGTTTTCCAGTTTCTTGCCATTTTCTGTCTTTTGTTTTCCAGTTTCTTGCCATTTTCTGTCTTTTGTTTTCCAGTTTCTTGCCATTTTCTGTCTTTTGTTTTCCAGTTTCTTGCCATTTTCTGTCTTTTGTTTTCCAGTTTCTTGCCATTTTCTGTCTTTTGTTCCCTGGTTTCATCCAAGATCTGGTCTGTTTTAATGTACAACAGCAACATAGTCCTCTTGTTTGTTTTCATTGGCAGGACTTTAATGCGTTACTATCATTTCCGGGTCTGCACGTATCTGGGTCTGTACAACAGGAATCTACATCATCTCTCACGTTGGTTGATGCCAGGGTATATTCTAAAAGTAAGCAAGTAAAATGCATAGCATATTCTTGGTCAGAAACCAGGTTGTTCTACCTTTTTGTGTGTGTGTCTGTCTCTTTAATGTATTTATTATTTTCATGTTGATGTATGTGTCAGGCTTTGTTATTGGTTAAGTTCTGTCTCGCGATCGGTAAGACGATTTAGAGCGGGCATTTGCCAGTGAGGAATCTGTCTCGATCTCCACCCCACTTCAGTGCCAAACTAGGTGTGCAGCACGGTCAAGGATCTCAATGTCTGCAGATTCTTTAGGAGTGTGGCTCTTGACGTGAGAACAGTTCTACATGTCAATAGCGGGGCTTTGTAAATAACGTTCTGCGTGTGTTCAGTCAGGACAGACACACTGCAGGGTGGCTTCATAGCAAGCTGACATTGATCATTTTCTGTGCTTGACATCATACTGGGCTGCCAAGATGGGAACCTGAGGTACGCTACGAGTTGGCGGGAGATGGAAAGTAATTTGAGGGAAAAAAAGATCTCTTTTGAATGGCTATTTGATTTTACTTGTTTAGCAATGATGACTTGCAAGCTGGACTTGCATTTTAATATGAACTATTACTTTGTCAGGTTTAGTGAATATGATATTTTGAATACACCAACTTTTCGCTCAACCATAGAACCGTTGGATTGTCAATATGTTTGTAGTGTATGTTATTCAAAAACACCAATTTTCTCTTAATCCATAGAACCATTCTCTGCCGTTAACAGTTTTGATATACAATATATTTGGGTTATTTATTTCAATGCGCACACGCGTTTTTGAATGCGTTAAACTTAGTAATCATTTAGTCTGGCTATGGTCAGAGTTTTCTCCTCGTAAATACAGAAAACGGAGCTTTCATTTGTAAAGATGTTCTTTTCAGAAACTAATGATAACGTCGTTCTTTGTCTTAAATTGTGCTATATTGAATATTTTATTGCGTGGTAGTGTGGTTAGTGTCGTGGACTGCAGGCTGAAGATTGTGGCTCAAATTCCACCACATGCATTTCTTGTGGAAATTTTTGGTTCCGGCCGGCTTGTTTGCCAGAACTGAATGTATTATAGGCTCAGTTGTGAAGACTGGAGCCATGCAGACAAGTGTTATCCACTTAAAGGATCCGTCTCGAGAGCGTTGCTCAAATTTCCTGACTAGCACAGCTGATGTCCAACACTGCTTGCGTTTGTTAAGGCAATCTCTCGGATCTGGCTGATACTAGGATATTGTCTGAAAGCGTGAAGTAGGGCTCACTGGAAATTCTGTGCGCGTAATTTCTCTTTTCTAACTCTTTCCTCCTCTTCTTCCCCTTGATCTCTCTCTCTCTCTCTCTTTCTCGTCCACTGTGTTTCTGCTCTGGTATTTTTCGCACCTGCCTGTGTTTGATAAAGTCTTTCAATTTTTTTTTTCTCTCGTTATGTTAACATATATAGGATGGGGAGGGGGGGGGGGGGGTGCTGCAAAGTAGCATCCCCCAGTTGCGTCACATTAACAAACGTGTTATCTGGTGTAGTTGGCAGCCAATCATCACAGAATGAGCATGCTGCAATTCATTGCATGTCATGGTTCATACTTTCGTGTCACAGTTTACCTCTCAGACCGACCTAAAACTCCCCCACAGAACTTAGTCAGTCCCAAATTGAGACTGAGGCCAGTACACATACCGGCCAAGCAGTTCATGATAAAGAACTCCAGAACTGAAAAGAATATAATCGAACTACACGGGATCATACACTCTCAGAATGAGGAGCCGAGCTGAAAAGCACAGAAAAGAGGTGGCACGTCTCAATAAAGAACACTCAGAGGTTCTTCACGACACAATTATGGATATAGTAGTACACAATATCGATGTAGACAGAACAGACATAGATAAGTTCGTACGCGAATTTGATGCACAAAAAGAACTCAAAACTAGGCTGTGGACACTGCAACGCGGCCTTGACCTTCAACACCATAGAAGCGATGACGTGGAGCACCAGAATGGAACAGTTGCAATTGATCCCAACCACCACAACTCCCTATGGACCTCAGACTGTGAACACGTTGTCCTGAAGAGCGTCTGACTGATAGGACATTGATCTCATCTTCCTCGACAGCTGCATCAGAGCAGAAGGGAACTCCATACCACCCCCTTCATCTTCATTTATCATCATGAAAAAAAGGGTTTATGACAGTGACTCTTTCCCACCCCACTGTCCAGATTATCTCGGTTTGGAGGTCTTGTCCATGCACACGTTCCTGCAGAATTGGCGTATTGGCAAGTTCATGGGCACTGTCACTGGATAGGCATGGCGGCGTCCTCAGGAAGGGGAAGCTCATTCGCGCTGGCTCCACGACTAAGCCTTTGTTTTCGCCAGTATATGGCAGTCAGTAGGTGAGTATGTATGATCAGACCAGACATTAGTGAAGACCAACACACTGAAGTTATAGCAAGCAGCGCAGTGTGGTGGGTATATTGGTGGATACTCGGTATTGGTTTCTGTGGATTCCGGGTGTGGCCGAGAGTGGAGCCGGAATTAGTGGCATTGGAGCAACTCTACCAAGGGAGAATGGAAAAGTGATAAAAACATAGTTAAAGATATTAATCAATAAGTGAATAAATCCTATGTGTTTTATTTTTCAGTTTATTTCGAAGCATTCACATTTTCTGCCTGAACATGTAATTACACCAAGATGATTGTTGATGGAATTGATTTTAATGTCCCTTCTCAGACATCTATGACCTGTCTTCATGCAAATGCCAATAAAAGCAAGAAGACAAATTTTCTGTGAAATTTTCTTTTCACATCAAAAGTTGCAAGGGAAAAAGATGAAGATGTCAAACCAATGCTTCGAGACCGGGAAAAGTCCGGTGTACATTCTCATTTTTACTTAGAAACTTGAATGATTGTTTGTTTGTTTGCTTCTTCCCCCACCCCCGTATCAGAGAGTAAGATGACCGAAAAACAGTAAAGTCAATCCCCTTCAAATGGTAGAAGATTGTGAGATTGCTTAAACTCGACAAAGTGGTTACATCTTAAGGTCTTTTAGGTTCAAAATGGGTAAAATGCCTGTGTTGGGTGGTACTCTTCCTAACACCCCCCACCCCCCCCCCCCCCACCCCACTCCTCTTCCCCCTCAGGATTTTAGAGGAGCAATTTAATTTATGAACTCATCCGTGCCGAGGCTGTGGTGTGGTACAGTGTGCAGGTTGTTGTTGTTGTTCCTTCCGCACATAGGAAATTCGACCCGTTGTTTCGCAGAGCAATGGACAGTGTAAGCCGCGTTGTTTTCGGTTGTTCTTTTTTCCTCCTCCCCCCCCCCCCCCTCTCCTCCTCATGTTTTAATGATTATTTTAAAGATTTTTGTAACCCTTTAGTGTGAAGTCAGATGTATTGGTCAAGACACATGCGTTTCTTGAGCTGGAGTCACTTTGTTCTCGTCGGTTTTTTGTGTTGTTGTTGTTTGTTTTGTGTTTTTTTTTTTTTTTTTTGTTGTTGTTGTTTTTTGGCCCGATTGCGTTGGGTTTGGTTATCTGGACAGCGTCGACAAGTAATGTCCTCCGTGGTTGGGCGGTGATCTTTCGTGGTAGTTTCGCTAGATTCTTAATGCGGCACCAAGCTAAGGGCACATAAGACCGTATGGCGAAAGCTTGGCTGTGTCTGGAGTGGCACTGTCTTCATCTGTCCGTGGGCAGGGGTGGTTGGGGGTGTGCTCGGCATCTGGAGGGTGGTGTTTTTCGCCGGTGGGCTCTGCAGTCATGAAATACGGGCTGGTACACCCATGGGGATGCTACTTTAAGGCTGTTACGAGCTGCATCCTGTAGTCTGATTTACCTCTGTTCAGGAGCAGTTATGTCCCTTGATATCTTAATGGAGTGTCCTGCGCGTGCCTGTACCCATCGTCAACACAGCGCAGGCCTCCAAGGGTGGTACAGGACTGCTCTAAAGGCGGGTGAAGACAGTGCATCTCTGGGTCCTCCCCAGCACCTTCGGGTGTTTCTTTTTCTTCTGAGCAAGACGAAACAACCGCGTCTGACTGGTAGAAATTGGAACCGGAGATCCCTCGTTTCTCACTGTCAGTGCTCAGGCTAAATAACCACTGACCTGTCCTTCCTCAACGCTATAACAAGAGCCTCAGCCTAATAGGACGTTAATCTTTCTACACACTCAGCGTTATTTTTTAAAATTGCTTTAAGCCAAACGAACGAACGGAGAAAAAACTTGAAACTTTGTAATCCCCACATCACACGCACACAGTATATCGAAAAAAGAAACTAATGGTATATGCAATCCTTATAGTATAATTATGTTGGTTCCCTTCGGCATCGGGTCGTCATGAGAGCGAATCGCTGTGCCTGACAGTTTAGCCACAGAGTGTTTATGACTATGATGAATTAAGACAGCATACGACTGTACTGTTAGACAGCACAATGCTTTTACCAGACTTCTTTGCCCCTTTTCATTCAGCTTGTCTCAACGAACCGCGCTGTTGCCCTTTGCCCCCCAACCCCTCCATCTCTCCTGCTCCTATCTTTGTCTCCATCTCCCTCCTCTTCCACACACAGACCCATTACTCCCTTCTTTTTTTTTGACCGTGCTTACAACACTGTCCCCATCTCTTCCCGCACGCCCGATCTTCTTCCCGTCCCGCGCCTATCCTTTTTTTTTCCGGGAGTGCATGCACACTTATTGTTTTGGAGGTCATCATGTAATATTCCTTTCCCGACTGAAGCTGTTACAACACCCCCCGTCTAGGTGTTCAGTGTCTGTGGCTAAGTGAGCATTTGGTTCCCTTCTTTCCTCTTATCCGCTGCAGCATCAATTGTAGACTTGTGATTTTTATTTGATGGTGATTATTTTGTGTATATATTTCACCCGCTTTTTGGCAATAATCAGTTTTCACAAATGGAAGAAAAAGTGTTCGTGTCATTTCCACTTTCGTTCAGTGTTCTCTCTCTCTCTCTCTGAGTCTGTGTACTGTGCTCTCTCTCTCTCTCTCTCTCTCTCTCTGTACCTGGTGACAGCCTTGTTATGGCCCTATGCGGTCGGCTGGGCTATGAGCAATACGGCTTGACTCTATGTGTGTGTGTGTGCGCGCGCGCAAGAATCGTGCATGTGTATGCGCGCATGTGTGTCAGAGGATAGGGACAAATTTTGCGCTTTTTATAAGAAAAAAAAATTGTGAGAACACTCCGGCAACACATAATCACACAGGCAGTGCATACTCGTCGAGCTTGTCGCGCACGTCACACACACACACACACACACACACACACACACACGTGCGCGCGCGCGCGCGCGCACGCACAGCTTGCGATATTTGCCAAACCACACTCGACTCCTCTATTTTCGCTGGAACTGTCGGTTAAAAATATCCGACCGCGTTTCATCACTCAATTCTCGTCTCCCCCCCCCCCCCCCCCCACCACATCCGCCTCCTACACCCATCCCCATCACCTCCCCCATACTCCAACCTACACCCACCTCCCACCCCTGCCCAACCGCCCACCTATCCACTACCTCCCCCCCCCCCCCCCCCCCTTCTCCCTCCTCATCCTCGCATTCTCGCTCGCTCTCTCTGTTCTCTCTCTCTCTCTCTGTGGAAGATCAGTCGACGTAAACACGACCTTGAACTCAGATGGGCCACTTGTTGTCCGAGACCGAGGTAGTCTGCACGCATGCATCTAGCGCCATTTCTCCAGCTCGTGCACCAAACTTGCGATGGCGCGAGTACTACGATGCATCGATCTGCAACTGTCTGGTACGAGTATGGTAACGTGATGTAGTCATAAAGAATTTTTTTCTCATGGATTTCAAAGTAGCGGTCTTTCACAAAATGAGAAAAGAACGAAAATAACAGTGTACTACAGTAACAATGATTTTGTTTCGATTGAAAAAGTATACCACAAGTTGAACCATCAATTTCATTTGACATTTTGGGAGTCGACCGCATGGTTTGTGCGAGAATGTTATCTAAAACAATGACTTTTTTTTTGCAAAAGACTACAAATTTGTGGGCCTTTCATCTTTTCCTTTTGATTTTTAATCAAAAGAGAAAAAAAAAACTTGTGCGTAATTACACCAACGCAGAAGAAAGAACTGGTCAATCACCTCATATATATATATATATATATATATATATATATATATATATATATATATATATATATATCAGTATATTTAAAATGCCTAAAACAATTTTTTAAGTGCTCAACCCCTTGGGGAGCAACATTATATAAAACAAGTTAAAGACTCCTCTTTTAACTTGTTTTATCTATCTATATATATATATATATATATATATATATATATATATATTAGACGGCGATTTTGCAAAGACAGACTGCAAATGAATCAACGAAAAAGCACGAGTTGGGGGAGTCTGTGGTTTAAAAAAAAAAAAAAACACTTGGAACATTGTGAATCAGTCGGTTAATTCAACGAATACAGAGGGTGCTTATATGCGTCTGTGTGGGTGCAGCGTAAAGATATGTTCTTTTCATCAATATTGCAATATGAACGAAGTCAACAGAAACGGGGGGAGGCGGGGATAAAAACGGGAGAGTTAAGGAGAAAGAGGGAATGGGTAGGGAACAGTAGTTGACTACAAAGAGGGGTGGGGATGGGGACAAATAGTTGTTGTTTTTTTTTTAAATAATTTTATGGAAACTCACTGTGTAAACTGCCTTTTCCTTTTTTGAAGAGTTTTAAATTTCACGAGAGAACATACTTCGAAGGGGTAGGAGGAGAAGGGGATGACGGTATTTTCATTGGTCCCCCATTTATTGTTTTCTTTCTCTGCTAAAAACTTTCTCTGCCTCTTCCCTCCCCCGCAGTCATGGTCTCCTCCAAAGTTTCACGAAAGCAACAGGTTTTCAGCATTACAAGTTTTGGTGCTTGATGAAGGCCGTACCTTTCTCACGCGCACGCGGGAATTGTTGCTAGCGCGATCGCACGTGACCTCGAACGGTCAGACCCGCCCAGCCAATCAGTGAGCGAGAACGAAGCCTCACTGTGGACAAGCGTCTGTTACCTACGCGGCAGACTAATACAAGAGGATGACCTTATCGATCTGGCGCTTCCAGTCGTACATCCGCTACGGGCAGGGATTACCTCCTGCCCCACCCCTTCTTCTTCTTCCTCTTCTTCTTCTCTCTCTCTCTCTCTCTCTCTCTCTCTCTCTCTCTCTCTCTCTCTCAGTTTACACCGATCGACGGAGGGGCGGTCACCAGCAAGTTTGGCTGAACGTGCATGCTGACCCCAGAGAATCTTCTGCTGCAGAAGGCAGGAAAATCTGATCAGACCGAAAATGGAAACGAGGGGCCGCTGTTGCTAGGCTGCGGGCCGTCAGCATCATGCTAGGACTGGCATTGCGCATGCGCGTGTGCAGGGCAAGGTTGCTAGGGAGAAAGAGCGGGAAATAGGGATTTTTTTTCTTCACCCGGCACATGCCGGCTACTCACTGAGAGGGGGTGATGCAATCCTTCCACCTACCCACCCTCCCTCTCGTTTCTTTTAATCCTCACTCCTCCAACACCCCCCCCCCCCCCTCCCGGCTTCCTTCACACCCCACTCCCTTCGTCCTACCTCCCTCTTCCCCTCCTCTTCTTTTCTCGTCCTTGATGATGAAGGGTTTGAAGTTGGGATGGGTGCCGGAGAGGCACGGGAAAGGCAGTTATTGGCAGTCAGTGGCGCGAAACGGCGCGTCTTTGGAAATGTAGTTTGATCAGTACGCATCAAACCTGTTAACTGCAACAGGTCAGCCAACCCAATCCATCTGCCTTTGGCATGTGGGGAAGACAAAGAGGAAAACGGCAGATGATGAAAAGGATCACTCACTACTGGTTCGATCTTTCCGTCGTGAACCTAGACGCAGCCGGGGTTACAACTGCACGTGCGACCGGGAACATGAATTTGTAATACTTGTCAACACTGGGCGTCACTGTTGACCGCTGACTCACCACCAGAGGTGATGAGAGTGGGGAGACGAGGGTGTGGGGGATGAGAAGGGAAGGCATAGAGGGACTGGTGGTTGGGTGGGGGAAAACTACCAAAGGAGATCAAATTAGATGGCCGACTTTCAGTCCCACAGTTCTTACCGCTTTCTCGGAGCAGGAGCAGTTCCAACGTATCGAAAAATGACCGTCATGATGCACATTATTTACTTACCATTTCCAAGTACACAAACAAACAGTAATGAAGTGATTAACTTTAATGGTTTATAACATGGAATTTATCTGGAGAGCTCCTTAACTCGAATGAGATCAAAGCGTGAATGATTAATAAAACAACATGTTACAATTATACATAAGATAATCAATGCAAAGTGAAGATAGTACACTCATTGATGCACACTAGGAACAAACACACGTACACAAGGGCACGCACTCACCACACATGTACGCACGCGCGCGCGCCCACACACACACACACACGCACGCACGCAATTTTTAAAGTAACGGACTCACTGCTCTGTGTGTGTGTGTGTGTGTGTGTGTGTGTGTGTGTGTGTGTGTGTGTGTGTGTGTGTGTGTGAGCGTATCTGTCTGTCTGTGTGATATTTATTATTGTAAGCAAGTATAACAGAAACAGCTCTAAAACTGTCGCTTTGGTGATTCTTTCTAAACAAAAACGACGAATAGTTCGAATCCACCAATGAACTTTTTCTTTTTCACAATGTTCCAGTTTATTCTCCACTCGGAACTTTGCCCTCCTCAAATCAGGGATTTGAAAGTCATGTATCCACTACTCTTTTTTTCCCCTTCGATTCTATTCCAGCTGTTTATACACTGGAAATGTTGAAGAGTTTTAAGCCTTTTATGGATTCTAGCAGTCTTCGTAAAGTAACAGACTGCGTGGAGTAAATCTGTTTGTTCACATTTCTGTGGATTCCAGCAGTCTTTGTGGATTGCGAACAGACATTATATTGCATAAACCTGTTTGTTCATGTTTCTGCGGATCCCAGCAGCCTTTCTAGATTACTAACAAGAGATTATGTAACGTAAACCTGTCTTAACATTCATTTATATACCGATTCTGTTTCAAAGAAAGTACGCTGTTACGAACATTGTTTTAGTGGCAAACAGCTTGTGGCAAATTCTTACAATTTTGGGGGAAAACGAAAAGGACCGAAGTGCCAGCTTTTGACGACTTCTCGTGTGCTGGTAGCGACGACACGACAAGACAAAAACAAAACAAAACAAAAAAAGTATGGAAAAAAGAGGGGGGTGGGGTGGCGGTGGGAAGCATACATATTTTCTGCTCATGACTGCAATGTTCGCCAGGCTCTCTGTCCATTTGTTCTTAGCTTTGCTGAAATCCTAGCTCTGCCATTTTAGCGGCAATCAGTTGAAAGTCAACGGAAGGAAAAAGAAAGAGAGGGTGGAATGGGTGAACAAGATTATCTCTTCACTTTATCCAACGAATCAGGTGAAACAATGAGATAAAATCAACATGATTCAGGAAATAGAATTGAATCGATTAAAGATGCAATGGAATAATTGCCATATCACAACCTGGTCTGAAACAAACCGCATGCTTGTAAAATTGGCGTTACGATGTTCAAGTATTTGCGTATTGTGATCAGTTTAAATGGCTGTGCCAAACTTTAGTCACAGGCGACACATATGATTCGTGTTATTTGAAGTTCCTTGGCTTTTAGCTCTTGAGGTTCACCACTAGTTAGATTGTTGTATATTTGACCGTTTTTAATCATAACATTCAGATATACATGTTCAGCCCTCGGGAATGATATCTCATCCGAGGGACTTGCAGACTGTAAAGACGTCGACTCCGAAGAGAAAATCTCCAACCCTTTTCTTTCCTCTGAGGTAACTGAACCCAAGATCTGTGACGAAGACAAGATAGGCTTTATCCAGTCAGCTCTCTGAACACAATATATAATGCTGTCTTTGATTTTATTTATACTCAAGGGATGCTGTGGTTCCTTCAGTATAAAACAGCTCCCCCGTCTTCAGGAGATTCCGCGTTTGTAACTTCTTTTCTCAAAACAATGAGTGAGGCGGAAAATGAAGCAAAGTTTTAAAAGAGAGGGGTTACTTACCGCCAAGGACACAGACAAACAAGAGTACAGGACTAGACACAATGCATTTCGACGTCTTCGGTCTTTTTCAGGCGAAAACACACAAATATTTAGGACAGCGACAAGAAGAACATGTAGCCACTTAGCTGCGCTTCTTCTGTTTGTCGAACAGACGAAGACCCAAGAGGTCGAAATGCATTGTGTCTAGTCCCTCTACTCTTGTTTGTTTGTGTCCTTGGTGGTAACTAACCCCTCTCTTATTAAAATTTTCTTCTTTTCTGTCACCGTCTTTGGCTCTGCCCCCCCCCCCCCCCCCCCCCCCCCCCCCCTTTTCCCCCCTATTTTTTTCCCCTCCCCTTTCTATGGCCGTCTACTTCTTTTTTCTTTTCAAATCTTCCTTTACGGACTCTCTCACTGTTTTAGTACTAGATCTCTTTTACACATTTTTCCTGATAAGTTTTGACGTGCCACTGTTTTCCCCCCTTCTGTAACTGATGAATAGGTTTAGAAAATGGTATACCCTGTAAGGTGCACAGACTATAGCTGTCCATTCTACTGTGCCTATTTGTCCTTGTAACTGTTCTATGTTTTTGTGGCATTCAAATGTTTGTCAGTATGTGATTTTCTTTTAGAATCCGGGTGCGAAAAATCGAGGACATGCCTAGCGCTCTCAACACAGCTTAATTTTATCTGCCATGTGAATAGCTGAGTTATAGTGTCACGAGCTGGTTTTTTGTTTGCTTCTTTTTCATGATATAATCTTTACTGATCAGACCTGTTCTGGATAGGTCGGTGTGTGTGTGTGTGTGTGTGTGTGTGTGTGTGTGTGTGTGTGTGTGTGTGTGTGTGTGTGTGTGTACCCTGTGTGAGTTTGAGAATCTGAAAAAAGCTCTGCGTGCTTGGCTATTATGATAAAAATGGAACCTTACCAGTCGTAATGATCATCTCACTTTTTCTCCCCTCAGCCCCCCTTTATATATATATATATATTATATATATATATATATATATATATTTTATATATATATATATATATAATATATATATATATATATATTTGTTCACAAGAGATCAAAAATAACTCTATAGAAGAAGAAGAAGAAGAAGAAGAAGAAAGAGAGAGAGAGAGAGAGAGAGAGAGAGAGAGAGAGAGAGAGAGAGAGAGACAGACAGACACAGAGAAAGATAGAAAACAGACGCTATGGACTAAAATCCGTTGGAAAAAAACCATACGAGCACCAAGGGAAAACAAACGAGAGATAATCAATGAAAAATCCACGTAAGACGGCACACTAGCCTTTCAATGCTGAATACTGTTGCGCAGAACACACTAACGACATGAAGAAAGACAACCTCGGTATTGTTCATATGTAGACAAACACAAGATAAAATATCAGTAAGACTGGCATGACCCTTTGATGTTGAACACTGTTGCACAGAACACGCAGACGAGCAAAATATAGGTAATTTCGGACTAAACATGAAAATGAATATTAAACAAGGCGAGATCGTGAAGTAGGCCTAATCACTTCAGCTCCCGTGTCTGGAAGCAATAACCTGCGCTTTTCAAGTGGACGCTCCTACCACCACGATACTATTCCAAATGATCAAATAACGACAGTCCAGTTTAAGAAAAGTAAATGGTAGTCTGCAGCATTCCATTGTGTAAGTGTGTGCATGCATTGGCGGCGCCAAGCGTGTGTGTTAGGTGCGCGTGCGCATGAGATTGCATAAGTGCGTGAGGGAGAGGGGTGTTGGTTTGGGGGAGGGGGTATTGAAGTTATTCTTATCTAGCATAACAGCTGTTCAGTTAACGAAATACACACAAATCATTACGTAATATTGTAATGGCTAAACATGAAAACAGAAATCACGCACAGAAACACAAGACTGAAAAAAATGGTGGCGGTGGGTTTCAGCAGGGTGTTATAAACTAAAGCTAGCTTTCTACATACTGCAATGTAGGATTCGTGTACAACACACACACACAAAATTATGTGCAACAAAATATACCACATTAATTTCAAAACACCTTTATGGCGATAAAACACCATGTCGTGCACAGCGTCCGGCCATATTTCTTTTACGTGTGATATAAAAACCGTTCTAAACATGTCCTCCGACAGGGCCCCTGAGCACAAAGTTTTGTCCGAACATAAAATTCATATCGTAATGAAACTGAGCCCTTCCTACTTTAACAAAATCACAAAATGTTATGCTAAACCTTTTAAGATTTGTTGAATGGAAATACGTCGACGGCAGATTTTGTTTAGGAATGGAAATACTTTAATTGCATGAAAGTATGAGTATGACAAATGAGAGTCACTTACCTCTGAACTTATTACCGAAGACCGTTTATCATCAATCCTCTCGTAAAGATATGAGTTTGAGACGCCTGACGGCTGGCTAAAACTAGTAAAAGCAGTTCCTGTGATCCCTGATTCCGGACACGCACGTTTTAGAATAACGTCATCAGTTACGTAAATTTCTGTACGTCATTAATAAAGTGATGCAAGCAGCCATCAATAACGTGATGTCATTAGCTGAGCCTGTTAAAAATGGATCCGACAGAGGATCAAATTCGGTTTTACATCTTTACCTGATAGAAATTTGGGAGATAAACCAACGGAAACACATGCGGATTTGGAATAATTTTTGGGGAATATTTGCATGTCTTATCGCCCAGCCTGTAGACTGGTCGAACGTTTTAAAGTTGGGAGGACTGACTTTGAATATATCAACAGTTAGAAAGGAACCATTTCCCTTTGATGAAACTGAAGGGACTGGTGGGGAGAAAACTGTCTGCCAAAGAACCAAGCGAGGTCTGTAACACATTTCGGGAACAGCTGAATTGATTCTGTAACAGGACTTTGACCTGAATGTAAAAAAAATGCTACATGATGGACACCCAAATTTCTTAACAGAAGATCACACACACACAAACACACACACACACACACACACACACACACACACACACACCGAGTTGAATATCCGATGGTGAAGCTGCTCTAAATGCGTAGAACAGATGGCTCCAAACGCCTGTGTGATGTGATCGTAGGTGATAAAACTTGGATTTCATACGATGCTATCCCCAACAAGCGCTCGAATTTGATGTGGGCGTCTGCTAATGCAGATAAACTAGTTGTGTTGCGGTCAGGTGTTCAGTGCCAAGTGAGAGTTTCCTTTTCTTCTTCGAGTGTTCACCTTCAATATAACTGGCCCTGCCATCGTTGATGTTCTGCCTGAGATGTGCACACTCACGGCTCAAGACTATACTGGAACTTGTCTCCACAAAGTGATGAAGTCCGTACATATGCAGCGTCCACCTCTGAACACTAGTAGAAATCTGCTACCTCATGACAACACGTGTCTCCACAAGGCCAAGGTCACTAGGATATACCATGGTGAGATGGACGTCCAAGGCTCCACCCCCCAACTCTACAGTCCTGACATAGTACTATGCGACTTTGCGACATAGTACTATGCGAAGTGAAGTTAGCGCGACGGAAATTAACTTGAGTTCAGGTTCGATTTGTCAAAAGCATTGTTTTCTAAGCTCCACACTTTTCCTCTGTCGGAGTACCAAAACGCAATTGGATTGTGGCTTATAGGCGCCTGAAACTGTTTGTGTCTTGCAGAGGTGAGTACTTTGAAAGAAAGTGAAAGTGAAGGTAAAACCCACCGTTGGCTGCTGTTCTGCAATCCAAAGACGATACAGACCAATGGGCCCTTGCTGTCTCATTACAGAGTCGCCTGATTACAACCTAGCTAGCATGTTACCAAATGTAACAAAAGTCTAAAGGATTTCTAAAATAAAGGTGGCTGAGTATGCCAAAAATGGCGGATAACAGTAGTTAGACAAACATGCAAACAAACAAGACCAAGTCCACAACAGTAACATGAAACAAGAAATTAGCGGAACAAAATTTGCAGAGGAATGAAGAGGGTAAAAAAAATGGTACTAAATTGATTCCCATGGGAAGAAATGGAAAACCATCATTGATTTTAATCATGTCTAAACACAGACATTCTGAGTCAATAAATGAATGAATGCCGGTAGCCTATGCCTGTCTGTCCCTTATGACAGAATTTTTTTTCACACTTTAACTTTCCAACACGCTTTTAAAAATGTATCCGAAAAAAAAAGAAAACTGTATCTGCAGAAATGTGTGCCTTTCACCAACGAAATACTTGTTTCACACGTAGACTTCAACTAAACTTGAGGTCCATTTGCCCAAACCAATGGGTTTACGTTTGGGAGCATGTTGAAAATGTGGTCAAAGTTTACCAGGCAGCATTTTAAAAGCAAGTGACTGAGTGCAATTAGCGAAACAATCATGCTTTCTTTGGCGACTACAGGTGGGAAAGGCTCCGGACAGATCCCTAACAATGAAATTCGACACAATCATCCAGCTTTCCGAAATTGTCTGGTTTTAACCTTCTGGTGCATATGCAACTTGACAGAGCTCCTATTCACTCACCAATGTTAAAGATGTAATACGCCCAAGAAAATTTTTAAAATCATGTTTTTTTAAATTCAAAGAGCGAAATCTGTTTTTCTTATCGTTCACAACTTTTGTTGAAATCGATTTGATATCATAACGTATATGAATACATCGTATACAATAAACAAAAGCAATGTAACATAATTATCTAACAAATTCAAGGATTAGAATCTAACTGTGAACGCGATTCTAAAGCAAGCGCCACGCGCGTGCACACACACACACACACACACACACACACACACACACACACGCGCGCGCGCGCGCGCGCGCGCGCACACACACACACACACACACACACACACACACACACACACACACACACACACACACACACGCACTGGGACAAGTATTTCAAATGCCATGAGCGGATTCTTTGTTTTTCTTTTTTTTTTTTACACAAAGACCACGTTACGTTCGATCATGACTGACTCGGTTACGCGTGTGTTCTGTCTCCCTGTAATATATTCTAGATCTTAGAAGGGGGGTGGGGGTGGGGGGGGGGGGGGGGGGCTTTGATCCATGTGCCTCGTGCCTCCATGTGCTCTTTTTTTTATATCCTTCGCTTCGGAATATGTATCAAAACAAAACTTTAAGGGGGCTAAAAAAAAAAATTTTAAAAAAAGGGTGGGGGTGGGGGGGGACGTTCTTTGTTCTGTGCGCTTTGTGTCTACACACGCTGTTTGCGAATTACCGCAAGCAGCATGGTGTGTGTGTGCGTGTGTGTGTGTGTGTGTGTGTGTGTGTGTGTGTGTGTGTGTGTGTGTGTTTCACCACTAGAACCTGAATTTCATCACCAGAGTAAACAGGGTTTCTTTCCTTACTAGTAACAACCAAAAAGTGTACTTTATATTGATACATTTGTTTTAAATTTAATTTGTGTAGACTGGTCAAGAGAATCGTTCAGTACCGGGCGACAGGATATCTCTCTCTGTGTGGAAGTAGTGGTAGTGGTGGTGGTGGTGGTAGTAGTTGTTGTAGTATTAGCAGTAGAAGTGGTAGAGTAATAATAGTTTGGTTTTTACATCTTTGCACAAAATCGTGGAAGAGAGAGAGAGAGAGAGAGAGAGAGAGAGAGAGAGAGAGAATTTACGCGCGCGAGAATGAAACAGAGAGAGAGAGAGCACAGCGGTCCCAACGAGAGTGACCTTATCAGGCCAAGCGAGGCCAATGACCTTCGGGTTTGGAGACTGGACACAGCAAGACGGAAACCCTAACCCCACCCCCCTACTCCCAACCCCACCTCCCCACTCTCTCTCTCTCTCTCTCTCTCTCTCTCTCTCTTCCTCTGTCCACTCCCTCCCTTAATTCCTCATCCCTCCCAGTCCTCCCCCTCTTCCCCTTGCTCCCTCTGCCGTCATGCTGATGACCACTACTCCTATGGTGACGGCGGCTATTTTTAGTACACTGGTCACCTCTGACCTATGGCCTAATTTGCTCGGGGGAGAAGTCGACAGTCACAGTGTCTTTGCAGAAGCACCGCAACATCCCTGTCTCTCTCTCTCTGTCTGAGACCCGAAGCTCTGCTCTCTTCGTCTTGCAATGACTAGACCTTTATGCGAATGCTGTCCACCGACTGAAATTGTACGACATCTTGAAAAGAGATATGTATTGAACAAATAGGATGGTAGGTAAAGTCAGCTTTGATACAACGAATCAAAACGG
>CM031598.1:30884077-30886577 GCA_018398815.1 Conus ventricosus | reverse complement strand
CACCAGATGATGTCATATCTATATTAAACTATATTCTTTCTCAATCGTCAGTTCATTCTCACATTGTCTCTCTATCTCGCTCTCGAAACCTCAAACATATTCACACTGCTACAAGCCGAGCTGTGTTGATTTTTTCTTCTTTTATTCTTTTATCAGTCTCGCAAAATGAATTTTGTACCATCCCCCCCCCCCCTCCCCTGTCTCACACAATGAACATTAATGGCCGTTTTTAAAACGTCTTTACCCGTTTTCTTCAAAATTCTATTCGAGACAGTGTTGGAGCGTATCATGTTTTGACTGCATATTATGTTGTGATATATTTGCATAAGTACTTCTTTGATTTTTCCTACTTGTTTTTGATTTGTTTTTTCCTCATCTTTGTCACAAACCCTGGCATGTATTTCCGTTTTGCGAAAATGTTCTTTTTAAAAGATTGTCCTCTAAGAGACCATTGTAATAAATTCTTAATTCTTTGTTTACATTTGATACAACAGTGGGTTTTTTTTTATAGTTCGATTAGCTTCGTCATCCCTTCTAATAATACGTTTTATTTTTGGTTTTAATATTTTTTTTAATTGATGGTACGCATCCCAAATACCATATTCAGTTTTTAGTTCAGGTTAATATCATTATCTTCATATTTGTCGAAAATATTTCATGATTCAAGAAATTTCCATTTTCAGCAATGATATGCCTTTCCAAAACAATTCAATTATTTACCAAGGTTTTACACCACCGCCACCACCACCACCAACAACAGCAACAACAATAACTACAAGAAAAAGACAATCAAGCAAACAGAAACATTTCCAATTTGAAATTTATTATTACTAGGAATTTGGCTTTGCCAAAACCTCTTTAGATTGTTTAATGCCGTGTTGTGAAGATTTTCATTAAAAAAAAGAAGGGGGGGGGGGGGAGATTAAACGCAATCTTGAATCAATGAATCTATTCCTGGACACACTGTTTTGCCTATTTCGTCTGTTTTGGGTTAGCCTTATTTATAAATTTCAAGCCATACAAACTATTTTCAGAGCTTGCGTGTACTTTCGATGTCCTTTACCTACATTTTCAATGACACGCACCTCGTATGTTTTTTGTTTTTTTTACTCTGATCTCTTTTCTTTTTTCATCATAACTTCATGACACATTTTTGTAGTTCTTTTATTCTTTTGTTTGAAAGGCTTGTTAGTTGTGTCCACAAGTTTAAAGCTTAGAAAATTGGAGCGGTTTTAGACCTGCAGTACCACCTGCCCAGGTATGTACTCATCTGCTAAGACCAGAAAATTAACAATTTCTCTGCCTCGATCAGGTAATCCGCTGAACTAAGTTCGGCCATTTTTACACCGATACATGTATCTAGGAGTTTATATTAATTTCATTACTGTTAGTCTGGAGTGAGCGACGAGTGGAAGCTGAGTGGGCTTCCAATTCATTTTCTTCTCAGGACATTTCTTCTGAGCATCACACCTGCATTGTCAGTAAGAGATCATTGTTCATGCATATCACATCAATTTATCGCTCACTGGCTGCGCGTTTCATGTTTTGTTTCATAGCATGAAATAAAAAGCACGGAGAACTAGGAGACGAGACACGGAGACGGGAAAACAGAAAAGGGAGACGAGGAGGACAATGACGTGTAATAAGGAAGAAGACAGGTGCAGGCGGAGGATCACCTTGCCACGATTCCCGAAGGAACCTCACAGAGACTGCAGCCTCCATTGTCCGTTCAGCTGGCTGCCAGCCCAGACGCTGGCCCGAGGTGATTGGCTTTGTGAGAGATGTCCACTTCAGTTCAATTTACGCGCACACCTCGCCTCGCCTGCCCATTGGTCAAGGCGAGTGCCGTCGTCTTCTTTCCGCTCCCGCCACGGCGACCGCATTGTGCCGGCCGAAGATAGGGCCGGTGATAAAGCTGACATCTCCCCGCCCTGCGCTTTCCGCCCTCAACACAACAACAGGGGCAGCGGCGGGGAAGAATGACTCAGATGGAAAAACGAGGTAAAAAAAAAAACACAACAAACAAACAGATGGGAAATAACCACATTTCAGTTATCAAGAGTTGCAGATGCAAGTCGGTACAGTGTGTGTGTGTGTGTGTGTGTGTGTGTGTGTGTGTGTAAATAGAATTACAAATCGATGTTAAAGTTATTATTCTGGCCTGGGAATTTGTATATATATATTTAAAGACTACAATCTGAATGATCAAATTAATGACACTATTTTAGTAGAAATGATAGGTTGAAAAAACAAATCTCCCACATAAACGAAAGCGGATGGAGTCACCTTCAAATATCTCCTACATCTTGTCAAGACAGTTCACGATCGAAGTATGCTTTTATGAACTTGATATCATCCGTTTTTCTTCTTCCTTTTTCTTCCTGTTATTGCTGTCATTATTTGCACTGGTTCATGAAAGCTCTTTGCTTATCTGCCTGAAGGAATGAACGTGTGACAACTGATGACGACATAGGATCACAAAGAAGGGGTGGCTACGCTG
>CM031598.1:30859077-30879077 GCA_018398815.1 Conus ventricosus | reverse complement strand
ACCCCTCCCAGATCACAGCTTGGTAATGACCTCCCAGATCACAGTCAGCATGAACATAACCTCCCAGATCACAGACAGCATGGTAATGACCTCCCAGACCACAGTCAGCATGAAAATGACCTCCCAGATCACAGTCAGCATGAAAATGAACTCCCAGATCACAGACAGCATGGTAATGACCTCCCAGATCACAGTCAGCATGAAAATGACCTCCCAGTCCCTAGTCAGCATGAAAATGAAACTCCCAGAATGCACAAAGCTTGCAAATGACCTTCCAGATCACAGTCAACATAAAAATGACCATTCAGATCACAGTCAACATAAAAATGACCTTTCAGATCACAGTCAACATAAAAATGACCTCCCAGACCACAGTCAGCATGAAAATGACCTCCCAGATCACAGTCAGCATGAAAATAACCTCCCAGATCACAGTCAGCATGAAAATGACATCCCAGATCACAGTCAGCATAAAAATGACATCCCAGATCACAGTCAGCATGAAAATGACATCCCAGATCACAGTCAGCATAAAAATGACATCCCAGATCACAGTCAGCATGAAAATGACATCCCAGATCACAGTCAGCATGAAAATGACATCCCAGATCACAGTCAGCATAAAAATGACATCCCAGATCACAGTCAGCATGAAAATGACAACCCAGATCACAGTCAGCATGAAAATGACATCCCAGATCACAGTCAGCATGAAAATGACATCCCAGATCACAGTCAGCATAAAAATGACATCCCAGATCACAGTCAGCATGAAAATGACATCCCAGATCACAGTCAGCATGAAAATGACATCCCAGATCACAGTCAGCATAAAAATGACATCCAGATCACAGTCAGCATGAAAATGACACCCCAGATCACAGTCAGCATGAAAATAACCTCCCAGATCACAGTCAGCATGAAAATGACATCCCAGATCACAGTCAGCATAAAAATGACATCCACAGTCCCTAGTCAGCATGAAAATGAACTCCCAGAATGCACAAAGCTTGCAAATGACCTTTCAGATCACAGTCAACATAAAAATGACCTCCCAGATCACAGTCAGCGTGAAAATGACCTCCCAGATCACAGTTAGCATGAAAATGACCTCCCAGATCATAGTCAACATGAAAATTACTTCCCAAAATGCACAAAGCATGCAAATGACCTCCCAGATCATGCAAATGACCTCCCAGAACATGCAAATGAAGATGACCTCCCACACCACACACAGCATGAAGATGACCTCCCAGATCACACACAGCATGAAAATGACTTCCCATGCACGGAAAAATCGGCTGCACGCGCACCCCATGGGGAGTTCAGTTCATACTCGTTTTCTAAACTACCCTCTGAAGTTCGGTACTGAGCGATTGCGAACGAAGTTGTGTTTTGCGAAAGGACTGTCGAAAAGACACTACAACTACAATAGCGGGGGCATACGAAGAAGACATGTTTTGTGCGCATGAAAGGAACCAGAAATCTGGTTTCTGAAATCTAGATCGTTACAAATAACGTAGTCCAAAATTCCAGCTACAAAGTATATTCTTAAACCACGCGCGCTTTATTCAAAGAGAATTTGACGGATAGCACTTCAAATGATTGCATCATAAACAGCAGTAATTTTAGACAGGTGTAACAAGAAGCAAGACATGCTGTCAGACTTTTCCTAGCTTCTCGCGATTCTTGGGAAAAACATGGCGTTTCTGTGTGATTGTGACTTTTTTTTATATTTTTTTTAAAAAAGAATTATGACAGGAGATTATTACAATAGTTTCGAGATATTTGACTAATGACAATGGCAAATAAAAACCGAGAAGTGTTACCGTCTGGAACAATTCGCACTTAAATACGTAAATATTCAACATTGCACAACAACATACAACAGAAAGAAAACAAACAAACCCACCACCTCCCGTGCTCTAAAGTCGTGTTTGAAAAACAACAAACATTCCACTCCTATGTATCCGTTTCAACCCACTCAATCCCACCAGTTACCGCCTCAAATGCACACGTCATCATTACAGGCTACCCTAGTTTAACGGCTTTCGTTCCAGTGACAGCCAACAAGTTAATCCCCGGGTTTTTGGGGTTTTTGTGTGTGTGTGTGGTGTGTGTGTGTTGGTGTGTGTGTGGTGTGTGTGTGTGTGTGTGGCCTCTCCGAAGTTTGCCGCCATCTTCTACCGATGATAAATCTTTCCAGACGATGGAGTCGCCTTGTGGGATGGATCCTGCCGTGCTCTGTCTTGACGATGGACGCCAGGGGTTGGAAGGATTCGCATCCATCTTGACTGCGGACTCATGGGAGTGGGGGGGGGGGGGGGGGGGCTGTCATGCATGGTGATCTCTCTCCACGTAGGACTCGGCGCACGGACTGGATGCCTTTCCAGGGCTAAACACTTCGTCCACGGATGGGAGGCGGGTGATGGTTCCTAAATTTCTTGTGTATTTATTTATTTGTTTATCTATTCATTTGTTTGAAACTATTTACTCATCTATTTTCTAGAACTTCAACCAGGCGGACGTACACTTGAAATGACTACGCAATGTTACATGATGCTATTTGTCGGTTGGATAGATTTGTTTGATTGTTCGTTTGTTTTGCTTTTTTTTAATTATTTTTATTCCCTCTCGGAATACTCATTTTGGATATCCCCCTCCCCCCGCCCCCCCCCCCCCCCCCCCCCCCCCTTCTACTCCCGCTAAAAAAAAAAAACGGAAGTGTGTGAAGTTCGGAGGAAGGGAAGCTGGGGTGAGCGGAAAAGGGGTGTATGTGTGTGTGTGTGTGTGTGTGTGTGTGTGGGTGGGGGGGGGGGGGGGGGGGGGGGAGGGATTATGACTCTTGAACCCCCGCAACCCCACCTCCCTTCTTCGACAACTCTTCTGTATTCCAGCATCTATATTGATAGTATGTTTGATGTTAACAGAATATCTGTGATTCACATAGATCCTGACATTCAGCTTTATGGTGTGTGTGGATTCACGGATGTCTACGTTTTTTTTTCATGCAATGTCTAAGTATGTATATATAAACAGTTAAATATTCATGAAGCAAATGACATAAATAAGCTTTAGATCGGCTTGTTTCTAACGTTTTCTCTCTCCAGCCTCTGTCTGTTGCTATAGATACAAAAGTATAAATGAACAAAACGAGTAAGCCTATAGACTGATAAGCTGTCACAACATGAACGAGAAAGGGTGTAGTTAAATGTGAATCAGAATCAGAATTAGAACAATGCGGACAAACTGCAGCTAGCCGTCACACTTTCGAAAGTCCCATTATTACTACACGATTGATTTAAATATATGGTCGTCGGTAATGGGCTCAGGGTTTCTTGATCCTTATTCGTCATACTCACGCCTTATGTCTTATGAGTGTTTCTGTTAGGTAAACAAGATCTTTGAAGGCGTTAATATGTTGTGCTCATTTGATGTCAGGAGGTAAGCTGTTTCAAAAACCTGCCTTCTCTATAAATCAGTGTGGAAAACAGTTTCAAGGACCGTTCATTCGAACTTTGCTGGAGCCAATCGTAAAACGTGATAAATGTCTTAGTTACCAACACTACTGACCTCATTCTTACAAGGAAAAATGCCAGTTATCATATCATTGGTTTGATAGAACTATGATGTCGTAATGGTAAGTCTGAAGCTGGAAATAAAGGAGGACAAAACGGATTTGATGAAAGATGAAGCAATGCGCAGACATCGTTAAGTGAATGAAGTGTGCGATAAATTCCCATTTTGTCGTTGATTGCCCCAAATATACATCCTTACGTCATTAGTTTTTTTTACAAAACGACATTTCAATGTCATTTGTTTAGTAATTTGGCGAAATAACTGCCAAATGTATCTAAATTCATAAAAACAATGCACTTTATTTGTAAACGACGTGCTATCCTCCTCGACATGCTATATTTTTTCAACTCTGCAATTTTCATGAACACTCTTTTCTTCTCATGATGATGACCTTTATTTAATCTCCTTTTTTACGAACGTTTTTTTCTTCTTCTCATGATGATGACCTTCAACCCCTTTGTTATTATTGTCCATTTACTCAACATGGCCGTGTGAAAGAAATCACACACTGTGCACCGAGAAGAGGACATGTTCACCTGGTTCCAGCTCAGTGACCCGGCGGTGTGTATGTTTCTACGACACTTTCCCAACGGCAGAGGAGCAACGTCCTCCAGCACTGTTATCACTCACCTGCACCGTGAAGCTCAACACTTGGCCGGCCTGAAAACTCGCGGCTGAGAGAGGAATTCTCTGGACCTGCGAATGAGCTCTGGCCGACTGCAGCACTCATGCCAGCAACTGGTGTTTCCGTGTGCTTGAGCAGACGACGAAAAGTAAAATGAATGACTAATCAATTTATGTTGTACTCATCCACCGAATGAACCAATCAGTTTCTCGTATGAACATATTCTACACTGACAACAGTTTAAAATGTTCTTTTCACTGTAATGAATGTTGTAATCTTTGTACAGTCCTGTCTTCCTCATCTTCAACGTGTTGTCGTCATTATTATCATCATCATTGTTGTTATTAAACTTATTATTGTTATACTTATACAGTTGAATGTGGATAACGGAGAAAATGATTCAGATCGATCTATGTGTATTTGCCCAGCTCTGTCTGTAAGCAACTGCTTCGACACTTTGACTGGCTTGTTTTCAAAGTGTGATCAGCCAGATTTATTTTTGATGAATATGAAAGAATTACGACTACGCGCACTGAAGACGAAGATACTATTGAAGAGTATTGTGTCTACTTGCGCAGGTGTTAAACAAACCCATTAGTCATCTTTCAGTGTGTGTTAAAATATGTGTATAAAAACATTTGTTTCGGGGGTGGGGACTAATCCATCAATTCATTTTAAGTTAATGGTGACACCACCATCCCCTTCAACATTATTTTTCACCTGGAAATTGAAGGCACTGTCTGATCGGCTCAACACATGAAAGCAGTCTACGATGAAACAAAAATATCAACTACCAATCTGCTTGATATTCTTTTCTCTGACCGCAAATTTCAGAGTCTTACATGACGACACTGACGTGGAGATAGAGAGATACAAAAGACCAGTCCACGACCAGACTCAAACCATGAGCCCGACACCTTCTTTAGCTTCTTTGTTGAACGTCTTAATTACTTGGCTATCACGTCATACACTTGTCTGGAAACGTGTATGCTCATTTAGTCATTATATGCCAGATCCTCCCAACAAAGCCCTCCTAATAAAGGACAAAAAATAAAAAAGGAAAAGAGAAAAAAAAAGAAGAAAGAACAGACACCCCCTCCACACACACACACACACACACACACACACAACACACACACACACACACACACACACAAACACACACATACACACACACGCATACACACACACACACACACACACACACACACACACACACACACACACACACACACACACACACACAGCTCGTTTTCCCTCAAACATTTTGGCGTTTCTCTGTGCTGAATGACTGTCCAGCGACTAATGCCCTCCCTCTGCAGACTCGTCCTGGAACACTCTTGTCTTTGTACCAGATTTACCAGGAGCGCGTACACAACCAGCCGTGTCTCCCTGATGAGTTCCGACCCAGCGGACGAAAGGCCTCGGAGCAGGCAATACAAATATATCTGCCTTCAAAAGGGATTACGATGGTTCCCTTATGCAGCTAGTGAAGAGTTTTCATATCTGCAATATATTTTCTTAATTTCATGTTCCCAGTTTCTCCATCTTCAACCCCCCCCCCCCCCCCCCCCCCCCCCCCCCCCAACCTAATTCCACACCCTTTGCCCCATCTACTATAAACAGTTCATTGTTGGCCTGCGCTTGTTTTCCCCCACTATTAGATTGTTCGTCTATGTATTTGTCCCTGACTTTATTCAAGTTTAAAAGGCTGTGCCAGTCTTGAATAAAAGTTACTCTGTGTTAGGTTTTCTTATGGGAGCAAAGTTACCCCACTTGTTTACTGTTTATTGTTTACTGTTCCCTACCTCATTTCATTTCCTTTTTTTTTTCTCTCAGTAAAGATTTCCTGCCTTTAAAGACTAAGGTTTGCTGAAACCCTTTTTTGTTTCTGTTGTTGTTGTTTCCTTGTCTGTACTAGACCTACGAACAGTCAAGGACCCCTTCCGTTTACAGGCCTTTTTTTTTCTTGACCACTTTCGTCTTGGTGCTAGATTAACCCCCAAACAAGGACTACCTTCTTTTAAAGACGTTTTTGCCCTGGAACATTTTGTCTTTGTTTCCTCGAGATAAAGGATTTGTCAGATCAAAGACAGTTTTCACCATGAACCAAAGTTAAAAAAAAAAAAAAAAAAGCTATTCCGCCTGATGAAAGGGACAAACAAGCTGCAAGACAAAACAACGCGTTTCGACCTCGTTGGTCTTCTTCAGGCAAGATAAACAACATTCAGGACAATGAAAACAAAGAACAAGCAATCACTTGGCTCCTCAGATTGGGCGCGAAATCGACGTTGAATGGAATGGAGGCCAAGGAGGTCCAATGGCATCGTGTTGTCTTGCAGTCTGTTCGTCTCTTTCGTCTGGCGGAAGAATGTTTTTTTCATATGAGATTTAAAAAAAAAATGTTCAGTGTCCGCCTGCAGTCTCCTCATTTTGAAACTTACCCCTGGATCAGTTTTATCTTTGTACTACCCCCGGATCAGTTTTATCTTTGTACTACCCTGGATCAGTTTTATCTTTGTACTACCCCTGGATCAGTTTTATCTTTGTACTACCCCTGGATCAGTTTTATCTTTGTACTACCCCTGGATCAGTTTTATCTTTGTACTACCCCTGGATCAGTTTTATCTTTGTACTACCCCTGGATCAGTTTTATCTTTGTACTTACCCCTGGATCAGTTTTATCTTTGTACTACCCCTGGATCAGTTTTATCTTTGTACTACCCTGGATCAGTTTTATCTTTGTACTTACCCCTGGATCAGTTTTATCTTTGTACTACCCCTGGATCAGTTTTATCTTTGTACTACCCCTGGATCAGTTTTATCTTTGTACTTACCCCTGGATCAGTTTTATCTTTGTACTACCCTGGATCAGTTTTATCTTTGTACTACCCTGGATCAGTTTTATCTTTGTACTTACCCCTGGATCAGTTTTATCTTTGTACTACCCCTGGATCAGTTTTATCTTTGTACTACCCCTGGATCAGTTTTATCTTTGTACTACCCTGGATCAGTTTTATCTTTGTACTACCCCTGGATCAGTTTTATCTTTGTACTTACCCCTGGATCAGTTTTATCTTTGTACTACCCTGGATCAGTTTTATCTTTGTACTTACCCCTGGATCAGTTTTATCTTTGTACTACCCCTGGATCAGTTTTATCTTTGTACTACCCCTGGATCAGTTTTATCTTTGTACTACCCCTGGATCAGTTTTTTTTTGTACTACCCCTGGATCAGTTTTATCTTTGTACTACCCCTGGATCAGTTTTATCTTTGTACTACCCCTGGATCAGTTTTATCTTTGTACTACCCCTGGATCAGTTTTATCTTTGTGCTTACCCCTGGATCAGTTTTATCTTTGTACTAGATTTACGTTCCAACAAAGACTTCCTCCAGTTAGAGGAGGGCTTTTTGGGTTTTTTTTTGTTTTAAACTGAACATTTTTGTCTTCGTCGGTTTCAGATTGGGTAATTTTCTCACAAAGATTTCCTGCCTTTGAAAGAAGAAGAAGAAGAAGAAGAAGAAGAAGAAGAAGAAGAAATTGCCTGTGTTTGCACTAAATTATATTTTTCGAAAAAAAATGGCCTCCACACTTTAAAGAGTTCTTTCTTTTATTTCCATTCTTAACGTTTTTGTCTGTCTGTAACAGACCTCGCACAAAGACTCTTTTCCTTTAAAGATGAGTTCCTTTTGGACCTTTTTCTTATTTGTACTAAAGTGATCTCCAACGAACACCCACTCCCCTTAAAGACTCGCTTGTTGTTGTCCCTCACCGCCCACCCTCATCTCTGGACCATGCTTTTGTCTGTACTATATCTTGCGATAGGTGTTGCCTCCCCTTAAAAAAATGTTTCTCTGGAATGTCTTTGTGCTTGCACTAGACTGCCTTCTCCCCCTTCCCCACCTTCTTTAAAGACTCCCTAGTATTCAGGAGTTCTTTTTACAGGGAGCATCTTTATCTGCACCAGCCTGATCTGCCTACAAAGGTTTGTTTTTCCCGTAACGTTTTTGGCTGAGTCTGTAACGGACTGATCTCCCTTTGAAGATTTCATTGCTATAAAGAATTTTTTTCTTCTTCCTGGGACTGTTTTGTCTTTGCGCTAGATTTGACGTCCCAACATCTCTCTGAAGATTTGGGTTTCCTGGAGCATTTTTTGTTGTGCCTGTACTAGACTGACCTCCCTGGAACGATTTTTTCTTTGTCCTACTAGATTTGTCATCCATAGACAGATTCCCTCCCTTCAGCGATCCACTGTTTATGAATTCCTGGGGGTCATGATGGGCGAAATTTCACAAGAGCACATTGAGTCACGCCTTTAAGAGTTCCCAAAATGACATCATAAATGAATAAAAAGAAAGACGAAAAAATAAAAGAAAAAGGAGGACCGAAAGACAAAATAGGCGAACAACTTTGAGAAAGGAATGCCTTGAAGAAAGTGTGTATTCGAGAGGCGGGGGGAGGGGGCGCATCAAATGGTCACAGCTTCAGCTGCAAGGCGAACGGTCGCGAGTTTGAATCACTCGAGGTGTTGGATTTCTACGGCTTGAAAACCTTTGATTCAATTCAGGGAAGGTCAAAGCGGTAGAAGGAGAGGGATAGTTTCGTCTTCAATCACGCCGAGTCTTAGACACGGTAAAATCGTTTCTAGTACACTGCTCCATGCAGCGATCAGGCCAAGGGATGTTAACCTGTAACCTCATGGAATGTCTTATGTTAAACAAAGGCCTTCACCTCGAAAAAGAGAACGCTAGAGGAGCTGTCCGTAGCCAAGTGCCGGGTTGACGTCTTCTCTTCGCCCCCTCCCTCCTTTTCGTCCACTCCCCAAACTGAAAACGCATACTACCTCCTATTGATTTTTTTTCTCTCCCTTTTTTTGTTGTTGAGGGGTGCAGGAATGGAGGGGGGAGGGGGGGGGGGGGGTGAGGGAGCTGAGGAAGTTGAAGTGGGGGTGGGGGTAGGGGGAAGGGAAGGCTGTCTGTCTGGTAATGTGTCTTGTCGGAGTGCACCAAGATGTCCGTTTTGTGCAGCCTACCTTCGAGGTCAACTGGTTGGTTTGCTTGTCAGGGTTTGTCTTCGTTCAACGTTTCTGGTAGGCCTACATTTCGGTCACGTTATTTCCTTTATTCGTTTGTTTATTTACATATACATTTATTCAGTTGTTGTATGTTGTTGTTGTTGTTGTTGTTGTTGTTGTTTTCGTACCCTGGCTAAAAGACTCCAGGGATCATCCGAACAGCCAAAGCACTTGAACACTGGTACAAATGCATCAGCTACGGATGGTTGTTGTATAACGTGTTTGTTATAAACATCTTTTATTGATGAAAATGAAACACCATTTTTATGTTTACGTGATTTTCGTTTGTTGTTCTGAATTATTGTTTATTCAGACATTGGGTTGGGTTTTTTTTTAAGCACCACACAAGTCTTCTGGTATAACCGTTTCAGTTCCTGGGTATTTGTACATGTTTAATTTGAAAGTTTCGTTTCTCGTTTTCTTTTCCTCACACTAATGCAGAAAAAGTTATTTCCGTTGTTCCAGGGTATTTCTACATGTTTAATTTGAAAGTTTCGTTTCTCGTTTTCTTTTTCCTCACACTAATGCAGAAAAAGTTATTTCCGTTTTCTTGTGATTTTTTTTTGGTCGTAATCGTTCAGTCATTTGGTTCAGATTTCTTTTTCGTTACGCAAAGTTCTCGGTTTGTTCCATCCCTTCTTCAGTTCAGTTGCATTCTGCTGCTACGTCCTGTTTGCTGTTCTCGTTGTTGTGTTTGTGAGTGTTTACTGCATATAAATGTGGGCTTGATAACACTTTGTTTTGTTGTATTTTATGAGCGTAAAATAAATACTGGCTCTGCTAGATTGGTGCGCACGCGCGCGCGCCCATAAACACACACACACACACACACACACACACACACACACACACACACATACAGAGAGAGAGAGAGAATGGGGCGGAGGAAGGGAGAAAAGATGGAGGGTGAAGTGCACGGTAAGCCAGAGAAGACTCGGGAAGGGGGGAAGGGTTGGGGGGGGGGGGGTGGAGGGGCAGGAGGGGTGGAGGGAGCGTGGGGAAGTGTATTCAAACTGATCGTTGAAACTATAGCAAGTGCTTAACGATTTCCAGTCGGCAGTGTGACTGGGAGGACCGGAGCGATGCAAGCATATGGAATCAGTATAACTGCTCCAATTAAACTAACCCAGCCGCACGCCGCTCCTCCAAGCGCCAGACGAGGGGTGTTGAAGATGGTTGCTGTTGAAGCGAGCCCAAGAGTGGCCTAGTGTGGGTGCCCTACTTCAGCAGCCGGGCCTTTTGTCAGGCCCCTACTCCTCATGGTCCTGATGACAAAAGGTAGAGCAGACGACAGCCCGCGGAGTTTGGGTGGGTGTCATTATCACCGTAATCATCGCAATCCCGGCCAGGCGTCGGGTTCAAGATGGTGATTTCATCTCCTGGATTACTTCTCCCCTGGCGGGAGAGGCCTCAAAGGGAGCGGTGATAGGGCCATAAACACGGGCCTGCCAACCGCTCTGGACAATGGGCGGTAATATTGCACAACGAGATGGCCCGCAAGTGGGAAAAAAAGGGAGAGAAAAAGAAGGGAAAGAAAAACGAGAAATAGGATCACCGCCTCTGAAACAGTCCGGCTTTTCACAGCAGAGGATGAAAAATGGGAAACTGATATAAAATCATAGGATGCAAGCCCCCCAAGCCGAATGGCGGCACCTGAGCATTAAATGAAGACCTGCTAATATCGGCGGGAGGGAAAGACTCTTGACACTGTCTGCTTTAGGGGTATCCATATCCCCGTCTGTTCCCGCCCCTCATTCTTTCTCGCTGACAGCTGGTAAGGCATCCCTACCACAACACATATATCATCCTACATTACTGACTTAGCAAGCAGGAATATCGGGGCTTGATCAAGGTACGTGCAAGAGGAATACTTCAATGCTACACACGTTTGTGGAGGGGGAAAAAAGGACTCTGGCTTCCCGACACATATGCTCCTCCTTTTTATTTTTTGTTGTTTCTTTTTGGCTTCTATGCAGTGTACAGTAAATGACTACCCTTGCGTATGCAGTTCTTTTCTGTGCACCCACAAGAACACCAGCACTTTTTTTTAGGTGGAGCAGCGCTCTGCAAGTGGGACAGTGGTAATGTAGCTGTATGCAAACTGACGACAGTTGGTCGGGAGAAAGAAAACGAAGACTGTCACAACGCAGTCTGTACAAGTGTGTTATACAGTGTTTTTGATGGAGTGGAGACTGGCTCTGATTCGGAGGCCTATGGTGTGACCGAGGTGAGAAACCCAAAATGTTGCTGTGTTAATACATGCAGAGTCTGAAGACGTGATAGATCCCCATTTGTGAAAATCTGGTCGTTAGAGAGTAGACTGGTAACAAGATAGACTCAAAGGTGTAACTGTTAGGCCAGTGGTGCAGAACAGGACATAACATTACACAGCGTAACACATGCAGTCAATAAATACACATCGATAAGCAGTAGCAAATAACGATTACACAAAGCCACACAAACATATTCATCTCCTGGAAAAACCCAACCCATTTGAGCATTTTAGATATAATCATGCATTTTTAAAGACATGATCTTTATGCTAGAAAAGAAAAGACAATCCAAACAGTGATGGACGTTTATAGTATGTTAATGATATTGGATTTCCCTAGTCTGTTAACCGGAACAAACAAGTACACTTCGGTTTTCATCTTAAGTTTCAGTTTCAATTAAGAAACATGTTTCGTGAAACTTGTTGCTGTCAGAGTATCTTGTGTTCGTGTGTGTTTCTACAGGCGATAAAGTTTGGTCTTCAGTGTAAAAACAAGAGCAGTGAAGACAGCACACAAAAAAACAGTTGATAGATTTCATTATTGTTATAGCCCAGCTGACCACACGGCGACTGTCAAACACGTACAGGGAAGAACGTCACATCCTGTAAACCGTTAAATCCTGAAACCAAAAAAAGAAGGTAGTTAATTAGTTGACCACCATGAGGCTAACTAAGACCAGCCAATGCTGACAGTGCCTGTCACTCCACTTCGGTTTTCGGTTTCAAATTAACAAAAGAACGCGAAAAAAAAAAATCATCATAGCGTGAAAAGAAAGGACAAACATACGCTGCAGAATGGACAGCTAAGCTTCACTCCAGATAGTGTGTACAATTTCCACTGCCACGGCTACAACAAACAACGCTGACAAGTCGTCAATTGCGACCTGAAGGGAGAACAAGATGATGTTGCTTATAGCCCAGCCGACCAAACTGTGACCAGAAAACAAACAACAACAAAACGTAGAAGAGTTGTTAGAACGAAGACAGGAGAATGGTCCATAAAAGCAGAAAATACGGTACATGACAGGAAGGGAAGACAAACATAAAAAGGGCAGTATGAAAGAGGTGGCAGGAAAGAGGAAGTTATAAGGAAACAACTTCCACAGGTCTAAAGGGGCCCTCAGCATCCCTACTACGAAGGCAAAGAAAAAAAAAGTTATAATGACAATTTCTCTATCCTTGAATTCAACTGTAAACAAAGTAAGTCTAGCTTCCCTGTCCGTATGCAACAAAAAGTGCTCCAGTTAAAGCCGATGTTGATCAGAAGTTTTCATCTGATGGGCGTGTAAGGAATAAAAGTAAAGTTCAAAGGGCATGCACGAAAGCTCTGAAAAAAGGGAAAGAAATGGGGGGAAAAAAAGAGTTTGGTCCTGAATCCCTTGCTTTGGCGTGGAACACGAAGGCCGGTAGGAAGCAGTAAAGTCCGCAACTGGTATACTGGTTGTGTTGTAATAATGTTTACTGAAAGTTGGGTCCATACGGGTCTGCTGTCCTTTTTGAACCAAACTTTTACATTTCTAGCTATATTTGCATTCTATTTTAATAAAATTTTGATGATAAAATCTTTAGCTGGTGCTGTTGAAGCAAGGAATGACTACTTCAATTGTTACTCTAATGCTGACAGCTTTCTTTCCATTTATCTTTACACCAAAAAAAAAAAAAAAAAAAGAAGAAGAAGAAGAAGAAGAAGAAGAAAGAAGAATTCTCACGTGCATCTTTGTAAAATTGTGCTTGTATAGCATTGTGTCCATTGGAACGTTTGTCTTGGACATTATTTGTTTCGTCTATGGACATGACTTTATTCACCCTTTCATAGAAGGATAATTAATGCAAAAATTATTATGCATATCAAATCACAATACAAGACCTATCACCTTTGGCATTTTCATGCTAAAAGTTAGCATCGTTACAAACAGAATTTGACATAAAAGAAATCAAACACAAACGTTCTAAAAAAAAAAACACGTATATACCTGGAAAGGTGATTTTTTTATTGTTCGTTGTCTTTTTTAGATGAACTTAATTTTTTTTCCAAATATGTTTCATCGTAGATATGAAAAACATATACATGAATACTCATTTCCAACTCTCTTATTAGCAAGTGAGCTAAAACAATATTTCCAAGACATAGTAACATACGTAAGTGCAGATAATAGATAATAAAGCTTTTAATACACTGTAATTTCCCGAGACACAGAGAAAATGCATCTTGAAAATATACACACTAACATCGTCCATGTGAGAGCAATATTATTCTTTAACACTGAAATTATTTCTTGCAAACTCTTGGAAAGATTTCAAAATTGCATGCACCATGTGTGTGTGTGTGTGTGTGTGTGTGTGTGTGTGTGTGTGTGTGTGTGTGTGTGAAAACATACGGGACATTGTTTCTATATTAAATTTAGTTTAAAAAATGTCAGCTGTAGAGAAATAAAAATCATATCACTTGCACTCGTGTTGTTGTCTTCCAAATCGGCTGATCCAATGAAGTCAATCCCTACGAACGCACAGATTACGAATTTTTTTAACGATAATTTCCCAGTGTAAATTATACATTTCTTTTTTTTTTTTTTTTTTTTTGCTTCTCTCTCTCTCTCTCTCTCTCTCTCTCTCTCTCTCTCTCTTTTTTTTTTTTTTTTATTTCAAGGAGAGCGGGAGAGGAAGGAGGTGGGGGAGACGGCTTCACTGTCATAACTTCATCTCACTACGTGGGATCTGAAGGGACGTTGAAGAGACGTGACAGAGTTATTGACGTTCTTAGCGTTAACAGGATTACATTTGTTGCCTTACATTGAATGCCGAGGACACTGGACAAGTGTTAGATTTTTTTCCCCATAGGAACTGGTAAAGGTATCTGTATAATGTGTTTAATATTAAAGCATAAACAAGGGTCTGTTGTATGGTAGAAGCGTTATGTTTTGTATCTTTGGTAAAAAAAAGAAAAAAGAAAAAAAGAGACATACATGTTGTCGGTAGAAAAACAATATCTGCTTTGATTATGATTGGTTAGTTCTTCCTAAAAATTTCACTGACGCAGACAATGACCTCATGTGTGTGTTGTTAAGCAAACCGTGTTTAACCGTCAGGTTTATTGTGCAAATTTTACTTCATTGCAACGGTTAGCAGCAGGAGCAATTATTGATAGTTTAAATGCTAGACTTTGGACGAGATCAAGGCACTTCTATATATTCAACAAAACTGAAATATTTCAGGAGAGAAAATGATTCAGAACAGAATATACTCTACTTACTGTGTTTGCTTTTAATATCATTTTTCATTTTATTATGACACTACTAGACAATTCTCCTAATGATAAAAGCATAAAATGTCCACTAGCGTGAAACATTTTTCTTCCACGTCTAGCAGGTTGGCTGGCATATACACTGCAGTACATTCTATGGTTAATACATTCAATGAAAATCAGTTTTTGCTGGGTCTCTTCATTTGAACATCATTAATGAAAAAAAAAACAACAACAAAAAAACAAAAACAAAACAAGCCTTGGCGTATTCTGGATATAACCTAGAATAAAACTGTTTTAAAATCCCACATGATAAAACTTTCTTAAGGTCAGAGGCTGATCAATTACTATTAGTCATGGTAATCATGACAGACTCTGCTGAGAAAACTGAACATTACTAATGGTATAAATACAATACGAGTGTCCAATCGTCAGTGCTGAATTCTTGTACACTAGTTTACAAGAGAGACAGAGAGAGAGAGAGAGAGAGAGAGAGAGAGAGAGAGAGAGAGAGAGAGATTATGTTTCCGACCGCAAAAGGCCATTATAGGGCTGCTGTCACCTCGTTGAAGTCAACTCTCAAAACAGATTTTTTTTAAATATGGGGGGGGGGGGGGGGGGGGGGAGAGAGAGAGAGAGAGAGAGAGAGAGAGGAGAGAGAGAGAGAGAGAGAGAGGAGAGAGAGAGAGAGAGAATTGAAACATGTTCTTTAAATTAAAAAGAAGCCGGAATTTCGTAAGAATCTGCCTGGTAAGAAAATAACATAAAGGCAAATCTTGCCACGTGTACTGATATGTTTAAACATTGAGTCATGATTGTAGAAGCTCAGATGTTGGCATTTGCGTTCTGTTTCACAGTAACATAATTGTCCAGAGAGTTCCTGCTGTGGAACTGGCAAAGCAACAATACAGGGTGGTCTATTACACTTCCATCAGATCTGTGTTTGCAAACGTACCATACATTAATTTTCAAGGTCTTTAATAATTTTACTTATTTTAAGCAATCTGGATCGGATGTTACGATTACTCTCTGTACAACTTTTCAATATCACTGCACTGACACATCTTGCTCCTGTCAATTCATGTTTCGACAAGATACATTATTCCTGTGTGATTTCAATGCCCCGGTTCAAAATGGCCGTCCAGCGCCAAGTGTGTACTTTGGTGTATAAGCGTCAGCGTTGGTCATTTCTTTAGAAAGACCGACAACAGACCACAGATAAATTAGAACTGAACTGGCTTAACAGCAAGGCAAACATTACATTTTCAATCTTTCACAAGCTTCACAAAGATACACTTGCCTTGTTTTAAATGTGAAGGTTATTCGCATACACTTCCTCTGCTTTGATCCTTCTCCTCTTTTCTCATGTTTTGATGTCAGTTTAGTTGAATTCCTTTTAACTGCTATATTTATGCAAATAAATGGGCGTAGGTAGCAATAAGAATGAATATGAATAATCCATAACCACTACTTTCCATTAAGAACAGTACTTATCAAAGTCCCACCGACATCTTCCGGTGTGTTATTCAGTGTTAAGAAATAAAACTTGAAATTCATTAAAAGGTCGGTGTTTTTGTACGGGTTTCTGGAACGATGTTATTAATATGCGCATCCATGAACAGTACTATTTAGTGCCACACACACACACACACACACACACACACACACACACACACACACACACACACACACACAAAACGGATTGGATTTATTTTAACCTACACATAAAAAAGACTGTCATCGACCATGATATTACTTTATTTTTCAGTCACACCTTACTAACATCGAAAATTGCAAAATTGTGCTACTAACTTATTTATCTAAACTATAACTTAAAACAATGAACTTCATATCAGAATGCGCCAAGACAGAGGAAGGAGACAATAGCAGTGACAATGCTGATTTATTCAAAAAGGCCCATAGGAAGAGCGTCAACTCCGTAAAGTATAAATAACAATATTTATACATAAAGATCGTTACATCGTACTCGTTATAACTGTGTGAAATACACTTTCTTTTTCCATACGCGTTTTAGAGAAAGTTCTGATTCGTAACACTTGAGAGAGAGAGAGAGAGAGAGAGAGAGAGAGAGAGAGAGAGAGAGAGAGAGAGAGAGAGAGAGAGAGAGAGAGAGAGTTCATTAATGTAACGACAAGATCTATGGTCAAATTTATCTCTAAAATTCAGCCTAGGTGGCCGGGATGATAAATTCTAACCGATCTTGCGTTAAGATTCAACAGTCTGAGACATGTTGACAAGCCTGTAGGACTGGCTACTTTAAACTGTTGCATTAGGGAATGGGAACTTAGTGCAGGAGAACTAAGACAACAACAGTTCGATACTTTGGTTGTAAGCATACGGAGGTTCAATGGATTGATTAAATGCCGTGTCTAGAGAGCACGGATTGTGAGAATGTGTACAGCACTGGGCGACTCAGGCAGCCCGTGACATGGGATATAGATGAACACAGAGAGACAACCAAGTCAACCCAGACAACCATTCAGCCTCTGCCCGTCTCTAATCCACTCAATCTTCGATACGAACGAGTTAAATGTTGTCTTAAAGGTATAGAGAATGAGGACATTTTTTCTGATCATATTATGCTTTCTCTTCCCCTCTACCCCCATCTCCATTCCCCGCTCCCTACCCCCCTGGCCTTTGGCATAAAACACGTCTTCTGATCGGTACACGTTTTTTTTTTTTTAAATTTTCATTTCGGAATTGTTACACTCTGTAATAATAAACCCAAAGTATGGAAACAACTTTGCTTCAAGGGCTCCTCCCCCCCCCCCCCCCCCCCTATTTTTTTTCTTTTTTTTGTTTTTGTTTTGGGTGGCGGGAGGGGGGTGTTGTTGTTATTGTTGTTTCCCTTTTTTAGTGTAAGTAGGAAATATGTATGTTTTCCACACGCAGTTTCTAGCATCAGAAGAAGAGATATTGGTCTGTAACCTAATCGGTTGGACAGCGAACACTGGTTTACATACAGTAATATGACATTGTTTTCTCATACACTGTACGATAATTTCCGTTTCCCTCCTTCCAATCATGTTATTTCATGGCCCAGCCGTCCACGAAGGGCCGTTCAGAACTTTTCCCATTCTTGACAAACGACTGGTAAAGAAGTAATATCGCTCCTTACTGACCTTATGGCGTAACAAACCGTACCAAAGCGTACAACCACCTGTAGTTTTCGAATTAAACCAATGCTTTTTAAGCCTTTTTGATAGCCAAAGAACCAAGCGTACAACCCACCTGTAGTTTTCGAATTAAACCAATGCTTTTTAAGCCTTTTTGATAGCCAAATAATTGTATAAACTGAATAACTGAATCATAGGAAAACACACGTATTTAGTATCAATCCCATAGTTCTAGAGAACTGAAAGAGTTAAGAAAATCAGATATAACAGAGAGAAAAATGCACGTTTTAGATTTTCTGTTTAGTTAGTCATTACTTAGTTAGTTTTAAATCAGGTATAACAGTGAGAAATGAGCTCTTTTTAATTTTTTTGTTAGTTATTAGCTAGTTAGTCGGTTAGTTAGCTAGTTAATTAGTTAGTCAGTTAGCTAGTAAGTTACAGATGTAACAGAAAGAAATGAGCTCTTTCTAATTTTTTTGGTTAGTTAGTGAGTTAGTTAGTTAGTTTTAGGCTATTGGGATACATGAATTTCCTCGGAACGATTTCATTCATGAACATATCGTTGCCGTGAATGTGTGAGTGCTGTGCTCTTCCCATTAGTTCATTAGTTACTAATATATACAATAATTGTCCTTGGGTCAACGTTTTATCACCGCACAGTTTTGCAAAACGCTCTTGAGAAAACGTCATAGAAAGAATATTTAAAAAGAACTGTTATCTGTAACTTTACCCCTTATTTACATTGAACACTGCTTGAAGATATTTCGTTGTTTTGATGAATAATTTTCTTTCACAATATATATATATATATATATATATATATATATATATATATATATATATATATATATATATTCACGTTATCATGCATACGATGCTTTGATCAATATTTTCTCTGTATTTAATAATGATCGACTCAATCAACAGACTTTTTTTTTTTTTTTAAATACGAAGGGATAAAATTTTGAGCAACGGAGAGAAGATAGGGATTGTGTAGCCCATGAATCTGTTTGTATGTTTGTTTTGTGAGGTTACTGTGATAAATGAGTGACGAGTCACTATAAAAACTTGCACACCTGACAAGGTAATACCAAAGACCTTGTACTTGCTGTTCCAGACACACAAAAAATGATTGATATGAACAGATTATCACAATCAACGATCAATTAGGAACTAATCATCTGTCTGTTGTAACAACCCTGCTCTCCTCTACTTCGGTATGCGCGCAAAGAAACTGCACTTTATCAATAACCCGTTCCTTTCTGAGACTTTGTCAATACTGAGTTACCCGCGATTCGCGCAAGTGCAAGTGTGCATTACCATGGAATCCTACTGGGGCACGCGATTGATGGATCCCACTTCCAAACGGCCCCAGGCAGAGATGAGTCCTCCGTGCACCTCAGTGTCTGTTTCAGACATTGCTCGGTTTGTCTGGGGTTGGAATCGAGATGTGGCGGTAAGGGGAGGGAAGACGGAGGAAGGATGTGGCGGTGTGGTGGTGGTGGTGGTGGTGGTGTGTGTGTGTGTGTGTGTGTGTGTGTGTGTGTGTGTGTAAGGTACTGAGGCGACTGGGCGAGTGGTAACATGCGAAGTCCTTCGTGTGTTATTCCTTTCCCTTTTTATCTTCGCCTGAATTTCTTTTTTTATATTTTAGAAACAGATGGTGGACATAATCACTACATGGTCAAACAGAACTATCACGTGTTTTCTTTTCTCGAGGTTCAGATTATTTACGGAATAAGGACTGAAAAAATCTCTCTCTCTCTCTCTCTCTCTCTCTCTCTCTCTCTCTCTCTCTCTCTCTCTCTCTCTCTCACACACACACACACACACACACACACGCACACACGCACACACACACACACACACACACACACACACAGTGTCACTTTAACGTGCGATGTGTAGATGACAATTGCATTTTGCTCCAGATCGATTGCTAATCACCCTAAGCGGAAGCAGAAGTATACGATACACGCGCATCGGAAATAGTTAATCGATCTAGGTTATTAGCATTATACTACTACTGCTACTGATGATAACGATGATGATGATGATGATGATTGTTAT
>CM031598.1:30834077-30854077 GCA_018398815.1 Conus ventricosus | reverse complement strand
CGTTAAGCCCCAGTCACCAAACATGAAGGCTCGGCCAATCGATCACCGATAGCAGCCAGTCACACAATAGCGCGACCGACCTTTAAGCATGCTTCACACAGAGATATGATCGACACGTTGAAGTGCTTTAGAGGAAATTGAAACATCGGGTTGGACTTTCCATAACATTGCATCGCGTGCTCAAACTGAACTGATACCGAAAATACAAATTGCAAGCATTCTGAGCGGCCTTGACTAAAGACTGTTTTAAATTTCCGATAAGAATTCAAATTTGTCATGATAATCTAACTGGAAGGAAATTCTCGAATCAAGGGAAAGAAACCGATGTCCTATAAAAGGCATCGCATGTTTCGTTGGATTGTCGACATAACTTCCTACCAATAGCAATGATCAGTATTGTTAAGACGTCAGCTGCACCCTCCCTCCCTGCCCTGCCCCACTTTTCTGTTGTAAACAATGATGGCACATGTACGATCAATGTACTGCAAAAAGTAACGATGTGACCTGACACACCATAGACCGGATGATTATGGCGGACGTGAACTTCCTCAAAACAATAACGCACCTCATTATGAAAAAAAAAAAAAAGACACAGATACAGGACCCCACATTCAACAAAGTTGCAGAATCTATCTGGTCCATGATGCATTTCGTAACAGTTCCGACATTTCTCGACCAGTAGTTCTTTAGTAAAGAATATGGGACCATAACATCGACGTTTCCTCATCAGTGTTGCTCTTCACCACTCCTGTTTTGTCATATTGCCAATTCTCCGGTTGACAGCCTTCTGGGCAGTATAATTTTCTGCATATGTTTTTGTCTGTTTCCTCTGACGCCGGAAGAAGACATAGTTGTTGAAAATTCACTCGTCTTTCGGATCAAGCATCAAACATGCGATTGCTTGTATTTTGGTTTGTTGTGCACGATCATCGTGGCCACCAAAGCGTGAGGCGTTGATTTCCAATGTTCCCCTAACTTTGTCATGCAAGATTAGATCAGCAATGAACAGGGTAGTTGAGCCCGTCAACACCTCATTTCCAGGTGTGAGATGCCCGTAAAAAGCCAGACCGTAATGACCAGAAAGGAGTGGCGTGCCCTTCGTTAACTTCAGACCGCGGCGGGACCTAGCATGTCGGTAGGTGAGTCAGGCAGGGGGAACGGTTGTTCGATGGATACCGGCCCGGGATGGGCCGGCCATACCGCTGGGTGGTGTGTGTGTGTGTGTGTGTGTGTGTGCGTGCGTTGTGTGTGTGTGTAAGGGGTGAAGGGTACGGGGATGGGGGTGGGGTGGGGTGAGAGAAGGCCTGTACATGTAGCGCGTCAGAAGGAAGGGCTATTGGGTGTCTGCACCAGTGTGCCATCAATCTCCTTCACGTCAAACGCGGCTTGATGTCCATGGAGAAATCTCGGATACGTACCGTGGTTCACTTCAGATAATGAAAAACGCAGTCGAAAGGTCCATGCTAAATGTACTTCCAATATTTAGGAGAAAAAAAAAAAGAAAAAGAAAATTCGCTCTGTAACAGCGAGCGCGCACGCTAGGGTGCGCGAACACGCGGGCGCGCACACACACACACACACACATTCTCTCTCTCACCCCCACCTCACAGAGAGAGAGAGAGAGAGAGAGAGAGAGAGAGAGAGAGAGAGAGAGAGAGAGAGAGAGAGATGCATTTGTAATGCAAACTGCAACACAGGCATACATATTCAGAAATGAAAAACCTACTCTCCCATCCAACCCCCCCCCCCCCCCCCCCCCCCCCCCCCACCACACCTGTTACTTCCTAGGATGTCAGACTAAAAAGGCATGGCATGATTGGAATGCGGGGCATGCGAGTCATGTCACGAATGCAGCACAGAAGATGAGATCGAAACAAAACCGAAACGGAGAAAAACCGTTGAAAAATAAATATCTGAAAACAATTGAGATAAATGAAACAGGACAAACATATGACGAAAACATACATAACATTGTTCGAACCAAAATTGCATGTGTCCGTGAGTAATACGATGACGAAGGATTCGAAAGTGCCCACATATTTGTATTTATTTGTCTTTCTCTGCTCTCAAATGGAACCGGCGTGTTCTCCAAGCGATATTTAGCAAGAGTGAAATCGTTTGATCAATTGTTCTGGCATTTGGAAGTAATATCAATCAGTAACTGTGAACATGAAGATGTTGATGGACTAGTCTGTCAGTGTCAAGTCGGCATGTGCAAGTCTGTCTCAAGGTCTTGTACGTGAAGCTTAGTGTGTCAAAAACGCCTTCCCTATTCATTACAAACGTTAGACTATCCACCACAAAGGTTTACTTGAAGGAAATATTATACTAACTTATAACATAATCCTGAGTTGTGTTGTTCTGTACTGTGCTGTACTGCTCTGTACTGAACAATACGTTGACGCAGTGTTGTCTACACGAGTTCAGTCATATGAAGGTCGTCTAGTACAGTGTCAGTGTATTTAGCACAAATGAACGATGCAAAAGGAAAACTATCTATCAACTGTCCCGTATCATTGTGAAAGCCACCAGTGAAAGCATACGACAAAACTGACTGGTGGATGAGGATGGGAACGTATCTTTGTGCCCACGTCTCTTTGTGCCCACAGACGTATCTTTGTGCCCACGTCTCTTTGTGCCCACGTCTGTTTGTGCCCACGTCTAACCCTAACCCTAACCCTATCCCTATCCCTAACCCTATCCCTAACCTAACCCTATCCCTAACCCTAACCCTAACCCTATCCCTAACCCTATCCCTAACCCTAACCCTAACCCTATCCCTAACCCTAACCCTAACCACTTTATAGAGACGTGGGCACAAAGAGACGTGGGCACAAAGGGATGCTTCGATGAGGATGGTGGGGGGCTCTTTGTGTACAAACTTTGCGTTTGAGGGGGCGGGATGTGGGGGGTGGGGGGGAATGCGGGATGTACGTGCGTGAGGGGTGGAGTGGGGTGGGGAAGTGGGGAGTGTGAGGGGGAGGGGCGCGATGGAGGGGAGGACAGGAAAGAAACAAACAGCCCGAGGCACGTTGAGGAAGTAACGTGCATTCACATAATCACACTGGCCAATGATGTACATCCGAGTCCACACCGACGCGCACTGGTTGGAGTGCCCGAATCATTGTGAACCAGGCAGACGGCACTCGCCGATTTCAGTGCGTACTTACATAACTGGAGCAGTCGATGGCGATGACACGTGATCGGAATCCTTCCGGACACAACACGTTGACACGTCGGATGTCTAGGTCTTCGCTGATACGTGGATTTCGGTAGTCACGTGATACGAACTGGCGAGGGCTGTGAATCATCATATACTGCTGCCTGTATGGCGAATTCATGCGTTACTGGCTGCATAGACTGCATAATAATGTTCAATCAGAAATTTCGACCTTTTTTTAAAAAACACTTGATTATTCGACGATGGGAGAGAACCGTGCAGACAGTCAGAGAATGTTTGACTTTAAATTTCAGCATTTGCGAAAGGTTTTAACCTTCCATGAAAGAAGGATCAGGTTTAACTTTAAAAATTTCCTTCTTTTTTTTTATTCGAAAACTTGTCCTCTATGGAAAAGACGACGATGGCAAATAACGTAATAACATAATCGCGCTTCCAATATATATATATATATATATATATATATATATATATATATATATATATATAGTTAGGCAGAATTATCTACCACTGCAGATATGAATGCTTATCTCCCCCTATTTCTACAATCTAAGACATAAGAGCAAGCTTTGTTTATAATTCAATATTTCTTGCAGTCATTGCAACACCAAGCTGCTCTGTAAGTTGCTGGAATGGTGCTCGGTACTTATCCTTGGAATTTATTAGTTTGTTATATATATATATATATATATATATAATATATATATATATATTATATATATATATATATATATATATATATATACTGACTTCCATAAAAAACGCGAAACAAAAACAAGCTGAAGGTTGGGGGTGAATTTTAATGGTCACAATTGTACAGAGTGGAAGCGAGAATTCAACGTGATTTGATTCATTACACCGGTAATGTGTGAAAATGTCATCAGCAATATGTCTTTTGTGTGGAAAATCCAAGGTCACGTGACAAACCAGCTTGAAGTCCTAATACCGTGTGTGCCACATTTGCGTTGACAACTGCTTGACACCTGCGGCTCATTGAGTGGACAGGTGGTTGATGCGTCCCCTTGGCACACCAGCCCACACATGGACGATGGCCTGGTGAAGTCGAGCCGCCGTTGCTGGTCGTGGACGCAGGAGGTCCAACCGTCTGCCAAGTTTATCCCAAAATGTTCTATTGGGTTTAAATTGGGACTGAGGGCTGGCCAGGGCAGCACATTGACGTTGTTATGCTGAAGAAATTGCTGGGTGGCCTGGCGGTGTGTGGTCTTGCATTGTCCTGTTGGAATGTCAGTTTGGGTGTTGCACAAAAAAGGATCGACTATAGGGTCTGAGCACCTGGTTGATGTAGCGCTGTGCATTGACACCCTGTCCGCGACCAGGACCAATGTTCTGAAAGATGACTGGTCCTATGACGTGGTTAATGCCAATTGCACCCCATATCATAACGTTCGGGCCTCCCAGGGGTTCGCTCTACCACACAGGAGTCGCATAGCGTTCACCAGGTCGACGCCTATTCTGACACGATCGTCAGCCATGTCAATACAAAAACGGCTCTCATCTGAGAACAGTATGCGTCCCCACTGCTGCCTGCGCCAGTTGATTCGGGCTTGTGCCCACTGCAGCCTGTCCTGCCGGTGTCTTGGTGTCAGTACGGACCTCTGTGTCAAGGAGCGTGAAACCTCTCACAAAAGGCATTAGACGCTTGGAGACAAAGGGACATTGTACGTGGTATACAAATAAGTATTGACCAATTAACCAGGGTACGTTACCCACCGCACACGGCCCCGAAGTGGTCAGATGACAAACAACACCTAGGAGAGAGTTCGGACTGCCCAGTGGCGAAAGGGGAAGGGTTGTAACCCATTACGACCTCGGGGCCCCAAGTGAGTGCTAAATGCTCGTCAGCTGAGGTTCTTGTGTAAACAGTCAGTGAAGAGCAGGGGGCCTTGGATTTGTTCAGATGGTATTGCCGTGGGTCACTGTGTTGGTGTCTATTGTCAGGCTGGCTGAATGCGTGTGGAGGTTGTAGTAACCCTCCTTAAGATAATTACTGTGTTAACTGACCACCGAAGTCGGCGGGAATTTTTCGATGTCCATCTGGGGCTAAGAGTGTGTTTGCTAATCAATTAGGTAGGGGTGTGTGTAAATGCTGATGTGGTGGAATGTCACGAGTGGAGAATTCAGGGTACTTGTGAACTAGGGGTTGAGAAGCAGCGTGGACAATGGCATGGCTCGAAGGGGAATCCTTTGTTTCCCTCCCTATATAAACTGAGGGAGAACAACGTGTCGGAGAACAACACCAGGAGAGAGAGAGAAGGCAGAGGAGAGAGAGAGAGAGGAGAGGAGTGAGCAGGACAGAGAAAGGGTCGAGAGAAACGTGGTCTGGGAGATAGAAGAGACAGCAAGGTCTTAGAGTTAAAGACAAGCTGGAAGAGAAGGAAACTAAGTCTGAAGCCAGAGGTAGGGTGAAGACAGACAAACTGAATTTGAACCAGAGGTGGGTGAGAAGACGAAAAAGAAGAGTTCGACGTCGAGATCCCAGAGACGACCACGAAGACCCAGTCCTGAAGCTGGAGCCAGTCAACCAAGGGCATCACCATCAAGCAGTGCTGAAGAAGACGTGAGAGGACTTTTTTCAAGAACTGTGGTGTGGTGTGAAAGCGTGGTTGTGTGTGTGAAAACCTGGCCAGGTAAGAAGTCATTTTATTATAACCCGGGATTAGGATGTATTGATCTTTTATGTTTTGATATTTCATTGTGTGTGATTTGATTGTACATGATTAATTATAGTAGCATAGAAATTGTATTTCTTGTTCTCAGTCGTGTTAGGAGAGAAACGAATGCGTGACATCCCATTCCCAGAGAGAGGTGAATGTTGGTGTGCGCATGATGTGTGCATATGCGTGTATGAGTGCAAGGATACCTTGGTGTGTTAAGCCTGACTATAATACATCAACTTAGTGCACTTAAGCAATACCATCACGATATCCCCGTCCTGGACAAAGTGGCGAGCCTGCCAGGATTGCATGGCCCAAATTAGTTTCAGGAGGGAAACAAAGTGAGTACTAGAGTAGTTACTGGGGCGAAAGCGTCCACTAAAGGCAATTTTAATTAGCTCTTCTAATTATTTCCTTTAGTTCTTTGAGTGTTGAGTATTGACTTGTGTGTTAGGGTGGTTGTATTAATCAAAGGTCGTTCAGAGAACGAAGAACGAGGTTCTAGTCTCAACTCTCACAGAAGCTGTGGTTTACGATTAAGGCTCCTTTGTGTTAGGAACACTACCATTGGTTGGTGTTACTCAGAACGTTTAGTATATAAACTGTGTACTGACTTTTTTCCGGGTCTATAAGCGTAACTGTTTTAGTGGTGCTAAAACATATCAGAAAAAGAAATGGCTGAAGAGAGTTTTACTCCATTGCGGAACTAGTAAGTTTGGGGAAAGAAATGGGATATACAGGAGATGAACTGCATAGATTCATTGAAACTCAGCAGAAGAATGGAGAGATGAAAGGGCTGAAAGGAGGAAATTTGAAAAGGAGCAGCTTGAGGCTGTCAAAAGAATCTAGAGGCAGAAGCTGCTGCATCGAAGGCTAAAGCAAATGCAGCAGACGCAGAGAGTGCAGCTGCTAAAACGAGAGCAGAAGCGGAATCAGAGATTTTAGCCAAACAAATTGAGTTGGAAAGAATAAAGTCTGAAAATCGCAGTGAAATAGACACCAGTTCTGAGTCAGTAGGCCGCAGACAAAGTTGCGCACCTAGATCTAAACTCCCACTGTTCAGAGAAGAAACTGATTCAATCGACGCCTATATCAGTCGGTTTGAATCGGTTGCCGAGCACGAGGGCTGGCCCGAAGATAACTGGGCAATAAACCTGTCTGCCTTGTTGACAGGTCGTGCGTTACACACAGTTTCCACCTTACCAAAGGTGATCAGAGAGATTTTGACAAGGTGAAACAAGCAGTACTAAAGGCATATGATTTGACTGAAGAAGGTTTTAGGCGTAAGTTTCGCGAGGCGAGAATCGAACAGGGTGAGACATACACTCAGTTCGGAGTTAGACTGGACCACTATTTCAACAAGTGGGTAGAACTGAGTGGAGTGGACAGTGATTTTGAAGGCCTCAAGCACTGGTGATAAAGAAACAGATACTTGATGGTTGTGGGACGGGCCTACCATCCACATAAGGAAAAGGTGCAACCACATAGCTGAGGTACTTGAGACGCTGAGACATACCGGGAAGCGAGGCGTGATTTGCCTGACAAGAGAAAGCCTGGAAGTATATTCAGAGGATAGCAGGCCAGCACATGACTCACGCAATGAGTCAGTAGTACACACCCGTAGGCTCACAGCGTCACGTGAGCAAACAAGTTGAAAAACAATAGCCCACGTGGCTAGGAATGAGCGTACCTGTTTTCTGTGCAATAAGACAGGGCACTGGCTAGGGATTGTATATTCAAGTCCAGAAGGCAGCAGCAATGAGGATCAGGCCAAGAGAGAGGAGGTTAGAAAAAGATGAACAAGATGACAGTGTTATTTTGTCTGGATTGTGCTGTGTGTTCACCGATTCAGGCGATAACATGGATGTGCACAAAGGCAGAGTGGGGAAAATGTGGTTAATGTCATTAGAGGACTCTGGGTGCACTGGTGTCATGGTGAAGGAGTCCCTGGTTAAGAAGGGACAATTCACAGGAAAAACACAGAGGTGTAGACAAATAGATGGAACAGTAGCAGAATTCAAAACGGCACTGGTGTTCATTGATACACCATTTTATAGTGGAAGTGTACAGGCTTGGCTGTTCCGAAGCCGCCGTATGATTTGGTAATCGGAAACATCCCGGGAGCACGTGGGTACGGAGACCCAGACCGGGATTTCTGTGTTGAATCAGGGAAAAGGAATCACGTGAGGAAAAGCGTGTCCAGTGAGACTACCGCACTCACTTTGGGGCAGAACAAAAGGGCGATCACTCGCTCAGAAAGCTGTTCGGTTTTGCTCATACAGGCAGAAGAAACGTGTTAAGGAAGGGACAATCGGTTTTGAGATAAGGATGGGGTATTGTACCGACGTTCACTCACTCGAGTTCGGGGAAGACAAAACGACAGATCGTTGTGCCTATAAAGCGCAGAAAGGCGGTGATGTCAGAAAAACATGTGACGTCAGCCTCGGGCCATCTCGCTAAGAAGGCCTCACAAAAGGCAGTGACGCAAGAGTACTACGGCCCGGTATCCTTGGCGATATCAGGCGTTTCTGTTCACAATGCAGCACATGCCACGGGGTAGGCAAGGTGTGTGTACAGAAAGGGGGATCAGACTGGTCTGACCAAAAAGTTGGCCAAAATAAAATGGTCGGTCGAGAAGTCAGGTAGTGGGTGCGTGTGTCTTGTGCAGTGTCGCGTATGCGTGACGTGGATGGCTGCGGGCCACGTGTATGAGAGAAGGGGAGAGAATTCCGTTAGAAACATAATGGTTATATGGCCACACGACTTTGAGCTGGTGGAGATTTCTGATTTATGTTGTATTTGCTTTGATAGTGTGTATGTATTGATTTTTCTCTATAATTTTTGTTGCAAGACAAATCTTGCGTTGCGTTCTCTGGTGATAAGTGGCTTATGAGAGGCCGATATTAGCACTGGTTTAAATGGGAAAATTATGAGTTTATCTCCTTGAATGTTAAGTTTTAGCCAATGCGGGCATTGTTCTTCGAGTGGGGGGAATTTGTCAAGGAGCGTGAAACCTCTCACAAAAGGCATTAGACGCTTGGAGACAAAGGGACATTGTACGTGGTATACAAATAAGTAATTGACCAATTAACCAGGGTACGTTACCCACGCACACGGCCGAAGTGGTCAGATGACAAACAACACCTAGGAGAGAGTTCGGACCTGCCCAGTGGCGAAAGGGGAAGGGTTGTAACCACTACGACCTCGGGGCCCCAAGTGAGTGCTAAATGCTCGGTCAGCTGAGGTTCTTGTGTAAACAGTCAGTGAAGAGCAGGGGGCCTTGGATTTGTTCAGATGGTATTGCCGTGGGTCACTGTGTTGGTTCTATTGTCAGGCTGGCTGAATGCGTGTGGAGGTTGTAGTAACCCTCCTTAAGATAATTACTGTGTTAACTGACCACCGAATGTCGGCGGGAATTTTTCGATGTCCATCTGGGGCTAAGAGTGTGTTTGCTAATCAATTAGTAGGGGTGTGTGTAATGCTGATGTGTGTGGAATGTCACGAGTGGAGAATTCAGGGTACTTGTGAACTAGGGGTTTGAGAAGCAGCGTGGACAAAGGCATGGCTCGAAGGGGGAATCCTTTGTTTCCCTCCCTATATAAACTGAGGGAGAACAACGTGTCGGAGAACAACACCAGGAGAGAGAGAGAAGCAGAGGAGAGAGAGAGAGAGGAGAGGAGTGAGCAGGACAGAGAAAGGGTCGAGAGAAACGTGGTCTGGGAGATAGAAGAGCAGCAAGGTCTTAGAGTTAAAGACAAGCTGGAAGAGAAGGAAACTAAGTCTGAAGCCCAGAGGTGGGTGAAGACAGACAAACTGAATTTGAACCCAGAGGTGGGTGAAGAAGACGAAGAAGAAGAGTTCGACGTCGAGATCCCAGAGACGACCACGAAGACCAGTCCTGAAGCTGGAGCCAGTCAACCAAGGGCATCACCATCAAGCAGTGCTGAAGAAGACGTGAAGAGACTTTTTCAAGAACTGTGGTGTGGTTGTGAAGCGTGGTTGTGTGTGTGAAAACCGGCCAGGTAAGAAGTCATTTTATTATAACCGGGATTAGGATGTATTGATCTTTTATGTTTTGATATTTCATTGTGTGTGATTTGATGTGTACATGATTAATTATAAGTAGCATAGAAATTGTATTTCTTGTTCTCTGTCGTGTTAGGAGAGAAAACGAATGCGTGACATCCCATTCCAGAGAGAGGTGAATGTTTGGTGTGCGCTGAGTGTGCATACGCGTGTATGAGTGCAAGGATAACCTTGGTGTGTTAAGCCTGACTAATAATACATCAACTTAGTGCACTTAAGCAATACCATCACGATATCCCCGTCCTGGACACTCTGTGAGGACGCCTACATGCCAGCCCGTTCTCCTGAAGATGCCGCCGCATAGTGTTGAGGCTGATTCGTTGCTGGAGATTCCCAGGCACCTGTCAAGCAGTGTTAGCGGCTGTTTGCCGCCTGTCCCGCAGATGGGTTCGAACAAGATGGCGATCCTCTCTTTGTGTGGTGACCAAGGACGGCCTGGCCGGGGACGATCATCAGTGGTACCAGTGACTCGTATGCGGTGCTGCAGACGATAGATGGTTGAGATGTGGACATTAAAGATGTTGGCGACCTGCCTGGCATCCACACCAGCCTCCAGATGGCCTAGGGCACGATTGCGTTCCTCTGCTCGTAGTTTGGCATCTCTGTAGCGCTCAGACGGCAAGTCGTTACCTGAACCTTGTAGCGCGGCTTTATAAAGGCTGCATGCCTGCGTACTTGCCGCTGGTTAACTTTGCTCTGCATGGTGTGCACGTGCCTCACATGCAGCAACCAGTTTGCCATTTTTGTTGACCCTCCAATGCCGAGAATGATGTGTTGCTCACACAATTTTTTCACTGCACGTGAGTCTTGGACCCAAACAACTTGCCACAATGGTTCAATATTGTATATTCACCCCTTTTCACCCGAAAAATAGCCTTTCAAATTTTCGCGTTTTTTATGGAAGTCAGTATATATATTGGTAAGATGGTATTACTAACGAGGCTCCAACATAATCGTAAAAAATGACAAGCCGCTGCGTGCTTAACCGAGTCTGGGTTTCACAACGTGTTATATACACCCCCACCAACCCTTTCACTTAGATTTCAATGTTCTTTAAAATCTGGTGATAGAGAATGCGTGTAAACAGTGTTAAAATCAGTCTGAATAAGGAAAAACAATAAAAACGCAAACAATGTAATACGTGTACAGAATACGTAAACAACAATGCCCCCACAGCGCCTTTCCTAATTAGCGTGCACATAAACAATAAAGACAGAGAGACAGACAGACAGAAAGGCAGACATACGCGGGAAAGAAAAGAAAGCCATGCACCAAAGAAAGAGAATCCTGAAAGAAAAGAAAGACAATGGTTGAAAGAAAGAAAAAAAAAGAAAGAACAAAAATTGTGTCGGTGCAACTCCGAAAGTCTCCTTCTTAAGTTGCCTCATTAGCTATAGCTCTGACATTTCTCTCTCTCTCCCCCTCCCTCCATCCTTCCCACAATGACGGAGAGATTAGAATCATGGAAACCCTTCCATGGTGGAATCAGCTGTTGAAACCGAAGAGATTAGAAAGCCAGGGAACTCATTTTCGTTTACCGGTTTTCCATTGGAATTGGAGACACGGTTGCAACTTTTTTAACTCTCCTATTTCCCCATGTTATCTGCCTGTTTGTCACCTTTGTTTCGTTCCTTATTTATTTCACCCTTTTTTTGTTTTTTTGTTTCACCCCATCTCCCCCCCCCCCCCCCCCTTTTTTTTTTAACTTACATACCAGGTTACAATTTTCAAACTCTAATTTCCTCATTTTTTGCTTTATTGTTTTTTTTTTTTCCAATTCGTTTCTTTTCCTTGGTTAACTTTTTTGTGTACTTTGTTTTTCTTCCGCTTTTCTTCCTTTCTTGTTTCTCCACGAAGTGGTTAGCGTCGCGGACTCCCGGCTGGGAGGTCGTGGGTTCGAATCCCATCAGTCATGTGGGTTTTTTCTGCCCCGACCGGCTCCTACCCAGAGTTGAGTTTGCTGAGGACTCAGTTGGGAAGACTGGGACCACACAGTCGAGTTTCGTCCACTTAACGGATGCGTCTCTGAGAGTGTTGCTCAAATTTCATGACCAACACTGCAGGACCAACACTGCAGTGTCTCCTCCGGTGGGTTGCCTCTTGACGACTTGACATTGACTGCTCCCTGTTGATTGCGGTGCCGGGGCTGCGGCGGGGCCGAACGGGCTGTGGCTGTGGACGGGGTGTCGGAATGAGCGGCGTGGGTGCACTGCCTCTGAAGTCGCGCAGAGGTTGGGACAGCAAAAAAAAAAAAAAAAAAAGGGGGGGGGGGGGGGGGGATGGAGAGAGAAGCTGTTTGCCAGAGTTGATAGCCGGAGAGAGAGATATATATATAGCAAGCCGTACAAAACAATATATCGGCACAGATGCCAGAACCACTGAGCATCTTTCCTTTCTGCAGTTGACTGGTAGATTTCAAAGGTGTCCTGAACAACTGAATTCCAATGTAAAATATTACTGTCGTGCCATTATCATTATCATCATCATTCTCAATATAAGCATCATCATCATCATCATCATCATCATCATCATCATCACCTTCTTCTTCTTCTTCTTCTTCTTCTTCTTCTTCTTCTTCTTCTTCTTCTTCTTCCGCGTTCCTCAGGTAGATCTGTGAGGTTCACCACTGGTGGAATTTCAACGTATGTGGCCGTCTTTAATCCCATCATGAAGGCAGCCACCTTCCGTCTTCGGGGATGATATCGTTGATGTTGCCATCCATCCCATCGGCACACAAGGGCCTATGCTTCTACCAAGGCTCTGCTAGCGTTTACACATACGACTCAAGTTTAACGCCTCATCCGAGTGACTTTCGCAAAGCGGGCGTTTGGGATGGGGGTGTTGGAGTCTGCACAATCGGTGACTCTGAAGGGAAAAAAAAAAAGAATCTCCGTAACATTCTGCAGAAAAAATCGTAACATCGCTGTGTACGGCTGGAATTCAACTTTGAGTCAAAGAACGATACTATATCCACAATGTCAATACCAATATCATGTCACCATTTTCAGCATCGCTGTAACTATGCTTAACATTTCCGTTGCTTCCAGGCGAAGATGGTATGTATGCGTACTATCAGAGGTATAATGGGGTAAACGGTGCCTGAAGCCGATTGCATCAACACCACCTTTTCAGAGGTACTAGTTTCGGGTCGCTGACAGCTATGATCCTCTCAAAGACCAGCCAACAAGTTTTCCTTCCGGAGGTCGTTCAGTGTGATCCAGGGTCAATGCAAGACGTCCATCAGTATGATCCAGGGTCAATGCAAGACGTCCATCAGTGTGATCCGGGCAATGCAGACTCCTCAGTGTGCCCCAGGGTAAATTTGAAGGGACGTCCATCAGTGGGGTTTCCGGGTAAATGCCGCCGCCCCACAGTGTAAATTCGGGGTCAATGAAAGACGTCCTCATGTGACCCAGGAAATCAAGCAAGAGTCGACTCGGCCGGCCATTCCCGTTTCCGGGGGTTTTTCCCAAAGCTGAACATAAAAATCAACGGGAAACCCCGTTCAAACGAATTTTCCCGAATTGGGCAAATGGGGCTTTCTTTCTCTCTCTCTCTCTCTCTCTTCCCCCTCTTCTCCTCTTCTCTCTTCTCTCCCCTCTCTTCTTTTGTCCCCCGGTGAAAATGTCGGGGGGAAAGGGCACCCGCACGGGCCCAAAACCAAATAAACGGGCTTGTTTACGATTCATTATATTTCATCATTTTCACATAAAACCACTATTTAAATCTAAAAATTTTTACTACAATGTTCATAGAACGAAACTCAATGCATCGGGAATAAAATAAAATAAAACATTTCTTTTCCCTAATTTCCCACAAAATCTTTTATCTAAAACATTTTTTTAACAAACCCCCGGTTTTAAAACAGTTTTATTTTTCCTGCAGGTGATCAAAAACTACACGAATCACTGCCCTTTTCTTTTTTTTTCCTTTTCTTTTCATTTGCATTTCAAAACACGAAAACAACTGCCGGAAACTGGGTTGGTTGAGGGGCCCCTTTGGTCAGGGGGAGACTTTTGGGGCGTTGGTTGGGGTTTCCCTGCTTGGCAAAGTGACGCTGCCAGGTATGGGGTTTCAAAACCCCCCGGTTAGGGTAGAACATGACTATAAACCCTCGTTTTGGGTTTCCCCTTTCTTTTTTTCCGCATTAACGCATTGCACTCTCTCTCTCTCTCCTTTTTCAGTTCTCTTTCAAATGGCGGGGTTGCTTTCTTTTTTTTTTTTCTTTTTTTTCTTTTCTTTTATGTTGAAATTTTCTTCTCCACTTCTCCTCAGCCCTTCCTTGCAACTATCTCATGTAATCTCCCAATTTTGGTTCTTTTTCCCCTATCTTCTCTTCCCTTCTCCCCCGCAGAGTTTCCACTCAGAACCTCTCCCCTCCCTTCTTTTGTTTTTCTTCCCCTCTTTTTCCTTTCCTCTTTATCTCTCTGCCTTTTTTCCTCTGCAGAGACACCCCAAAAACCCCCTAAACTCCTGCCCCTTTTCGTTCTCATTCCCGGTTCCTTAGGCGAGGGGGGCCTCCCCCTCCCCAAAATTCCCCTTTTCTCCCCTCTCTTCCTTTCTTTTTTTTTCCCCCCTTTTCCTCTCACTCACACTTTCCCAATTATGCTCAAACCCCGTGCCCCAAGGGGCCAGTCCCTTTGGAAAGGGTTTTTTTAAACCCTTGACCCCCAATTGTCTCCCTCAATTCCATTGGACTTTCCCACACACGCCCAGCCCCGTCTCACGCCTTATCTCTTTTGGTGGCCCAATTGGTCATTTAATTGATTAGCTAGATTTCACCCCCACCCCATTTTTAACCTTCCCCCCTTTCCAACTTAACTGGTGCCTTTGGGGGGACACGGCACTCTAAAGTGGTTTAGCTGAGTCGGGGTTGGCGCCACGATTCTAAATAAAATAGCTGGTTCACAAATTGGCCGGTTTAAGGGGCGGCCCCGGGTTACTGGGGTTCCCGTCGGGCAGAAAAAATCGAGGCGTCGGTAAAAAGGCCGTTAGTCATTTGGGGGGGGTGGGGCCCGTCTCTTTGGTAAAACCTCTCCACAAATTTAATTGGGCCCGGCCCCCGAGGGGGGCCCCGTTTTTTCTGAGCCAGAATTTTTTGGATTTTTGGACTTAGGTCCGAAAAAAATTGGGCTGGCGACCCCCCAAATTTTAGGTTTTTTCCCCCAAGTTGGGTTTTTTTCTTTTTTTTCCCGTGCCAATTTCCCCTTGAAAAAAAGCCCATGTCCGCTTTGTTCCCCAAAACAACGGTAAAAAAAGGAAAACAACCGAATTTGCTAAACACCAGCACACGCCAAATTTTGGGAAAATACTTTACAACCAACGGTTTATAAGTTAAAATAAAAATTAGTGAATACCACTCCAATGATTTAATCATTGACGTGCGTTTCTTGCGTTATTTTGCCCTTTTTTTAAAAACAAACCCCCTGTGCGAAACTTATGAAATTCCCCTACCTGGGGGTTTTGGGCCCCCACCTTCCCTTCACAATTCTTATAAAAAACACAATATAGTATGATCACGATCCAGGGACACTTCACTGAGGAATCCCCATCCTAAAACTTATTGCAAATAATGCATCACTAAAAAAGGGGACTGTTTGCTAAAGGGATAATACATCCCCCGTAACAAGTCTCCCCAAAGAAAATAGGAAAAGTCTCACACAAAAAAAAATATAAACCATACCCAAACGGGAATAAACCCCAAACCCCCCAATTAAAAATAATAATCAACGATATTATAAACCCCAAAGACCCGGGAAATGACTGACTTCCCTCTGAGTTGCAGCTTGCTGACTAACGACTTAAATAGTCAGCCCCGACTTTCTGTGACCGGGAATGTACTCCCTCGATCCCTGGGGGGCTCCCGTCCCATTCCCCAACCGAAAACCCTGCTGTTTTTCAACGCGCCCCCTGGGGAAATTTGGTGGTTGAGGATCCGCTCGATCACAAACCTTTCCCATAAAAGTTTTTGGGTGGAATTTCGGCAGGCCCACCGCCCGCAAAAACACTCCTTCCCCACCGTTGCGTCCCCTTTTTACATTTTGTAAAATTTCCCCTGCTAGAAATTTTTCCCCACAGGAAACTCGACCCCCTTTCATGCTCCGAAACAATACTGCATACCCCACCCCCTGTCATCTGCCGAAACCCAAAAAGGGTTTTGGGAAATCTGGTAGCTTAAAGATGGGGGGGGAAAAACCTAGTCTTTCCAACACCGTCTGCAGGGGCTTTTTTTGCAGGCCCTGACCACTCGACCACTCCCGGTTTTCCCCTTGTTACCAAATCACTGGAAAGGCCCCGTGATTGGGGTTTTTGGAACCCAAAATCCCTATAAAAACCCAAAAAAAACCCAGCAACCCTGATTCTGTTTTGGTCCCCTTTTGGGCTCTTTTGAATTCATCAACCTTTTCCCCCTTTTCCCCTTTCCCGGGTGCTTTGTGTGCCCTCCGACAAAAAAACCTAGGGCTTTCCCACTGTTAGCCTTCATACGTGGGCACATCCCGTATGACTCTTCTCCCCGGAAAAATCAAGGCCCAAAAAAATCCCCCCTTTTTCGGGGTCCTTTCACCTCGTCAAGGGTTGCGGGTGCCCTATGGCTGAGTCCTTTACGCTGAATATTTTGCGGAGAAAATTCGCCCGGAAAAAATTTTTGGGCTCCCCTTCACATCAAATTTGGGGAAAACCCGACCGACCTTTTTAGTATGGTGGGAAAGGTCCTTTCCAATGCATCAGCACTTGTCGTGACCCCTGGGGAAACTTTTCCAGGGGCTTGATCTCCCCTTGGGGGGTTTTCTTCCTCACCTTTCTGTCATATTTTTTTCGAACGACCCCCGCCTTTTGCAAACTTTCCTTTGCAAACCCTTTCTGTCTCATTTCCTTGCCCACCTTTGGAACAGGGCCCAGTAGGGGCCCAAACAAATAACAGCCCCTCTCCTGAAAGGTTTTGTCAATTAAAGGGGGTGTTTTAAAGGGGGCCCTTCCCCTTCACCCCCCCTTTTTGGGGGACCTTTTACACCATCGCCCTGACCGGCAGAACCGCTTTATGTTGCCAATTTCCCCCGGCCCAAAGAAAATCTCAAAGACTCGGTCAGCCTTTTATGGGGGCCGAGTGACTCGCCAACACCGTTACCCAATGGAAATGACAGGGCACGATAAAAACGCTGGACCTCTAATGAGGGGGTCACCTTCCCGTCCCTTCCCCCTTGGGGAACACTCCCGGGACAACAGCCCCTTTTACAAGAAATTCTGTCTTTACCTCCCCTTAAACCCCCGGGTTTTTCTCCCCCTCTTGCCAACTCCCAAGACTTACGAGCGAAAAGGGGCTTGTTCCCGGGCACCCTTTAAAACCCTCAGGCGACACATCTATGCCCACCCTTTCCCTTTCCCGGAACAACTAACGGGTTTTAAAAACCTTTTCCTCCTTCTTTTCCGTTTTTCTGAACTGCTCCCCTGTTTGCAGTCAAACCCAAATCAGGAACCCCCCGGATTCCCCGGGAACCCGGGGAAAATTTCCAATTTATCAAATCGGAAGGGGTTTTCCATCACCAACCAGACAACTCGCCTGAAATAAAGGGGTTACGTACTTCTTTCTTAGCAAATGGAAAATCCCCCACAGTGCCTCGATTTAAATTTCAGGTCTGGATTTGCCCCGTTTAAAAACCCCCTTTTTCGCCCCCGTTGTTCGTTTTCTACCCCCCAGGAAAAACCAGTGTCTCGTAACCTTTCACCCCTGTGGCCCAAACCACCCTTTTCCAATGGGAACGAACCCCTCAGCCTAGTGTCCATCCCCCGGGCATGAAATGCTGTCCCGTGCTAGCCAAAGGCCCGGGAACCCCCCCCTCTTCAACTTTAAAACCTTTTGGTTTTCCCCTCAGGTCGTTCCCTTGGGCGACCCTTATCCCCCTCTTGCAAGGCGGCGGGCCTTTTGGAACCTCGGGGACAATCCCTGCCAAAATTCCCCTTTTTGTGACAAATAAAACCCAAGGCTCCTTTTCCCTTCCTTCTGCCCCACCACTTTTGGGGTTTTAGACTTTGGGAGGAAAAAAACCCCCTGTCTCCCTTTCACTCTTCTCCCCGGGGCCCTAGCACCGTTTTCTTTTGCACCTTAGGGCCCAAAAGGGGCCCTCTATACACCCCCTGCGAACTTTAAAAACTCTTTCCCGTTTTCCCTGGCCCGTCTCTCTTTCAAATGTATGGTTTAAATCAGGGGCCGCAACCCGACAAAATCTGTTTTTTTCATAACTACTCTTTTAATTTAGCGAAATCCCTTCCTTTCGTACCATCAACCCAACCATTTCTCAAAATAGTGATCTAAACCCAGCACCAAACGAGTGAAAGTCCCCCCTCTTGTAATTTTTGTGAACGAAATTTTTCCCGAACCTCCTCTGTGAGGGGCAAATCCCCTTTATTAAAATCCTTTACCACCAAAAACAGACTGTTTGGGGTTTCTGGTAACGCAGGGGAAAATCTGCAAAACCCTTTTTAAAAAAAGTCAGTAAACCCCACAAAAAGACTGCCCCCTCTTCTGGGGGGCCCCCCTGACTGGGCGCAAACGTTTCGAAACGATGATTTTATGCATCAATCGAAACGGGTTTCCCTTTCCCCGAAAATTTTGGGGAACTTGGGGCGGGTGGGGGATAGTGCGCACAGGTCACTTTGGAAAAAGAAAATCCCTCCTGGTTTGGGCTCCCTTTTTATTCTACCTTTTCCCAACTCTTTAAATTTAAAACCCTTTAATCTTTCCCTTTTCCCGCTTTATTCTTTCTTTTCTCCGCGCCCTTCCTTGTCTTTCTGTTTTTCCCGCGCTTCCCTTGTCTTTCGGGTTTCCCCCTTCTTTTTTCTGTTTCCCGCGCTTCCCTTACTTTCTGTCTTGTTCATTTTTCTGGGGTTTTTGCGTTTTCCCCTTTTTCTTTCTGTTTCCTGCCCCCTCTACTGCGATACGGGTCTTTTCCCCGGTTCTCCCTTTTAAACTTTTGCTGGGTTTTTAACAAATTTCCCCGCAATCATCTCCCGAGTAACCCAAATCAAAGAGCGAAAAGTCACAATTGTTTAATAGGGGGGTTCTTTTCGTCCGCCCCCTTATATTTTCTTTTTTTTTTTTGAAAAAGATTTTATTACTACGACAGCCAAAAAAGGGGTTTTCCGCAAAGAGTGACGTAAAGCACAATCCTATGAATGATAATTTTTGCTTGGGAAAAACGTAATTAGTTTTTATAAGACGCCCAGCGCCTGACCCAACTATGAGAGCGAATTATAGGCAATCTGTGCGAAATGAGTACTCTGGGGCTGAAATGCCAAGCCTAGTATTAACTATCTTGGAAGCAATGCCAAGCCTGTATTTAACTATCTTGGGAACATACAGTAAGACAACCCTTGTTTAGGATTACAATACTTGAATCCCCCCCAGCTTCCTCTCTGAGAAGTTGAACAATTATAATAAATGGGCCAGAATATCCTGGCAGGCTCGCCAATAAATTGTCAACCTCGGTGAATGTCAGTGGAGGAAGGACTAGCGCACAGCCCAAACACACTCACAGCTTGCTTACGATCTCATTCATATATCATGCATTCGTCACATCAAACCACTAGTAAAGTCTATAACTTTACTATACATGATTTATGAAACGAAACATCAATGCATTGGAATCAACAAAATAAAACATTCTCTCTTTCCCGAACTTCACAAAATCATTTATCTAAAACATCATTAACTAACCCGGGTATAAACAGATTTCTACTTTACCTGGCCAGGTGATCTTAACTATTCACGAATCACTGTCTTTTCTTTTCTTTTCTTTTTCTTTTCACTGTCACTTTCACAACACGACACAACTGCCGGCACTGGTGTTGGTCTGATGGCGCCTGGTCAGGTGAGACTGTTGGCGTTGGTCTGTGGTTCTGCTTGGCGAAGTGACGCTGCCAGGTATGAGTCGAACCCCCCGGTTAGGGTAGAACAGTGACTATCAACATCGATCTGTTCTCCTTTCTTTCTTCCTGCATTAACGCATTGCACTCTCTCTCTCTCTCTCTCTTCTAGTCTGCTCTTATCAAATGGACATGGTTGC